>JAVGWX010000007.1:64741514-65377514 GCA_036924085.1 Ariolimax columbianus | reverse complement strand
ATTGATCACGTAAATATGTTCACACATTTATTTTAAACATTTCATTAGTTATCATTCCATATGTTATTGCATGAATAAGTATTTTGGTCCTTTGTATGACAAAGGGTCAGATGAGCGGTTAAAGTAGATTATCCTCGAAATCACCCCAAACATTTTTCCAGACATTCCAAAGCTTCTGCAGTGGATCCCCTGCTGACTTGAAAGGTTTAGTATAAGAAGGATATGATCCATGTGTATGCTTGATTATCATAAGGTTGTCTATGATAGCTCCTCCCTAAAAATAGATATCAGTACCATTAAAGTTGAAACTACAAAGACCACAACAATATATATATACATGTATGCATAAGTAATTTGGTCATTTATATGACAAAGGACCAGATGAACTGCCAGGTTAAGAAATAAACTCTCAGGTTAAGGTAGATTATCTTTGAAATCCTACATCATCATCATTGGCTCTTTTCGTCTTGTCAGACTATAGTGATTGTGCTTTTGGCAACAAACACAAGCAAAAATATAGAGACAATGTGTTGCCCATGCAGTATGGTCCCTCTCTCGGCCTGCCTTGTTTGCTCCAAGCGAAAGGTTATACCGATACATTTAGAACAAGGCAAGCTGCCAGAACAGTTGAGCAATACTCTATCTGTTCGCCTGTCGGGGCTTACCTCCTAGACCAGCCGCCAACCAAGGCTAAGGGCCTGGTCTGCCCTGCCACAACATTCAGTCTTTCCTCACTTTAGGATAAGGCATTGCATTCTCCTGCGTATGCTCCTTCGCACATCGACGGTTATCAGGTTTGGTACACGCTGACCAACCTTTAGAAAACAGCCATATCTGACAAAACCCGACAAGATTCACCAGTATCTTATCTGCAAGGCTTCAGATGGTTTGAAATCAGAGTTTTCCTTCTTCTAGATGAGCTGCCTTCCTAGGCTTTCGAGCCCCATCTGCCCAAAACTACTAGTTTTAAGGCGCCAGTGGCTCGCCTTCCGCCCTATCTCTTGTTAGTCAAAACAGTTCTGTCGTGCGAAGGCCAGGAGATAGACTTGTTGTCAGAGGCTATATAAGACACACGCCATGGGAACATTTAGTAGGTGTTGAGAGTTTATCCTCAACCCCACCCCCGGCTATAACAACATTTAGAATCACACATATTTACATACATATATATACACATATATATATATATATATATATATATATATATATATATATATATACACACACACACATATATATGTATACAGCAAATGGCAAAGATTAGACTGTTATGAAAATGGCACTACTGCTGATGATAAAATGTGAATAATGGCAAAAGATGTGATAACGATAAAGACACCAATTCTCAAGCTATGTATAATACCTGGTCATCAGACACTTGCTCCATGTACAGATGAGTGCTGTTGAATACTCGCATTCGTGTGTATCCGTAGTCGTCGCTGCGGAAGGCTGACCAGTCATCAACTATTTTGTCAAAGTTATCATGGTTCTCCTTGCATCCCTGTATTATATAAAGAGATATAAAAAGGGTAGGAACCCATCTCTATTCAACTATGTTTTAGAGCTATGCGGAAAACTCATTTATAATAATCAATGGAGCACTCATTAGCAAAGGTATCAGAGAGCAGCAGAATTTGATTAAATAAAGCAAGTGTCACTCAAAATGGATTCAATGGTACCAATATAGGCCCGTCTATATTTATTAATGGTCAAAAGTAAAAGACAAGCGCATGAGCTGCAGCGGTCAGCGACCCATAGCTGACTGCTAGCATCAGGGTCAGCAAACCAGAGCTGCCAAGACCCTTCTACACCTCCACGCAGTGATCCTGGATAACAGGCTGCAGCAGGCAAACTGGCTAAGGAGAAGGGAGCGAAGAGGGAATGCTAACCCGGTACTCAAAAAATGCTTGCTGAAGTTGGATGTGTTGGACCGAAAGGTGCAAATATCGCTGTCAAGCTGTAAACTATGACACAACGCATTCCGTTCTCTGGACTACATTCTGCTACTTAAACCCTTTCAGGGTTTGGTAGTGGGAGATTGAGAACGAACGAAGCCAAGCCAAGCCAAAAGTAAAAGACAAACCAACAGCAACTATGTAAGGTTGTTGTTGTTGTTTCGTTTGCCCACAATGAGTAGGTTACTCTTTTGTGCGTCCTGAAAAGGACGTTAAGTGGCGTGTTGCAGTATCTTTTCTTACATCCCAAGCATGCTGATGAAGGTGGCCTGGGATACTCCAGGCGGTTGTGCTATGCTTGGTTTCATCTGTGTGTCACGCCCTACTGCAGGAATCACGTCGATCCCTCACCCCGTTAGCCAGACTGCCATGAAAACAGCCTGTTTCCAGGGAGGACTACTAGGAAGCTGAGTAGAGGGTCTTGGCCAGTATATTTTGTCTAACCCTGACTAACATGTCTGATCAGTATATTTTGCCTGACCATACGTTAGTCTTTCTCCCCACTATGTAATATAAAGATAAATAAAAATCAGAAAAGGGTCATGGCTTAATTTAAAAGTATTTTTGTTTAAATCGCACTGAAATGAGTGGTTTAAAGAAAACAGATCTTGTTTTCACAACAAGAGACAAACTAACAGAAACTATGAAGAATAGAGTTCATAGATATAAATGAAACACAGAAAAGCAATCACAAATGTAAATACAATTTTTGTAATCCTACTGAAACTAATGACTGAAGAATGCAGATTTTGCTATCACAACAAATGACAAATTAACAGCAACTATGAAGGATGATGTTTCAAGTTATAAATGCAGAAGATTAACAGCATAAAAAATAAAAAAAAAGCACTGCAATAAATGGCTACAAAAAAACATTTGCCTAAGCATTGTCTTGTCTTAGTTGACCTGTACTTCTACAGGGTGGATATGAGCTGGATGTAGCCAGGAGGAGGATTTCCTGCTTAGCAGGCTAGGCTCGAGCAGCTTATTACTCAGCTCCGTTGAGACAAGTGCCGCGGAAGGTGGTTAACCGATGTGCAAGTCCATCTTAACAGATTCAAACACTAGAGCAAAGTAGACTCACTTCCTGTTAGGTGCTATCTATACTGCTCTAAACAAACCACTTAACCATGGCCAGTGTTATGCCATGTCACACAGTTAATCACCTATTACAACATACTCTCTATGGGGCAGTGGTGCTATTGATCTAATCATACACAAAGACACAGGTGGACCACTCAGAACATTGTGTTGTACATTATATAATGCAAAAATGTCATGACAACGTTAAAACTAGTTATATGGGTCAAGCAGATTTAATTACTTAATCTACCACACATTAAACAACAGTAATTACTTACTGCAGAGCCTGTAATTATATGGACAGGAGCTCTTGGATTTGTGTATGGTTCTTCATAACTGCCATTTAGAACCTGTTGTGAAGAATTGATATTGCATATTAATTAACAAATTTATTATTCACACAACAGCTATAGCTCGTTTCATATCTTCTTCGTTCGTTCTCAATCTCCTGCTACCAAGCCCTGAACAGTGCTTTACAAGTAGCGGGATATAGTCTGGAAAACGGGATGTGCTGTGTCGCTAGTTTATAGCTTGACTGCAATATTTGCACCTTTTGGTCTGACACATCCGTCTTCGGCAGAAGTCTCATCTCTAAAATGACACAAACACATTTGATATAATTATTACCCGATACTGTACGTGTGATAATCACACTGAGAAGTATAGCTTGGATACTGAATCGAGGGGAGGGAGACGAATGTCTGGACAGGCACAATATACTGATCAGACATGTTAGTCAGGGTCAGGAAAAATGTACTGGCCAAGACCCTCCCCTTAGCTTCCTCGTAGTCCTCCCTGGGTACGAGCTGTTTTCATGGCAGCCTGGCTAATGAGGTGAGGGATCGATGTGACCTCTGTAGTATTGAGCGACACGCAGATGAAGCCAAGCATAGCACAACCACCTGGAGGACCCCGGTCCACCTTCATCAGCATGCTTGATATGTAAGGAAAGCTACTGCAACCCACCATTTAACGTCCTTTCCAGGGCGCACAAAAGAGTAAACCTACTCATTGTAGGCATTCGAAATAACAACAATGACTGAGTCTGAACATTAGCATATATAATATTCTGATATTGTACATATTTGCCCTACGACTGATGTAACTGAAATTTGTCCAATAAGCTTGTTCATGTTCCTGTTGTTCTTCTACATTCATCCTGTAAAGGAAGTTGTGATGTTGTGTCGTAGTTTACAATAAAGCTGCAATTCCTGTGATTTTAGGGGCAGACACATCCTGTTTGAGCAAACTCATTAAAAAAAATTCAATTTGATTTCGCTCTTTGATGTCTATTCACTTAGTAAAACTCTGTAGTGGACGCAGTCTGTTTCCAGGGCCACTTCTTGGGGGTGGAATAAGGTCTAGGTCAGTTTATGGGTCGCTGACTCTGATACAATCAGCCATTTTGAGTTGTCGACTGCTGCCAGCTTATTCACTGCTGCCAGCTTATTCACTGCTGTCAGATTATCCACTGCTACCAGCTTACCCACTGCTGTCAGCTTATCTACTGCTGCCAGCTTATCCACTGCTGTCAGATTATCCACTGCTACCAGCTTATCCGCTGCTGCCAGCTTATCCACTGCTGCCAGCTTATTCACTGCTGCCAGCTTATCCACTGCTACCAGCTTATCTACTGCTGTCAGATTATCCACTGCTACTAGCTTATCCACTGCTGCCAGCTTATTCACTGCTGCCAGCTTATTCACTGCTGCCAGCTTATCCACTGCTGTCAGATTATCCACTGCTGCACCTTTGGCCCCTTATACTGTTGGAAGCTACTCATGCTGAGTTTAAGTTAACTCTTGATGACGTTTCTTTGGTAGCTGGTTTCAGTGGTGCTTCTTACATTCTAAGGCGTACTTTAGAAGGTGAACTGGGGTACTCCTAGCTGCAGTGCAATGCGAGGCTTCTCAGCAAGTCTACCACTATGGGGATTTCAGTGTCGATCCCCACCTCGTTGGCAAGACTGTAACGGCACAGTCTGTTTCCAGGAGTACTAACAATGATGTTAGGTAGGGTCATGGTCAGTAAGTTTCATCTGACCTTATTACTCTATGCTTTCAAGTGGTGCTTTCAATCACCAGTCAGCTAATTTAAATGCTGCAGTTATTCTATCTTCTATGTTTTAAATATTCAGTAAGACATTACAATACATATGGAGAGAAAAGTGATAATAACTTTTATACTTTCAAAAAGAAGTGTCTATAGAAAACTGACCAACTACACAAGCAATAATAAATGTTCATTTAGCTACTCCTGCAATCCACAAACACTCAAGTCTTTTGTTAATGTCCTTAGTCCACATTAAAGTAAATAGAAGGTACAGATGAGCTGAAGACACATGCACTGTAGGCTCTCATCCTGTATGAGTTAGGGTGGCAAGAATCCTACCTTTTCTTCTGCATTTTTCTAACAGTCAGGTACCCATTTACAATTAGATAGACTGGAATATTATACCACAAGTCTTTGTACCGTCAGTATTGCTGTGACAGACAAGCGGTATAACTGCTCCATAACTTGGATGCTCAGGATATATTTACTCACCATCATCTGGTTGATCAGTACTTAGACAGGTTGTACGGTTGTCTGAGCACGTCTCTCCATTTGATCATATCCTTTGCAGCTCTCTTCATTTCAGCATAGGTACGTACTTTAATGTCTCTGTATGCCTGAGATGTAGTTTAGTCTTGGTTGCCCCCTTCCTTTTCCCCCCTAAATGTTGCTCTCTAGTATCTTCTGTAGAGAACTTTCATGTCACATATTGTGTCTCAGCCAACTCAAATGTCATTTTTGTATCATTTAAAATATTTTTCCTTTGTGCGCTTACTTCAGTGAGGACATTGCCATTGGATCTTCTTTCTGTCCAACTTTCTCTTTCCATTCTACGGTAACACCACATTCCAAATGTTATTAAGCTTTTTTTTATCCTTCTTCAGCCTCCCTACGCCTGTCTATATCCTGCTGGGCCAAGACCAAAGTTCAGAACCTCGTTTCCGACACAGTACCCAAGGGCATTGAAACCCAAGATCACACTGCGGAGGGCACCAATGAATTCATCTATCTCGGTAGCATGATATCATCTGATGGGCGCAGCGGTCCCGATGTGTCAAGGTGGATTGGACTAGCTGCATCTGCTATGCACGACCTTCGACGTGTGTGGAGTAACAGTAAGATCTCACTTGGGACAAAAATCTGGATATACCAGTCCTGCGTTGTCCTAGTCCTGCTCTGCGACTCAGAAACCTGAACACAGAAACCTGAACATTGCTGAAACATGACATGTCGAGACTAGAGGCCCTACACATGACTGTGTAACCAGTGGCGTATCCTGAGCTTCCGATGACATAACTACATCCGCAACGTGGAGGTCTCAGCAAAAACAGGCCTCCTCCCAATCTCAGAAATACTTGACCGCTGTCGAGTTTCTTTGTTCGGTCATGTTGTATGACTGGGCCAGGAAACCCCGGGCCACAAGATTCTACACAAGTCGTTCCTCAGCACCAAAAGTCTTCCACTGAACCGAATAGAGGCGCAGAAGAGGCTGTCCCCATACGGTATGGCTCCAGCAGATATCGATCTTCACCTCTGGCTTGGACGAGGCCTGAAACCATGCTGTAGCAGTGGGTCATAGATGTGGCCGACTGACGCAAAAGGCCTCAGACGCCTAAGCAAACATTATTATTATTATTTGCAAGACACTCCATGTTTTAGCCCCATACAGGGCAATTGGCCATACACGAGTGACGATTATTCTTTTCCTCAGTTCTATCCTGATATTTGTTGAGGTAAGCAAATCATGTCAATAACTAAAATAAGGAACCAGAACTTCTGCAACACCACAACAATGGCTTACAACAGTCAATACAGCAACAACAAAAGCAGCATATTGCAGAAAACTACTATTCCTCACAACACTTTGCAGCAAAAGTACTTGTAGACTTGAAAGGAAAATAAATAAAACGAAGTAAAAAAGTACTCGGCTTTGTTAATTATAATGTAAAGGGAGTTCCGTTGCAGACAGTGTTGTCTAGAATAAAGTGTTAGAGAGTTCATTGTACCAGGTCAGAGTTTGTTTATGAGGTGGGTTGGCCAGTTTCCATAACAGTAATCTGGGTATCCATTGTGCAGCTGGGATGACTGGAGCATGTCGATAACAAGGAGCAAACACGGTACCTTTGCCATGAGAAATGATTGCTCTATCATTCTGTTACTCAAATGCTCCTGTTAATTATATATTTCTTAATAAATTTTGCATTTGTAATCATTTATACAGACAAGGGAGCCGCGTAGAGCAGTGGTTAGCGAGCTGGCTACGCATCTGAGTGGTCCTGGTTTCATTCCCCAGTTGAGGCGGAAATGTTTTTTCAGACCGAAACGGCTCCCGGGCTGACCCAGCCTTAAATGGGTACCAGTTCAGTCCAGGAAGTAAAAGTGGTGAGGGAGAGGAGATGGATACCGCCCTCCCATAGCTGAGCCTTTGAAATGTGAGATCGCTAACACCTCACACCCCTACGGCAGTAATCTATGGGTCACTTTACTTTACTTTTATACAGACAAACAGGTGACTGGCATGTCATGTCTTTGCATGATTGAGGGGCTGTCTTCTCTTGGTCTTCACCATTGGGTAGGAATTTTGACTCCTTGAAAATTTGTGTGTGGACAGTACTTAACAGCCTGGTCTAGGCAGTGGCTAACAATCTGGTCTGGGCAGTGGCTAACAGCCTGCGCTTTCAATTTTCAAATGCCAAGGAATCTTTTACATGCACATCATGTACACAGGACCTTCAATTTTATTGTTCATCTTAACTTAACTTAACGTCTTTATACTGGTTTAGAAGACTCTGAAGAGTCTGTATACAACCAGTTTAATTTACATTACCTTGCTCTAAAAACTATGCACATTCAATTTATTCTTAAATACATTAGTTGTCATCCCTTCCTCCACTACCTCCTGTGGCAATGCATTCCAAGCATTCACCACTCTCTGACTAAAAAATATTTCCTAATATCTAATCTGGACCTCTCTTTAGTTAATTTGTAGCTATGCCCTCTTGTTCTTGTAGTGTTTGTATTTTGAAAAAAACTTCTTATAGTCAAATTTATCCGTTCCTCTGATCATCTTATAAACCTTTATTAAGTCACCTCGAATTCTTCTGTGGGCCGGTTTTTCTGAGTCTCTCCTGATTACTGTAATTCTGGAATCCCACTATCAGCTTTGTCACTCTTTTTTGTATTCTTTCCAGCATGTTTATATCCTCTCTATGATAAGGCCTCCACACCTGTACACAGTACTCCAATCTAGGTCTAACTAATGCTTTATATAGTTTGACTACCACTTCCTTGCTCCTATGTTTAATATTTCTTTTTATCATACCTAACATTGCCTTTTTCACTGCTACCTGGACTTGCTCACTCACCTTACCTGTATGATCTATTATAACCCTTAGGTCCCTTTCCTTTTCTATCTTTCAAATATTGTTCTTGCCCATTCTGTAATTATATTCCATATTGGATATACCCATGTGGATGACTGTACATTTATCTTAAACTCTATTTGCCAGATTACAGACCATTCTTGAATTTTATTGAAATCCGACCTCAATATATACACTTCTGCTTTAGATGAGACACTACTGCATAGTTTTGTGTCATCAGCAAATTTTGCAATCATGGATCCCAGATCAATGTGCAAATCTTTATATATATCAAGAACAAAGTTGGTCCCAAAACCGAGACCTGCGGCACTCCACTTTTTACTTCACACCCCTCAGAGTACTCCTTATTTATGCCCACTCTCTGCCTTCTTCCCGTTAACCAATTTTCAATCCATTTGGCAACTTTCCCACCTATTCCAAGAGATTTTTAACTTTGCAAAATCTAGATAAATAACATCCCCCTGGCTCCCCTTTATATATCATTTTCCTCCACGAATTCTAATAAATTTATTAAGCATGATCTCCCTCTAGTAAACCCATGCTGACTATTTCTGATTAGATTAACTTGTCTAAACGCATTACACTGTTTTATTTGATTATTGATTAACAATTTACAGACTATGCTAGTTAAACCCACTGGTCTATAATTTGATGGATCTGATCTTTTGCCCTTTTTGAATAAGGGGATCACTCCTGCATCTTTCCAATCCTGTGGAACAATCCCTTTTGCAAGTGATTGAGAACATAATTAAGTCAATGGTTTTGCTAGTTGGTCTCTAATTTCAAACAGCAGTTTTGGATGAATACCCTCTTGACCTGGACATTTATTCACTTTCAACCCCTCCAATTTAAAAAAAAACATTTCCTCTGTAATACAGATTGATCTTAATCCCACTGTATCCATGTCTCGTTGAAAAAATATCTATGGGCTCTGGGATCTTAGAGCAGTCCTTTTTTGTGTAGACTGTTCCAAAGTACTGATTGAGTAGTTTAGCTGTCTCCCTATTCTGACTTTATTTTTCCTGTACTGTCTATGAAAGTGCCTACTTTATATTTGGTTCTTTGTTTATTTATAACATAAGAGAATAAGCTTTTACTGACAGTCTTGATCCTTGGAGCAAGTTTTTTTTTCAAAGTCTATTTTTGGTGTTTTATTCATTTTCTGAGCTATTACTTGTCCAAATATTTTAAATATGTTTCTTTTGATTTACCTGCATCTATATATTTTTTCCATGCTTTATTTTTAGCTCTTCTACATTTAACTACAAATCTAGTTATCCACTTTTTACACTTGGGGTTTCCTCCCCTACATGAAACACATTTCTCTTTTAGTGTTTCTAGAACTCTTTTAAAACTCTCCCACTTTTGTTCAACATCTGTTCCTCCGACAATATCTTTCCAGATTATGTGGCTCGCTGCCTCTTTCATCTTCCATCTGCCTTAGAGTAGTCATATGTTTGCGTGTTTATGATTACTTATTTCTCTGCTTTAAGATCCAAACAGATGATTTGATGGTAACGTTTTCAATCATATTTTCCTCTGTAGTAAAAACTCGAGTGTGTTTTTGCTTCTGGTGGCTGCTTCTAAATGTTGACTTAAAAATTTGTCAGTTATGCACTTAACAGAAGGTTTTGACTCTACAAGTGCTTCTGCCATATCCCATTTTATTTTTGGAAAGTTGAAATAATAATAATTTCTCTTCACTTGCCTTTGCTATGCTACTAATCAGCTCCTCATCTTCCTCTTTTTGACTTGATGGTCATCTATAGCATACTCCAATCACTGTTTTTTCACCCCCACTTTCTATTTCTCCCCATACACTTTCATTTTTGTTACCACATGATAAATCATCTTTGATCGTTATATTAACTGAATTTGTACAGTATAACAAAACGCCACCTCCCTTAGTCTTGTCTCCAACTACTCTATCTTTCCTTAACATTGTATATCCCTCTATTTCAAGTTCACTAACTGCAATGTCCTCATATGTCCATGATTCTGTTAACACCATTTTTATATCTGGTTTTTCTTCTTCTACATACGGTTCCAATTCCTACCTTCGATAGGACTAGACATGGATTTTATCTCCCTTGAGACCAGGGGATGCCTGAAATTTACAGGATTTGAGCCGTCTTCTATTTCATGCATTTGTTTGTTTCTCAAGATTAATTACGACTTCTTGAATTTTAACAAAATGCAAATTAAACAACAGTCACCTCTCGGTTGTAAACTGGCCACAATCGTTCATAGGAGTGTTCATGAGCCCAAAGAGCAAGATCCACTCCATACTTGTAAAATAGAGGCTCCCAGCCCAGGAAATGAAGAAAAGGGATACCAACTCTTATCTGTGGAATAATTTAAAAATTGTATACAGTAGACGTTGTCATTAATAAGAAAGTTCGTTCTCGGGTGTTAAATTAAGAAAACTTTGTCTTAGTTTTCTCAGTGATTGTCTGTTGATGTTCTCCCATTGTACATAATGCCATCATGTAGGTCTGCATAATGTCTTTTCCATTTGGCATAGTTTCAGTCTATTTCTCAGTCTCGCAGAGGTTGTCTATTATTGTGCTCCTATTGAAATGTGGTGTCTTCCTGGCTCTTTTATGTCTATGTTTAATATTTCAGTTTGGCTTATAACAAATTTCTGCTAATACTTGAAGTCTCAAGGCTGCAATTGTTCAACTCAGGTCTGAGTTTCAAGATCCTGCCAGACCATATTGTTGTTGATTGTCTACTTGTTACTCAAGACATCTCAGTGCTGAGATTTGAGTTAACTATTGTGTTTTTGTCAGTGCACTTGTGGTATACATTTATGGCAATACTGTAGCAACAAAACTAGAGCTGGCACAGAAACATATTCATAAAGGTCAAAGTTTACATTAGGGATAAATATAAGTTTTAACATACAAATAAAACAATAGAATATCTATCCCAAAACAAAAAAATTCCTTTCAAAAAATGAAAAGCATTTATTGCAAACAAATACTTGTCAATAAAAGTGTTATATATAGTCAAACTTGTAATACATAGATAAAAACATGGAAAATTAATAAAGAACAATGCAGATCATTGTAGTGCCTAAAGTTTGTAGGGACCCCTTCAATGGTTTTTCAAAATAAAAAGTTTACAAAAAAAAAACTCTCAACTTTACTTCTAGTCTAGGGGCACATGAAGAGTGTCCAGCACTGGATGTCACAGAACTAGTGGTTTTAGAGAAGAATATCATGAACAGTTAAGAAGAGAAATAGGGATGTGATGAGGAAGTCCCAGGTACAACGCAGCATGTTACACACATTTAAGAGATGTAATTATCCTTTGGTTTTTGGCCATCTAAAGATGAGGGTTAAAGAACATGTCATAACAGGTTGTTGTTGTTTAATGCCCATAATGAGTAAGTTTACTCTTTTGTGTGCCCTGAAAAGGACGTTAAGTGGCGTGTTGTAGTAGCTTTCCTCACATCCAGAGCATGCTGATGAAGGTGGACTGTGGTCTTCCAGGTGGTTGTGCTATGCTTGGTTTCATCTGTGTGGCACTCACTACTATGGGAATCACATCAATCCATATCTCGTCAGCCAGGTTGCCATGAAAACAGCCTGTTGTTTCCAGGGAAAGCTACATGGAAGAGAGATTGTGATCTTGGTCAGTGTATTGACCCCGACATCGTCCTGGTCAGTATTTTATGCCTGACTGGACTAGCATCTCCCCTAAGAACAGGCAAATTCACTAGGAAAAGGAACAAATGGCAGTGATGAGAAAAGTTACTAAACAATGGAATGCAAGGAAGTCAAAAAGAGAATTGACAGACAATACTAAGAAGATAAGATTGAGGAGGTTCTACAGCAACCACCAATGCACACAATGATGAGTGAAAAGAGTTTACCAGGCTCTCGTGGTGGGTGCAATCATCGTTGTCATTGTTAGAGCAGTACATAGGGCGGTGACCAAAGGTGATGATCCACGGCTGCTTGGCTCGATTCTCTGGCAAATTGGCTTCCTGGAGTAGTTGCAATAAAATGATTAATGTAGTTCCACAGACTGTTGTCATTCATTCCCAAAGTTTAGATTTGATAGTTGCACCCAGGTGTGTTGTTCTTTTATTCTTTGTCTATGTATGGTCAGGTAAGGTACATGTAGGTCTTATAATAGAAGCTTGTTGGGGTTAACATCAGACAATACTGACAGGGAATATAGTAGACACTGCTGTCTAGAATGAAGTGTTAGAAACTTCATTGTACTAGGTCACAGCAATTTGCCTTTCATTCAAAAACAGTAAACCAGTTGTCCATTTACATCAAGGTCAACTGGGGTGTGTTGATAACAGAGAATGAATCCTGTACTTTTGTCATGAGAATCGAGTGCTGTAGCACTCAGTCACTCTATGTAGGGTCAAGTCGTCTTTGTTTAAACTAATTCATACTTATTTTGTGTTATTGACAGTTGATTTTAAGTTTCACTGCATGATTATTACGCCACTTTGAGAACCGCAGAGTCGCATTTCTGTATTCAACAGTTCGTTTGATTAATTGCTTTGTTTCAATGGCCTGCATTGTTGAATTACCTTCAGAGCTTTACCACTTCCAATATTCAAATGGCTTAGTTAACTGGTTTTTTTGTCTGCTTCTTTCTTGTTCTGTTTGTGCCTTCAGCGTCAGGTTATGAATAGGTTTCTTGACCATGCCCTAGTATGTGCTTCGTACATGGGGAGTTTCACTGTTTCTGTTATTTCTGCCATCCATCTTTTGTGTAGGCGGTCCCTGGCTCTGTATCTATTGTATAGCAAAGCTTTCTGAGGGATACTATCTTCTATTTGGCATGTCACATGACCAAACCATTTGGTTTGCTGTATTTTGATGAGGTCGAGCACTGGTGTTGTACCTACTTGTTTCCTAATATCTTAAATTCTGATTCTATCCATTCTTGCTACTCCAAGCATTCTGCGCAGACATTTCATCTCTGTTGTTACGATTTGTCTTTTATCTTTGTTTGTTAATTTCCAATTATGGCACTGATAGCACAATGTAGGTAGAAATATTGTATTGTACAGTGTTCTCTTGGAATTAATTTTTTTCTGCGTGGTTTTAATTTTGTACAATCCTTAATATGACCTCTATTGATTGAAACATTGGTCCTTGTTTGTTTCTGTTACTACATAAAATTGTATTTTAACTTTTCTATTTTTGTGTTTTTAGTCAATTCTTAGATTTTTTATTTTTTGGGGGGTTCGTCTTACTTCTTTATTCTCTAAGGTGGTGCGCGTTGCACTATCTTTTTATTTTGTGCCTGTCTACCCAGGGCATCCGACTTCGACATTCATTTTATGTAAGGGGGTCTGCTTCCTATTGCATTTTCTAAGCATTTGTTTCTCCAGGGTAACGGCCGATGTTATGATTAGGGAGCACACCCAGCACCTTCGACTTGTGAGCTGTGTCACTTAACCACTAGTCCACGCCATCTCCTAATGCTTAGATTATGATGATAATTTAAGTAAGGACAGATCATTTTCGTCCCTTTACATGTTAGGAGTTTTGATTTCGCTTTACAACTTTCTCTCCTCCTGATGTCTTTGCTACATCTGAAAGTCACAAAATCACCTTCTTGATCAGCATGCGTTCAGTCACTTTTTGCACTCTTGGTCATAAGCGTATTGTCATACTTTACAGGTCATAAATGTATTGTCATACTTTACAGGTCATAAATGTATTGTCATACTTTCCATTCCCATTTGAGCACATGCTCTCAGAGAATATGGCCACTGCACCATATGAGGCATGTTGCAAAATGTGACAAATAAAGGTAGCTCATGAGTATGGCAACCTCATTGTGTTACAGAAACACTACATAAATTATTTAACATAGTTTTCCTGCAGTGATACCAATTGTAGTTGTAACCTCATGCTCCTATTGAAGTGAAGAAGGGCATATCAAGATTAATTGTTCATCTAAAGAATAGTATATTTGATGGTCCAAAGTCCTGTCCGAGTTTATTGCTCAACCAAGTGTCAGAAAATGTGATTCATCTCCACATTATTGGATGTGGTCTAAAATATTTACAGAGCAATGAAGACAAAAAAGTAACCTCCTTCGTTCATTCTCAATCTCCCGCTACGAAGCTCAGAAAAGGGCTTTACAAGTAGCAGGATGTTGTCCGGAGAATGTAATGCGATGTGTCATAGTTCACAGCTTGACTGCGATATTAGCACCTTTCGGTCTGACACATCTGACTTCAGCAGGCTTTTTTGAATAGCATATTAGCCTTCCCTCTTCGATCCCCTCTCCTTTGCCGGTCTGCTCTGTTGCAGTCTGTTTGTCATGATCACTGTGCGCAGGTGTAGAAGGGTCTTGGCAGCTCTGGTTCGCTGGCCCTAATGCTAGCTGTCAGCTATGGGTCGCTGACCACTGCAGCTCATGTGCTGCTCAGCATCTTGATCCTAAAAGTAAACACAATCAATATTTTTTTTTGTTGCGTTCACCTTATTTCTCTAATCCCTAAGGCGGTGTGCGTTGCACTATGGTTTTTATTTTGCGCCTGTCGGCCCAGTGCATCTGACTTCAGCATGCATTTTATGTCAGGGTCTGCTTCCTCCTGCATTTTCTAAGGGTTTGCTTCCCCGGGGTAACGGCCGGTACTGTGATGGGGATCGAAGCCAGCACCTTCGGATTGTGAGCCGTGCCACTTAACCACTAGGCCACACAGTCCCCCAATCAATATGTAAAACTAGCCTACTGCACATAGATTCCAAACTTTAATTCTATGTGAGAGTAAAGCACATACAGCCAGATCCTTCTCCAGCCATCTATAATGCTCTACAATTGGCACTAGACCATACTGTGGGAAGAAGATCAACTCTGTGGACACTGAGATGAAGTGAATGGGCCCCATGTTGAAGCTGGAAGAAGATAAGTAATAATAAACAATTATCCGATCACAAAGTGAAAGTTTGATATGATAAAAGAGTATTGTGTCATTTGTACAACATTCTAAAGAGTATTGTGCGAGTTGTACAACATTCTTCTCACTCCATGTATATCACAAAGTCACCATTACAGGTGGTCCCTGCATCATAGCATTTGCAGTGGTGGTTTCAATAGCGATGAGTTTACATGATGAGGTTGCTAGCCCAATGCACAACCTCTTCTATAATTGTCTTTTACAACATGTTTGGGATGTTACAGTGGCCCTATTCTTTCTATCACTGTTACCACTCGAGTGGTTTGTACCACTGTCACTATATCCTAAAATCAAATATCTTTCTCTTCGTTCTCAATCTTCCGCTATCAAGCCCTGAAAAGGGCTTTGCAAGTAGCAGAATATATTTGCACCTATCGGACCGACACATCCAACTTAGCATACATTTTTGGGTGCAGGGTTAGCCTTCCCTCTTTGGTCCCTTCTCCTTAGCCAGTCTGCCCTGTTGCAGTCTGTTATCCAGGATCACCATGTGGAGGTGGAAAAGGGTCTTGGCAGTTCTGGGTCACTTTCCGTGATACTAGCAGTCAGCTTTGGGTTGCTGACAGCTACAGCTGATGCACTGCCCAACACCTTGATCTCAAAATCTAATATTAACATATGTCTGCATCTATGTCTAAATAAATTGAGTTCAAAATATTCTTTTTTTTTACATATTATAAGCTAAATAATCTTATTGGCATAGATTGCTACTAACCAATTTTTAAATACTTATATATAAACATTACATCTAGTCATCACTTGAACATGGCTATACTATTTATCTTTTACAAAACTATTGGGGAAAAAAATTTTGCTCAGAGCATTATCTCTGTACACTCGCTGGTTTTGTTATGAAAATGGCTGAATCGAAAACAAGACCCCCCCCCCAAAAAAATACAATGACGATTTTGACTTTAGATAATTTTTAAACAATTTAGTTCTGTTTCATATGGGCTTGGAAGGTTATCCCATTATTGATTGTGATGATGTTAAGTTGTTGCAACAGATGTTTTTTAGGTAGGTCTGTTTTGTTTGTTTATGTAGATGTTATAAATATGTTTGTAGTTGAAACTTAACAGATATGCTGATCTGGTTAGGAACACTATCGCTGCTTTTTGGCAATTTAATGGATTTACAAGACAACTGGTGTACCCAAAAATGGGTAAGTCTAAATGTTTGTGATGTAATTAAAAGAATGTGGAAACTAGAAGGTTAATTTCTTCTTTTCAGCTTATTCCCTCCTGGTGACTGGTTCTTCATAGATTGTCTAACCCTGTCCTCCCATCTAGATTTAGGTTGTCGTAGAAATCTGGATCCTCTTTCCTTCCTATATTTATCATTGTGGTTGATCTTCTACCATTCTGCAGACCTAGTCAAGCCATTGAAACTGGGACTGTTCCATTATGCCCTTGATGGGTTGTATTTCAAGGATGTGTAACATTGCATGTCTGTGGATTGTGTCTCTTTTTTTGTTACTTGGTCTACCTTCTTGAAGCTGATATTTGTGTTTTGGTCTTGTTCATTCATTCATCTACTTTTCGATCCAATGTGAGGCATAGGCCACCACTACAGCTGGCCTCTTTGAAAGTGTCATGTACAAGTTACAATTTGATAACAAACAATGTCCATGTTATAAGTTAGCAGAATCTGAGTGATTTCTTGATGAACTGATCAAGTGATCCTTTTATCTGTTAACAACTATTGACATCTTGATATAATCAACTTCTGCTACCTATGTAACATACCATAAACTAATGTCTATATCTTAAATACTAACACAAACTTATATTAAGGTAGACCCAAAGCAGACATGGGGATAAAGTGTTAAAGGCTATGTTGTACTAGGTATCAGCTGTCTTTGAGGTGGTGGGGAGGAGTTGTTCCTGTTCTCACCACCTATCTTTCCTAATTAAGTCAGGTTGTCAATTACAGCTGGGTAGACTTGAGTACATTTGAGACAGGGAAATTCATCCCAGCTCTTTAGTCAATAGAAGCACATGTTCTTACATCCGTTACTGAGATGCTCAAACAAATATGTGAGTGTGTGTATCTGAAACAGGTTTTTATTAGAAAGACATAATTTTGGCACAATTAAGGCCATCCAAGGGCACTGGGTTCTACATTCCTGAATTTCCAAATAGAGGCCAAAGATGCAGCAATGAATGAGCAGACAACAGCCAGCGGACTCATAGCTGGCTTCTTGCATCAGGGCCAGTGACCGAAAACTAACCAAGACCCTATTCCACCAACCTCCAAGTGGTGGTCCTGGAAACAGACTGGAAACCCTGCAGCCTGGCTATGAGATAAGGTATCAAAGAGTGAAGACAACCCCAGTCTAAAAAAGTAATTGCTGAAATAGTATGTAAAAGGCGTAAATATAGCAGCCATGATGTAACATAACAATCGTCCTTTTCAGGACACATTTAGAGGAAGAAGAAATTATTTCCAAACAAATTCATTCAAACTATAACAGAGAGAAAACTCAATTTACTTAATAAAGCTTTTAAAACAGATGAAATTAAACTGGAGTGTCTTCTTCCATGAATCGTGATATTCAAGCAGGCAAGGTTGTCTTCTTCTTCTTTGTTCATTCTCAATCTTCCGCTATCAAGCCCTGAAAAGAGCTTTGCAAGCAGCAGGATGTTGTCCGGAGAACGGAATGCACTGTGTTGCAGTTTACAGCCTGACTGCGATATTTGACATTTTGGTCCAACATATCCAACTTCAGCAGCCATTTTTGAATACCAGATTAGCCTTCTCTTCAATCCCTTCTCCTTGGCCAGTCTACTCTGTTGCAGCCTGTTATCCAGGATCACCGTGTGGAGGTGTAGAAGAGTCTTGGCAGCTCTGGTTCACTGGCCCTGACGCTAACATTCAGCTATGGGTCGCTGGCCACCGTAGCTCATACACTGCTCAGCATCTTAAATCACACTCGAGTGTCTGAATATTTTGTTGTTGTTGTTTTGTTTTTTTGGCGTTCGCCTTATTTCTCTAATCCCCAAGGCGGTGTGTGTTGCAGTGTGGTTTTTATTTTGCACCTGTCGGCCCAGTGCATCCAACTTCAGCAAGCATTTTGTGTAAGGGTCTGCTTCCTCCTGCATTTTCTAAGGGTTTGCTTCCCCGGGGTAATGGCCGGTGCTGTGATGGGGATCGAACCCAGCACCTTCGGATTGTGAGCCGTGCTACTTAACCACTAGGCCACGCCTTTCCTTGAGTGTCTGAATATGAATTGTACAAGATGAAGTTAATCTGACTGCACCATAATCTTTAGAATGTGTACAGTTGTTCTACTCACCTGTAGTACATTTGTTTGTTCTCATCCCCAGGCATGGAAAAACGATTTCTATAGTTTGAGAAATTGCTGTCAAATAAAGAAAAACGATTTCTATAGTTCGAAAAATTGCTGTCAATTAGAGTGAATAATTCTGTTTTCAGTTAACATATAGTATAAACATGTCTGATGATATACTCAACTACTAATGATGCTAAATTGCCTTTTGTTGGTGTCATTTAAATGTTATAATCAATGCCCCCATCATTATCAATCTTTCACTTCATTAGGAGCATAGGACAACTGCAATTTATTGCTTCGTAGGACAATGCCAAACCATTTAAGTGCTCTTGCAGTGGTTGTTTCTGTAGCAATTTGTTCTACATCATATGGTTGCTAGCCCCACACACAACCCTCTTTACAGTGTACATAGTAGGATCTAATGGCCTTACATTCTTTTCTCTGCTACAAAAGTGCCCCACAAATCACACAAGAGCTTACAAAGCCACAGGGACAATTTATTATTGAGTTTCTACTACACCAGGTGTTTGCCAAGCTAGCTGTCATGTAAAACTTATTATTGAAAGTGCATGCCGTTCTAGTGATCCTTCTTTTGTGTCATCAACCGTATTTTCATTTTGTATTGATTTGGTATTTTGGTTAAATCTGTTCTGAGTATATGAATATACTAAAACTTCATATATTGTATTAATTAAACTAGGATGTGTCCTAATGCACAAACACTGATGATTCAATACACAAACATTATGATTCATTCAGATTGCTTGGTAAATATTCAGGTCAAGAATTAGTATGTGTGTGCACTGTACTTACAGATGTATTTTGTTGGTATAAACAGCTATACATGTGCACACACAGACATACGCAGATAGAGACACACACACTCTCTGCGTGCATGCACATATACATACATACATACATCAGAGGCCGTATTTAACTCAACCTACAATTCTTGTCACAGAGTTGAAATAGAAATGGATGGTCAGCCAAAGCTCCTAATTAAAATCTATGGTGGCCTCAATAATGGAGATATACAACATAGGGAGAATAAACCCAGAGGGAGTCAACAAAGAGCTGATCTGCTTATGAAAATCAGCTGTTTGGAAACTTTCCCAGGTCATAAATCAACGATTGCTCAGCGCAAGAGAAATAAACATAAAAATAAAGATGGGTATTGGGTATTGACCAAAACACATGTCGGTATTGGGTAACGACCAAAACACACATGCGTATTGGATAATGACCAAAACACATGTGGGTATTGGGTAATGACCAAACCACATGTGGGTATTGGGTAACGACCAAAACATGCATGGGTATTGGGTAATGACCAAAACACATGTGGGTATTGGGTAATGACCAAAACACATGTGGGTATTGGGTAATGACCAAAACATGCATGGGTATTGGGTAATGACCAAAACATGCATGGGTATTGGGTAATGACCAAAACACATGTTGGTATTGGGTAATGACCAAAACACATGTGGGTATTGGGTAATGACCAAAACACATGTGGGTATTGGGTAATGACCAAAACACATGTGGGTATTGGGTAATGACCAAAACACATGTGGGTATTGGGTAATGACCAAAACACATGTGGGTATTGGGTAATGACCAAAACACATGTGGGTATTGGGTAATGACCAAAACACATGTGGGTATTGGGTAATGACCAAAACACATGTGGGTATTGGGTAATGACCAAAACACATGTGGGTATTGGGTAATGACCAAAACACATGTGGGTATTGGGTAATGACCAAAACATGCATGGGTATTGAGTAATGACCAAAACACATGTGGGTATTGGGTAATGACCAAAACACATGTGGGTATTGGGTAATGACCAAAACACGCATGGTATTGGGTAATGACCAAAACACATGTGGGTATTGGGTAATGACCAAAACACATGTGGGTATTGGGTAATGACCAAAACACATGTGGGTATTGGGTAATGACCAAAACATGCATGGGTATTGGGTAATGACCAAAACACATGTGGGTATTGGGTAATGACCAAAACACGCATGGGTATTGGGTAATGACCAAAACACATGTGGGTATTGGGTAATGACCAAAACACATGTGGGTATTGGGTAATGACCAAAACACACGTGGGTATTGGGTAATGACCAAAACACATGTGGGTATTGAGTAATGACCAAAACACATGTGGGTATTGGGTAATGACCAAAACACGCATGGGTATTGGGTAATGACCAAACACATGTGGGTATTGGGTAATGACCAAACACACATGGGTATTGGGTAATAACCAAAACACATGTGGGTATTGGGTAACGACCAAAACACACATGGGTATTGGCTAATGACCAAACACACATGGGTATTTGGTAATGACCAAAACACACATAATTCATAAATGAGATCTCAGAAATGAGATCTAAGTTCTAAGGGAAGTAATACTAGTCCAAACAATAACAACAACAAAAAAAGACCAAAAATTCCAAACCAGATCCTAGTTGGCCTTGAGATGCAGCACTTAAGGCTGCAATGGGGTAGCACAAATCCCAATGGTTTGGTCATGTTTGCAGAATTGTAGAAAATTTACAACCACAACAAGCATGGGAAGTGAAAAAAAGGCCAGTAAACCAGATCTTCAGAATGGTACAACATTTGAAGGGAGGACAACTTCACGCATTCTCTGAGGATAAGATTGGAAGCAAACTTACAGAACGATATCAGATAGGATAGCATGCCATTTTTGCTAGATCAGCTAAGTAGTACATGTTGAGTCATTTTTATAAGATGTGCTAACAATCACAGAAAGCAACATTTAAAAGAATCTACTAATCATACAGGGTTACAAACTTACTAGGCATTTTCATGATTGCCAGGGCAAGTCATGTAAGGCAGTTTTGAAGCCAGTGGTTCAATCTGTCTCATGAATTCATCTCCAACCCTGGCATTGTCCTGTCAACCAGAAATTGTGAGAACTGTGAAACTATGTATAATTTTTTTCTGCCAAAGACAGATGTATCTGATTAGACCAGGGTGATCCTCCTGCAGTCCTGTGCATCAAATATGACCAGCATAATATTTGTTGTAGAGTACACTCATACACAAAATATTTCTTAAATTAAATGTGTAATTATTACGTTTTAACCAAATGCATCCGGAGAAGTGATGTTATACTGCCTACTGTCACCATCTGAAACTGTTTTTTTTTACACAGCATAATATCAGATGTCCTTGGTTTCTACATTAAAAGATATTATATCTATACATTTTTATTATGTACAACTCATAAACCTTATATTATTTGCCCATGTTGAACTTGGGTTGAAAAAGTTGGTCCACCTTGCAATAGACCGTAAGCTAAAAACAACAAACTGCCTGCAGCAACTCAATTTTTGTAATAAAGAAAGCACAGAAACACAACCATGTAACCTTAATTTGATGAATACCAAAGCAATATATTGTGTTCTCATTATTGGTGAAAAGCCGACACAGTTTGTAAAGCTTAGCATGATAAAAATGAAAGATGGCTAGAAGAAATAATATTACTGGAACTGTTTTACTAAGTGTTTCTTGGCTAATACTGCCAGTTCATGATAGGAGATGCAGGTGTTTTATATGTGAGAAAACAAGGTGTAATTATTACAGATGTGAAGACAAAATGTCAAGAACACAATATATGAAAGAAAAACACTAGCTTAAAATTAGATAAAAAGCAAGTAATTTTCTGATCATATTAAAATATAATAATATATTGAAGGTTACAAAACGATAGATAACACATGAGTTTTATGAAACTTATTAACAAGACAACAAATGTCAAATTTTACAAACAAAATAACAAACAGAAGACATTGTTTTTTGCATTCGCCCTATTTCTCTATTCCCCAAGGCGGTGTGCGTTGCACTGTGGTTTTTATTTTGAGCCTGTCGGTCCAGTGCATCCGACTTCAGCATACATTTTATGTAAGGGTCTGCTTCCTGTTGTATTTTCTAAGGGTTTGCTTCCCCAGGGTAACTTTTGCGTTTGCCTTATATCTCTGTGATGGGGATCGAACCCAGCACCTTTGGATTGTGAGCCGTGTCACTTAACCACTAGCCCACGCCGTCCCCAAACAGAGGACATGACTTTGGTTTTCTTACTTACTTACTTAGTCACTCCTCTTCTACCGTGAGGTGTAGAGGTTTGCCAGAGAGAATGCCACACTGCTCTATCCACCGTCTTTTTCCTGGCCTCTTTCCAATCCAGCCCTCCATTACTTAGGGACTGTCGTATGTTGTCTTCCCAATGTACTTTGGGACGTCCTGGGGGTCTGCGTCCTTGACTTTTTATCTCCCATGACCACTTTGGTATCCGATCTTCTTCCATTCTACAGACATGACCAAACCACTGTAGTTGGGACTGTTCCACTCATGTCTGCATGGGTTGAACTTCAAGATTGCTACGTATTGTCTGGTTACGGATCTTGTCCCTTTTCGTCACCTGAACCGCCTTTCTTAGGTACCTCATTTCTGAAGTTTGTAATTGCCTTTCTTGGGCTGTAGTCATTGCCCATGACTCACATCCATATGTCAAGACAGGCACATAGGTCGAGCGGTATACATACATCTTTGTTTTCCTGCTTATTTCTCTTTTACTGAGGAAACCTCTGTTTATTGCATGGAAAAGTCTACCTGCTGCTGCCCTTCATGCAGTTAACTCCTCTTTGATTCCTTCCCTGCTGTCTATTACCACTCCTAGACATCTTCTTCTTCTTCTTCTGCGTACGCAGTCAGACAGTAACCATTATTTTTTTGAAAAAAGCAGCGGTCATCCTGAGGCTGTCGCCACTGCCATAGAGCTTGTCTTGCAGTTCCACTGGTAATGGCCACATCTGCTCTCTCTGATCCTCGTATGTCGGGCAGTTCTGCAGCAGATGTTCAGGGGTCATTTTACCAGTACCGCACGGGCATTCGTCGATACACCCTATCTTCAATTTGTTGAATAGGTGGTACCTCAGTCTGTTGTTCCTAGACATCTAAAGTTGCTGACCTGCTCCAGTGCTCGTGTTCCCAGGGTTATCTGATGTCTCTTTTCATCTCTGGCGATCACCATGGTTTTTGTTTTGGAGTTGCTGATGTGCATTCCTCTCTTCTTCAACTCTTCTTCCCATACCTGCAAGTTGATCTGGAGATGTGCTTCGGATTTCGTGATCAGGGCCACATCATTTGTAAATGTTAGTTCCGATACATAAATTGGTCTCATCTTCCAGTACCCTACTTCATACTTTTTTGTCCGTTCCTTGCAGGCTTTGATGACTTCATCCATGAGGAGTATGAAAAGGTACGGTGATAGAATGTCCCCCTGTCTTACTCCGCTAGTGGTCTTGAACTCTCCTGACTTTTGATTTGATGTCCGCATATAATTTCTGCATGTTTTATAGAAACTCTGTATGGCAGAGATCAGGGGTCCTGGTATGTTCTTCCTTGTCAGGCACTCCCAGAGTTTGTCCCAAGGAACTTTATCAAATGCTTTCTCCAAATCCAAAAAAGCAGAGATGCATCTCTGTATCATATTCAAGAGCCTTTTCACTTGGTTTTCTGATTGTAAAGATAAGGTCTTGAATACTTCTGTTTGCTCTAAACCCACATTGAGTTTCATCCATATTTGGCTCTGCTAGACCTCTTAATCGCCATTCTAGAATCCTAGAGTAGACTTTCCCAGGGACACTGAGAAAGGAAATACCTCTGTGATTTTCACATTGTTGATTGTCACCCTTTCTAAATATTGGTATTATTGTTGCAACCTAACAGTCTCTTGGTATCTTCTTGTGGCGCCAAGCTGCCTTGAGAATCTTCATGAATAGTATCTCTCCTGCTGTTCCCATGTATTTAACTATTTCTGGTCACAGTCTTCTTTGCTTCTGTTCTAAAATTTACTTATTCTTTATATTTCTTTGTTTGTTCTTCTGTATTCCTAGCCCCTAGGTATTGCTTCCATGCCTTTTTCTTTTCTCGTATTATTCTTTTCATTTCTTCTGTCCACCATAGTGTACTCTTTCTCTTCCACCCTTCTTTGGTTTGACTGAAAGTTTCTGCTGTAGCCTCTTTGAGGATGTCTTTGAATTTTACCCAGAGCATTTCCATATCTTCTTCAGATTCCTCTATCCTTTCTATTGCTGTTGTTATGAGCCCTTGGTATCTCCTCTTAACATCTGGTTCTCGTAGTTTGTAAGCCTTAATTTTATTTTCTCCTTGTGTGTTATGTTTCATGTTTGCTGATGAGTGTTGCCTGGCTGGATAGTGTTTTTCAATTTCTCTCTTTATTTTAACTAGGTAGTGGTCGCTTCCTATCTCTTGTCCTCTGAAAACTCTAGCATCCTTTACATACTTCAAATCAGTTTTCCTCACTATTGCATTGTCTATTATGGATCTTTCATTTCTTGCCGGCTCACATCTTGTGTAGGCATGGATACGCTTGTGTGGAAACCTTGTATTTGTAATGACAAGGTTTTGTTCTCTGCAGAATCTCAGCAGTCGTTTTCCATTGTCATTTAAGACTTCTCCATACCTACCGATCACTCCATCCCATCAAGAATAGCCATTTCCAACTCTTGCATTGAAGTCTCCAAGGAGAAGTATTTCATTATGGCAATGGTCAATGGTCCTTTGAAGGAGCTCATAAAATTCATCTTTTATGTCAGTGCTCTCATCTTCGTTTGGTGCATACACAGTGACGATATCCATTTGACTATCCTCCTCTTGTAGACTTAGAACCATCAGTCGTTCTGAAATGAACTTCCATCCTTTAATGTTTGTTTAGCAGTCCTAACAATAATTTTATATCCTAGGTTACGGTATCAGTTAATATAATATGTGGCAGGGTTAACGTATTCTCTATTCTATCTTCATTACCACTATCACTCCTTAACTCTCTAAATTAAATACCAACAATTCTTTTAGCACAGGTAAAACACAGCAGGTATTTTTCACAAGTCAAACAATATGCACATCAAATCAAATCACTAGGCTCATTGATCATATTATACTGTTCATCAATTATTAATGAATTCTAATGTCTCACAAAAGGTTGGTTATTATCACTTCTCTAACTGACTAAGATTACTTCTAAAGGTTCGTGCAAGTAGCACAGGTCTTACTCTAGTACTTAACTTTACCCGGAGTTCTCATCACGTGGTCGGAATCTAGCAATTGTCCTATTCACTGTCTATCTCTGTGCGTTGATATAAAGGATGTCAATCTACAATTTCTCAGTCCTCATCTATCTGTCCTCTCAGCTTACACAAAAATGGATGTCTACTGGACCTCTTGTCTCGTCTCTCGTAAGGCGGATGTCTACTGGACCTCTTGTCTCGTCTCTCGTAAGGCAGATGTCTACTGGACCTCCTGTCTCGTCTCATGTGAGGCAGCTGTCTACTGGACCTCTTGTCTCATCTCACGTAAGGCAGCTGTCTACTGGATCTCTTGTCTTGTCTCACGTAAGACAGATGTCTACTGGACCTCTTGCCTCGTCTCTACATCAGGCAGTCGGTGACTGCATCTGTGCTCTGTCTGCAGCTGTGCTCGTGTCTATGACAGACGACAGTGGTTGTGTTACTGTGGTTGTCAGGACAAGAAAGACCCACAAATCACAACGGTCGTCTTAGGACGACAGCTTCGTGTTGCAGCAACATGTCTCAATCTGACGAGAATGAAGTCAGGTCACTCAAGCAAGATGTTAGCGACGACGACTTGAACAGAACATCACACACAGACAGATTCTTACATGTGTGTGGTCTCTCGTTGCCTTTCCGTGTTGGTCTGCTTCGGTGGCTTCTAACTCTACTATTTTCACTCACTGGCTAAGTTTCTGTAGCTTTTAACTATCTACTTGTTCTAGACTAAGTGCTACTCACTATACTGTCTGGTAGGACACCTTTGGTCTGCTGTTTCTGATCCCTCTTTCTATTCTGTCTCACTCCAGCTTATATGCTAAGTTTCCCTCGCTTTAGATAATGACTTCTACTTTCTTGAATTCATTTCAAACCAACTTTATTTGAACTCTCGTGTGTCCCAAAGAAAGGCTGCCTTATTTTCCAAACACTGACGGGGATTCCCAGTTCAAACCGTGAGAACAGAAGGCCGACCTATTTTGGTCGGCCAGCCCCAACTTGTATTGTTTGATAGTTGAGGACCATGCCTTGTTCAATGAACTGAAACTCTCAGGACGGGTTCTCAAGTTATGTTTGGGTACCACGAACTGTATTTTCAGGGCTTCCCTTGCTTTGGCTCGTTGTACCCCTGTAACTCTGTTACATTTGCTTTGTTATTACTATTCACTATACAGCCAACCTTTGCCCTGGTTCGTTCACTGATGGGAACTCCGCTGTTGTATAACATGTTGCCGTCATGGTCCAGAACGCCCTGTCCCTTTTTCTTTGTTTCTGTAAGTGCCAGGACTGTCAATTTTGCTCTCTTCATCTCCTCTATTAGTTCATGTTCTTTTCCGTTTATACTTTGTACATTCTATGTTCCATAAATCGTGGTCCTTATTTCTCGCCTGTTCGTCGCCATTGAGATCAGTCCGGTTTTCTCTATGTTTTGACTTGTAATCGTTTTTTAAGACAAACAGATGATTAGCCTGTTGTGTCTTTGCATGGTGCAGGGGCTGCCTCCTTACAGCCGTCATGCCTGCCGACCCATTTTTGTCCATGCTGCTTATTTATTCGCAGCTAACCTCCAAATTAGGAGGCCTTCCAGCAACCCTGCTGACGCGCCTGGTAGGAGGTAGGTTCCTCCCCCAGGACTTTAGTTTTCTCCAACTTATAAAAGTGTTCACAAATGTCCAACTATGTAAAAAATTATTGAATAAATAATAAAATGAACAACTGAATAACAACTTTTACAAACAGAAGACAGTATATATTTTCAGTAATTTCAACAATATATAAATACGGACAGATCTATGAGTCAAATATGTGACACATATTTGTGGTCTTCAGTTAACAATGACTTCTTTCCCACTTTGTCAAATCAGGTATGTGGCACTGTATACCCATATGTAATAAAACACAGCTGCAACTTTTTGGTGTTTTCACATTAGGTACTCCATCTTGATGTTTTTCAATCTAGATGAAGAATAAAATGACTGAAAGACTGGCTGAGTGGTTTGGATGTTGGTCACCATCATTTTTCTTTTACATCACAAAAAGGACATTTTGTTATGCTGTGACGCAGATTATAGCGAGGGCGCAATAGCTGAATTTTTCGACCTGGCACATTCAGTTTCAGCATGGCACACTTGTCGGACCTTGCCTTTTTTATTCCTATTCTCTCATCCAAGCTGTCCCTTAGAGGCAGAACAGGGTCCTGGACAGCTCTGGTTTGCTGACCTTGATGCAAGTAGTCAGCAATGAGTCCCTGTATGCTGTCATCTTGTTCAGTGTCTTCGGTATCTGTCAGTTTTTTTTACCATGAAGACATGTATTCAATATGTCGTAAGGCATCTGGTTTTTTTTCTACCGGAAATAAAATAAAAACCTTTCCCAGTACATTATGTAGTGACTGCAGGAGCAAGCAGCCATTATTCCTCAGCCTTATTAATGCTCCCTGTGGATCTCAGTAATAGGAATAAATGGATTAAGTTAACATTCAGAGAGTATGCAGCGAGATAGTGGGTCAATTTAAATATGAAAGTGAATTGTTTGTCTATGAAGTGTCTCAATGGAACCAATAAATCAGGACTTCCAGACAATTTAACACTGAACACAGTGAACTAACAATTCTAACAATTATCTGTATACTTTACTTAAAGAGAGTTCTCTTGTTCTACAAAATTTTTGATGATTAAGAAACACGTAGTGGAAGAAGAAATCACTGCACATTGCATTATGGTAAGCTTGCAACCTTACTTATATCTCTAATGTCATATGCAAAATCATATGTAACCATTCGAACAAAGTTAGTCTCAACACTAAAATCTCTTACATGTAAGTTAAAGCAACACCTGCTAAATCTAGATCAATTCTGGCTGAAAAGCAATCATTTAAAAGGCAGTGCACATATCAACAAAACAAGTAATATATGTTCATATATTCTTCGGTAAATAATAACAGGAACAAGTGTGGTAAAATTGATGTGGGCACGATTACAACAAAACAACAACCTCTGGTCAGAAGCTGTTCAGCAACTCTTTGAGTAAGCAAGTCATTCACTTTTTTTATTACCTGATTATATAACATTTTTTGAGGTGTTTCTAGAGCTTTCTTTAAAACCTAACAGGACTTCTACACTATGGATGTGCAACACAGTTTATTGAGAAGCCTTCTACAATAAAAAAGTTCATGTTCATATGTATTAATGCCTTTCTAACTGTGATTGTTTAGTCCCTATTGGTACAGTTTTACTGTAGCCCCTCGAATATTCAAATTTACAATGAGTAAAAAAAAAAAATCACAATAATATTGCATATTCTGTTAATTTAGAAAATATTATGTTAACTTTTTGACTCAGCTTTCAACATCATTGTGGCATGCCAAACAGACTAGTTCCAAGAAGAAAAGCCATGAAGCTCTGCAGCTATACAAATTGCGATGACAGATAAAGGTCTAAATGAGGAACATATGTCCACAAAGTTGGCTCTTTTTGATTTGACAGAGAAGACACAGACAGATATTGAGATTAAAATAGTCAACTTACCACATCCATATCATAGGCAAAGTCACCTGAAATATAATAAGCCACATTAGACGTCACCCAAAATATCAACTTTCAACATAATATATGTCCTCTTCACTGTTCACCCAGAAAAGGACATCGTGACGAAAATTCTGGCACAACACATCCGGTTTTAGCTGGGTTTTTTTTAGGTATCAGGTTTGCCTTTCCCCTGTGATCCCTATTCTCTTAGCCATACTACACTAGTGAAGCCTGTTTTTGCTTGGAGGCGGAATAGGGTCTTGGTCAGTTCTGGTTTGCTGACCCTGATACAAGTGGCCAGATATGAGTCACTGGCTGCTGTCAGCTCATTCACTGTGCAGCATCTTCTTCAGCCCCGCATAATTTATAAGAAGTTGTTCGAAGCTTCGAAGCTACTGTACTTGTTAAGTTAACTCTCAGTGATGTTTCTTCGGTTGTGAGTTACGATGGCTCTTCTTACCTTTAGAGGTGTACTTGAGAATGTGGACCACCTGGCATTAGTGCAATGCAAGGTTCCTCATTAAGCTCACCACCGTGGGGGATCAATCTCCCGTTTGTTTGTCAGACTGCTGTTATACAGTCTGTTTCCAGGGAGCATGGTGTGGACATGCGGCCTATAGGGGTATTGATCAGTATGCTTCACCTGGCTCTGATGTTACTCTTCAATCCCCAATAAACAAGTACATTTAGGATAAATATATCAGTGACATGTACATATCCCTCTAAGTATTGTGTGCAAGGGAAACATAACAAAGACTTTTGTTGTTTTGAATAAGATTTCACAGAAATGACTACTAACTATATTCAGAATGAGCTCCTACTGTTGATAATACTAACATCACTGGAACTTTTCCCATTTCAAACATTTGCCAGTCTTATTTTCCCCATTGTTAATTTAACTTTTTTAAAATACTGGTTTAGAAGACTGCAGAGTCTGTATACAACCAGTTTCTTCTACTTCATTTGATCTAAAACTAACTATGTGCATCCAATTTATTCTTGAATGCATCACCTGTTCCTGCCACCACTTCTTCTTCTGCATTCGTTCTCACTCTCCCGCTAACAAGTCCTGAACAGGGCTTTGCAAGTAGCAGGATGTAGCCCGGAAAAAGGAATGCATTGTGTCGCTAGTTTACAGTTTGACTGTGATATTTGCACCTTTCGGTCCGACAAATCCGTATTAGGCGGCCTGCCCTTACTATTTCCCGTGGCACTGCGTTCCAAGCATTCACTACTCTCTGATTTAAAAAAATGTTCTTATATCTAATCTGGATCTTTCATTAATTAATTTGTAGCTGTGCCCTCTTGTTCTTGTAGTCAGCTGTGCTTTGAAAAACTAATTTATCATTTCCCTTGATTACCACATACATCTGGATTAAGTCAATACATGTATGTCCATCCATAATAAAATACACTGTTAGGTATGAGGGTTATACAGTTCAGTTCAAGTGGCATCTTCACATCAGAAGTTGACTTAATGGATCTCCCCGCCCTCTGTCTCTTGCCGTGATGGTGCAATCTGCCAAGCTTTGACCTGTCCTTAATATCCTCTCCCTTATAGCACGGTTTATCTCTGGCACATTTTCCCTCCATCTTTTCCTGTCACAGATTATGTCTTAGTCGACCTGTAAATCTACAGGGGCATATGCCACTGTACAAGTTCCAGTTCTAGTATGAGCTGGGACTAGGATTTTTTGCTTAGTAGGCTAGGCTCGAGCAGCTTATTACTCCGCTGCATTGGAACAAGTACTGGGGAGGGTGGTTAGCCGAGGTGCAAGTTCACCTTAAAAGACTCAAACACTAGAGCAAAGTAGATCTGCAGCCTGTTAGGCATCATCTATGCTGCTCTTAACAAACCATCTAACTATGGTCGGTGTTTTGCCATGTCAAACAGTCTTGTCCCAGCGCATCGGAGTATTAAGCTGCCTGAGTCTAGCGCACTAAGCAGGACACCCTTCTACATCCAGCTGATACCAGAGCTGGGACCTGCCCAGGAGCATCTGCCCTTGTAGAAGTACAGGTCAACTAAGAATTAGAATTTACGACACGCTGTCTGTGGGGGAGTGGTGCTTTTATTGTCCTTGTCATACACAAAGACCCTGGTGGACCACTCAGGATTATGTGATGAACAATTATAAGCTAGCTAGACTTGTGCTTTAAGATTCAAATTCAACCTCTTTGCATCACTTCAACGTTACAATGCCACGTTCTACCAATGGATTGAGCTTTGTAAGACTTATCCCATGCCTGACTATCACTTTCCTTTAACCAACATTATTATGATTTTATAAATGCATGCAACATAGCAAATATAATAACACATTAATGTGTAGATTGTTATAATGTGTTTGCTAAAACTGACCATGAGGACTTGTATTAATATCCAGAAAGCATGACGGCTTAACAGAAATTGGTGGTGGTAGTGGAGGATGTTCAAATGAGGACATTCAATCCTCACCCTCATTTTCTTTCCTCTTTTGCTTTAAATAAGAACGTAGGGAGGTGTTTGTGTGACAACAGCTGCTGTTGTCCTGCTTGTAGGAAGCATGTACTGAAAAAAAGCATGAATATCTGCTCGTTGTGAAAGGATTCTGCAAAACTTTCATTACATTATACCCTTATGGATACCCTTTAAATAGTACGCACAGTGTGGTGGTGGGTTTCTACCCTTTCCGCCTCCAAAAGGAGCCCACATCACCCACATAAAGTATATTCAAACCCAAGACCCTAATAAATATCTTGTGACTATGATTGACGCCATTCTCGCCCTCTCATAGACCTGCACTGTGTGTTTAACTGCCCTTTCCAAGTCGTCTATGTTGACCTACGGCTGCCTTAATTTCTGTGGATAAACATGCCCTGTGGAGGTCCTTCAATGCGTGGATATCTCAGGCACCCTGCTGACCCTAATTGATGAACCTCACAGTCACACCAGCGCCAAAATTCGGCTCAGGTGGGATCTCATAGAGGAGTTGTCTACATCATCTAGTGGATCCTCACACAGCCATGGACATGGTCATTCAACGCAACAGGCCCTGGTCACCTAAGCATACTATTGGTTACTATTTACTATGATGTTTCTGAAGCTGCCATTAACATACAAAACCACCAACATGAAAACAATTTCTTATTTTTTTGTTGAGAAAAAGTTTAAGAAAATTCAAATAGTTCATTTGTGCAAAGCTATAAAAAGTCAAAACCAAATATAAAATGATGTACATACCAACATGAAGAATGGCATCATACATGCCAGCTAATGCATCCAATTGTAGTCTGGGAAGTGACTGTGCATTTTCATTGCCCATGTCACCAAAAATAGCGAGCCTAGGACTCCAGTTATTACCGGCTGGCCATGTACGAAATTTAAACAAATCCGAATAGCCATACTTAGTGCTGCCAACTATATAGGCTGAAATATCGAGAAGTATATGCAATAAATTAAGAAATAATTAAACATCTGTTTTACAACATATATCCAAAAAAATGAATGGTGTGGAAAAAGAAAAGATTAAAAACATTAAATTATTGATATGCAGGAGAATCAAGATGCTGAGCAGTGCATGAGCAGCAGCGTTCAGCAACCCAATGCTGACTGCTAGTGTGAGGGCCAGCGACCAAGAGCTGCCAAAACCCTTCTACACCGCCACATGGTGATCCTGGATAACAGGCTACAACAGAGCAAACTAGCTACGAAAAGGGATTGAAGAGGGAAGGCTAACCTGGAACCCAAAACAGTCTGCTGAAATTGTTGAAAAGTGCAAATATCGCAGACAAGCTGTGAACTATGACACCGCGTATTCAGTTCTCCTGACAACATCCTGTTACTTCCAAATCCCTTTTCAGGGAATTTGAGACTGAACGACAAAGAAGAAGATTGACAAACCAACATTTTTTAAAAACAATAACATGACTTGAATTGCAAATATTAGTATTTTCTTCAGAATAAGTGTCTATCAGTGGAAGGTGCTAGCAATCTCATCATGTTCAAACAAAACCACTACAGAAGAATGGAAAGTGCTTTTGTGCAGGCTTCCTAAAGTAGGTCAAGTGTTGTTGTGACCCAATACTCTGGCTGGAGTGAAAAAGGGACAAAACAAGAAGTATCTATCATCAGTGGGATTTTCTCGAAAGTTAACAATTAATTATATAAAAGAAAACCACCAAAACAAAAATAATGATAAGAACAGTGTTGTTGTTTCAAATGCCAACAATTAGTAGGTTACTCTTTTGTGCACCCTGAAAAGGATGTTAAGTGGCGGGCTGCATTAGCTTTCCTCGAATCCGACCGTGCTGATGAAGGTAGACCGGGGTCATCCAAGCAATTCTGCTACACTTGGCTTCACGTGCGTGTCACTCACTACTACGGGGATCACGTCAATCCCTCACCTTGTTAGCTATGCTGCCATAAGAACAGCCCATTTCCAGAGACGGCTACTAGGAAGCCGAGGTGAGGATCTTGGCCAGTATGTTTTTCCTGATCCTGACTAACATGTGTGATCAGTATATTTTGCATGATCAGACATTAGTCTTCCTCACCACAAGAACAGTGTACATTTATATAAATATTTCAATCCTTATAATGACATGTGACTTAATACTTTTCATTTATCACTAAATTATACACAATTTATACGAAAGTAATGGTAATTTCAGCAGCAGATACTGTCATCAGGGATTTAGTGTAAACGATTATTATCCATGAAGGGATGGGAATACATATGGACAACAGATGGGAGTACATGATTGACAGACATGAAGAATATCAAAGTGTAATATTGGTTTCTGCATTACAAAGAGCCAGTGGCCATCACAATGACAACTGCACTTCGTACTAATTGTCAACCTTAATTCATTGGCACACCCAAGAACAAGAGAGAGAGGAAGATCTAAGATGTGCTGGACTGATAATGTTCAGAAGTCGATGAGAAGAGCATTGACAGAGGCAGAGAAATTAAATAAACATGCCTGCGTACGAAGAAGAAGAAGAAGAAGAAATAAACATGCAGAGCAGAAGCAGACAATTCATAATGTACTGAGATGTGATATGCAAACTATCATCTAGATCAGCATTACCTGAATTCACATGGGGAGATACCTGAGAGGATAGAGCAGGAGTGTTTACACCCATCAAGCTACAAGAACTATCAGTATTTATACCCGAATTCACATGGGGAGATACCTGAGAGGATAGAGCAGGAGTGTTTACACCCATCAAGCTAAAAGAACTATCAGTATTTATACCTGAATTCACATGGGGAGATACCTGAGAGGATAGAGCAGGAGTGTTTACACCCATCAAGCTAAAAGAACTATCAGTATTTATACCTGAATTCACATGGGGAGATACCTGAGAGGATAGAGCAGGAGTGTTTACACCCATCAAGCTAAAAGAACTATCAGTATTTATACCTGAATTCACATGGAGAGATACCTGAGAGGATAGAGCAGGAGTGTTTACACCCATCAAGCTAAAAGAACTATCAGTATTTATACCTGAATTCACATGGGGAGATACCTGAGAGGATAGAGCAGGAGTGTTTACACCCATCAAGCTAAAAGAACTATCAGTATTTATACCTGAATTCACATGGGGAGATACCTGAGAGGATAGAGCAGGAGTGTTTACACCCATCAAGCTACAAGAACTATCAGTATTTATACCAATCTCCATTTGCTGAAAGAAACAGAGCACCCAAGTATGCCCACAATGCAGTGGTGTTCTTTCTGTATACTGGAGTCTTGGTATTCAATCAAGCAGATCAGTACCAGATGCAGGCATCTAAATGTTATCCTATCTGGTTGCTACTTAGAAGATGACATTGTCCATGGTTTGCTTTTTGGGACTTCCATTTGGATATTTGTTATAAGCTTGTGGGTGGTTTCTTTTTTCCGGCTTTCTAGACCTGGAAAGGTGCAGCTCTGGAGTGTCCAGTGTCCAGACTTTTCCATGTTAAAATTTAGCCTTATCAGCAGTATAGGACTTGCAGTCTGCCTTTGGCAGTGCTAGTAACCATTAAGCTGTCATTGTATGAGGGCTTGCTATTGATAGTTTCTCATCATTACTATTAGGAGGTATGTCTACATTGATGGCATTATTTATGTATATCTACTTCTTCAGCGTTTGTCCTGATGTTGTGTCATAGTTTACGGTGAGATCAGTGCCTTTCGGCTCAACACTTTATTTAGTATTGGCTTTGCTTTCCCACTGTGATCCCTATCCCTTGTTGGCTAGACTATACTAGTGACTAGTGCAGTCTGTTTCCAGAGCCACCCCGTGGAGGCGAAATAAAGTTTTGGTCAGCTATGGTTCGCTGACCCTGATGCAAGCAGCCAGCTACGAGTCACTAGTTGCTGTCAGCTCATTCACTGCTGCATTTATTACTGCTGCAGCAGTTGACATTGTGATGGTTAAGATGTTTTACTTAGTCACTTCTCTTCAACCCTAGGTCTTTTCTTGAGACACAGTTTTTACAAAATAGGAGAGCCAGCCCCATGTTCAACCCTCCTGAGTTGACTCTTATGACAAGCTTGGCAGGTTACAGTGTAGCAATTCTTTGCTCATTTATCAGACCTTAGCGAGGAACTGAGACACTAGTCTGGTCAACCCAACATACTGACCAAGAGCACTATCTCTCGCCCATCTAGCGTTCACTGGAAATAGGCTGTTTTCAAGGCAGTCTGGCTGACGAGATGTGGATCGATGTGATCACCGTAGTAGTGAGCATCAAGCAGATGAAGCCAAGCATAGCACAACTGCATGAATTACCACAGTCAACCATCATCAGCATGCTCAAGACATGAGGAGAGCTACTACAACCCACCCCTTAATGCCCTTTTCAGGGCACACAAAAGAGTAAACTTACTCATTGTGAGCATTAAACAACAACATCAGACCTCAGCAACTCAAGGGCGGATAGTTCAGATCACCATGTTAACATTTTTTTAATTCTTAAAACAGTACAACTTTGTGAAGCACTTACAATAGTCTGTCTCCGGTGTCAGCTCTGTCAGTATAACTTTATGCACATACTGGGACCTTTGCTCTTGCCCGCCATCCACAAACAGCTGGCTTGTTCCTACAGCCTGCAGGTTCACCTGATCTCCTAGCCCATAGCGAACAACTGTGTCACCCGTGTCATTCATTGTGTTCCACACAACGATCATTTCACCTGGATTGCCTGGTAAAAATCAGAGAGCTGTAGTAAAAATGAATACCAAACAGAAATAGGTCGATAAAAAGGTGTATGCCAGTTTCATGTTGTCATAAATACAGAAAAATATGACCTATGCTATGTCTTCTTGTTCTTTGCCCATTTTGGTTCTACATGAAGCATAGTGTCATCAATTTCAGATAGCCCTACGGCAGTGTCGACAGCTTCAGGATGACCGCTGCTTTTTTCGAAAAAATTCAGGTTGACGTCTGACAGCGTTCAAAGAAGAAGAAGATAGCCCTACAGGTAATCTGCATCAAAGCTTATTGTGAGCTCTCGCTTAGGTGGTTTCTGTAGCAATTTGTTTTACATGTGAGATTAATAGCCCCATGCACAACCTTCTTTAGTCATATATTACATACAACATGCATGGAAGGTTGCAGTGGCCATATTCTCAAGTCTACAGGTAAAAATAATATAAAAAATAAGATGAGGCTGGAGTGTTACTGTGGATTAAAATAACATATATAGAACCATGGATAGGTATGGTTCAGATACTGCGCCGGAACATAACAAGGTACCACTCAAGTGCTACACTTACTGGAACATAAAGTACCACTCAAGTGCTACACTAACTGGAACATAAAGTACCACTCAAGTGCTACACTAACTGGAACATAAAGTACCACTCAAGTGGTACACTAACTGGAACATAACAAGGTACCACTCAAGTGCTACATTAACTGGAACATAAAGTACCACTCAAGTGGTACACTAACTGGAACATAACAAGGTACCACTCAAGTGCTACACTAACTGGAACATAACAACGTACCCCTCAAGTGCTACACTAACTTGAATATAACAAGGTACCACTCAAATGCAACACTAACTGGAACATAAAGTACCACTCAAGTGCTACACTAACTGGAATATAAAGTACCACTCAAGTGCTACACTAACTGGAACATAAGAAAAGTACCACTCGAGTGCTACCTATATTACAATCTCATATTGTGTATGATTAGTGTAGTGGTTGAGTACTTGCTTTTCAAGGCAAAGATATGATGTTCAACTCCTGCTACCAGCAATCTTCAATCGACCCAACTGTACAAGGGGTTAATTTGGAAATGGGTACCTGACCTTTGGTTTAGGGAAAGGAAACTGGCTGCCCCACCTCACACAAGCTATGGTTTAGCACAATGAATCCTCTAACATTTCATCCCTGATGTAAGTTTCTGCTATGTAACCCATTTTTGTTGTTATTGTAGCTTGTAGTATTTTGGTATTTATGACTACATAAAACTGATCTATGCATGATTTCATTAGTGTTTACATATGGTGCCTAGGAATGGACAAACTGAGCAAACAAGCAAGTAATGATAACATCGCATAGTTGTCTGTCATCAATTGAAAATATAATAATTTTACTGTGGACCACCGCCATACTGACAAATGTAACCCTTCAGACAAAAAGCAATACATCAAAATAAAATGTGCATTTTAAGATCAAGAAATCAATTTAAAGCAACGAGCCATAAGAATACCTAAACATTCAGTACACGCTATTGGGATCTGGTATCAACTCTGACAAACTCAATGCAAGAAGATGAAAAGGACAAAATGGATATAACTTTGATAAATTATTGACATGGCAGGTGTGAAATTTTTATTTTTAACAGAATTAAATCAAGACTCCAGACTATGAAACAATCAATTGTCAACCTCTAAACTAAACTCAATGATGCAATGAGCTGGGCTGAAATAGTTCCTCCAAGAAAGAAAAATTCAATTATTTATTTATATAGTTCACATAAGTTTTCTCATTCTTTGAATGCATCAACACAACTCCAGACTATCATCTTGGAAAGGTCTGGGCAGGAAAAAATAACATTGAAATCAGAAGTTGCAGTTGATTATTTAAACAGGTCATCCCAAGCAAACACAGCAAATGAAAAGCATCATGTGATTGGATGCACATAGATTTTAGAGCAAAAAAATGTAAATGAAATTGGTTGTACACAGACTCTGCAGAATCTTCTAAAGCAGTATAAAGACATTAAGTTAAGTTAACAAATCCTTGACAAATCTGTTACACAGAGTTGTAACAGAAGATGGAAATAACATGGATACTAAACAAACATGATCATCCGAGGCCATAGAAATATGACAATTAAAGAAGAATTCTACTGACAGCTACAAAAAATAAAGAAGATTCATGATGTAGGCCAGTGTGCAAAAGAAACTTATTACACACAAAAATAATAAGTATTTCACCAACATTTTTAAGGACACTATGAGAAGAGAAAAGTTAGAACAGACAGACAGCAGGCATGTTGAGAGAAGAGCTACAGGAGATGAAAGAGAAAGAAAAGATAAATTCATCATCAGTGCCAATCTTCAGGTACCAATAAGACAAATGAAAAATAGACCTTTAAATCCAGTCCAATATTTTAATTGATAGTAGGAAGTATAATTTTCAAAACTGTTGCTTAACTTGTACACTCAACATGGAAAAAAAGGAAACAAAAAATGAATTACATTCTCACAAATTTTTCAGTTCAGCAGATAACATGTTTAAAATGATGAATAAAAAAACTTAACAAAACTGGCAAGAACATGTAAGGATAAGATACTCTATCTATACCAGCTGACATGGCATATGTCGAAGAATGTCTTGATTAAGAAGTTATTTTCAGTATCCCTCCAATATAGCCAATGATGACAAGCTGTCTTTACACTATGTCAACAGAAAATAGAGCTGGAGATTAAGAAAAGCAAGTGATGGTTGATTAAATGAAGTCTCCTCGTTGCAGATCAAGAAGTCAGTCCTAATTAGAAATTGCTTGAGGGTGATGGATGTAAACTAATGTTTCAGTTCAGTTCATCCCGTGACCTCTTGAGATAGTTGGGGCCCCCCTGCTTGACACCTCCACAATACTGCGCCATCCTCTCTGTCTGCGATTGCTTTTTGTGCTGCTCGAGTCGAAGTTAGTCATTCATGAATGTTTTCTCATTGTTTTCTTGGACGTTCCAATCTTCGCTTGCCCTGTACTGAGTCCTGTAGTATGGTATTTGCTAGTCCAGTGGACCTTCAGATGTGGCCACAGCAAGTCAACTTTCGCCTTTAGATTCGTTGTGAGGAGGTCGTCGTACACTCCACTCGCATTCTCGATTCTGCGTCACACTTCGTCATTTGTGATGCAGTCTTTGCAGGTGATATTTAGGAGTCTTCTAAAATCTCATCTCCTTGGCCTGGATTCTTTTCTGGGGGTCTGCTATAATAGTCCATGTTTTGCAGGCGTAGAGGAATATTGAAAGAACCAGTGATCTCATTAGTCTGACCTTTATGGCGAGGGAGAGTCGTTTATCTTTCCATATGTGTTTGAATCGTGCAAGCGCTGCTGTTGTATGTGCTATTCTGGCCAGGACCCCTGGTTTTGATCCCTCATCACTGATTGTTGAGCCCAGATATTTGAAATGGTTCACTGTTTCAAGATCCTATCCATTTGCTTTGATCATAGCGTTGACTGCTTCAGCGTTGTGGGTCATCAACTTTGTCTTTTCTGCATTCATCTCCATACCATAACCCTGTGCTGTTACATCCAGTCTTCGGATCAATTCTCCAAATGATTTCTCCGTTCCCATTTCAATGGAATCAAAAATGAGAACGGAAGTTAAGTCTAACTGGAACAGTGACATTAAGTGTGCAAACATTTAGGGAACAAAAAGGTGAACTGAGGTGTAATGTGTAAACACACAAGTACTTAGTACTTCATCCTGTTTAAAAATAGATGTTATCTATGTGTCACTGATTTCCCCGTTTATCTAATATCACAGGCATATCAGTGAATCATTTTCCAGATATGTTCAAGGTCAATGTTAAATATGCATACCTTAACACAGATCTCTTCTTGCCTACGTGTCAATTAACACTCGTCTGATGATAGCAGGAGACAGAACACAATCAATTTGTACTAATAGTAAGTTTATCAATGATATATGAGTTGAAAGATATAACCTCTTTTTTGTAGTTAAACCCTAAATCAGTACAGGTCATTTCATCCTTCGCCATATACAAACAACAATACAGTTTATAACAAGGTTGAAAATATGGTCTTGATGCAGAGGAGATCAAAGTGATTCTGGACCATTTTTCACTAGCACCTCGCCTGAAAAGGATCGCAATTGTTATACTTTCTGTCCTTCCTCAAATAATAAATGAACCAATGAGACAGCAATTACAATAAACTTTCTGAGATTCACCTCACACCTGGCTAGGGAAGATTCACCTAACCTGGCTTGGGGAGATTAACCTAACCTGGCTTGGGGAGATTAACCTCACACCTGGCTAGTGGAGATTCACCTCACACCTGGCTAGGGGAGATTCACCTAACCTGGCTAGGGGAGATTAACCTCACACCAGGTTAGGGGAGATTAACCTCACACCTGGCTAGGGGAGATTCACCTAACCTGGCTAGGGGAGATTAACCTCATACCTGGCTAGTGGAGATTCACCTCACACCTGGCTATGGGAGATTCACCTCACACCTGGCTAGGGGAGATTCACCTAACCTGGCTAGGGGAGATTAACATAACCTGGCTAGGGGAGATTCACCTAACCTGGCTAGGGGAGATTCACCTAACCTGGCTAGGGGAGATTAACCTCACACCTGGCTAGTGAAGATTCACCTCACACCTGGCTAGTGATTCACCTCACACTTGGCTATGGGAGATTCAGACCACGCCTTGCTTGGGGAAATGCACCCAACAGGTTAAGAACACATGTTTTACAGACACAAAATTGACTGCTAATAGTGTGTATTCTTGAGAGAGATTTGAGTAATTTGAAAACTATGAAACAATAATTATGTTGCTGACTTTCACCCAAGCCATTTTGTAGAAACTGTTGAGTATTCTTCCTTGTAATGTTAATTACTTTTTTTCCCACAACCTCTTTTGAGTGTCAAAGACAAGAGTGGTTAGAAGGTTTAACAGCAGAGCAACTGTATATTCTGGTTGTGGTAAGTCTACCCTGTTGAAAATAGAGATCTGACTTACAATTAGGGAAGCCAGGCAATAAGGAAGGGAAATGGTCAGCCCACCTGACAACAATAGCTGACACTTCATTGAATGAGTTCTCTAACACTCCATTCCCATTAGCAGTTTGTCTATTAGACTTCCTTTATGCATTTATTGTTAACACATTGTATGCCTTCAGATTGTACTTTAGCTGCTTTTTCATCAATGCGTGTTCAACAAATATTGCCATATTTGCTTGTTCTATGCATCTTTGTCAGGACACCTATGTCAAAGCTTACAGATGTCCAAGAGATTCTTTACAATCTTTAATAAAGCTACAGCTTTTTGGTCACAAGTAATGTATCTGTTAGTTTATTACATTCACTGAGATAGTAAATTGTTTACAGTAGGTTATTCCCATGACACAGAAAAGCAAAGAAACATGCTTTTTATTACAGCAAATATTGCCTTTAAACATATTTCATTCAGTCTTCCTTCTCTTGCAATCATACTACTCAATACATACATACACACACACTATCTATCTTAAGTCCACTTGTGTTGTTAGACATTGGGGGGAGGTGTGACCGCCTTTGTTGCGAAAATACGCTGGTGACTTGCCAGGTCAATCCTAGTATCTATTACTAAACATTAGGTTGGTTGCCCCTGAAATATACTATCGCCTTTTTGGTACTGGTGATGGTGGAAGTGTAAATTAGAGCAAGGAAGACCCACAGAGCCTGTTAGGGACCATCTATGCCGCTCCACTAACCATATAACCAAAACCTGAAGTTATAGTCACACAGTTCCCTTTTGTGACATTTTCTTTGTGGTGCGAGAGTCTCTAGAATAATTTGAGAAGATTTTAAACTTGAAAAAAAACCAATGCTAATGAAAGTAACTAGCACATCATAACATGACCTCCCCAGCTTCCTCTTAGAACCAGGTGACCTTCATTCAGATTGAAACCCATCCGTATTCATCAATATATGCAATTATTGTGCAATCATATTTTATATATTTCATTTCTGTATTTTTTTTGTCCTTGATGAGGGTCATTTGGTCAAAATATAGGTTTTGTTCAGACAGCATCTGAACAATACTTGTCCATGTTATACTTTTTATACTCATTTCTGTATTTTTGTATGTGTACATATTTGCTAATCCTGGGGGAGGAGTCAAACCTCCTACCAGGATTCGCTCCTCCATCTTGCAAAGATTCAACAGACCAAACACTTGTTTGTCTGCTCACTTGATTACAAATCAACAAAGAAAGAAAACCGGACAGACCATGAACTGATGTTAATTACAGACTACATTATTTGAAAACATAATATTAGAACTATAAATGGAAAGGAGAATGAGCTCAATGAAGAAAGTCAAATTTGAAATCTTAGCTCTCACAGAAATGAAGAATAAAGGATAGGCAGTAATGGATCTTGAGGAGATAGTGGGCTGTACTGTGTCCAAGAGTCAATGGACAACATTATGGGACGGAAATTTGTTTCAGAACACATTATGGTATTGGACCTTAAAGAAGTCAACATTGTCATTGTTTATGGCCTGAATGAGGATTGAGCAGGTGACAAAGACAAGTTTTTCAAACTACTTGAAAAGACAGTGGATGGTTGTCATGACGAAATTATCCTCCTTGGAGAAGGGTTGGAAAAGATCTCTCTAATTGGGATGGAGTGATTTGGAGATACGTTGACGATTTAAAAAAATGACAATTGAAGGCAACTCCAAGGATTCTGCAGCGAGCAAAATGAGCACGTTCAAAAGAAGACAGCACAAAAGTCTGAGCTATATTACAGAAAAGACCTTGCAACTCATAGATAAAAGAAAAACAGAAAAACAATCTCAGGAGGAGTGCATTACTGCTATATAAAGGAACCGCACAAGGAAAAATTAGAAGAGAGATTAGGAAGGACAAGAAGCAACATTTATTGGACACATGCAACAGGATAGAAAGTTGCAAAAACAAAAGAAGGAAGGAGATGCGTTCAAAGAAATCAGAACACTCATTGACGAGTTGAAACTGTCACTGCATCTGATACATGATGATAATACACTGACAGAGAGCAAGGATACACTAGAGAGATGGAAGCAATAGAGACACGTACAAAGACATTTGGGGAAACACCAACATAACGTCTAAGAACCAGGACATTGAGCCAGAAACTATGATAGATGAGGTCCAACTAGTAATCCAAGACTTGAAAAAAGGAAAATCATTAGGATGTGATAATGTACAAGCTAAATTCATAAAAGCAGGTGGAGAGGCCAGCTTCAACATCTACCACAAGAATATCTGGGACAGCACAACAGGGTCAAGTGCATGGAAAAGATCTGTGTAGATCCCCCTCCCAAAGACCTGTGATCTGAGGTGATCCATCAACTATCCAACCATCACTCGAATTAGTCATTCTAGCAAAATCTTTCCCTGGATCATCATGAAAAGGTAAGAAAACAAAATAATCGAGAACGTCCATATGGCTCAGTCAGGTTTTAGACAGGCCAGAGGCAAAGAGGGATCACATCCTTTACTTGCGAAATATTGAAAAGTGCAGAGAGTACAATGTCGACTTACTGCTTCATATACTATCCAAGGCTTTCGACAGTGTCAGACATAAAAATCTATGGGAAAATCATGACAGACATGAGGGTTCAAGAGGCACTTGATGTGACTGATCGAAACATTGTATCAGGGACAACAAGCAGCAGTCGGAATAGCAGGAGAGACATTGGACTGGTTCAAGGTACACAAAGAAGTAAGACAATGATGCACACTCTTCCCTTATCTGTCAAATATCTATGCAGAAAACATAATGAAAAATATCAAGAATGACAAAGAGTATGAAAAGTCCGACCCGGGTAGCAGAAAAAAGAAAAACACAGACATCCTACAGAAGATGGGTATATAACAAAACTGGCTACTGGTAGTAAATAATATTACATCATCATGTAGCATGTCCTTTGTAGAACATCGCTCTCATCACAGCCAGCCAATATGAATCTCGTTTTGTAGTCAATCTTCCTGCCTGCTCCATGTTCAAATAATAACATTACATCTAGGAAATTAACATACTTTGTCCATATCAAATGTCACATTGGCCTAGAAAGAATGATACTGGAGGGCATGGTACCTGACAAAAGAGGCAGACCAAGGAAAAGATGGACAATGAACATTACAGAGGCTCTGAGGTTGACAGTGGCAGAGGATGGAGAGCTGGCCAACGATTGAGTGTCTTACAGATTGACTGTTATGAGAGTGACATTCTACAAAGGACATGCTACATTGCCTCATGATGATGAACCAATAAAAAAACAAACACACAACAAATAAGAAGGTCTGTGAATATGCTGCTTATTTTCTGTTAGATCTTATTTTATTTTAGAAATGTGCAAATATTCAACTTAATTATTTTAAATGACCAAGATAAAAAATGATACATTAAGATTGAGTGTGAACTGATGTTATCATCTCACACTTCATAGTGATAGTTATAAGATGGCCTAGTAAGTTGTAATCTTTATATGAAAAGGTATACATATATAATACAGTATACACTATTCACATCTGATGATCTGCTGCGACTTATCACTCAGATGTCACCACTGCTTAGACACCCCATCATTAGTTTGGCAACAAAGCAACAGCTGATAAACTGACAGTATATTTATGCGGCCTCTGTGCTACTAGTGCCAAACATGGTCTATGTTCGAGGCGCGTGACAGCTAAATGTTGAGGTGTGAAATGTGTTCAAGGAAGGACTTGTGATGGGCGTTACCAGGAAAGACAGGCTGCGAAAAGTCGAAGACATTCGAAGTATGGTCTTTACATTTCCAAGCAAAAAATACGATGGTTGGGTCATCTCATGAAAAAGTATTGTAAACGACATGGTCATAAAGCAAAACAAATCTATAATAATACTATATGTTAACTGATTTTAAATCAAATGTTAAAAATAAAAGGTTATTATATACTGTTAAATTGTTAGTAACTTAAAAAGTAAAAGTTAGCTACCTCCCACAGCAATGTGAGTCTGCTCTGGCTCGTACCATACGATCCCATCGCAAACATTCCAAACAATAAGAACAATTAGAATGAATAACTTCATTCTGCACACCAGAAAATAACCTTCTAGAGAACTGAGAGAGCGTATTGTATATCTGAAGAATATCTCATCCGTCGATCATGTGTTCCCATCCGCTATAAGGTAAACAATTTCGTGACGTCAGGCCGGAAACGAACTTTCAGACGAATCCACAAATCCACCTGAAGGGCACACAGAATAATCTTAAGTGTGACACGTTGTGATTGTTTTTGTTTATCTTGAACTTGAAGTACCATCGTATCTACTACGCGCTAGCCGTTGATAAATCTATGCAGATGATATAAACCCAGTTATACGACCTTAGGTGACAATAGTTTGAGTATCAGATGTTGTCCATGTGACAACTAAACTTGAGTGACAGCGGTCAAGATAATTCAAAATTAATTCAGATGGCAGATGGAGTGTAACACAACATTTAAACATCATTGATTATCTATTCTACAAAGGAGTCTTAATCATCGAACAAACAAGATTAAACGGAGATTAAAGGCACGCATTTATTTGGGACGTCCGCCTTCTTGTCAGCAGTGTTGTATGCTGGACCTTGAAAAAAACTATGGAAAATCACACCTGCCTATATAATAAAAATGAAGACAAATGCAGTCTATAGCAGACACTTCTTTTTCTTTTGTCGTCTCACTTTCTACCGGGTTGTAGCCCAGTGTCGTTGTATGTTAATATATTTGTCTTTTGCCTCTCTCGTGGCCCGAGTAACGTTTTTCCCCATATTAGGACACGTCTCGTTTACTATGTCTATCCTCCTTTTCCTCGGCCTACCTCTAAGCCGTTCTTTCTGATGTTCTCTTGTAAAAGGTTGCATGAACAATGTGGTCTGGTTGCATTCGTACAATGTGGCCAACCCAATTCATTCTCTGTTGCTTGATGTACTATAGGCAGTGAATTGTTCCAACCTTCTCCCGTATATTCATATTTGTGATTCTGTCTCTTCGGGTGTTGATAGTGACCTTTCACTGGCACCGCATTTCACAGGTGGCTAGCTTTCATTCCTTATTCAATGTCTATCCCTACTGTCTGACACTGGTAACATACAGTGCCGTCGGGAATGAAGTGTAAGAGATTTCATTGGACGAGACCACGTCCACAACTTGTTTATAAAGTGGGATTGCCAGTTATAATAGCATGCAGATATAAATTATTTGTTGGTCTCCAGTAGTGTATATAAACGTTTGTTTCTAAATAATAGGTTCATGATTTGTGTTGCTCTTATTTTGTGTGTGATTCATTCATGTAGTTTAATTAATTCTTCACATTACAACTGATTGTGTTTTTCTAATGGACACATTACTCTGTATGTATTACAGTACCGGGACGTTTTTTTTTCTTCCCCCCTTTCTCATCTAATTATTGCTAGTAAATCAATTTAATCCAAACATTTTCAGCTCACCGCGGAGGAGAGACACAAATGGAAGAACATCATTAGAGTGCAAGACATTGCTAGGTATACATGTATAGCATAGGTACATACAAACGCACACTCGCATACAAGAACATGTCAATACGTCCTGATATCGCCCAAAAGACCAAGATCTGGTGTGTAAAGGGCGTGTCTCCGCGTAGAATACATAGAGGCAAACCTTTTCCACACACACTCGAGAATGTAAGATGAGAAAAAAATGGGAAAGACCCATGTGAGGACATTAAAACAATCCTTTAAAAATAAACGCATGTCCATAATTAATGATAAATGGGAAAATCAATAACAGATTCAAAGAGCAAAAATATAGAGATATAGAGAATATGTTAAGGAACTATATGAAGATAGAGGCCAGTACCAGGCTAACAAACACTTACATGACATGCTTTTGATAGAAGAGAGATTATCTGTAACCAGAGAAGAATGTATAAAGACATATAACTCAATTTCGAAAAAAGTAACAAGGGTATATGAGATGCCTACTGAGTACCTCGAAACAGCTGGAAAGACTTGACAAAATGTATTTTTTGCATGGTAATAATACTAACAGCAATGGAAAATGGCCAAAATGACCACACTACTTCAATAATAATTCATTTGCAAAAACAAATACAAAATAATTGAATGCGACCAATTCCAAATGCTGAGCTTAATACTAAGTGCATCTCAAATTCCATTAAAGATAAATAAGGAGAAAATCAATGACAAGGTGCTAAAAGATAACAAGTTTGAATTTTACAAAACGAGATGCACACTGAATACCATCTGATTATAATTGAGGCTTCTCGAAGAAAGAAACACCGATCAAGGACGACCTCTATTTTTTCCTGCTATGTTCTTCTTCTTCTTCTTCTTCTTCTTCTTCTTCTTCTTCTTCTTCTTCTTCTTCGTACGCTGTCGAACGTTAACTTGAATTTGTTTAAAGAAAGCAACGGTCATCTTGAGGCTGTCGACACTGCCCTAGAGCTTGTCTAGTGTTGGCACTGGTGATGGCCACATGTGCTTTATTTGGTCCTCGTATGTCGGGAACTTAAGGGTTGTGTCTCTTCTTCCCTTTTCAGTATGGCTGTTCTTGTTTCCGATACCTGGTATATTTTCTATCACCTCTGGAAAGATCTGCTGCTTCCAGATGGGTTTGCGTATAGTAGGTTTGGTGTTGATATGGCGTTCACATGTTCTTCTCTCATCTTTGTTTTGGCTTTTTCTGCAAAGTTTCTCCGCTTTAGTCTCCCTTTTCCAAATCCATTTAGTCTCTGGTGCATTGGATGGTCTGTCAATCTTCTTAGTTTCTCTGCTCGCTGCTGGGCTCTGCTATCTCTTCTATCGTTCATTGATTGTAGATTTGTAATCTTTTGAAGTTCTACAATTGACGTTGACTTCATGTCTCCTGTTATAATTCTCATGGATTGGTTTTGAAGTTTGTTGATTTTTATCAAAGTTCGCCCTTGCTGCTGTTGTCCATGTCGCAATGTCATACTCGAGAACTGGTCTCACTCTTCCAGTGTACATTTTCTGTAGTATTCTTTCATCTACACTCCAGCTTGTGTCTGTAAGTTTCCTAGTGATTGACATTCTTTGCCTTGCTCTCTTTCGGTTTCTGTCGATCTAAGTTTTTCATGTCATGCGCCGATCAAATGTAATGCCCAAGTAGTTTGGGTTGTCGTTCAGCTGCAGACATTTGCCATTTAGACTTATTTTGGTGTTCTGTGGTTTATTTGAAAGGGAGAATATCGTACATGTTTTTTTTTTCTTAATTTATTTTGACCAGCAATGATTTTGCCCACTCCTCCAGCAATGTTAGGGACTGCTGCATCCGATTGTTTGCTATGGTGAGACTTTCTTCAGAGACCCACAAAGCCAGGTCGTCTGCAAACATGGAGCTGTGGACTAATTTTGGTACATTCTCTATTCTGTTGTTTATATACAACAGACAAAGTGTGGGTGACAGTACTCCCCATTGGGGTACTCCCTGCTTCAGTGTCACCTTTTTGCTCATCTGCCGTTGTACTTGAACTCTGGCTGTCCTGTTTTCGAGGTAGTGGCTGATCCATCTGTACATTTTCCCAGATACTTCGCTTCTTCGTAGCTTAACTTGAAGTACATCTTTCCACACCTTGTCGAATGCCTTCTCTAGATCCATCCAAACCACTACTGTATGCTTTTTCTCTTGGTAAGCATCCTCTATTTTCTGCGCTATGAGAGTGATCTAGTCCTCAGTTGATCTGTGTTGTCTAAATCCTGCTTGCTGTGGAATTAATATGTGCTTTGCTTCCAGGTGCCACATCAGTCTGGTGTTTATAATGCGCTCCATTAGTTTACCTACACAGCTCAGTAGACTGATATGCTTGTATCAATTTGGATCTGTTCTATCTTTTTCTTCATTTGGAACTGGTATAAGTACAGCATCTTTCCATGTCTGCGGTACAATTCCCCATTTCCAGCTTTGGTTCAGGACTGATAGTAACTTCCTCTTTGCTGTTTGGCCCAACCCTATCACCATTTCACCTGTTACCCCATTTTTTCCGGGCGATTTCTTTTTCTTTAAAGTTCTCATGGCTTTATCCATTTAGTTCGTTGTTAGTTTTGCCATCAAGTGTTCCTCTGGTGCAATTTTGATGTTGTTGTGGCTCTTTTGTTCTTCACTAATGTATGTACGCCTGTCTGTATTAACATCAATGTGGTTTGCTCTGATACAATCTTATATAAAAGCATTTCCTCTTTGTAAGCATGTTGTCAACCTGCTTGATGGTAATTTGTTTATTTGATTGTAATTCGTCACTCATGGCTCTGACTAATTTCCATAGTTTGTTCCCTTCTCCTTCTAAATTAAGGCTTTCTGTTTTTTCTTTCCAACTGTCTGTGTTATTTGGTTCAGTGTACATTTGTATTTCACAGTGATGGCTTGTAGTTCTTCCTTGCCCCTCTTGGGATGGCCTCGGTGGCTGCTTGCAGTATTACTTTGCTTAGGCTTTCCACCATGTTTCATATTGTTATTTCGTGTGTTGATGGTTTCATACAGTCCATCTGTCAGCATTGCAAATATGTCCCAGTCGGTACGACTATAGTTCCAACGCGGGTAGAGGTTTTATTTCCTGGGGCCCCCCTCCATATCAATATCTAGCCTAATTGACCTGGGGTCGCTACCTGCCAATTTGTCTAGCACCTATTTTGTGATGGATATCCCCCGTGGAGAAGGCCAAATCTAGAGTGGAGGTGGTATGCCATCTTTTGGAATAGAAACTAGGATTGTCATCCGGCCTATTGATAAGATATGGATTTGTGTCTATCTCCCAGTCTTCCACTTCATCACCTCTGTTGTCTGTGTCTGAATATCCCCATCTCTCCGAGTGACTGTTAAAGTCTCCAACCATTAGGCAACTGGAGTCCTTGATTTCCATACTCGAGAGCGACAGGTCTTTGTTGGGTGGGCCACTCAGGTTGAAGATACGGATGTCTCTTGTGTCATTATGTCGACTCCCACAATTTCTGCATGTCCGATGTGATTTACAGATACTGCGCTACGTGGTATGGAGTTTCGTGTCAGTATCAGAACACTTCCTTTGTGGCATTCTTTATCAAGTCTGGTATCCTCTGATTGAAAATATGTGGTTACTATTGAGGTGTATCTCTTGGATACATGCCACATCTATCTTCTCTTTTTACAAGCGGCGTGTTAGGGGAACCATTTTGTTAAGGACTCCCTCCGCATTCCGCTGTAATATTTTGAGGGTCTTTCGCTTTTGGTCAAAAGCTCTTGCCCCATCTCCTTGTGCCTTGACTCCACAGCACATGGATGAGTGCCACCAGTAGCATCAGGTAGGCCCCTTGGAGGCGTGGAACCCGGCAATCTCTCTGCCTGGTGCCCCCCCCCCTTTCGAGGCGTTGGGCTCGGCACACTCTCTGCCTGGTGGGACTCCACAGGATGAGCACCATACTTTCTTCTTTTAAATTGTGACATCATCATACAGCGGTTTAGGTTGCACTCTTTCGTTAGGCATGCGGCCTAGTGCATCCGATATCAACAAACGTTTCTGTTGGATTGCCCTTTGCCCTTGGCTGTCCTCAGCTCATCTGTGAGACAGCAGTTGAGGTCAGAGTTGTTTCTCGTAGGAAAGTTGTCTTGCAGGACTATCGAGTCTTCCCTACCCGGGTTTCTTCCATGTTTTCCATCCTTCAGGTGGGCTATCAACCAGTACTGTCAAGGTCCTCCTTCCAGGATTTGCTCCCTGGTTTTTCCACCGCGTTTGCTCACCTAGTTTAGCCACCCAGTCAAAGCTGTTTACCGGAGGTGGCGCTTGGAGCCATACGGGAGTTAGGCAGCAGTGGTGAAATCAAATAGGGTCCAGGCCATCCTATGCTGCTAGGAAGTGACTGCCTCTCACCGTGAGATACTATCCCTTACCTGCCCTACCCCCATCTGATTTGTTGATTACAAGAAAGGCCTTTGATCGAATCCCCTGGAACAAACTTTTTCAGATGTCCCATGTAACACATATGTATCGAGAGACCAGTCGTTATGATTGGCCTCGTGATATATAACCCAGAAACTTTTTGAAAAATAAGAGGCGATTATTTATCAAAGAAGGACTAACACCCAGTTTCAATAAGACAAGGGGTACGACACGGTTGCTTGCTTTCACCGAGTATCTATGAAGCATATTCAGAGGCGATGTTACCTTTTCATTTTCTGTCGGACTGCTGCCTCATTTATAACCTTCCTCCCAACATGTCCCTATGCTAATGGAGTCCCACAGTGACCACTTGAAACATTCGAGTTTACTCATGTTTACCACTGAAGCAATTATCCGTCGAAACCGGAACCCCTGACCTACAGTTGAGTCATAATATTTGTCAATGTCATTTAAAAGACAAATGGTTGTTGTGTAATGCTTACAATGAGTATGTTTACTCTATTGCGCGCCATAAAAAGGGCGTTAAGTTGTGGGTTATACTAGATTTCCTCACACCCTGAGCGTGTGATGAACAGAGACGCAATGTTCCTTCTTGCACATAAACCAGAGAAATTAACAAATCATTAAACTGCTCGTTCTCAACCCTGGCGTGTACCAGCCACGCTGCCTGTTAATGAAAAAAGATGAAATTCTTCTAGCCAGAAATGAAAGTAACAAGTCGACCGCTATTCTCAGTTGGTCACTAAGTTAATTAGTATCTTTACATGGGGAAAACACGTATTTATTAACAGGATCCTCGTAGTAGTAAGCCACCTGCAGATGAAGCTGAGCATAGAGCACACCCACCTGGAGGACCCCGGTCTACCTTCATTAGCACCCTCGGGATGTGGGTAAAGCTATTGCAGCCCACCATTTAACGCCCTTTTCCAGGGCATACAAAATAGTAAAGATACTCAGCGTGAACATTCAACAACAAGAACAACAAGAAGTAATGAGACTGTCACATGCTGTATTTTTCTCATTACGACCCAGTGCACCCGACTTCATTAGGCATCTTCATAATTCGCTCACTTTCCATAGTGATGCGACCTTGACGACTCGAGAATCAGAAAACATGCAAGTTTTGTTTGTGAGCTGTCACTTGTGCGAGTGTTCAGTGTGCATGAGGTTGCTGTCTTTCTTTACTTACTTAGTGGTACTTGTGTCACCTTCATTTAGTGAAGTCAATTAACAAAAACAACTAGGGTAGTTGGTGCACAGAAGTAGAAGTGAATAATAACAAACCAAGACACGTTCCCACAATCTCGCTCGTTTTCAAATCGTGCATATTTCTCTCCCAAACTTGGCATCCTGTCTAGGCTTCCCTCGTAACCAAACAGTTTATCCAGTATCTAGGCTGGAGAATGATACGTTGTCACTCTGTTTCTTTCATGGGGCCAACAGTCTGGGAGAACGTGTTCTATAGTTTACCTGCTCTTGCCATAAAGACACATGTATGTACACCAACAAAGACTATGATAATTGGAAAAAGTGACAAGAAGCCATAAATGCAGATACAAATAAAAGATAAACTGCATGAACATTACAGCGTTTCTCCTATCTAGGTCATATAATAACGGAAGATGGCAGCCGTGAAAAAAAAAGAATAGATATGGCCAAGATGATATTCGGCAACATGCGACACATACTGACATCCAAACAGATAAATCCGCTGTTCTTTGCTTCATCGCCCGCTGGGCAATTTGGAATCTGTTTGCATCAGCTTTCCGTAGATTTAACACCACCAAGCCATATACCATGGCTGGAGTAACCACGCTGTTGAAAGTGTGAGCTCTTGCGCTGACGTTTCGCATCTGTTGCAATATGCGTTTCTGCTTCGTTCATTCTCAATCTCACGCTATAAAATCCTCAAAAAAGCTTTGCAAATAGCAGGATGTTGTCCGGATGAACGGAAAGCGCTGTGTCGTAGTTTACAGCTAGACTGATATTTGCACCTTTTCGATCCGACACATACTACTTCACCAGGAATTTTTAAGAACCGGATTAGCCTTTCCTCTTCGATCCCTTCTCCTTAGCCAGTCTACTCTGTTATCCAGGATTACGGCGTGGAGGTGTAGAAGGGTCTTGGCAGCTCTGGTTCGCTGGCATGACGCTAGCGGTCAGATATGTATCGCTGACCACTGCAGCTCATGCATTTCTCAGTATCTTGATCCTGCAGTATATAATATAATTGAAGCTGAGTCAGCCAGCTGCTATCCCTTACGAGATCTCCTGATTTATTCAATGGAAGTTCATGGTCTCTTGACCCAAGAAGGGGGAACGAATTGACTAATCTCAGGACATTCAGCACCACAGTTATTTTGATGCTTTCGAACGCTTCCCATAATCTACGAACACAAGGCATAAGTATCTCGCGCCCTCTCCATTCATTGGTTGATTGTGTGATGATGATCTGTGGTTGAAAAACCTTTCCTGCTCTCGTGGTTGAATCTCATTCAGTAGCCTCTCTAGTCTCTTGGCGATCACTTCTGTAAAGCGTTTATAAATGGATGAGACCAGACAGATCGGACAGTAATTTGTCAGGTTTTCCTTGCCCCCCCCCCCCCCCCCCCAGATTAGAATGGTTTTTACTTGTGTTCCACTGGCCGAAGATTTGGTATTCATTTAGGCAGATGTTTTAGATTAGTGTTACCTTATTTATCTTTCAGATTAGTGTTGAACATTGTTACCTTATTTATCTTTCAGATTAGTGTTGAACATTGTTACCTTATTTATCTTTTAGATTAGTGTTGAATATTGTTACCTTATTTATCTTTTAGATTAGTGTTGAATATTGTTACCTTATTTATCTTTTAGATTTGTGTTGAACATTATTTATCTTTTAGATTAGTGTTGAACATTGTTAACAGCATGTCATAATAGATGAGAGCAGGTTCCCAGACACAAAAACGGCTTGTCTTAAGAGATGACTAACATTGTTGTCAAACTCCTCTAGAGTAGAAGACCCACCAGCACCTAGTCTTGCTCATCCAACCATTCACACAGGCCAAAAGTGATTTGTGAGGAATAGCCCAGAATGGGTTGGAAAATATATCAAGAAACAATATGCCATATACAATGATAATATATCGAAACGATTTACAGGTATTAGATATCAGAAGAACGAGATTAAAGAAAAAATAAATGTAAACACCAATTAACAACGATGGAAGCAAATGAAAGTTTCACTGATTTTATTTGTCAACGTTTAAAAAAAAAAAAAAAAGCACGAAACATGAAAAAGCTGGCTGAAATACCAGAACAAATACAGTATACACAGAATACTAAACCTTGCTTGCATATACTCCTGCAATAAAAAAGTTAATTAATGTCTTGACAAAATTCTGGAATGTAATGATCAGGTATTAAAGGTTAGGTTTGATGATTACATATCTTTCCAAACAGAAACTTGGTTGGGAAATGTTTGTGTGATTTAAATAAATCACACTAAGTTGGACACACTTTCTTCCCTGCAAACAAACAGTGCCAACTGTATACAGTCAATAATCTAATGTGTATGATACTTTCTGTCCGTTTCGAGATGGTCTCCATTTTCTGTTCTGTCATACTAATCACCATCTGTGATCTTCCTGCTCTCAAGGTTTTCCATTTTCCTCTTGAGTTTCATTATCTCTTTCCTTATGAGACCCTACAGGACCATGAGTCACTAAAGTGGCTATCTAATGAAACCCTACAGGACCATGAGTCACTAAAGTGGCTATCTAATGAAACCCTACAGGACCATGAGTCACTAAAGTGGCTATCTAATGAAACCCTACAGGACCATGAGTCACTAAAGTGGCTATCTAATGAAACCCTACAGGACCATGAGTCACTAAAGTGGCTATCTAATGAAACCCTACAGGACCATGAGTCACTAAAGTGGCTATCTAATGAAACCCTACAGGACCATGAGTCACTAAAGTGGCTATCTAATGAAACCCTACAGGACCACGAGTCACTAAAGTGGCTATCTAATGAAACCCTACAGAACCATGAGTCACTAAAGTTGACAATCTATTTTTTGTTTCCCAGAGCAGCAATTCATGTTTTTTTTTTCTTAACTAAATTTTTCAAAATGAGCATGTTGTTTGCGATAGTGGCCATTGTTGACTTCAATATCTTGTGATTAAATTTCTTGTGAAAGAAGGCGTGAAACCAGCAGAAATTTACAGAAGACTGCAATCACAATACAGTGATGAGACACTCAGCTGCAGTAAGACATTTGAATGGTATAAACATTTTAGAGAAAGCCGCAGATCCATGGGTGATGATCCTGGCCGTGGTGGTTCTCAAACCACAACAGTCATTTCTGTGAATATCCAGATTGTGGAACACCTTATCCTGGATGTTTATTTTCTATCTAGTGGTACCACTATCAACTGTGAACAGTACATACACATTTTGAGTGATGTGCATAACCGTCTGCTGAAAAAAAAAACGGCGTGTTTGATCACAAAGGGCATCATGTTCCTGCAAGATAATGCTTGACCTTATACGGCTCACCATACTATGTGCCATCTGCAGCATCTCGGTTGGGAGGTATTGCCACATACACCTTACATCCCAGACCTCTCTCCAAGCGATTTCAACCTGTTTGGACCCCTAAGAGAATCCCTGTAAGGTCAGAATTTCAGCACTGATGAAGTGAAACAGGTTGTCCTGGATTAGTTCAGACATACTGACAAATCTTTCTACGCTGAAGCTTTTCAAGCATCACTTAAACGCAGGGATAAGTGCATAAACGTTGCAAAATAACTGGCATTTTGTCTACTTGAAAAATGTATTTTTCCATTACAAAAAAAAGTCCTAGTTTGACTTTTTGGCCCCTCGTACTATACATATGTGACTTCAACAAACAAATTACTCAACAAACTGTTTATTGAATGGTGTGATATCACTACATGTCTGGTGTGATATCACTACATGTCTGGTGTGATATCACTACATGTCTGGTGCAATATCACTACATGTCTGGTGTGATATCACTACATGTCTGGTGTGATATCCCTACATGTCTGGTGTGATATCACTACATGTCTGGTAGAGATACCAAGGGAGCACAGGCAACTCCACAGAATGGATTCCTGGCGGGATATTGCTTCAAAGTTTTATAACTAATTTTGCATGCTCAGAATTCTGCATGCTCAAAATATTTGTAGGCGTGCCATTTTACGGGACAGGAGAAATGGATTCACCATCCATGGTGTATGTTTTGACTAAGATGTTTTCATCCGGAACAGAACAGATGCAAACAGCAAATACGAAACCTAAACGAATAAAAAGAAATCAACAACTTACAATGAAAAGGATATGTAAATATAAAGTGACTGAGGCACTGCGAATTTGTGCGGATGTGAACATAGAATAGGCATCCTCATCAATTCTGTGAATAACACAATAATGCAAACAAAAAATGGAGGGGGGGAGAGAAGAGAAACGACATCAATCATTTGAAATACTGCAATGGAAAATGTGGTTCAGAATCAAAAACAAACATTAAAAACATCATAATTAGTCAAACCGAAAGTACTCTGGTTGTGAATGTTGGGTTAACAGATAGCAAAGGTTACCACATATAATAACCTGCAAGTAATAATGCTAGATGATTGTGAAAGATTTAAGTAATGACTACAGGTGCAAGGGTTGACCAACAAATTTGGTACAATATTGTATTAGTTGAATATGGCAGTGTGTGGCCAAGATATTGTGAGCTTGGTTTACAAACCCAACACACCGGGTTTAAATCACTCCCACTTGTTTATTTGTCAACAAGCACACCATGAGTATTTTCATGGTATGACAAGAAAATTTGAAGCCGCTGCAAGAGCAACGAATTTCATGCTGTCGTTGAAACTTTCAGAAATAAAAGGGACTAGGCCCACTTATGGGGACGGTCTATGAGTCATTTGCCAATAAGTGTTAATAATTTTGTATAAAAATATTGCATCATAGTCGCATAATAATTTGTGACCTTTCATATAAGAAGGTGGCCCAAACATGAGCTAGAAAACTGCATTTTAAAATATTCTAATAGATGAGCTTGTCTTCTATCATAGTATCTCATCTCTTACTTGAATCCTGGTATTCAATCAGGTAAGATTGTCTTCGTTTGTTCTCAATCTCCCGCTACCAAGCCCTGAAAAGTGCTTTGCAAGTAGCAGGATGTTGTCCAGAGAATGGAATGAGTTGTGTCGTAGTTTACAGCTTGACTGCTATATTTGCACTTTTTGATCCGACACATCCGACGTCAGCAGGCATTTTTGAGTACCGGGTTATCTTTTCCTCTTCGATTCCTTCTCCTTAGCCAGTCTGCTCTATTCAGTCTGTTATCCACTTGGCAGCTCTGGTTTGTTGGCCCTGATGCTAGCAGTCAACTATGGGACACTGACCACTGCTCAGCATCTTTGCAAGGTTGTCTGATGCCAGGTAGCCGAAAACTGTTTCTGTGCCTGTCTTTCTTCTTGGACTTCCATGACGGTACAAAGGCGTGGAGCAGGTCATCTCTCCATCTTGTCGGCGGTCGGCCATGCGGGATAGAGGGAGGCGAGGTGTTGCAGTTGTATAGCCACCACATAACACCCTTCTCATCCATCTATCATCAGTCATGTGAACCACATGACTGGCCCATCTGTACTTTCCTACTGATGCAGTCAATGGCATCTCGGAATTCAGTTTGATCACAGATATCAGTGTTTCGTATACGGTATCTTAGGGAGATATTTAGGGCTCTTTAAGTTCCAATGCTCTTTCGGTGGTTCACCCTCATTGTATGAATTTTGTGAGTGTTTATAATGCACTGTAAACTAAGGATTAGCTTTAGAAATGAGGGCAGGTGATATTCCAACCAAGTTGAAATGGTAGTAACTATTTAATTGGTGTAAAGCACTCAACTGAACTAGCCAACTGTCTATCATGAAGCACAAAAATAAGCTTACATCTTGGATTAGGACAAGCAAATGACAAATGACCTACTTTTCATGTGTTGATTGTGCATGCATTTTGAGAATATGTGCATGCCTGTTCTAAAACCTCCCATAGAATGCATGTGTGTTCATGACTGTTCTTTAAAGATAAATCTATTTATTGAAACAGCGTACAAGTTAGCAGTAGTTATTACATTTGTGGAGCAGGTGGTTGAGCAGTTTGGATAACAATTTCCGGGCCTAGAGGTACAGGTTAAAAACAATGATAATGCATAGGTTTACTTCTATCAAGAGGTGATAATAGCCTAGCCTGCACACTTCATAGCAGCTGAGTGTACAAGCAGCCTTTATTCCTCAGCCTTATAAATCCCCCAACAATGGGAATAAACGCAATGAATGATTGAGCAGCACTTGAGGCTCTCACCCTTCAGCCCAATGCCATCGTGACTACAAGATACCATAGGTGTCAGACTGTAGATGCAGATATCGCAGCCTTGCTGTAAACTATGACAATGAAACAAAACGTCCATTTCAGGACAAATGTCAAAGAAAAAGATACCCTTTATCAGAAATAACCTAGGTCTTTACCAGGGTATGAACCTGTATACTTTTAATTAGTAGACCAAAATCTTTAAACCTGTATACTTTTAATTTGAAGACCAAAATCTTTAAACCTGTTTACTTTTAATTTGTAGACCAAAATCTTTAAACCTGTATACTTTTAATTAGTAGACCAAAATCGTTAGGCCTGTATACTTTTAATTAGTAGACCAAAATCGTTAGGCCTGTATACTTTTAATTAGTAGACCAAAATCGTTAGGCCTGTATACTTTTAATTAGTAGATCAAAATCGTTAGGCCTGTATACTTTTAATTAGTAGACCAAAATCTTAGCTTGACAACCTGCCTCTCTAGAATGTTATTTAGATGAAATGTATTCTGTGGCACAACATTATAAAAATCTATAACGTAAATGATTGAAAAAAAAAAAAAATTAAAGACACATCACATTGTTAATAAGGAAATATATCATTAACTGTTGCATGTCATTATATGCATCATCTTGGCCATTCTGTTTCTCATGCCTTTCACATTATGTTATTATATACATCATCTCGGTCATTCCTTTTCTCAAGCCTTTCACATTATGTTATTATATATGTCATCTTGGTCATTCTGTTTCTCATGCCTTTTTCTTTAAATTCTTATAAGGCCCATGCTGCTCTTTTATAAGTGTAAAGCTGTCTATAACCTTGCCACCCTGAAATGAAAAAATAAAAAGGTTTGAAGTAATTACAGAATTAAATATGATAATACTGTAACAGTCCATATAGAAGAAAAGACAAGTGTTGGAAATGTTGTTTCATACATTGAATTATAAAGCTGAAGATTTATATTATCTTTGTATACTTTAGTGCTGCCGAAGACGGATGTGTCGGACCAAAACGTGCAAATATCGTAGTCAAGCTGTAAACTAATGACACAACCCATTCTGTTCTCCGGACTACATCCTGCTACTTGCAGGGCTGGGTAGCAGGAGATTGAGAACACAGAAGAAGTATACCTTAGTTTTTGTACTGCAGCAGATACATTTATTAATTATTTCTTTTGGGATAAAGATACTGAGCAGCGTATGAGCTGCAGTGGTCAGTGACCCATAGAAGAGAACTGTGATCTACATAGGAGATATCCAGAAGAGAATGGATTCCCACAGGGGATAGCCATGAAGAGTCATGAGATTCACATATGAGATAGCCATGAAGGAGTCCTGAGATTCACATATGAGATATCCATGAAGAGTCCTGGGATTCACATGAAATAGCCACGAAGAGTCCTGAGATTCACACAAGGGGATAGCCATGAAGAGTCTTGGCATTCACAAAGGGGATGTCCATAAAGCGAACTGTGATCCACACAGGGAATTCCCCCAACAAGAGCCCTGGGATCTGCAGAGGATGCCCATGAAGAGCCCTTGGATCCAGACAGGGGATATTTATGAAGAGTTGTACTGTGATCTTCCACTGAGTATGGTCTACGCTTGATGATAGGACAGTTAGGAAGTAATGGAGTCTATATTATATATATCTGCGTGGATCAAAATTGGTGCATATTCCATAGTTGCAAATTTTGAATGACGAAAGGCATGGTCAGTTTAAATACTTTTTTTTTGGGTGTGTCCGGCTGGTCAAATACTATACCATATCTTTTTGTTGTGACAATTCACCTTTGTTACCTGGAGTTCAGTGGTTCGAATCCAGACTGCTTATTATTTCACTTTCTTTTATGCTGTTTGCTACATGTTTTCCTGAGTGCGAAACAGTACTTGTCTTTGTGATCGTTGTTACTTACAAACATACTTTGTCATCAGTTATGCAATCTTTTGTATCGTCACTTATTTTATTCTTTCCAGTCACCAGTACATCATGTGGTTCATCTTTCTTTCAGCAAGTTTCTGAAGGATCTGCAGTTTCCTATATGAATTACCACCTACAGCTTACAGGGTTCATCTTCCCAGAGCAGACTGGTTTTAGGATGCCATTAACTCGCATCTCGTCCCTTCTCTTGCTAGTAAGAGCAAGACGTCCCTCAATGTGAAAGCCAGGAATTGAGCTTTTGCTGTTAGAGGCTATGTGTTATGTCTTGGAAGCATTTGGACAGATTTAAGAACTCATCCTCAAATCCACTTTTTGCTATGACAGCATTTAAGACCCCATATTAGAATGAAAAAGGACATTTGACAGTTTACTTAAAAGTATTTCAAAGTTTCCATAATAAAGTACATCTTTTCCTTGACGGCAAGACAGAGATGATACTGGAGAGTGAGTGTACCTGTTCAGCTTTATGGAGTACTGATTATTTCTTTCCTTTCTATTATATAAATGTATATGTGGTTTAGGGACATCTACTTTCTAAGTTGGGCGTATAATGGTACTCTGCATTTTAGCTTTAAAAGTGCTTCAATAGCTTTGGGCTGCTTACCTGGTCATCTGATACCTGCTCCACATATAGGGTTGTCGTGTTGAAAAACTTCATTCTTGTATAACCATAGTCACTGGACCGGAAGGCTGACCAGTTAGGTGGGTTCTTCTCAAAATATTCAACTAATTCACTGCAGCCCTGAAAGAAACAGACATTAGATTATGAACTTCTTGTTCATCGTCAACTTGAATATATCTAACTAAAGTAGTGGCCAGCTTGAGAGTAGCTGTATCCCTATAAAGGTTGTTCAGGAACAGTACAGGAGAAGGCCATATAATGACTTTCATATTTCTATTTTTATTCTTTGGCGTTCATCCCGAAAAGGACATTTGTGACATTATTTCATAGTTTACAGCGAGGCTGCGATATCTGCACCTTCCAGTCAACATCTGATTTCAGCATGACATTTTTGGGACTAGGTTTGCCTTCCCTTTTCAATCCCTAATCTCTTAGCCAGGCTGCATAGTTGCAGTCTGTTTCCAGGGCCGCTACTTGGAGGCAGAATACGGTTTTGGCAAGTTATGGGTCACTGACCTAACACAAGCTGCCAGCTATGAGTGCCTGGCTGCTTATTCACCACTGCAACTTTGACCTCCAAGCCTTCCATATGATAAGGATGTGCCTGCAATGAGTCCTAAGTCTCATCTTAAAAAAATATTTAAATAGGTAAGTGCCTCATAGCTTTCATTGTCATTGGGGATCGTCTGAAAGCAAAAGAAATTAAGTCCCAATTAAAAATAAAAATCTTCAACCATTTGTGTCACAGCCACATTTATAGGTAAGTTATGGCATGTGCAGTATGAAGACTACCACACGTTTATTTCTGTTGAGCTAAATACTATGACTTTCGCATTGAACAGTTATTATGTTCATTCATCACATGTGATCCCATAACTGAAAGAGGTGGTAGGGACATTACTCAGCTTGTGTTGGGCATCTCAGGAGAGATGAAGTCATAAACAATGTAACGACACTGAATCAAGTCTAGTATTTATTTTAATAAGCAATAGAATCCCAACAGAAAATAATGTGATTAATGAATGCAAATGTGTAGTAATGTGATTAATAAATATAAATGTAGCAATGTTATTAATTATTTCAAATGTACAGTAGGAGCTGTGGTAGTGCACTGGCTGTCCAGCTGAGCAATTTTGGGTCAATCCCAAATTTATGTGGAGTATTTCTTAGACTGCAAAACGACCCAGAGGTCGGCCCAGCCTCAAATTGAGTACCAGAACAACTTCCAGTTGTAGCTGTAGCCCTATGCTTCGCTTGGAGCAAAGTTAAATCAACAATCTCAACTACTTATAGGCTTCAACTTACAGCAGAGCCAGTGATTATGTGTGTTATGCCTTCGGGATTTGTGTAAGGTTTATCATAGCTTCCATTTTTCACCTGTAAGAAAAAAATAGTTAGTTTAATGGCAAAACCTTGACTGATTTAAATGTCTGTACAAAACACTACCAAAAATTGACATGTAATAAATAAAAAAAAATTAAAAACACATTATTTCTTAAAACAGTTCTGAAGCATACAATTTTAGCGACACCCCTGTGTGCAAGAAGGACCATTTGTTAGTGAGAAAAGAATGTGACAAATGCACCTTACTATGTAACTTAACGTCTTTATACTGGTGTGACAGTAGCTGGAGCATGGGAGATTGGACTGGCGACTCTAAGAAACAAAGGTTGCCTGAATGCGTTGGACAAACACAGATCAAGCCAGGGTCAATCACTGTTTTGACACTAGGTCTACAAAGAAAACGAGCGGTTAAGGTGGAAGACTGTCTGGTACAGAGTGGGTGTTCGAAGCTGACCACTCTGGCATTCAGAATTGACTTGGATGGGGGTTGGTGATAGTCTGATGCTGCCACGACCGGATTTGACATTTAGAGTGGCAGTGACTCGTGGATAGTCAACCAATAACATTTAGTTGGGGGTAGTTCCAAATTGGAGTGATGGCTAGATCAGACAGCCAACAGAAGACCATTGGACAGCCATGTTGTTGATTGAGACTATAAAATAATCTGCAAAAAAAAACTCAGCAGACTGGCAGGAGGGCTGAGAGTGAGTGAGTTGCAGGGCGATTGTCTCATCATACACCTCAAGTTTTGGTCAGTCATGCTCAATAGGTGCTTATGATGGACACTCTGTGAACAGTAAGAGATCTGAATGTGTGTTATAAGTGCAGAACATCTGGTGAACAATGTATGTTTGGAATGGTTACACGAGTTTACAGATCGCCTAAGGGAGAGATCTTAATGTGTGTGGTATGTGCAGGACACCTTGGGAACAATGTGTGTTCTGATTAGGTGTGAATGCACAGATCGACTGATTACGTGATCACAAGCAAGTTCGTTTTCCGATTATAAGTGGTGTGAACTAATTACAAGTGAATGCACAGATCGCCTGAAAATGTGATCTGATTATGTGAGCGTACAGATTCATCTGAGTACATGATCTGACCTTGTAGACGAGTTTGTGATTATGTGTTTAGTGTGCAGATAGGGGAGTGTAGCGGCAAGAACCTTGGGTACCATAGAACTAGGAGGAAACATTAAAAGCTAGTGCTTACAACCTCCTATTGTAGTTTATATATATATATATATATATATATGATGATTATTTAATTTAGATGTACTTTACGTTTTGTTGATACTGTGCAACGATTATTCTTGTAATAAACGATATGGTCTTGTTTTATGGTCAGGATAGTTTTTACTGTGTTACTTCTGTGTTGAAGTCATGTCATGGTGTAGATACATGTTGTAACTCTTTAGATAAGTAGACTACTCAACTAAAACTAGACTCTACCACACTGGGTTAGAAGACTCTGCAGAGTCTGTATACAACCAGTTTCTTTTACATTTCCATGATATAAAAACTATGCTCATATAATCTATTCTTGAATGCATTAATTGATCCTGCCTCCACTATTTCTCATGGCAATGCATTCCAAGCATTCACCACCCTCTGACTAAAATAACATTTCTTAATATCTAATCTGGACCTTTCTTGAATTAATTTGTAGCTGTGCCCTCTTGTTCTTGTAGGTGGTTGTATTTTGAAAAACTTGTTATAGTCTAATTTGTCCTTTCCATTGATTATCTTATAATCCTGTATTGTCACCTCGAATTCTACTCTTTTCTAGACAATTGGGCCGGTTTTTTTAGTCTTTTCTCATAACAATTCTAGAATCCCAATACCAGCTTTGTCATTATTCTTGGTATCGTTTCGCTCATGTTTATATCCCCTCTAAGATAAGGACTCCACTCCTGAACATGGTACTCCAATCTAGGTCTAACTAATGCTTTATACAGTTTGACAATCACTTCCTTGCTCCTATGTTTAATATTTCTTTTTATCATACCTAATATTGCATTTGCCTTTTTCACTGCTACCTGAACTTTCTCACTCACGTTACCTGTATGATCTATTATAACCCATAGGTCCCTTTGCTTTTCTATCATTCTAATGTTGTTCGCTCCCATTCTATAATTATGTTCCATATTGGATCTACCCATTTGGATAACTGTACATTTATCTACCTTAAACTCTATTTGTCAGCTCTCAGACCATTCCTGAATTTTTATCTAAATCCGACCTCAATATATCCACTTCTGCTTTAGATGAGACACAACTGCATAGTTTTGTGTCATCTGCAAATTTTGCAATCATGGATCCGATATCATTGTCTAAATCGTTTATATATACCAAAAACAAAATTGGTTCCAAAACCTAGCCCTATGGCACTTCACTTTTTACTTCACACTACTCAGAGTATTCCTTATTTATGTCCACTCTTTGCTTTCTTCCCGTTAACCAATTTTCAATCTATTTGGCAACTTTGCTACCTCTAGTTCGTCAGGCTCCCTACTCCTCCAACATGGCTCCTTCTTATTTTTACTGTTTTCCAAGCTGAAAATAAGTATGAATAAGTAAGATGGCTGTGCTCTCGACTCGCTCCAGTGTGTGTCACTTTCTGCTGTTTGCTAGTTCCTGTTTGGATTATAATTCACGACTCCTTCACCAGGTAGTATCAAAGTCGTTATTCTGTGGAATTCAAGCGTTTTCGTTTGGTTATCCTGTTGTTAAGCTGCGGCTGTACCTGACTTAAACTGTGAGAAAACAGTCCAGGATGGCATTGAACGTTCCGCTTGACTGTACCACAGAATACAGCCAAGGTTTTCACTACTCAAGAGTCTCGGACTGAAGCCGACTTCCTCCTGCTCCCCTCCACTGGAGGTTACACCATAGCTCTCCCAACCTCGTATTCTCTGCACAGACACAGACAGACTAGGAAAGCCGACACAAACAATGGTTTAACATACACTCCTTGCAGCCCTCATCCTGAAGCTGCGGAATACTGGGCTCCACCTGGGGAGTCCGTAGGGATTTCGGTTGACACACTACGCATGAATAATCCTCAGTAGTTGGTCTTGGTCGATTGTCGCAATGGGCCTTTGACGCCTAAGTGAACATTATTAAGCTGAAAATGCAGCTGAAAGGGATCCAATATAAGTCATGAGAAGACATGCAGAATGCGACAACTAAGCTGTACTCTATTCCCAAAGAGGCATTCCTGAAATGCTTCCAACAATAGTGGGCTTGCTGGGAGAAGTGTGTTGAGTTCCAAGGGGAAGGGGATTAGAGTTTCAAACCTCCAGGTGAGTAATTGTATTTTTCCAGCCTAAAGGTTGGATACTTTTTGAACATATCTTGTATATGTATACATGTCCTCCATGAATCGAAGTCAACCAGATGATGATGCTGAACAAAGCAAGAAAGAAAGCAGATATAGAAATGAATATCTCTAATATCAAAGTCATTTGCAACTGCTTCGACAATTGTGAACCAGTTTTGATAGGAAGAGTTAGGAGAACATCAAGGAATATAACTATCTTCAACATTTACTCAACATGCAGGCTGGGCAACAATCTCATCAATCCTGGATGATTGTGGGCATTAGATCCTACATGGGATCAAGATGCTGAGCAGTGCATGAGTTGCTGCAACCCAGAGCTGCCAACACTTTTTTCTCCTCCAGTAGAGGCATGGAGTCAGCACTAAAGTTAGCCTCCTTGCAGGAAGCATGCATTCAAATATTGATGGAAGGCAAAAAAATATATTTAATAGGACTACTGCACCCATACTCTACATGTCCTAAACAGTAACTAAGTAAAGTTGTTCATGAGACTGGCAACCTCATCCTGAAACAAGATGCAACAGAAACCACGTCTACGGTAGCACATTAAAAACATGTAATTCGTTTCTGACTTTTGGAAATGTACCTGCATATTGTAAACAGGCCACAACCTCTCATATGAATGTTCATGTGCCCAGATGGCAACATCCACACCTTGTTCATAGAAAAGATCTTCTAGTCCTGGTATGTTCAGCATAGGAACTCCAACACGCACCTGGAAAAAAAATATAAATTTTATTGATGCCTTAATTTTAAACTTCATTACTTGTCACTTTTACACACACACACACATGCAGACAGACACACAGAGAGAGAGACATACACACACAAAAAAAGATTAAAATAGCATCTGTGTGTGATACATGCTACAAACAACAAACTGTAATTGATTTCTTTGTTGATGTAGAAAGAAAATGTGCAGAACATTTACAAACGTTTATGTGCTGTGTATTGAAGCCCCATTGAGCACTGAATTCAGAAAGTGTACTGACGGAGCTGTATGACTGGCCGGGGTGTCCTTACACGGCCACGTTGCAGCGTGAAGATGCCATTATTCATCTACTGCTGTCTGTTGTTAGTATTAAGTTGCATATATTTTTAGTTTCATCTTTATTTTGGCTACAGGAAGATGGTGCTCTGATTACGGTATCTGCTGCTCTAATACTTTTACATCATGATTTGAACTTTTTGTATATTAACATAACTTCAATTTGATTTTCTGTCTTGTGGTCTAGTGACACCCATGTTGCTTTCTGTATTCTTTTATGTGGAAACATTCTACCCCCAAACACAGGTTGATGATTTAAAGCACAGAAGTCAATGAGTAACAATCCATTTTCATTTTTAGTCCTGCTTCCAGGTTTCCCATGATTTTTTTGTTGGTCCTTCGCCTTATTTCTCTAATCCCCAAGTTGGTGTGCAGTGCACTGTGGTTTTTATATTGCGCCTGTTGACCCAGAGCAACCACCTTCCGCATGCATTATATGCAAGGGTCTGCTTCCCCAGGGTAACGGCCGGCGCTGTGATGAGGATCGAACCCAGCACCTTCTGGTTGTGAGTCGTGTCACTTGACCACGCCGTCCCCTCCATGATCTCTTCAAAACCAATATTATTATGAACCTCAGCATCACAATTGTAATGCTGCTCCTTCTTTTTTAACCCTTTTAACCCTGGCAACCCAGTCTGTGAAATTCCATTCCCCTGTGCTCCTGAGAAAATATTCACAATGTAGACATTTGAGTAAAGTTATTTACGATGACAAAACAATGTGCTCCAATTTAGTTATTCTATCTTAAATTGACTGACCTGCTAATGTCGAATCTCTTCAGTAGAGTGTGGAATATATTCATGAAATTTACTTGATACATTATGTGGGATGATATTTTGAAGTGTGGTGTACAATTATTCTTTCCCAAATCTTCTGTCATTGGTTGTGCATAACATTGGATAATGTTTATCTTTATTGTCTATTTTTGCAGCTTAGAAAGTAGCTAGTAGTATTCTGGGCATACCGCCTCCAATCCTATAAATGCATTTTCCATATCTTTTGATAGCATTGGCCAAATATTCCCTATAGTGTGCACTTTCTTCAATGTGCCCTGAGGATAACAGCATTCCCCCTATGCTCAGTTTCATCTTCTCAACTCCTTTCCACCTGGTTTCAACCAGTTCCTGATATTAATATTGCAATTTTTTTATCTCTGCTGCCACCTATGCAGCCTTTTCCTGTATGCACAATCCAGCTACCAAATCTGGCGATTTCCCTAAAAGAAAAAAAATGCAGGTAAGTCAATGAAGCAGATTCCTTACGCTTTTTCTTCTCCGCTTCATTAGCCTCCAAGGACCTTCCTCTGTCTTGTATGGTTGAGCTGAATTTGTTTTAGTTGTCCATATTTATTGGTTTTTGTTGCTTAAAACTTTAACAGTGTGAAGTAGCCAATCGCATGCCCAATTCTCCTTAGTTGCCTTCTATGATATGCTTGGTAGGTTTAGTGTAACTATTCTTTGCTTTTCTTTCAGTCCACAGCAACACTGAGCGAAGCAGTACATGCCTGTGCATAAATATGTGATATGATACATAACAATCTTTACCAAACTCTCATGGCTGGTACAGTCATCATTGTCATTGTTAGAACAGTACATTGGGCGATGGCCAAATGTGACAATCCATGGTCTCTTAGCTCTGTTTTCAGGCAAGTTGGCATCCTAGATTAACAGAGACATGAAAGTCTAATTAATAGCATAACGCTGAAGCACAAAACTATCAAAATTGTTTATGACAGTATCAATATTTGAAAGAAATTTATGTAACAATCCAAAATAACTTGAAAAAAAACTTTGACTATTACAGACTTGAAACAAAATATTAAGATTATTACATAGATTTGCTTCAAATATTAATTGATATTAAAAAATATTCAAACTATCAAGATTGTTGCCATTCGGTCATGGAAAATATACTGATCACGTTAATCAGTCATACCTATATTATGGCCATAATATATGAAACATACCTAGACCCCCACCTCACTTCCAAGCACTTCTTTGTGGAAACAGGTTGCTTCATGGCAGTTTGGTTAATGAAGTGAGGATTAGCACTGTAATCCCCATAGTGGTGAGCTTACTGAGGAGTCTCACATTGTACTACAACTAGGAGGACCCAGGTTCACCTTCTCAAGTACGCCTCGGGATGTGAGTAGAGCCACTGTAACCCACCACCAAATAAAGTTGTCAGGGGTACCAAACTCAATTTGACTGGCATTATTTCCAACAACAAGATTGTTAGAAATTTTAAATAAATTACTAAGATTGATTTATGTCATAATTTAATATTGAAAACAAATTGATGTAAGTATCAACATTAACATTTGAATTAAAAGTTAATATTACAATTATAAAATGTGAAATATTCTAACAAAACTATTATGTGAAGAGAATGTAATATTTGAAACAATCTTTATGTTTCAACTTTATCTTAAAGAGTACAGATCAATCTTGTATAAAGTGAACATGATCAACAATAAATAGAAAAGACTAGTATGAAATGGCATTGTGACTTTAAAGTACAGGATAAAGTTATTTAGACTTTAAAGTATATTAACATACATTTACAGTTATTTAGACTTTAAACTCCACAATAATACATTTTTCTTTAGCAAACAGTTGAAAAAGGCCTTAAGGTGGCTGTGGAACTAATGTAGTACGGTAAGTTTATATACAACTAAAGGACCAGTTTAATAATCACATCAAGCTGTGTGACTTGATAAGACAGCAATCTGGGAATAAATAAATTAAGGTAACAGGAAGATGACACGTTGGAGTCATGACCGAAGCAGGGATGCCTCTATTTAGAGTGTCAATAACCTAAACGGCGTTTGACAGGTAACCCTATTCTGATGATTAGATTAGGTTGCCTCCTGTTGGAACACCCTATATAGCATTTCATATCATACATAGCTTCAATGATGTTATGGCTTCAAATATTTAACATACAAATTCTATAACTAACTGAATACTGCTCATTTCTACCTCTAAATCCTTTTTCAGCCAGTTATAGTGGTCAAATATCTGCCAGTATCCAAGATAAGGGAAGTATAGAAATTCAGTTGAGATAGAGACAAAGTGGACAGGTCCCATGTTGAAGCTGTAATACATTTTCTTGTCATCATTTGGCATATTAAATCTGGCTTTGTAGTTGGAGAAGTTGCTGTAAAGGAAATAATAAACAACATTTCTGCCTGTATCTTCAAAAATGAATAATTAATAACATTAACAGAATGAATTTCAATAGCAAAAAAATTAAAAGAGTGATCAGGTGGGAGTATATATTAAGAATGCAATAGACAGATGAACAGATGGAAAAAAAGGCACCCAGATAAAACATAGAAAATAGTGTTTTTTTAAAGAGTCAAGAGTTCAGAAAAAAACTTGGATTGGTATGTACAAGACAGGCTCAACTTGTAATAATCTGTCATTATCTTATGCTTAAAAAAGGTTCAAGGTTACACATTGTTTTGATAAAATGGCTCAAATTTAGAAAAATAAAATAAACAAATTTATTTAATTTAATGGACCAACAAAAACTGCAGTGCCAAGTGACATTAGCAAATATACTTCCATCTAATATTAGTGTGTTACTGAAATGGAAACAAAGTACTGATACACTGTCGACTACAGATGACTAAGAAGGGTTGAACATGGGGACTGGCTGTCCCAATCTGTAGAGCTATGAGCTACAATAAACAGAAAAAAACTATACACCTTAGGTTTGAAGAGCAGCAATTAAGTAAGTAAGCACAGAAAGTAAAAATAAGAGGGGCTACAGAAAAATGAATATAAAATGTAAACAATGACACAGATAAGTGCGTCTGTTTTATGTTGGCACAAGTAGCATAGCATTACAGTAGATCTACAAAGAAGAATCCAGGCCATTGGGATGAGATGATTTAGAAGACTTCTATATCACCTACAAAGACCACATCACGAATCATGAAGTACGACAAAGAATCGAGAATGCAAGTAGACTGTACGACAACCTCCTCACAACGATCAAAAGGTGACTTGGTATGGCCACGTCTCGAGGTTCAAGGGCCTTGCAAATACAATACCACAGGGCAATCGAAAGCGAGGACGTCTGAGAAAATGATGAGAAAACAACATTCACGAATGGACTAACCTACGACCCAAGGAGGCACAAAAAGCAACCGCAGACAAAGAGGGATGGCGAAGGATTGTGGAGGTGTCAGCAGGGGTGCCCCAACAATCTCAAGATATCACGACTGAACTGAACAAGGACAATATCAACAACATACTTTACAAAAGTTTTCATTAGGGACCAATGATAACACAAATGAGAACAACTAACTAATTTTCTTCTTATTCTGCATTCATCCTAAAAAGGATGCTGTGCCATAGTTTACAGAGAGGCTGTGATATCTGCACCTTTCAGCAGGTACATCTGGTTTCAGTAGTCTTTTTCGGAATGGGTTTGCCTTCGCTCTTTGATCCTTATTCACTTAGCCAGACTACATCTGTTTCCAGGACTGTCACTCAGAGATGGAATTCGATCTTGGTTAGCTATGGGTTGCTGACCCTGATGCACGCAGACAGCTATTTGCTGCTGTCAGCTCATTTGATTAACTAATCTCAATGGTAATATATAATGAATGTAGTATATCTGAACACTGTTCTCTTCTTACAAAATAATCTATATATCCGTACAGGTCAAGCAAACCCATACATGTTCAGTCTCCCTCAGTAAATGGTGAAAAGTATGGATGGTTTCAGCAGCCTGATAGTTGTATATACTGCTACTCTGTCCTCTCTTGAGCATTTAATTAATTATACAGATTTTGCAGTGTGGATTGCCAGTTTGGGTCCTATGCCCACGTAAAACAGATACCAAATCTGTCATTGCTCAAATTGTATATTTAAATCCATTGGTAGTTTATAAGAGATGACCATTGCATGCATATTTTTGTTGTTTGCCTTAATGCCTTTTTCTTCACTTTATTATATCATTTTCAGATATGTCCTGTTATAACCAAAAGGTCTTGGCCTGTGATTAAAAGTGATGCTCTTTGTAAAAATGGTGCCAAAATACATAACCAACAAGTTTAACTGATTCAATGCATAGAGCCAAAATTATCTGTTGCGAAAAAATGTCCATATCTGACATGATTTTTGTACAAAAATATCTTTCTCAATTCCAAGTTTTAAAGAGCTTTAACAAATGTTTTTTATTTTGACAGTACCATCATTAAGCTATGTATGAGGTGTGTTCAAAAAGTATCCGACCTTTGGGCCGGAAAAATACAATTACTCACCTGGAGGTTTGAAACCCAAATCCCCTTAAAAGTAGTCTCTGTGGGACTCAACCCACTTCTCCCAGCGGGCCCACTATTGTTGGAAGCATTTCAAGAAGGCTTCTTTGAAAATGGAGCACAGCTGGATTGTTGCATTCCGCATAATGTTCCGTTGTCCGCAGATCTGGTCGCTTGTGTCGAACAGCATCACGAAGTCGATAAATGACCTCCAGTTTGTACTCTTTGGGTAATGTTTTGACCTCGTGGTGCGTACTCCTGATGCACAACCCCACAGGAGTAAAAGAAAAGGGAGAACATAACTTTGACGCACACCTTCCTCGTCTCCACTGTGATAATTGCAGCTTGGTTTTCAGGTCGTACCCATAAAACCACAACTCATCAGCAGGAAGTCAGGGTCACCGACAAAATTTAATGCAACAGCGCTGCCTAATTCTTTCATCATTTCATCGCAAATAAAAACTCGACGGATACTCACTACATTAAACACTTAAAGAATGACTGCCAGCGATCGATGCAATATGTGAGCAGAAAAAATTCATACACATGCATGGCAGACCCATATACCTCCCTGCTGAAGGACAACATCCACACTTCATTTGTTTCCACTGAAAAAGTATAGGTCAAATACTTTTTGAACACACCTCATAGTTAAGAAAGATTCAGGATGCACTTCATGCACTCTTTATTAAAACTGATAGTTTTGTGGGATACAAAATTTGAATTTTCTTCATATGCCTTCATAAAAATGTAAGTATTGTGAAAATTATTTCGCCTAATAAGGTGAAACTTCATGAACATTTTTCCACATGGGAGATTTTTTCATAGCTTGAACTTTTGAGTTGTGAGTAAACATAATTTCTGTTTTACACAATGCTTTTTCTTCGGTGTTCGTTCTCAATCTCCCACTACCAAGCCCTGAACAGGGTTTTGCAAGTAGCAGGATGTAGTCTGGAGAACAGAATGCATTGTGTTGCTAGTTTACAGCTCGACTGCTATATTTGCACCTTTTGGTCCGACACATCCGTCTTCGGCAGTTTATACAATGCTACAGCCCTACACATATTTCTGTATTTCACTCTATTCCTCACTCAATTGTGATTAGTTTAGGATATAATATATGACATGTTATTGAAACATTACTAATGATAAATATATCTCCAGTACGTGATATTGTGTGGGAGTTTCTTTTTGTTGCCATACTGTATGAGTTAAGAAACAGCATGTGTATAGGAGCACTAACAGATCTGTCAACACTATGTGACTTACTAATAATATTCATGATTTCCAACACAAGTCATATAAGGCAAAGTGGCTGCCAGAGACTCTATCTGCTGCATGAAAGTATCTCCGACCCTTGCATTGTCCTGCAAGTAAAAACAAAAAGCATGAAATGAAAGTGTAGAAAAGATTAATATAGAAATAAGGAATACCTCCCTAGTCTTTTTACACTTTCACAGAGTATATAGAAATAAGGAATACTTACCTAGCGGTAATCCACTTTTAGAGAGCACATTGAAATAAATACTTACCTTCATTCAATCCACTTTCACAGGCAATTCATGGCAATGATCTTATGTTTTTAACTTTATCTTCTACTTACATTTATATATTCAAAAATGTATGTTCATATATGTATGATATGTTTGCTTAAACATTAAAGCATGCATTTATGTGTATGTATATAAAAGACATACATTTGAGTTGCAGAGTGGTAAGAGCACTTGTTTCTCACAACAAAGGTATCATGTTCGCTGCCTGGTAGTGGGACTACCTTTATATTTTAACAATGTATTTCACTCTCTGGACTACATTCTGCCACTTAAAGCCCTTTCAGATATTGGTAGGGCGAGATTGAGAACGAAAGAAGCCAAGCCAAGTAGTCCACCAAAACTTATCCTGTGGTTCACAACAACGAGGGACAAGAGATACAAAAGTCTGAGAAAAAATGTATTATATTATTTTAAAAAAAACAACTAAATGAAAATATTTCTTTGGCCTTTGTCCTGAAAAGGACGTTGTGTCTAAGTTTACAGCGAGGATGCGATATCAGAACCTTTTGACCTAAAACATCCGGCTTCAGTTGGCTTATTTGGGTATTTGGTTTGCGTTCCCACTGCGATCACTATTCTCTTAGCCACGCTAGTGCAGCCTGTTTCAATGGCCGCCATTTAAAAGGAGGAATAGGTTTTGGTTAGCTCTGGTTCACTGACGCTGATCCAAGCAGACAGTTATGAATCACTGGCTGCTGTCAGCTCATTCACTGTGCTGCATCTTTGGCCTCCGAAAATACTTCTAAAAGAGAAGAAGGTAGAAGGACATATATTTAAGCTAGTAAAGAATTCCAATGGTGGATGAATAAATACATTTGTTCTACAACAGTGTTACACGGGTAATGTAACAGAACCATTATATATTTAGATAATATTGTTTTTATCAATTGCTTCTGCCAATTTTAATTGTTTTTGCAGCCTCTGGGGCATGGTACAGGTGTTTATGTGGACCTCAGTGCGGCTTGAGATCTCTGGTATATGTCATGCATATTTATGTGTGTGTATATCGATTTATTTATGTGTATATGGATTTATACGTGTATGTGAATTTATATATGTAATGCAGTGGTTATTTTTTGTAATCGCAAATGACTCCGGCGTCGACCCATCCAAAAATATTGGGCACCAGAACAAGTATGAGGAAAAAAAAGCGGCTGGGGTAATGTGGACTACATTATCCCTAGTGTGTCACTGGTAAAAACAAATATGGACGTAACACCATATCTCCAACATGCCACATGATGTGTAAACGTGATCTTCACTTTTTGACTATCTGAATAAGGATGTATGCATAAATATGAATGTATGTTTATGTACTACCAGCCTACAGTGTTTAGAAGAGAGAAGAATTCTCATGGTAAAGGGATAAGGATTAATCCAATGTAAATGGGTATCTAACTGACAGTTAGGGAAGGCAAGGTACATGGAAGAAAACTGGTCACTAAACCTCAGAAAAAGCAGAGACCTAGTACAATTATATATGTGATAGCAATGTTTGTTGTGGGGCTATATTTACCTGTCTATATATATATATAGATATATATGGATGTGCATTTATGGATATTTTTTATGTGTTTGTTCTTTTTCTTTTGCGTTCGTTCTCAATTTTTGCTACCGAGCCCTGAACAGGGCTTTGTAAGTAGCAGGATGTAGTCCAGAGAACGGAATACATTGTGTCACTATTTTACAGCTTGACTGCGATATTTGCATCTTTCAGTCCAACACATCCATGTTCGGATGGCTTAATGGCCTCTATATTTGGAGAAAAAGGGGGACTTTCTGCAAAGGATATTCGTAAGGGAATACTTCCTGTTTACAATGAGAAGTGTTTGTCTTGTAAAGTGGTGCATAACTGGGTCAATAAATTTTGAAACAAACGCTAACAAATTGCAGATGAAGTACGATCTAGTCATCCTGTTCAGATTCCAACAGAAGCAACTGTGTAGTGGGTTGAGGAAGATCATTCGAGCTGACAGTAGCGATAGATAAACTACAATAGAATGCATGGTTTAGTCTACAGCATCCCCCCACCATGGCAGGAGACGTTTCGTGAATGATGAAGAAGATAAGTGTGAAGTGCAAATATTTCTGAGACAGCAGACTAGAGACTTCTACGCTGCAGGTTTTGATGTACTGATAAAGCAACGAGATAACTTTATCAATGATGGTGGAAATTATGTTGAGAAATAAGGGACAATGTAAGTGCAATAATAAATGGCTTAAAAGTTTGTATTTCATTTTTTAGAAGGAAAAAAAAAAGGTTTATTTGTGACCTAGTTACTGACTTGTCCCTGTACATATACATTTATATTTACACTTATGTATGCAAACATGCGTGACATTTGAGTGCAAAATATAATATTTTCTATCCCATGGTTGCAGTGCTGATATATACCTCATATATTTAGTTGTTAGTTTTAGATGAAGAATCAATGTCATTGCACACGATTTAACCCATAGTGCTCTGTTCTTCATTTTTTGGAGAATTTCAGCCCAATACACAAACTCCATAGCACTGGCGAGGATCCCGTAATAGATTTGGTAGATTTTTAACATAATTAACCTCGTATGTTAATCAAACTTCATATTACAAATTTACTTACGGCTTGAAGGTCATAAGCAAAATCGCCTGAAATGAGATGACAATACTTTAGTTCAATGTTGCAATATATATAAATGCTCGAACAACACGGATAATATAATAATATATAAATTAGAAAAAGGGGACATGCTAGTAGCACTTATTTAGCCACATCTCTACTACCCCTGTTGCAGTGTACAAGGTTTTTATACTTTCATTCGAGTGTGCAGACAAGCAGACAAATCATACTTTCTGAATTTATCTTCCTGGTGAGTGACTATAAATAGAGATTGAGGCAGTGACTTCAGCGACTATCTGATACCATTTTAATGCTTCGGTGAGTTACTCTTCTTCGTTTGTATCTGCGCCTTTTGGCCCGACACATCTGGTTTCATCACAACATTTTAGGGACTGAATTTGCCTTTTCTCTTCAATCTCTATTCTCTCAGACAGGAAAGTATAAAAGGTCTGGCTGTAGCATGAGCCCTCAGTGTGAGGCCCTTCCATTGCATTTCAGTTTGGTTGACCTCAGAGTGCCCTAACTAGCATACATACAGACACACACATGCATCCAAGCACTGGTTAATACGTCCTGATATCACCTAAAAGGCTGCTTCCCAGGGTAGAAAGGGTTATCCTTCACCAGTAGAATTCAGAAAGGCAAACACTTTACCAAAAATTTTTTTTAAATTGAGTGAAAAGTGGACAAAGAGGCTCCAGATCTTAAGAGGGGGAGAAAGAAGAGTTGAAAGAATGGCTTGCATGAATTAAATGTCATGTTGGAGCTTGTGGCAATAAAAGAGCTGACGTCCTGGCCTGAAAGCCACCCATATTAGGGACATTGGATACGGATAGGTAACATTTTGAAGTTGATCAATGACTACCACTTAGATGATGACTTGAATATTCCACATCCGATGGCAAGATCGTGTCACTGACATCGAGGTTCTCTCGAGGGCTAACATGCCCAGCATCCATGCACTGCTAGAAAAAGCACGACTAGGATGGGCCGGACACCTCGTCCGTATGTCAGACGAGCGGCTCCCAAAGAAGCTTCTCTACGGCGAGCTGAGAGAGGGATGGCGCGAGAGAGGGCGCCCAAAGAAACGTTTTAAAGATGGTCTGAAGGACTCACTAAAAAGTTGCCAGATAGACATCGACACCTGGGAATGTCTTGCGCAAAACAGATCTGACTGGAGAAGCGCAGTCAAATCGGGTGTAGCTGCCAGTGAAGATGACCGTGTTGTGAAAGCCCAGAACAGACGCGAGACGCGGAAATCCCGAGCAGCGGGAACACCATCCCCTTCTACAAACCTCGTGTGCCCAATATGTAGCAGATGTTTTCGTGCTCGCATTGGCCTGTTCAGCCACATGCGCACCCACACCCAACAGGGAAATCTGTGACAAGGATGATGTCGGCGGTCCTCATCGACAACGATGGACATCTATTATTATTAGATGATGACATTACAATTGATGAACTGGCAACCCACATATCCTGTCAGCCCATTTCATGGTGCATAGGTATGACATGACATTTGGCTTACCCTAACACGCTTTTAGAAAAACCAGTCAAATGCAGTGCAGTTTCGTAGCAATGGTTTTTAACATGATGAGTTGCCAGCCATATACACAGCCCTCTTTAGTCCCCTCTGATGATATGCAAGGAAGGAATAAGTGGTTCATTCTGTTTTCCAGGGAACCACTCAGGTGGGTTCAGTAGGGAGGAGGTGTTTCAAAGGAAAGAGCAGGAGTGTGTACACTCAGTGAGCTATAGGAACAATCAGTACCCCCAATCGTCACTATTTTCCTAAAAAGACTGAGCACCTATGGGTCTGCCCAGAGTGAAGTGACATCAATTCTTAATAGAGCAGATCAGACTATAGACACTTCTGTCGCAAATACTTAAAGGTTTCAGTTGTTATGTCAAGCAGAACCAACATCAGCGCAATCCTGGCAGATCTACAGGTGCTTCAGTCTATTTAAGCATACATTTCACACACACACACTCCTTATACATTCTTTCAATCCGTGGTTGATTTAAATCTCTCCTACTGCCTGATGATTGCTGATTCAATATATACACTTCCCTCTTCTAAGATGAGATCATGGAATCAGTGTGTACCTTATCTCACAGTTCTTGTTGTGCCTAGGATTTTCTCTTTCAGCAATCTATGAAAAAAACTCTTCAACTTATGGCATTCACTAAGAACTCGAGCCAGCTGGAGTAATCTTCTAAGTTTGCATGAATGCCCTAGAAAAAATACCCTGGATATAATATTGAATCAAAGAGTGGATACCTCGTTTTGCAGAGCACGAAGAACATCAATGTATCTTCTGCCAAATTTACACCTGGTCAGTTATTTTATTTCCTACCCTATTTTCATTCCAATGAAGCTCCTTAGTTGTGAATGACCTTTCTATTTTCAGCTTTCCTTTTGCAATATGCAATAAACAATATGGGTAGTTTCAAGTGTTTGTATGTTCTGATAGTTCTATAAGTTTTGTTTGGTATATTATAGAAAAGGAAAGTAACGTATTGTCTAACTAACTAATACACAAAGAAAACAAACAAATCTTACCAACATGAATGGCTGCATCATACATGCCAAGAGCTGTATCTAACTGCAGGCGGGGTAGAGACTGAGCATTAACGCTGCCCAAATCTCCAAACACGACTAAGCTTGGGCCCCAGTTCTGTCCTGCAGGCATCGTTTTGAAATAGAAAATAGTTGACCATCCTTCTACACTGCCAACTGCATAATCTACGTGGTGAGAAGAAGCAAGACAATTATGTCAACATCTATGGGCTGCACATAATGTGCTTGTTTTAACAATCTCCGTCTGTGTGTTAAATTAACTCAACGTCTTTATACTGGTTTAGACTACATTGTCTGGTTACAACCAGTTCTTGGAGGGTGGTTATTACAGATGTGCGAGTCCATCTTAATAGACTCAAATACTAGAGCTAAATAGACCCGCAGCCAGTTAGGCTTAACAAACCAACTAGGGAAAAGTACAAATAACTTGGGTAGCTTTTTCATTTAAATTTTATCCGGGCAGTGGCCGCGAGCCTACTTTTTTCTATATCCAACGGTCAAGGAATTTTTAACATGCTCGACACTGAACACAGGAGTCCAATCTCACTACCCAGAGATCAGGGGAATTTTTACCAGAAGATCCACGTGAAAATAAATTTCCAGTCTCCATAGTGATTAGAACACGCGACCTCTGGCACCCGAGTTGGACACCTTACCTCACGACCACTGAGTCCCCCTATTGTATAGTATGTTTCACCTGACCCTCATTACTCTTCGCTCTCACCTCAATCTGTAGAAACTGTAAGTGATTACAAGACTTCTACACCCCAAAGTAGAAGAGGAGCAATTAAGTAACAAAGTTAATAAATGTTTTTGGGAGTGCAATTATTATGTAACCTTCTCCCCAGCCTACTAATGAATTTTGTTAATTACAATTTTTGGCGACATTGATTTTTTTTCTGAAAACAAATCTAGCAAATTTACTGTGTGTCATTGAGACGAAAGGTTACGTTTTTCATAGACCTATGCTAACCCCCAGACGATGGTTATCTGTGCTAGACAGCAAACTGAACTCCTATTGAATTAAATGTATAAATTATACTTAAGTTTAATTTATTCCCATACTGGCATACTACTGTAGACGAGCCAACAGACAAGTAGTAATTAACATGCACTATATCGATAAAGTTAGCAGTATGTCTTTGCCAGAACGCTGCTTCTTACAACTGCAACCTATTTGGATGTTAAAAGTTTCTTGGCAAGCGTGCAGTACGGTAGGTTGCCATTACTTTCCGTACATGCAGGGGCAAAGGAAACCCATGTCTGCCAAACTGGACACGAGTGTGATTCGATCGGGTGCGTAGGGAATGTGAAACAGACGCTTCACCCCTTATCCACACAGCCTCCTACTGAAACTATATTACCTTCTTCTTCTTCTGCTGCGATCGGGTTTTTCTGATCATGTTAAATCTTTAGTCCTATCGCCAGGATGAAGTCCACAGTCCTTTCCAGGTCTGAGCGGTGGCCCCTAGGACTCATCTATATTACCAGTAATTTCACTCTCCTCAAAGGACCATGACTTCAACTGAACATTATGAATTTCACCTATAGAAAAAGGTCTCAAATAGTCATAGCCAGGAATGGAATTGAGGATGAGATCTCAATTCCAATGTAATGCTTTTAAGACATACACAACACAGAGCAAAGATTCATTCCCTGGCCTTCTTGCAGTGGTATTGTTCCCAGTGGGGTTGCTGTAGTCGAGAGGTGTGACACTCACCTCTCAAAGGGATGAAAGGAAATGGCGTATGTTCGAGACCCACAGGTTTCAAGCCACCCCTGGTCTCAAAGAGGTGAGACGAGAATGCCTGCATCCTGAATTACCTCCAGCCGTCTTGACTTATGTCTTGCCATTGGTCCAAGGTAGTTTGTATCCAGAGAGTGAGGTTGATGACCAGCGCAGTTTTTTCCTCACTATAATCTAAATACGGTGCAAATTACATGATTAAGACAAAACTAACAAAAACCAGAATACTTCAGATAGATGAAGCCAATGAGACATAGATGTTAACTTATCTACGAAAAGGAAAAACTGACTTCAGATCTCATTTGCCTTGCAGGTAGGCTGAGGAAATCAAAATGAACTATTTTCCAAAAGCGGATGTGCAAGGCAGAAAGAGACAGTCTAGCTGTAAAATGCAGTACAGCATTACTCCCAATAATCATATAGAGTAGCCAGAGTGCTTGTCTCTTGTCATGTATTTCTATTATTTATAATGAACATGTACTTCTAGACCAGGGACCTCAAACATGCATACTGCCAAGTAATCTTTTCATAGCATTAATGGCATAACAAGTTAAGACATGAGATAACATTTAGCCAAATAAATAGGATATGTTCTATAAAGGATTAAATCACAATATTTTCTAAATATAAGCATAGGAAGAGAAAATGCACATTTAATGTTAGACTATGTCAGAAGTAAATCTAATTTTCCCCAAAAGAAAACACTATTTACAACATTCACATTGCTGAGGTCCACCGAGACGATTTGGGGAGGAAGACTAAAGTCTGGTCAGGCACAATATATTGATCAGACATGTTAGTCAGTGTTCAGGTAAAACATTCTGGCCAAGACCCTCATCTCGACTTGCTAGTAACCCTCCCTGGAAATAAGCTGTTTTCATGGCAGCCTGTCTAATGGAGTGAGGGATCGACGTGATCTCCGCAGTAGTAAGTGACACGCAGATGAAGCCAATCATAGCACAACCGCTTGGAGGACCCGGTCCATCTTGATCAGCATGCTAGGGATGTGAGGAAAGCTACTGCAACCCGCCACTTATCGTCCTTTTCAGGGCACACAAAAAAGTAACTTACTCATTGTGGGCATTCGCAAACAACAACAACCAACAAGATTTATAGAGGAATAAATGCAGCCTATCAACCACTGTACAGACTAGGTTTTATATTACCTCTGATAGAAAAAATACCTTGTATTACCAAAGATTTGAATGCATGTCCTCATAGTCAAAGACCAACATCCAACCGCTTGGCCAGATGTTCCTCAATAATATACTAAAACAAGTTGTAAAAATATCAGATACCTCAGAAATTTTTGTATAGAAGATGGAATGCATAAACGCATACTGCAGAATATCAAGAGTTGAAAAGAGAGGGGCATAGGTTTTGGTCTTGGCAACCATAAAGGACCGTTTAATAGACGGGAAGGTGCCCAGCCCGCAAGGCAACATTGTTAGATCAGGTTCCAGATTGTTCTGTATATTATAGTAGGCGCCAAAGATAGATGTACTCGTCGACATCCTCCAAGCTTACCCCTATGTAAGAAAGACTGGATCCCAATTGGCTAAAATTTAGCAAAACTTTGGTCATCTCAAACATTCATTTCTTGCCTAAGGTGTCCTAGTTGCATCAGCTGATGACCAATTTCTGAACATGCAGTAAAGAGACTTGGTGAGATGGGATTTCCCTAGCTGACCACCTTCTGTACTGGTACCACAATTGAACTTTGGAAGGGACAAAATGTGGCAGATTGGATAAACTAATAACTAAATATATAGACAAAAGTTTCCAGTGGTACTTACAGTATGTGGTATTAGATTTCAAATTGTCCAGTTCAACTTTGTGGATGAACTGAAAGCGCTGCTCAGAACCTCCATCTACAAACTGCTCACTGGCACCTTGCTGTGAGAGAGTAAGGTTAGTCCAGGACAAGCCATACAGGACGGTTGATGTAGTATCATTGAAGGTACTCCACGTTATTATCATTGATGATTCATCAACTGCTTGGAACCATGAGAGGAGCAATAAATTTTATTAGTTCCAAACTAGTTTAATCAAGAAAAGTCTTTCTATCTCCTAATTGCCCATAAAGAGCTTCAGAACCCGAGTGACACCCAGAATGAAAAGAATAGAACAAAGGAGACTAAAGAGGGTTGTGCATAGGGCTATGAATCTGACCATGCAAAACCATTGTTATTGAAACCACTACTACAAATGCTTGGATTCATGCTTCCTGTAATGAGGTCATCTGTAGTAGTGGCACTTGGTCAGGTCAAGTCATCCGTTAACCAGTGAGGGTGCTGGGGCACACATGAAGACATCTTCACATACCCATGCCATCCCTCTCTGCCAGTAGTCACTCCCTGTGCCTCTTCTTGTAATTTGGCACAGCTTTAGGTTTCCAGACTTAGGTAGCGGTATAACCATCGATTATGTCCATAAGTCCGGCAGTTTCCTGTCGCCCATATTTTCTTGTAGATGTGTGTCAGGCCTTCCATACTACCTCCCCACCTGCTTGTAAGAGCTCTGCTGGTATATTGTCCACGCCGGCTGCCTTCCTTCTTCTCAATGTCTTTACCTTTGTTATCAGTTGGTTATCCTCTATAGTTGTTGGTGTTGGAGGGATTGTTTTCCCAGGTTCGTTCCGTCCCTCATAGTTGTATAACTCGGAACAGTACTCTGTTCATTGTGCCAGTCGTCATTGTTCCCCGTAAAGCACATGCCGCTTTTTATCCTAGATCATAAAGTTCCTGCCTTGTCTTGTGTTACCAGTTCTTTGACCACCTTGTATGCTCCTTTAGCGTCATTTCTGTTTAATCTCTCTTCGATGTTTATACATTGCTCACATATCCACGCTTCTTTCGCCTCTCTCATCTTTTGTTGTATCGCTTTCTTGACCTCTTTATATCTGCTGTGGCACTTGGAGTGAAATGCAAATCAAAAAGTGTCAGGCTACTGCTGGAGATACAGCCGTTGCTTATGTTTGTGTCAATGCAATTTTATATGCTTTTATTGGAGATGGGTTTATGTACTGTTTGATATGCTGGATAAGATATAGCTTTATGTGCAGCCCTCCTGATTTTCTTTTAAAAAAAGTAATGTACACTGGTCCTATGCTACAGTCCTGAAAGTTGAGACTGTTAAGTCACATGGACATCATAATAAAGAGAGTCTCTTGAAATACTTGGATTCCTGGTATTACAACAAGCAGGTGTATGCCAGATAGCCGTAGGTTGTTTTTATATCATTCAGCCTGCTATGCATGGGGAAAGGTTTGTGGTATATTGGCTAGGAATTTTAACCACTTTTCAAATCTTTTTGTCTGCAGACTGAGTACCTGGCTAAGAATTTAACCACTTATACACATTTCTTGTCCGCAGATTAGGCCCATTATAAGTTTCATTCGCCTCCAATAAGACTAAGTGCTCAATTTCACTTCTTCAGACCAGACATCAGTTGAAATTTAAAAGTTTTAAACAGTCAACGTTTCAGGCTTTCACTGATTTCTTGAGTCACTGATTTCTTGAGAGACGAGCACTACACCTATCTGCTATAACGGCCCACTACGTGCATCTCTAAATTAGACAAATTTGTTACCTCTGATGTAAATTAGAAACATTACCATCATTACTTTACTTATTCCATTGAGTTCCCCTTGAAATATGAGACTACAAAGGTCGCTCAATCTCCATTGATTTCCATTTAAGGTCATCTTGCGTTTTAATTGTGAGACTTCAATTGCCTTGACTTTCTATTGCACTTTCTCTGACCTGCCCTCTCTTCTCTTTTCCTATGTGTTCATACCCAACACATAACATATTGTTAGACTGTTAGACTTATTCTAGCAGGTGTGTCCTATCGATCTAAACTTTTTCTCCCTAATCTGAAGCTGCCAGGATTTAAAAAATATTCTTTGTCATAAATGTGTGTTTGTTGTTACAACTAGTCCTTTACTATGAAGCATGCAGCAAAAATGTTTACACTTAAAGATTTGCAGTTTGGATGTGAAACTCATAGCTACATGCCATGTGTCTGAGCCAAATAAGACTGATTTGTTGTTCGATCCAGTTTAAAATTCCCTTAGCAAATATACGGCCCTTTCAAAACTAAGTCTTTTTTTTTTTTTAGTTATACCAGAGTGTGTAAGCTGTAAAGAATAGTAGACATCCCTGTCTAATCGCTTGTGCAGCACTAAAAAGCACTTCCACCATAATAAAAAACAACTAAAACCAATTTTTACATTAGTGTTGAAGTCTTCTTCTTCTTCTTCGTACGCTGTCAAACGTCAACCTGTATTTGCTTGAAGAAAGCAGGGGTCATCCTGAGGCTGTCGACACTGCCATAGAGCTTGTCTAGTGTTGCCAATGGTGATGGCCCCATGTGCTTTCTCTGGTCCTCGTATGTCGGGCAGTTTTGCAGCAGATGTTCAGCGGTCATTTTCCCGGTACCACAAGTGCATTCGTCAGTGCCACCTATCTTCAGTTTATTGAATAGGTGGTACCTCAGTCTGTTGTGGCCTGTGCGGAGTCTGAAGACCACAACCTGCTCTCTTCTGTTTGAACTGGTAATAGGCATCATTTTTTGTGTATCCAGTATGTTCTGTTTCCCATTTGGCCATGTATCTGGCCCTAATAAGCCTTTTGGACTCTTCGTAGGTCACACTAGAATCTGGTTGTGGTAGTCTTGCACCTTCTTTTGCCAGTCTGTCTGCCTCCTCGTTGCCTTGGATGTTACAGTGGGATGGAACCCACTGTACCACTACTCTTTTTGGTGCAGACTGTTGGCATAGTTGACAGAGTACTGCTCTTAAATCATTAAGTTCAGTATTTTTCTGGCTTTTTAGTGGTGTGACTACGGCCAGGGCATCTGTAAACAGGACTATCTGGCTTTCATTGCTTTCGCCTGTCAGCATTGCTTCTACTGCAGCCCTCAGTGCCTCTGCCTCCACTCTGAAATTGCTAGAGAATTTTCCAGTTGCCACTGACAGTGTTATTTTTCTACCATTTGGTAGGCTCAGGAATACCCCTGCCTCTCTGTTCTGTGTTGTGTTTGTTACAGAACTGTCGGTGTATGCATAGGTCCAGTCCATGCTTAGGTAGTTTTCCCATTATGTACCTCAGGGTTATGTCTCTTCTTTCTTTTTCAGTCTGGCTGTTCTTGTTTCCAATACCTGGTATATTTTCTACCACCTTCGGAATGATATGCTGCTTCCGGGTAGGTTTGCGTACAGTAGGGATGGGCTTTGGTATTGTTACGGTGTTCATAGGGTCTTCGCTCATATTTGCTTTGGCTCTTTCTGCAAAGTTTCTCCACTTTAGTTTCCCCTTTCCAAATCTATTTAGTCTCTGATGCATTGGATGGTCTATCAGTCTTCTGAGTTTCTCTGCTTGGTGCTGGGCTCTGCAGTCTCTTCTGTCGGTCATGGATTGCAGATTTGTAATCTTTTCAAGTTCTACAATTGGCGTTGACTTCATGCCTCCTGTTATAACTCTCATGGCTTGGTTTTGAAGTTTGCTAATTTTGTCAAAGTTCGCCTTTGCTGCTGTTGTCCATGCCGCGTGTTGAAGTCTAATCTTACTGGGTTATTGCTGCAGTACAATGTTTATAATTATGCTAGTTATTTATCATGTGATAAAAATAATACACACTTTTAAGGAGATCTGTTTGAAAATCTAAAACAGGGACGTAATAAAGCTACCATGCATAATGTACTATAAGCTATTTTCATTTCTTCAGTGCATACGCCCTCTCTAGCACACAAACACCGAGTCATTCTTGACCCACAAAGAACTTCCCTTGCTTCTTAGCAGGAAGTTAGATTTCATTGATTATTTTCATGTGTAATACATTTTCTGTGTAATTTTAAACTAAATTAGTTATGTTTTCCTTTCCTTCTTAGTAAAGGGCTCCAGGATGAGCAGGGGGGAGATTTAACAATGAAGTCTTACTTTTTCAGTTCCTTTTTGAATATGGCTCACCTTATGAGAGCAATAACTACAATTAGTGTAGACTAGTAGATGTCAATTTAAATAATGTTTCGTATTATTTTACACTGAAACAACACCGCTGCATTCTGGACAGACTCATAGATGCTAAGTTTTTCTCAGCAAATGCCTAAGAGTAAGGATACTGATGGTTTTTGTATCTCACTGACCACCACATAACTTTTAATCTGTCTTCTCTGGTGCCCCTCTCCGCTCAAATCACTGATGTCAAATTCCTGTAACCGCATTGGTTTGCAGTGACTTCTTTCAACTGGCTATTATTAAATTGATTGATTTCATGTACCCCCTTCTTTCCCTATCTAATGTCAACACTAAAAGTTCTTTCAATGGCAGCTCCATTCTTATTCTCCTTCCTCCCCTCAAAGTATGAACAGTGGATGGTAGAGGCATATGATCCTGCAAGCCCATGAAAGGTTGAGGTAATGAATTATAAAAATTCTGATTTGTTTGAAGACTGCCATTCTTGAAGTGATAACAATAGTCAATAATTATAATATATCATTATCAGCTGTATACTTAAATAGTTTGAAACTAAACTAAGATTTCAAACAGACCACAAACACTAACACTAATAGTACTAACACTGAGATGGAGTTTTAAAATAATTTATTTAACAGACTAAAGTCATGAACCACACAAAGTAACACATGAGTGTGGACTGTGGTCAATAGGCCTAGTGATTGAATGACATCACATCTTATGAATTATCATATTATGATGAACAGAGAAAGAATCACACAATGACAATGACAGGGCCATCATAAATATCAATATGAATAATGTCATTCCTAATCCTAGACATGTTCCAGGAATCGAATGTATTATTGTATTCCTGTATTAATAACACTCAGGAACTGTAAACTATACTAATTAATAAAGTATAATTGTAAGACGACTTTAACTTCAAAATGCAATAGTAATAGCAGTGAGTATATAATTATATATTCATAACTTGTGGTTATTAAACGTTCTATTCATTGTAACAATGAATTGATTACTAATTTACTTTAGAGTCTAAATTATAATTTATATTATATAATTATACTTTTTATAGTCCTGTTTAAAAGTTTAAAGTGTTTATTGATGTTTATATAACATTGGATTGACATTGAATCAATGATTGATGATTGAATTTATTGAGTCACTCAACCGACTCAACGTAACTTGTAATGAGTGTCATTGACAAATGATTGGTTTTTCTTCAGACATTTCGATTTAATTGTAACTTAACGTCTTTATAGACTGGTTTTTAGAAGACTGCAGTCTTGAGTCTGTATACTGTATACATTATACAACCAGTTTCATTTACATTTGATTTCAAAGTTAACTTACCGCCATATGCGATGTGGATCTGCTGAGGCTGCTTGTTGGGGTCACCTGCAGTGACAAGACTTACACAAAGCGCTAAGCTAATTTGGAGAGCGATCCCCATGTTTAGAATTCTGTGGAGTAAAACTGTTACTGTTGTGTTTACTGTCTACTCAAGTCTACTGATATCTGATTCGAATGCCAGTACCCGAGAACTGCAATCTCAAGTTTGTCTGGTTCATATTTCACAGGATGTGATTTTTATCTACCGAACCAGACGTGACTTATAAGGTCAAAGTTTAAGGACGAAACCACCTATTGAATTAAGGGGTGCTTTGGTTTTCACCGATTAATACGACTTAACAAAACAAATATTTCTATCGATCAAGGACATGGTGATTTGATAAATCTTCTGATAAGAAGCCATTAGTGTTGTACTGGAATGTCAGATACGACATACATGTTATAAGAGTTATCAACATGTTGTCGAACGATTGTTTAGATCTATCGATCGTGTGATTGCTAAACTTTTTTCGGTTCAAGGCAACTTTAGCATACCATGGACCGCCATGGTTTTTCCATGGCGCCCAAAATCAGAACATAAACTGATAAACATACCTAAACGTTGCAGATTACAGTTGGTGCGATTATGTTGGCTAACTTAAAAACAAAAATAAATTAAACACGTATTTCAGACTCACAAACAATTAATATAAAATGTATGAAATAAGTGCGTATTTTGAACAATCATAGTATGGAATAAATAAATTATTATTAGTGGGACGGATGAGACATCTTCTCAAATCTTGGAATAAAACTGACACAGCCACCGTAATTTCATGTTCCACTTTGATTTTCTCACGAAACGTGCTTTTTATTACATCGACCTCCGAAAACTATTTATTGCACAGATAGTATGTATGAAATGGAATTAAGAGTCGTTCATCCTTACCACTTTGCATCGGATATTCATCTTTTACTGATATCCAAAATTCAGGAGTGTGTAAGGGTTAGTACCTCACCGTGAGAGGTAGTCACTTCCTAGCAGCATAGGATGGTCTGGATGGCTAAACTACGCGAGAAAACGCGGTGGAAAAACAAAGGAGCAAATCCTGGAAGGAGGAGATTGACAGTACTGGTTGAAAAAAAAAATATATAGAGGCAGGTAAATCAAAAGAAACATATTTAAAATATTTGGACAAGCAGAACATATCTCAGAAAGCAAATAAAACAGCAAAAATAGACTTCGAAAAGAAACTTGCTCAGAGGATCAAGACTGATAGTAAAAGCTTCTTCTCTTATGTTAGAAATAAACAAAGATCAAAGGACAAAGTAGGCCCTCTCATAGACAGCACAGGAAAAAAAATAAGTGAAAATAGGGAGGCAGCAAGTCTACTCAATCACTACTTTGGCACAGTGTACACAAAAGAGGACTGCTCCAAGATCCCAGAGCCTGTAGATATTTTTCAAAGAGACATGGATACAGTAGGATTAAGATCAATCTGTATTACAGAGAAAATGGTTTTAAAAAAATTGGAGGGGTTGAAAGTGGATAAATGTCCAGGTCAAGATGGTATTCATCCAAAATTGCTGTTTGAAATTAGAGACCCATTAGCAAAACCATTGGCTATATTATGTTCTCAATCACTTGCACAAGGGATTGTTCCACGGGATTGGAAGGATGCGGGAGTGATCCCCTCATTCAAAAAGGGCAAAAAGGCAGATCCAGCAAACTATAGACCTGTGAGCTTAACGAGCATAGTCTGTAAATTGTTAGAGTCAATAATCAAAGAAAACATTGTAATGCATTTAGACAAATTTAATCTAATTAGAAATAGTCAGCATGGGTTTACCAGAGGGAGATCATGATTAACAAATCTATTAGAATTCATGGAGGAAGTTACCAAAATGTTAGATAAAGGGGAGCCAGTGGATGTTATTTATCTGGATTTTGCAAAGGCCTTTGATAGAGTACCTCATCAAAGATTATTTCGAAAATTAAAATCACATGGAATAGGTGGGGAAGTTGCCAAATGGATTGAACATTGGTTAACGGGAAGAAGGCAAAGGGTGGGTATAAATAAGGAGTACTCTGAGTGGTGTGAAGTGAAAAGTGGAGTGCCACAGGGCTCGGTTTTGGGACCAATTTTATTCTTGATATATATAAATGATTTGGACATAGGTATGGGATCCATTATTGCAAAATTTGCTGATGACACGAAGCTATGCAGTAGTGTCTCATCTAAAGCAGAAGTAGATATATTGAGGTCGGATTTAGATAAAATTCGAGAATGGTCTGTAATCTGGCAAATGGAGTTTAATGTAGATAAATGTACAGTCATCCACATGGGTAGATCCAATATGGAACATAATTATAGAATGGGAGAGAACAATATTATAAAGATAGAGAAAGTAAGGGACTTAGGGGTTATAATAGATCATACATGTAAGGTAAGGGGCAAGTTCAGGTAGCAGTAAAAAAGGCAAATGCAATGTTAGGGATGATAACAAGAAATATTAAACATAGGAGCAAGGAAGTGATAGTCAAACTGTATAAAGCATTAGTAAGACCTAGATTGGAGTACTGTGTACAGGTGTGGAGTCCTTATCAGAGAGGGAATATAGACATGCTGGAGAAAACACAAAAAAGAGCGACAAAGCTGATAGTGGGATTCCAGAATTACAGTTATGAAGAAAGATTAAAAAGAACTGGCCTTCAGTGTCTAGAAGAGAGAAGAATTCGTGGTGACTTAATACAGGTGTATAAGATGATCAGAGGAATGGATAAAGTGGACTATAACAAGTTTTTTAAAGTACAACCACCAACAAGGACAAGAGGGCACAGCTACAAGTTGACTAAGGAGAGGTCCAGATTAGATATTAGGAAGTATTTCTTTAGCCAGAGAGTAGTGAATGCTTGGAATGCATTGCCAAGTGAGGTGGTGGAGGCTGGGACGGTCAATGCATTTAAGAACAGATTGGATGCGTACAGCTTCTAGAGGAAGGTGTTGTAAATGGAACTGGTTGTATACAGACTCTGCAGAGTCTTCTAAACCAGTATAAAGACGTTAAGTTAAGTTAAGATAGCACACCTGAATAATGGAAAACTTGAAAGAAACCTGAGTGGGGAAGACTCGATAGTCTTTCAAGACAACTTTCCTAAGGCAGACAGCTCTGACCTCAAACAACTGCTGCCTTGCAGATGGGCTGGGAGGGCAACCCAATAGAAACGCTTGTTGAATCGGATGCACTGGGCCACAGGCCTAATGAAACAGTGCAACGTAAATCGCCGTATGATGACGTCACAATTTAAAAGAAGACAGTATGGTGCTCATCCTGTAGAGTCCTACCAGGCAGAGAGAGTGCCGGGCCCCACGCCTAGAAGGAGCCCACCTGCTGCTACTGGTGGTCACCCACCCATGTGCTATGCAGTCAAGGCACAAGAAGATGGGGCAAGAGCTTTTGACCAAAAACCAAAGTCCTTAACAGGAGTCCTTAATAAAAAGGTTTCCCTAACAAATCACCTGTATGAAGAGAAGATAGACGTTGCATGTATCAAAGAGACACACCTCAATAGTAACCACATATTTTCAATCAGAGAATACTAGACCTTCCGACTCGATAGAGAAGGTCACAAAGGAGATGTTCTGATACTGACACGAAACTCCATACCACGTAGCGCAGTATCCGTAAATCACATCGGACAAGCTGAAATTGTGGGAGTCGACATAATGACACAAGAAACATCCGTATCTTCAACCTGAGTGGCCCACCCAACAAAGACCTGTCGCTCTCGAGTATGAAATCAAGGACTCCAGTTGCCTAATGGTTGGAGACTTTAACAGTCACTCGGAGAGATGGGGATATTCAGACACAGACAGCAGAGGTGACGACAGGAGGACACAAATCTCTATCTTATCAATAGGGTGGACGACAGTCCTAGCTTCTATTCCAGAAGATGTCATAATATCTCCACTCCAGACTTGGCCTTCTCCACGGGGGATATTCATAACAAAATAGATCGTAAGGTGCTCGACCAATTGGCCGATAGCTACAATAGGCCAATTAGGCTAGATATTGATATGGAAGTTGGCCCCCAGGAAATAAAGCGTAGTGCCACTTTGGAACTACAGACGAGCCGACTTGGACATATTTGCAATGCTGACAGATGGACTGTGTGAGACTATCAACTTACGAAATAACAATATGAAACTTATGGTGGAAAGCCTAAGCAAAGTAATGCTGCAAGCAGCCACCGAGGCCATCCCAAGTGGGGCAAGGAAGAACTACAAGCCATATTGGAATCAAAAATTGCAGCAAGTTGAGGATGACGTTAGATACGCCAGGAACACGGCAGAGAGAGAGAGAGAGAGAGAGAGAGAGAGAGAGAGAGAGAGAGAGAGAGAGAGAGAGAGAGAGCAGTCTATTGAAGCAAATATCTCTCTCAAGGCCATCACTGAGAAATACAAAAGAACACTGAACAATAGACAGTTCGAAAGAAAAAAAAACAGAAAGCCTCAATCTAGATAGGGAAGGGAACAAACTATGAAAATTAGTCAGAGCATGAATGACGAAATACAATCAAATAAACAAATTACCATCAAGCAGGGTGACAACATACTTACCGGAAAAAGCAGAAAACGCTTTTATAGAACATTATGCCAGAGCAAACCACATTGATGTCACTACAGACATAAGTGAAGAACAAAAGAGCGACGAAAACATCAAAATTGCACCAGAGGAGCAACACTAACAATGAATGAAATGGATGTAAAGTAAAGTAAATTAAAGTATCCTATAGCATTACTGCCGTATGGGTGTGAGGTGTTAGCGATCTCATATTTCAAAGGCTCGGCTATATGAGGGCGGTATCCATCTCCTCTCCCTCGCCGCTTTTACTTCCCGGACTGAACCGGTACCCATTTAAGGCTGGGTCGACCCGGGAGCCATTGGATGAGACCATGAAAACTTTATGGAAAAGAAATCGCCCGGAAAAGATGGGGTAGCAAATGAAATGCTTATGGGGTTGGGCCAAACAGCAAAGTCAGTCCTAAACCATAGGCGGAAAAGCGGAATTGTACCGCAGGCATGGAAAGATGCTATACTTATATCAGTTCTAAAGAAAGACAAAGATAGAACAGATCCAAATGGATACCGGCCTATCAGTCATGTACGGTATTCTCCCTTTCAAATAAACCACAGAACACCAAAATAAGTCTTAATGGCAAATGTCTGCAGCTGAACGACAACCCAAACTACTTGGGCATCACATTTGATCGGTCCATAACATGGACAACTCAGATCTAAAGAAACCGAATGAGAGCAAGGCAAAGAATGGCAATCATTAGGTAACTTGCTGGCACAAACTGGGGAGCAGATGAGAGAATAGTAAAGAAACTTCACTGGAAAAGTGATATCAGTTCTTGAGTATGGCATTGCGGCATGGGCACCAGCAGCAAAGGCGAAATTTGATAACTTTAACAGACTTCAAAGCCAAGCCATGAGAATTATAAAAGGAGACATGAAGTCAACGCCAATTGTATAACTAGAAAAGCTTACACATCTGCAATCAATGAACGATAGAAGAGATAGCAGATCCCAGCAGCGAGCAGAGAAACTAAGAAGATTGACGAACCATCCAATGCGCCACAGACTAAATGGATTTGGAAAAGGGAGACTAAAGCGGAGAAGCTTTGCAGCAATAGCTAAAACAAAGATGAGAGAAGACCCTATGAAAACCAAAGCTCATCCCTACTCTACGCAAACCCATCTGGAAGCAGCAGATTTTTCCAGAGGTGGTAGAAAATATACCAGGTGTCGGATACAAGAACAGCCAGACTGAAAAGGAAAGAAGAGACATAACCCTGACGTACATAGAGAAAAACTACTCAAGCACAGATTGAACCCTGAGCTCATGCATACACTGGCGGTTCTGCAACAAATGCAACAGAAAATAGAGGCGGGTGGGTATTTCTGAGCCTAACAAACGATAGAAAGATAACACTGTCATTAATAACTCAAAAATTCTCAAGCAATTTCCGAGCAGAGGCAAAGGCATTACAAGCTGCAGTAGAAGCAATGCTGACAGGAGAAAGCGATAAAAGCCAGATAGTCTTGTTTACAGATGCCCTGTCCATGGTTACAGCTCTAAAAAGCCAGAAAAATACAGAACTAAATGACTTAGGATCAGTACTCTGCCAACTATGGCAGCAGTCCACAACCAAAAGAGTCGCGGTACAGTGGGTTCCATCCCACTGTAATATTCAAGGCAACGAGGAAGCAGACAAACTGGCATAAGAAGGTGGAAGGTTACCACAACCAGATTCTAGTGTGACCTACGAAGAGTCGAAAAGGTTTATTAGGGCTAGATACATGGCCAACTGGGAAACAAAGCATACTGGCTATACAAAAAAATGATGCTTATTAACAGTTGAAAAGAAGAGAGCAGGTGGTGGTCTTCAGACTCCGCACAGGCCATAACAGACTGAGGTACCATCTATCAAATAAACTGAATATATGGACCACTGATGAATGCACCTGTGGTACAGGGAAAATAACCCCTGAATATATGCTGCAAAATTGCCCGACATACGAGGATCAGAGAAAGAACATGTGACCATCACCAGTGCCAATCCTAGACAAGCTCTATGACAGTGTCGACAGTCTCAGGATGACCACTGCTTTCTTCTAACAAATTCAAGTTGACATCTGACAGCCCACGAAAGTGAAGAAGAAAGAAAAAAAACAGATTCTATGTTGCTAGAGAAATAAATTTCACTAGCAATCACAAACTGTTGCAATAATGGAAGATAATATTTGCCACCATCTTCAGCCATTTTACTTCTCTAAAGCTGCAATTTTTTTTTTAAAAGCAGAAACAGTCTCGACGAATTTCAAAATGTGTATGTTGCCTCCCTGCAGGGAGATATTCAACGCATTTAATTTTTCAATCTATGAACCGTATTTTTATTACTGTCCGTGACCTCTTCCAGCTGCAACCCAAATTCCTTCACTTTTATATTTTCAATTAATTTATAATTGAGATCCTCCACCTTGTGCTGAATTATGCGGCTGGTAGTATTGTTAGACAAAGGCACCTTTGGAAAATCAGTTTTCCAGCAGAATAATCGACCAAAATGGTCCCCAAATCTACAGCAGCCGGTATAATTAGTTCTTCTGCTACGGTATGGGGATTTTTACACTTCGTGACTCTATACAGGACCTTCTATGATGCTAGCAAAGCATTATTTAGTATTGGCACCTACTGAGAGAAGGTAGCTTTTTGTTGTTTTATTCTGTTTTATTCTTCTTCGATCAACCGATGCTATGTTTCTAGTCCGGTGAGGTTCACGATCAACTGATGCTATGTTTCTAGTCCGGTGAGGTTCACGATCAACTGATGCTGTTTCTAGTCAGGTGAGGTTCATGATCAACTGATGCTATGTTTCTAGTCCGGTGAGGTTCATGATCAACTGATGCTATGTTTCTAGTCCAGTGAGGTTCACGATCAACTGATGCTATGTTTCTAGTCCAGTGAGGTTCACGATCAACTGATGCTATGTTTCTAGTCCGGTGAGGTTCACGATCAACTGATGCTGTTTCTAGTCAGGTGAGGTTCATGATCAACTGATGCTATGTTTCTAGTCCGGTGAGGTTCACGATCAACTGATGCTATGTTTCTAGTCCAGTGAGGTTCACGATCAACTGATGCTATGTTTCTAGTCCAGTGAGGTTCACGATCAACTGATGCTATGTTTCTAGCTCGGTGAGGTTCATGAAGGGTACTGTGCATGTCATATCTTCGCCGGCCCGCCCCCCATCCCCCACAGCTTTTCGAGCATTGTCGCTCCCCCGGGCCAGACTGATTCTTTGGTCTGCATAAATGGGTCAGTCCTGAAGAATATGTTCTGGTATCTGCTTGGGTGCTCCGAAATTGCACGGGGTGGTGTCTTAAAGACCCATCCTAAGGTGGGCCTTGAATCTGCAAAGTTCTGTTCTGAGTTTGAAGAGCTTTGTCTGCCCATCTCTACCACGTTTATGCTGTCATTTTCTGACTTGTATTCTTTGTGCTGGTCTCTCAATTCCAACCTCATGGATCGGTTGATGAGTGTCTTTGTTTATTTATAGTTTGTGTGCCACCACTTTCGCCTTTTGCGAGCTCATCTACCTTCTCATTTCCAATGAGAACTTGACTTGACGTCGTTATACCGGTTTATAAGACTCTGCAGAGTCTGTATACAACCAGTTTCATTTACATTTTTTTGCTCTAAAAGCTATGCGTATCCAATTTATTTTTAAATGCATTAATTGTCCATGCCTCTACTACTTCCTGTGGCAATGTATTCCAAGCATTCACTACACCCTGACTACAAAGTATCTCCTCATATCTATTCTGGACCTTTCTTTAGTTAATTTGTAGCTATGCCTTGGTGAAGACTGATGAGCTGGTCAGAAGTGGAGCAACATTACCATAGCCACTGCCTAGTATCACAATGCAGCTTTGCAGGAGGATCCATAGAAACAACAAAACACAGGAAAGATTAAATCAGTGAGCTACATCCCAGACAGACCAAACATATTTTTATAAATCAAGCAAAACCAGATCCCCAGAACCCAGCCAAGAAATTGAAAAGAAGAGATCAGAGTTTGATCTTCAATCTGGGAACATGCCATATCCCTCTCAACAAACACCTGAATAGAACCAAATCGCAGATTTTGTTATCATCACAAGAAATCAGTCGACACCTCATGATTCTGTGTCCAAGGCTAACCAACCTGCGAAACCAACTGTTCCCAACACACCCGACCACCCGACACATACACACCCAGCGCCATCTTGTATTACAAACAGTGGTTTGTCCAGTGTCTGTTAGATGTCCTGCCTATCACCACATCAACACATCGATGGTCCGATTGAACAATAACGAGATCTAAGTGTAATTTTATTGAGAATATTTGATCGGAATATTTCACCAAGCCGTACAGTGTGATAACCACTGGATTAGGCATATTCTTTTTTACAAATGCGAAAGTATGTCAGAGCACTTATAGGAAGAATATGCGCATATGCCTGGGGCTGACTCTCTGTTCTCAGACCTGACACGTGATGTCAACATCTGCGCAACACAAGTAGCTAAAATTCAATATATAGAGCAAGGCAGCTCTCTACCATTGGCAGATGACATCATCGCATACAGGACTGTGACTCAGACAAACGTGAAGTGATCAACAAAATACAAAAGACCGTAACAAACATTGTCACGTTGGCGTAGAAGAGTCGATAATAATATAAACAAGTACGGCCCAGTTGCACCACCGGGACAGCACTGAAACGAAACATCTGTTCCTACAATAACGATTTTCTAAGGGATAAAGATTGGCACAAATGAAAACATGGATCAAATCACAACGATATCAGTTGGCATAGACCGGTCACATAATACGAATCTTTGCCATTTGCTAGCAAGATTGTTGTGCTTCTGAATAATTGGCCTTGGTGGATACAACTGAAGGAATATGCTTCCTACCAGGTCGAATGACAGACTATTTTAACCTCGCAAGATTAAAGACCAAAACTAACGTTAGAAATGTTACCACAAGGAACCTGCTGTTCACTGACAACGCTGTAATTGTCACAGAAATAGAACAGCAGCTCCAGACCTTGTCACAATGTTTCTGTCGAGCCAGCAGTGACGTTATACTCACTAAGTCCACAGAAGACAAATGTGACAGATCAGTTCGCGAGTGCTGTCCTAGTTATTACCATCAACAATGACGCATGTTGACAGCGCAGCAATTCACACATCCGTGGTCTACTGTTAGTGATACTCTCACTCTGGACCAAGAAATTGTTATTAATCCATCCGTCTAGGGGCTCCTACCCTTCGGCCCAATGCCATATAGTCGTATCTGCAAGTGTTTGTGAGCTGTTTAGTTCCGTACAAAGTTTTCCAATTGTCTGATCTTGGAGAAAGAAGCTCTTTCCTAACACAGGAAAGCGCCGGAAATTCAAGAATATGATGTTCAATAGTTTCATATTGATGTATGCACAGCCGGCACTCTGGAGTAAACCCAGAAATAAGAGACCTAACTTTGTCCACCTCAAGTCGCATGTTTTGGGTAACTATAAGCTCACAATAGAGACCAAAGTTGCAGTATACAATACTTGCGTCACCAGTGTACTTCTCTTGAACAGCGAGACTTGGAGAACCTACTTTCACCAGGGAAGGAAGTTTAACATCTTCCACCTACGTTACCTGCGTCACATCTTCAGTGTCACTTGAGAGGGGAGAATGCCGAATGTTGAGTAGAAGTAGTCGGTGATGATCCACACTGGTCTCCAGAACATCTATACATTGCTAAGGTAGCGCAGACTGGGATGACTCGACAATGTTAGATGGACGATGGGCGTATTCCCATAGATATTCGATACGGCTAACTGACGGATGGCAAGAGGATTCAAGGATGTGTGCAAGAGAGACATGAACGCACTGGAAATCGATTCTGAATCTTGGGAAGACGAAGCTGTTGACTGCACCAAATGGAACATTTTCCTGTGACTCCACCTCAAATTGAGCGAAGAGAGACTATTACTTCAAGCAGAAGAGAAAAGGAAACAGGGAGAAGAAAAAAACATATATCACCTCACGGGGGCTTCATCCCATAGTCAGTAATGACTGAAGGAGGCTATTCAGAAAGATTGCAAGGGGGGTCAGGAATGCGTGAGCTGGTATATATGTGACGGAAGCTACTGCAACCCGCCACCTAACGTCATGTTCAGGGCGCACAGAAGAGTAAACATACTCATTGTGGGCATTCAACAACAACAACAACAACAACAACAACAACAACAACAATCTCTCTTCTCTTGGTGTGTTTTTGTCTGCCTCTACCTCTCTTTCCTCGAGGATTCCAGAACAGGGACTGTATTGTAACGAAATCAACTGGTTTTCTTAATGCGTGTCCTTATACAACGCTAGCTCCATATGCTCTGGCCACTTGACCCGTTCTCTCGAACAGTTCTATATTTGAGATCCTACAATACCACCACAATCTCTTTACTCTGTGCAGAAACCCACATATGAAAGTATGTGGCTATCTCGTTGCTGCCCTTTTGTTCTCTCCGTGATCTATAGACACACTTAATAACGAACCACACAAAGAATGCAAAGAAAGCTCCTCGCAGGTTTTCTGTACTTTTTATCTTTATCTACACCTCCCACTTTGTCCACACTGCCACTAAAATACGTTTACGATTCCAGATCCTGTACACATTCACATATTACATGAAAATACAAACACGATAAAACAATGTATAGTTATGGACACATTTATTTTGTTTTCTTAAAAGAATAAAATATTATTTATTCATATACACGATGCATTTAATGTATCTTGATAGAGGATACTTAATATTAGAATCTACGAGGTATATAAATGGGAAATCTATGCAGTGGTCACAATGAGGGGTCCATGGGGAAAGATGACCACTCTCTATGCTTGATCAACTCTGCAACTGATACCCCTACCTTCTACTCTAAAAGATAGCACTCAACTTCAACTCCAGATCTTGCTTTCGCCACACATACATAGCTGGCCTCATAAGTAGAGAAGTTGGAGATCAACTTGGAGGAGGTGATCATCGTTCAATCTTTCTCTCCTTCCAGAATATAACACTCGGTGCAGGGCCAGCCATTACAAGGTGGAATTAAAAAAAGGCGAACTAGGGGCCTGTATAGGCATCGGGTGACCACACTGCTATCTGACCTCAAATTACAGAATAGAGACATGAATGCCGTGGTAAAAGACTTCAATCAACGTGTACTACAAGCAGCAAAAGAAGTCATCCCCAAAGGATACAGACGCAACTACACACCGTACTGGCCCCTAACACTCAAAGAACTTCAGGAAGCCATAGAAATGAACAAAAATGATGCACAGACTCATCCCTCAGTTGAAAATCACAATAAAGGGAAAAAGACTGTAGCTGAGTTTCTTAGAACAAAACAAAAAGAAACACTAAAAAGCTGGAGCAGTAAAACTGCTGCAGTCAATCACGAAAAGGACGGCAAGAAACTGGAGATTAGTAAAAACCCTTAATGAAGAGGATATCTCGCTCAGACAGACCATAACATTGTATGAAGATGGCAAAGTACGTGCAGTGAAACAAGCTGCAGACCTCTTTGCCAGCAGGTACATAATAAATAAGAGAAATAAGAGAAGAAATGCGTACAAGCAAGAGAGAGACGGATATCCCTGCCCGGATGAGAGAATCCCTCACATTAGGAGCTTTAAAGAGCTACATCCAAGCTTAAGACAAGAAAAGCACCCGGCCCAAATGAAATTAGCAATGAAATGCTTATTGGCTTGAGCCCAGCTGCGAAAACATAGCTGCTTAAGATATTCAACCTCAGCTGGGCGACAGGAACGATAACGCAGGTATGGAGAGAAGCCATCACAATACCTAGACTAAAGAAAGGGAAATGCAAGAGCAAAACTTCAAGTTACCGACCAATCAGTCTTACAGACTGTGTGGTAAAGCCCACGGAGCTAATAGTTAACACCAGAATGAAATGGTATTTAGAGTCTGAGCAGATTTTAGTGCCGAAACAAGCTGGATTTAGAGAATGCTAAAGTATAGAAGATCAAGTCACTTACTTCTCAATCGGTAGAAGATGCCTTCCAGGAGAAGAAAAAGGTCATAGCACCATGGGTTGATTTCAAGCAGGCCTTCGATAAGGTATGGAGATACGGCCTTATGGCAAAACTAGGGGGAAGCAGGATTCAAGACAACATGCAAAGCTGGATCCAGTCATATCTGCACAGTCAAGAACAAGAGTCACCCATCGACGGTCAGAAGAGTAACAAAAAGTGCTTCTCTACCATGTAGTACCTCAAGGGGGGGGGGGGGGGGGGGGTAATTTCATCAACATTGTTTCTTGTTTATATTAACGACTTGGTGAAGGATATGCAGACGATCTAGTGCACTGGTGTGCTGATGAGCACGCCAATACAGCAAACCATAGAATGCAGGTGGCAGTAGACATGTTGTTGGCGTGGGCAGATAAATGGAGTGTCACAATAAACACGGACAAGACCTCCACGACACTGTTTTCCCTTTCCTCAAAAGACCAAACAATCAACTTGCGCTTAGGAATGTCCACGATAGAGGTAGAAGACTCCCCTTCCTATCTTTGGGTGACATTTGATAAAAGGCTTACTTGAAATAAACCTAATGGAAATGCAGAAGGGAAGGCCGGAAGGAGACTAGGCCTACTCAGAAAATTAGCAGGCACCAGATGGGAACTAAACGAAAGAACCCTTAAGAAAGTGAACAATGGAGTAATAAGACCTCACTTGGAGTTCAGATCTACAGCTTGATCATCAGCTGCCAATAGGCCTACACGTCTGCAGTCATTGGACAAGGTGCACAACCAAGCCCTTAGGGACATTACAGGAGCCATGAAAACTTCGCCGATTTTAGAGCTGAATTAAGTTACTTGATTACAAACACTGCCCCATAGAAGAGACACAAAGAGTATGATCCAGATGTAAAAGTACCACGGTATGCTATAGCACCTTAATGACGGCAAGACTAGAAGATTTCGCTTTGGGTTGTCTTAAACGAGGCAGCTTTGTACACCGGGAAAAGAGACTTACAGGACAGCACCAAGCAGACCTACACACGAAGACACCGCTTAAGCCCACCCTATACCCGATACCATGGAAAGAGGACAATGAAACCATACAGATAAATACATCAGTCACTGGTCTCACAACTGGGCACGACTTCAACAAGTTGCAAAAGCGAACTGCTACACAGAGTATGATCAAAGAAAACTATCCTAAACAATTCGTAGATACATGCCTACACAGATGGATCAGCAACAAATGCTGGCAAAAATGGAAGCGCTGGTATCTTTATAACATACCCTGTGACCCAACTTCACGGTGGAAGCGAAAAATACCAGGTATCGACAGAAAGGGGGAATAATCAGACTATGCATTGAGAGAAAAAAACCTAAAGCATATTAGAGCCGCCTATCCTCAAACCATGTGGACGCACGTCTACACAGATGGATCATCAGAGGAAGCATTGAGGAAAGGAGAGGCGGAACTCGTCATACTTCTACAGGATGGAACCGTTATAGAAAAAGCAAGTGCTGCCGGGGAGCCCTCGACAAATCTAAGAACAGAGCAACAGGCAATAATTGAAGCAGTCAAACTATTGGATGAAAAGGGGTTAACGGATAACATAATAACGTTTTTGTGTGACTGCATGGAAATTTTGCAGACCACACAAAGAGAACTACGAAATAGTTTGCACATGTTAGAGAGGACCACAGACCCCAGAACAGATACTGCAAACATGTCCACTGCACCAAGGCTCCAGTGAGAATACCTGGCCCGATTAAAGAAACATACGAGGCAAACTGTGTGAACCATTGAGGACCAGCTACTGACGTGTTACTTCATGGAGGCAGCCCATCTTGTGGCATAAAAACGAAACCGAACGCAAAGAAGAAAAAGATACCCTGTGAGACAAGGAGTGTTCTCACTGGTAAAATCTGCTCCAACAATACAGCTGAGGTTCAAGCTCTCAAACATGCTGCCAACATGATCCAGAACATCAATTCTGATTGCCACCAAGTAGTCATCTTCACAGACGTATTATATGTGCTGCAAGCTCTTAAGGGTGGTAAACTCTTGCTTGTGAGAACTGGGTAGCGTAGCTGCTGGAAAGCGAACTATACTCCAATGCCTGCCATCCCACTGTGGCGTGCCTGGAAATATGAGGGCAGATGAGCTTGGAATAGGGCAGGAGAATGTGAACAAAAAGACAGCAAAATCACATACTTGGTAAAAAAAGATAGTAGTCCAGGCTGTCAGAAGAGAACAGAACCAACTCAAAGATAACTACCACACCTTAGCCCGGCAAGGTCAGACTGTCATTCATCGCCCCAGGACTGGGCATGATAAATTGAATAAACACATGTACAGGCTTCGTCTGTCTGCTTCGGCGCTGTGTACATGTGGGACGGACGAACAAACTGCAGAGCATATTTTGCAGACGGATGTGTCGGACCGAAAGGTGTAAATACTTGGAATTCTGGTATTCAGAACTACGAAATAGTTTGCACATGTTAGAGAGGACCACAGACCCCAGAACAGATACTGCAAACATGTCCACTGCACCAAGGCTCCAGTGAGAATACCTGGCCCGATTAAAGAAACATACGAGGCAAACTGTGTGAACCATTGAGGACCAGCTACTGACGTGTTACTTCATGGAGGCAGCCCATCTTGTGGCATAAAAACGAAACCGAACGCAAAGAAGAAAAAGATACCCTGTGAGACAAGGAGTGTTCTCACTGGTAAAATCTGCTCCAACAATACAGCTGAGGTTCAAGCTCTCAAACATGCTGCCAACATGATCCAGAACATCAATTCTGATTGCCACCAAGTAGTCATCTTCACAGACGTATTATATGTGCTGCAAGCTCTTAAGGGTGGTAAACTCTTGCTTGTGAGAACTGGGTAGCGTAGCTGCTGGAAAGCGAACTATACTCCAATGCCTGCCATCCCACTGTGGCGTGCCTGGAAATATGAGGGCAGATGAGCTTGGAATAGGGCAGGAGAATGTGAACAAAAAGACAGCAAAATCACATACTTGGTAAAAAAAGATAGTAGTCCAGGCTGTCAGAAGAGAACAGAACCAACTCAAAGATAACTACCACACCTTAGCCCGGCAAGGTCAGACTGTCATTCATCGCCCCAGGACTGGGCATGATAAATTGAATAAACACATGTACAGGCTTCGTCTGTCTGCTTCGGCGCTGTGTACATGTGGGACGGACGAACAAACTGCAGAGCATATTTTGCAGACGGATGTGTCGGACCGAAAGGTGTAAATACTTGGAATTCTGGTATTCAGAACTACGAAATAGTTTGCACATGTTAGAGAGGACCACAGACCCCAGAACAGATACTGCAAACATGTCCACTGCACCAAGGCTCCAGTGAGAATACCTGGCCCGATTAAAGAAACATACGAGGCAAACTGTGTGAACCATTGAGGACCAGCTACTGACGTGTTACTTCATGGAGGCAGCCCATCTTGTGGCATAAAAACGAAACCGAACGCAAAGAAGAAAAAGATACCCTGTGAGACAAGGAGTGTTCTCACTGGTAAAATCTGCTCCAACAATACAGCTGAGGTTCAAGCTCTCAAACATGCTGCCAACATGATCCAGAACATCAATTCTGATTGCCACCAAGTAGTCATCTTCACAGACGTATTATATGTGCTGCAAGCTCTTAAGGGTGGTAAACTCTTGCTTGTGAGAACTGGGTAGCGTAGCTGCTGGAAAGCGAACTATACTCCAATGCCTGCCATCCCACTGTGGCGTGCCTGGAAATATGAGGGCAGATGAGCTTGGAATAGGGCAGGAGAATGTGAACAAAAAGACAGCAAAATCACATACTTGGTAAAAAAAGATAGTAGTCCAGGCTGTCAGAAGAGAACAGAACCAACTCAAAGATAACTACCACACCTTAGCCCGGCAAGGTCAGACTGTCATTCATCGCCCCAGGACTGGGCATGATAAATTGAATAAACACATGTACAGGCTTCGTCTGTCTGCTTCGGCGCTGTGTACATGTGGGACGGACGAACAAACTGCAGAGCATATTTTGCAGACGGATGTGTCGGACCGAAAGGTGTAAATACTTGGAATTCTGGTATTCATACATTCCATTATATTATGGTATAAATAAATAAATAGTTGAGATTGGGAAACAGCTGCTGTTTATTTATTTTCCAGCAGTAAGTGTCTCAGAATTTACATAGTAGCAGAGCTAGCTCCTTTTTTGTGATCAATAAAGGGAGTTTAATTTTGTTCGATGAGAAACGTATTTCTGTCTGCCAGTGTAGTCAAAACAAACCAACACTACACTATTTACATCCTTTGCAGAACTTTATTTTCAGACCCCGTGGTGTTCTAGGGGAGTGATCATTGCCTTGGGTGCTAGGGGTCCGTAGTCCAAATCCAAGATAAGTAGTATGCTTCTTTTCTTCTTCTAATTTTTTTTTAAGAATCCGATTGAACTTTTATTACACTGTTCTGTCTGCGACTGTTAGTTTTACGCTAATCTGCATCCTCACAAATAAGATGGCTCTATTCCATTCATCATTCAATTATGCATAGTTTAGTTTATAATGAAAACCTTCTAACTAGCTATGTTCTTGGGGAACTGAGCCACTAATCCAGTCAGGCACACCATACTGATCAGGATGTCGCTTCAGACACGAAACACTGACCAACCAAGATCACCATTTCTCTTCAATGTAGCGTTCCATGCAAACAGGCTGTGTTCAAGGCAGCCTGGGTGACAAGATGTGGATCGACGTGACCCCAATAGTAGCGAGCGCCAACCAGCTAAAGCCAAGCATAGCACAACCCCCTAAAGGACATCGGCATACTTAGGATATGAGGAAAGCTACTACAACGGCCACTTAGCGTCCTTTTCAGGACTTACATAAAAGTAAACATACTCATTGTGGGCATTAAACAACAAACAATTTATTGTTCTTTGAATGCCAGACATGACAGAAACAAGTGCTATCAAGTTTGAAGAGTATGAGTTTAATTTTCAAAGTTCTTGTTTGATCGTTTTTGCGAAGTTTCTTTTGGTAATCCTCTCCTTCTGCTGCCACCTGAAGCCCACATACACGCATTGTAACGGCAGTCTGTTGCTGTTCATTCTAAGCACATGCCTGATGTATGTCCACAATTGTTAACTAGTGATGGTAGAAACATATTACTGGTTGGTGTTTTATCTTATTAGCTTGTTGGTCTTGACTTCTTCCCAGACAATGTTAAAAAGTTTTATCAGACATATTCAAAAGCATTCAGCTTAATTTCTAGTGTCTGTCATTTTCCAGCTTTGTCATACTAATGTTACCACTGACATTTCACTGGAGTTAAACCATCACAGTCAAATTGTAAGCTAGCGACACAACGCATTCCATTCTCCCGACCACATCCTGCTACTTACAAAGCCCTGTTCATGGCTTGGTTGCGGGAGATTGAGAATAAGCGCAGAAGAAGAAGAAGAAGAAAAAGAAGGAGAAGAAGGAGAAGAAGAATACACAGCAGGCAGACATTCGAGGAAACACTTATTTGGAACGATATAACTGTCAATGTGAACAGAAACATGATAAGAACATCAACATAGTTTGTTTTATTTGGAGTGACATAATCGTCGTTGTCGGTTGAAACTAAGTTTGAGATAGTAGTCGTAGTTGCAATAATAGTAGTAGAAGTAGTTGTTTTAATATTAGAAGTATAACACCATCTACAGCATCAACTATAGCTGCGACGATAGTAGTAATTACGCTGGCACCATCAGTGGCAGCTGTAGTAGTAATAGTAACTGTTGTAGTAGCATTAATAGTAATAGTAGTGGTACACGCAGTTATAGCAGTTATAGTAGTAGTAATTGTAATTATAGTGGTGGTAGTATCAGTTGTAGCAGTAGTTGTAGTAGTAGTAGTAATAATAGTAGTGGTAGTAGTGTTTGTAGTAGTGGTAGTAGTAGTAATAATAGTATTTAGTAGTAGTAGCATGTATTGTTTATAAAAGATTTCGCAGTCTATCATTTCAGTGTAGCCATTCATTTTGTAACACGAAGACAGGCAAGGCCAGTAACTGTGAAATTAATCCTACTCTGTGAAGACAACTCTGTACGATTATGCACGCTAACCGCTACAAAAATCTCTGCCTTCTCGTTAAATTATTAGAAAGCTGTTGCATCTTCATTTCCCGAACATAAGACGACCCTGATCTCTGATCATGATTACTGGACTCTTCCTCATACACATGCCCAGCGACATCTCTTGACACAGAATTATCAGAGAACGTGTGGGAGTTGATATGGGAAGACTCAGGTTTCTGGCTAATCAAGTTTTGCAATGTTTTCTCAGTTTTGGATATTCCTGTTAAATTAATACGTTGTCCACTTCTTATCAACGGAAGGGGCGTGAATGCAGAGTTCCTCCTACCAAAGTTGTCAATACCATGAGAGTTATCTGATGTGCGACTTCTGTACCTTGACCCGTACATGTTGTAGAGACCGGAAACATAGCTGACGTGAGGCAGAGGTTCATCCAGCTGTAGAATGCGATCTTTTTCTTGTTGTTTCTTCATCTGTATCAGCTCTCGGCTTTTGATCTCTTCCCTGTTCTCAATTACACGATTTCGAACAGAATTCGCCAACTCCCTGTGGTGAAATGTAGACAATTTAAATCATTTAAAATCATTTAAAAGTAGATGTTGCAAAATGTTTATGACCATCATTCCCCGTTTCGTCCCACTGACGATCCTGTGCCAGATTTGGATGAAAACTAAACAAGCTACAAGTTAGGACCTCACAATCAACAGATGCCTACACATATCAGCTTAATAATGATAAATATGTAACCAATAAATGCAGTCGTTTGAAAAAAAAATGTATTAACAAAAAAAATTCAAATGTCTTGACATTAAATAATAAAAATGAATACAGCTTCAAATTCTTAGTTGGTGCAGAAATTTTTCCCGATCGCAAGCCGGCCACTGGTGGTCGACACAATCACATAAATTGGGTACCAGAAACAATCTGGAAAGTAAATTCGGCCGTGGGTCACGTGAAACGGGATGTTTACTTCACCTTAGGCCAGTGTTTTCTTGGTATGTGTTTTTGTGTGAGACCTTCTTGTAACATTTAAAAAAGAACAAGAAGCCTCCACGCTATATATAGATTAGCGAGGGGTCTTGTAAGTGTTGCCTTTTGAATGAATTACAATTTTGCAGAACAAAACTTTTGATTTTTATTAATTTTGTTCGTCTTTTATAATTTTGATTTTCTTCTTCTTCTTCGTTCGTTCTCAATCTCCCACTACCAAACACTGAAAGGACTTAAGTAGCAGAATGTAGTCCAGAGAACGGAATGCGTTGTGTCGTAGTTTACAGCTTGGCTGCGATATTTGCACCTTTCGGTCCAACACATCCGTCTTCAGCAAGCATTTTTTGAGTACCGGGTTAGCATTCCCTCTTCGATCCCTTCTCCTTAGCCAGTCTGCCCTGATGCAGCATGTTATCCAGGATCACCGCGTGGAGGTGTAGAAGGGTCTTGGCAGCTATGGTTCGCTGGCCCTGACGCTAGCAGTCAGCTATAGGTCGCTGACCACTGCAGCTCTTGAGCTGCTCAGCATCTTGATCCCTAATTTTGATTTAAATCAACAGAGTTGTTAAAAGACTAAAATTTACAAAATGTTTCCTTATTTATTTTTGTTATGTAAAAAAAATAATAATTTGCTAAAATAAATCGCCGAAACGTAGGAGATACAAATAAATTATGTATTTATTGGTCCCAATCATCATCATCATCATCATCATCATCTGGTTGATCAGTCATGAGACTGGTTGTAAGGTTGTTTGAGTATGTCTCTCCATTTGACCCTATCATGCATTTCTCTTCATTTCAGCATAAGTTAGTACTTTAATTTAGTGTCCCTGCATGCCTGAGATGTTAAGGTGAGCCTTAGTCGCCTAGGTACTCTCTTCTCTTGAATCTTGCCATCTAGTATCTTCTGTAGAAGACTTTCATGTCTGATATTGTGGCCCAGCCAATCTTGCCATCTAGTATCTTCTGTAGAAGACTTTCATGTCTCATATTGTGGCCCAGCCAAATCAAACGACGTGTTTGCATCATATGCAATATTTGTCTTTGTGCGTCTTCTCCAGTGGGTTCATTGTCATTAAATCGTTTTTCTGTTCAATTCACTCTTTCCATTATACGATAGCACCACATTTCAAACGCTTCCAAGCTTTTTTCATTTTTTTTGATAGTCCATACAATGCAATTGACCTAATTATGTCCCATTAAAGTTAGTATAAATTAGCTACATTTTAAAAACATAATGTAAATTTTGAAGTGCATCCAATTACAATTTCTCGATTGCTACCTTTTTAGATTTACAACTTACTTACAGGGCCTTACTACTTGAAAAAGTCCACGCCCGTGGCTTAAATCCTTAACGAATCTAAATCCGGCACTGCATGGGGTCAACACACTACAATCGGTCCTATTCCTTCGTGGGTTATTTACCTTTTTTTGTTCCATGGACCCCTTTGCCAATCAGATAAAGGTCATGGATCCGTTTGAAGAATAATGTGTTAAAATACATAAAATAAATGTACAAAGAACCAGTTATATAGTATACAGTTACTAAAATAACCAAAATATATATTATGTAGTAATATATACACTTCTTTCTTAACACATTCAATCAGAATACAATATATTAAAAATAATGACAAGTTAACTTTTTATTGAATTTTAAAAATACATGTCAGTGTGAAGACTTTTTGTTTGTCTTGAATAAGACCATTAAACTGTGGCGTGGTATTCGGCAAAGCAACACGCTGGTCATGTTGGACATCTAATCGATTTCGATATTTTGTTCTCATTGTTACAAGTGTTAAAAATCTCGATTCGCAAACACATACTGCTGGAAAGGGAATGAAAGCTTCCATAGTTCGCTTTAAAAGACGAGGATAGGCTTCTCTCATAGAGCACCAAAATTCTCCAAGACTTTTTGAGTTAAACTCCAATTGTAGTCAGTTTAAAAAAATCCTTAGATCAATTTAATCTTTTGTTAGGTCAACATCTTCGTTGTATTTTCAAGTATTTTCAGTACAAACCACCACATCTGGTGAGAGTAAACTATCAATTCTACTTAGCTGGCTTGGCTTCGTTCATTCTCAATCTCCCACTACCAAACCCTGAAAGGGCTTAAGTAGCAGTATGTAGTCCAGAGAACGGAATGGCTTGGCTTGGCTTGGCTTCGTTCATTCTCAATCTCCCACCACCAAACCCTGAAAGGGCTTAAGTAGCAGAATGTAGTCCAGAGAACGGAATGCGTTGTGTCGTAGTTTACAGCCTGACTGCGATATTTGCACATTTCGGTCCAACATATCCGACTTCAGCAAGAATTTTACTTGAATTGCTGTATGTGTGCAGCAAACTCAGCTCCATCATCTCCCAAGTCAACTGCGATAGCAAATAGTCTTCAGCGTGGCAACAGTTACAATCTGACTATGAAACTAGTAAACCTGCTACATTTATTAGATGAGTAACATGGAATAGCATTTATAATAGAAGAAGCAATTTCGACTGGTAAAATAAATGATAAACAATGCTAAACAAATTAGCGGCACTTGACAGGATTAGCTGTTTGATAACCTATTATTTATGTCTTTATTGTAAATACTGAAATTCTTATTAATCTGAGAAAGTGCAATGTACTGTAAACATCCAGAATTTCTGTTTATAATATAAGAAAGACGAGAGGTTCTCTGTGGCGAAGTGGTCAAGCCGTTTGTCCCGTGTTCAGAAGGTCGGGGTTCAAATTCGAGCTGCGACGGTCGGTCCATGATGTCAATTATTCAGAAGATCCCTGTGATCATCGCTGGAGCTACGGAGTTCGTGCTTTGTGCGATGCTCTCGGCAGGCGGGGATACCGTTCTGCTGAGAGAGATTGGACCATGCGGGGAAACTCGTGGCGATGATGTCGAGCCCTTGCCTTTAACTTTAAGAAAGACGAGTTTAATACTCATCTAAAATGAATTCAAAGCAACAGATTGTTATTATGATATTTGGTATTCACGTTGGAAAAAGGATATAATTATCCATACATAACGCTTTCTTTTAACTGTTCCGGCGGCACCTCTGTTAATTTAATTGTTTCACATCTCTAAATATGCATCTGCAACATTTGACAGTTTTCAAGCTGAGTCCAGTTATTTTAGTCATGATTCTGTTGCTTAATTCTTCCATATTAATTTTCCCTTCATAGTCTTGTTTTCCATGGGTATTTATATCGAATACAAAATAAATGGGAGGTATGTATTTGAGATTACGGAAGCTGGCCCTTGCATTTCTCTTATCAAAGAGAATCGCCCAAAATGGATTTCGGTGGCGAGTGGCAGTAGATGACAGGTGGTCTTAAAGAAACTAGAAGGAACAGGTACATTCTACCACTCTTGGGGAAGCATATTGCTAAAGTATTTGTGAGCTCAGGTTACAAACCCAGCGTAATAGAAAATAGAGTTCGAATTTACAGGTGTGTTGTGGGTTTTTTCATAGAATGACCGCTTCTTACAGTCGACCCATTCATAAATGGGTACCTGATGTGGACATTTCCAAGCTCCCGTAAGAGATAGTGAATTCTTGTCCTGTAGACGGTACTTCCAGCAATGGAATGGACTGAGAAGGTTTGCGGGCGCACACTGGCAATGAAGTAGAATATGTGAGTCATTCTCCATCTTTTCAACCACTGTTATTATTTAGCGACCATAATCAATTGTTATAGTCTAAATTGTCCACACACAGTAGATGCATCCACACTACTTACACCCACTTTACCCACAAATAGGCTGCTACCAATACATCACTACTTACATATATTACAACGTCTCATTTTACAAAACGTATCTCCCATTCAAGCTCTTCCGAAGGGTAGGGTAATACTTACTTGTAACTGATCTCCCCACGCTTGTTTGACTGTAGACCCTTGGCCACCATTAGAAGATCGCGGTCGTCCAACGGTACGCGAACTCTCTGTGAAGTAAGAGGAAGGTTATATATGCTGTTTGTTACGACCTAAATCTTTTTAAAAAGGTACGTTACTTTCAAACACAGTCTATTTGGTTATATCAAGGCGAGTAGGACTTTACAAAATTGTAAGCATCATGCTTGTAATACATGGTCCTTAAATGATGCGCAGGAGCGGAACATCCAGGCAACGGAGATGTGGTGTTTGAGAAATATCCTTGACATACCACATCGAGATCACGTAACAGCTGCCAATTACTTACTTTCCGTGTCCTGCAACTTCACATATTCTACGCCCAAAAACCAGCCACCATCAGTGTTCTTTCATTTGCCACCATCAGGTCTTCTACTGCACATGATTCCTGCATTCTAGGACATATAATCAGGTGTTCTGGGTCCTGGACGGCCCTACATTCTCAATATTGATAGTCTCTGCAAATCCCCACTTTTTCAGGTTAGACACACATCCGGACACACCTGTTTTGAACCTGTTCATAGATCTCCACGTAATATATGGTAAATCATGTTCTGGTTCAGGTTCTTTAATCTCCATTCAACCTTCAGCATGTTTTTGGCACCACTTTACTATGCGGTTTCTTTCGGGGATCTGTTCTGAGGGCTGTACAGTCTGCAGAAAACATGTCCTTAATTTCAGTCGTATTCTTTCTGCTGTATGTCCAGAAATAGAGTTTCTCTGGTCACATGACTGTTTTTGTCTCACAACTTCAGACGCGATATGTCTTAAAATATCCATAAGTGTGATACCTGCGATTGCATAGACTTTCTCCGTTGGTGTTGCTTTAAGGCATCCTGTTACAATTCTGTATGTCTCATTTACCGCCACATCGACCCGTTTCGTGTGTAGATGCATTCCCTACTGGTGTCGCATACTCTGCCGCTGAGAGACATATTGCACGGACTGATTTGCGCAACACCGTTGGGGATGCTCCATATGCAGAGTTTGTCAGCTTGCGAATTATGTTATTTCTTGCACTGGCTTTTTGTTTACCGCAACGCAATGTGCAGTCCATTACAATGCCGTAATACTTGGGTGAATCGCTATGTTCAAGTATCTGTCCGTGACATTTAACATGAAGTTGTCGTCTTGCTTCTCTGTTCTTGAAGTGGAATCTATCTGTGTTTTACTGGGGTTGACCTCGAGGTGGTTTTCGTCATAGTATTCGGTCATTTTGTCTAGAGATTTTGTAAGTCCGAGCTCCACCTCCTCAAAACGCTTTCCCTGTGCAGCTATTGCAGTGTCATCTGCCTATATGATCTGTCTTGTTCCTGGGTTAATTGGCTGATCATTCGTGTATACATTGTATAGCATAGGGGCCAGGACACTTCCTTGTGCAAGGCCGTTCTTCTGGGTGCTGTATTTATTTTCCAAAGTTACATAGAAACTTATATTCTGTAGAAAGCATTTGGTTACCCGAGTTGGGCGCCAGTCCTTAGCGACTAAATCTATTTTTGTCAGCAGCAGTTGATGGTTTACTGTGCCATATGCCGTCGACAGGTCAACAGAAGAAACCGCTGTCACCTGCTTTCGCTCGTACCCGTCCTTAAGGATCTGCCTACAACATACAGTTCTTACTGCACACATTATTGTTTTTGTTAAATGTTTTTATATTTCACGTGTTTGCCTCACTAGTTTTTACTGGCGGAAGCGCGCCTATTCCACCCCAGACCGCAGTCACCTGGGCGATATTAAGACGCATAAACCAGTGCTTGAATGCATGTGTGCGTCTGTATGTACCTATGCTAGGTTTGTGCGCTCTCAGAAACTAGCCCAACCAAAGTGCAATGGAAGCGCCTCACCCTGAGGGCGCGTGTGAAAGTTGTGCAAGAGTGTGATTATAGGACAGAGTCAAATGAAACAAGGTGAGGTGAGAAGAGAGAGAAGGGGAAGAAGTTATCCAGAATATGTCCGACAGCCTATCTGACCATATCATGTGAGCTGCTAGATAATTTTCAAATCACGAAAGCTCTGCTGGAACGGCCACGTGATACTCTCTCATGGTTTACCGAACGTGATACTCCGAGGAGCAGTTCCTGATAAGGGAAGTAGAAATGACCATAAAATGCGCTGGACAGATGATATTCGAAAGTGAACGAGCATGTAGTAAAACAAAAATCGCAACGCACGCAATGGATAGAGTACGATGGTGGCATACAGTTCATGATGTACTGGGATGTGATGTCCCTACGATCACCTAGGTTACGGGCAGACGAGACGCAACGAGGTGAGACGAGATGAGACATATTTATTTTAAATGTCCAATATTTCTGAAAGTTTGAATCTTGTAAATATATTTGTCTGAAAACGCCATAACTCGCAAGCGGAACTACGAGGTGTGTTCAAAATGTATCCGACCTTTGGGCCGGAAAAATACAATTACTCACCTGAAGGTTTGAAACCATAATTGCTTTTAATATCTTCTACTTGGGACTCAACATACTGTTCCCAGCGGTCCCGCCATTGTTAGAAGCATTTCTGGAAGCCCTGTTTTGGAAATTTTTTACAGTTTGGGAACAGCCACAAATCGCAAGGAACCATGTCGGTAGAATAGGGTGCCTGACGAACCAGAGGAATGTTGTGTTTGGCCAAGAAATTCTGAATCAGATGCGAAAAATGGACGGGTGCGTTGTTATGATGGAGTTGCCAAGTTCCCGTTGTCTACAGGTCCGATCGCTTGCGTCAAACAGCATCATGTAGACGACGGATGCTCTCCAGGTAGTACACTTTGGTAATGGTTTGACCTTGTGAAGCGTACTCGTGATGCACAATCCCACGGGAGTAAAAGAGAACGGTAAACATGACTTTGACATTGCTGCGCACCTGCGAATAAAAACTCGACGCATGCTCACTCATGGCCATCTTAATCTTGTAAAGAGTAAAGAAGTAAAGATAGCCATGGCTCACTACAGTCAACACTGAAAGGCTGACTGCTAGTGACTGACGCAATTTGGGAGCGGGTAAAAAGGCATGCATGCTCATGATAGTCACCTATACCTCCTTGCTGATGGGTAACACCCATGTTTCATTTGTTTCTACGACAACAAATTAAGGTCAGAAACTTTTTGAACACACCTTGTACATATCGAGCTAACATTTTCATTGAACATCCTATGGTCTCTTTCTAAATCAACGCAACTTATTTCAAGTCGATATGTCGTTTCCTTCACGAGTTATGGGCATATCATTAAATCGTTTCATGAAGAATATTGTTTACCGGCAAATATTGACACAATGAACTGTTTCTTTCTTATACAACCGGTCCAACGATCACAATCAAAGAGTGATACTTCTTCTTCTTCTTCATCGTACGCTGTTTACAGCGATATTTACGTTGCACTGTTTTGATTTGTTAGCCAGTGGCACAGTGCATCCGATTTCAACAGGCGTTTCTGTAGGGTTGCCCTCCTTAGCCTTTGGCTGTCCCCAGCCTAACTGCAAGGCAGCAGTTGTTTTTGGTCAGAGTTGTCTCTCTTAGGAAGTTGTCTTGCAGGACTAACGAGTCTTCCCTACTCGTGTCTATAGGGTTTGGCAATGATATGATGGACTATGTACTAGTTTGTACTATCCCGGAAGAGAGGCAGTCAAGTGTGACTTTTTCCCAGGATCGTCACGTCCTGCCAGCAACGTAGCATATGCATATGAGTGAGGTATCTTTTTGCTCGCTTTATTTTCTCCGCTCATCTGCAGTGATGGTACGCCTAGCATTCCCCGCCACCCGGGAGGTTGTCACCATAGGGCAGGAGGTGCAATGTCCGCTGGACTGCATCTCTTCTGCGTCCATTGGAATGACTGATAGTAGACAGAGGCAAAGAGCGAGGAAGGAGTGCATTTTACCAGGTGCATTCCTGCGGCTCGACCGGGCCGGGCTGGGACGCAAATCCCAGCCATGTCGTAGCCTCCCATCACAGCGGTGCTGAGATTAAGGGCGGGATTCTGGCTTAGAGGCGTTCGGCCGTAGTCCCTCAAATGGTAGCTTATCAGCCAAGCACGTGGACCAAATGTCAGCGACCTGTGATTCCTCTCGAAAAAGTGCATTTGCCCAGGAGACAAGCCTGGTCATTGCACGGAGATGTTGTTCGCCTGGGGAGCGGACATATCTCATGGTCTAGGGTTGAGTCTCAGCAGTTCGCAGTGAGGTAGCTGATCTACTGCTTAGGGTACCCCGACCGAGAACTAAGTCTTATACAAATGGTTTCATACCTCATCGCTGTATGGGGTGAATATCGAGCAGCGTCCCGCCCGCTTTGATCGGCGGTCGGCAGAGTCCTCATTCTTCGGCTCGACCGGGCGGGGCTGGGGCCCCAGGTCCCCACCATGTCAAAGCCTCCCTATGCAATCGTGCTGAGCTTTTGCGCGGGATTTTGGCTTAGAGGCGTTCGGCCGTTATCCCTCCCATGGTAGCCTCTCTTATCAGCCTGGTACGTGCACCAAATATCTGCGGTTCCTCTCGAGTTGAGCAGGATTTCCGTAGCAACGCCTTGTCATTTGTAGGGTAAAACTGACCTGTCTTCCGATGATCTATTTCCAGCACCCGTTCATTTTTTGGCCAGGACGAATTAATCGAGGGCTTTTGTTTGTCCGTGACCAGGTACCTGGAGCCTGTGGTTTCCGCGGTGTTAGGGCGCGGTTTCCGTAGCGGTCCTTCATTAGAAGGTTAGAGAGCTGACCTGTCTTCCGTGGATCTAATACCAGCACACGTTCACTATTAGACCCCATGAAGGTGCTCTCTTTTTGACAGTCATTTTACAGTATTGGCGTGTTAAGTTAATTTAGGCCTCAGGCTCCACTCCTGATAGTGCTCTTCCGTCAATTCCCTTGTCAGAACACTGGATGCAGACAGACCGAGCCACAGGGGGCATACCCAAGATTTCTGAGGGTCTAGATCCAGCACCAGTTCCATATTAGACCCCAGAAAAGTGGTCTCGGCATGTCAATCATTTCAGTGTTGGCCGTGTTGAGTCAAATTAAGCCGCAGGCTCCACTCCTGGTGGTGCCCTTCCGTCAATTCCTTTAAGTTTCAGCTTTGCAACCATACTTCCCCCGGAACCCAAACACTTTGGTTTCCCGGAAGCTGCCCGCAGAGTCATCGAAGCAACTCCTGCGGATCGCTAGTCGGCATCGTTTATGGTCAGAACTACGACGGTATCTGATCGTCTTCGCGCCTCTGACTTTCGTTCTTGATTAATGAAAACATTCTTGACAAATGCTTTCGCAGTAGCTCGTCTTGCGGCGATCCAAGAATTTCACCTCTAACGCCGCAATACGAATGCCCCCGTTTGTCCCTGTTAATCATTACCTGCAGTTCCGAAAACCAACAAAATAGAACCGAGGTCCTATTCCATTATTCCATGCACCATTATTCAGGCAGCCGAGGCCTGCTTTAAACACTCTAATTTTTCAAAGTAAACGCGCCGGCCACCCAGGACGCTCAGCGAAGAGCACCCGTGGGAGAGAGCCGGCAGACGGTAGGGCAGGAGACAACGGGCAGTGAAACGGTGCGAGCCGGACCGCCCGCCTGCGCCTGAGATCCAACTACGAGCTTTTTAACTGCAACAACTTTAATATACGCTATTGGAGCTGGAATTTCCGCGGCTGCTGGCACCAGACTTGCCCTCCAATAGATCCTCGTTAAAGGGTTTAAAGTGTACTCATTCCAATTACGGGGCCTCGAAAGAGTCCCGTATTGTTATTTTTCGTCACTACCTCCCCGTGCCGGGAGTGGGTAAGTTGCGCGCCTACTGCCTTCCTTGGATGTGGTAGCCGTTTCTCATGCTCCCTCTCCGGAATCGAACTTTGATTCCCCGTTACCCGTTACAAATATGGTAGGCATGTCACGTACCATCGACATTTGTATATATTTATAATCATTTTTAAATTGAACGGACTACTCAATTTTGGAAACAAAATATCTCACAATGGAAATTGTCAATTCCCAGATTCAAATCCCCGCCCCCATCCCACCCCCCCCCCCCCACACACACAAAGACACAAATTTCGTAGTTAGCCAATTACTACATATCTCTGTTTTATTTTTAAAGGTCTTACAATGAATAAATCTCTTCGCAGTTGTCATCACAAATTGAATGGGAAGCGAGAAAGCGAGATAGAAATTAAATCTTCGCCTTACAAGTGGATCAACCACTACCTCAAACAAAGAACGGCCAGAGTCCAAGTACAAGGGCAGATGAGCAAAAAGGTGACACTCGAGCAGGGAGTACCCCAAGGGGGAGTACTGTCACCCACACTCTTCCTGGTATATATAAACGATATTACAGAGAATATACCAAGAAGAGTCCATAGCTCAATGTTTGCAGACGATCTGGCTATGTGGACCTCTGAAAAGAATCTCACCATAGCAAGAAATCGGATGCAAACGGCCCTAACATCGCTGGAAGAGTGGGCGAACTCATGGCTGGTCAAAATAAACGAGGAGAAAACCACGTGCACAATATTCTCGCTCTCATTAAAACCCCAAAGTACCAAATTAAGCCTAAATGGCAAAATCCTGCAGCCAAACGACAACCCAACCTATCTGGGAGTCACATTTGATCGGCGCATGACATGGAAAAGTCAGATTGAGAGAAACCGAATGAAAGCCAGAGAAAGAATGGCGATCATGAGGAAACTTGCTGGCACAAGCTGGGGAGCAGACGAAGGCATACTAAAGAAACTGTACACTGGAAGAGTGAGACCAGTTCTCGAGTATGGCATCGCGGCATGGACAACAGCAGCGAAGGCGAACTTCGATAAAGTTAACAAACTTCAAAACCAAGCCATGAGAATCATAACAGGTGGCATGAAGTCAACGCCAATTGTAGAACTTGAAAAGATTACAAAACTGCAATCCATGACCGACAGAAGAGACTGCAGAGCCCAGCTGCAGTCAGAGAAACTCCGAAGACTGACGGACCATCCAATGTACCAGAGGCTAAACAATTTGGGAACTGGGAAACTAAAGCGGAGAAACTTTGCAGAAATAGCCAAAGCAAAGATGCACGAAGATCCCATAAACGCACTAACAACATCAAAACCCATCACTACTGTACGAAAACCTACTTGGAGGCAGGATATATTTCCAGAGGTGGTAGAAAATATACCAGGTATTGCAAACAAAAACTGCCAGACCGAAAAAGAAAGGAGAGACACTACCCTAAGCTTCATAACGAAAAGCTACCCAAGCATGGACTGGACCCATGCATACACCGACGGTTCTGTAACAAACACTACACAGAACGGAGGGGCAGGAGCATTCCTGAACCTACCAAATGGCAGAAAAATAACACTGTCATTCGCTACTGGTAAGTACACAAGCAATTTCAGAGCGGAGGCAGAGGCACTGAGGGCGGCAGTGGAAGAAATGGCAACACACAGTGAAAATGAGAGCCACATAGTCTTGCTGACAGATGCTCTCGCCGTAGTCACAGCGCTAAAAAGCCAGAAAAACACTGAGCTTAATGACTTAAGAGCAGCACTCTGCAAACTGTGCCAGCTGTCCGCACCAAAAAGGGTAGTGGTACAGTGGGTTCCGTCACACTGCAACATCCAAGGCAACGAGGAGGCAGACAGACTGGCAAAAGAAGGTGCAAGGCTACCACAAACAGATACCAGTATGACGTACGAAGAGTCAAAACGGCTTATCAAAGCCAGGTACATTACCAAATGGGAAACCGAACATACTGGTTACACCAAAAACGATGCCTATTACCAGTTGAACCGAAGAGAGCAGGTCGTTGTCTTCAGACTTCGAACTGGCCACAATAGACTGAGGTACCACCTATTCAACAAATTGAAGATAGGGTGTACCGACGAATGCCCGTGCGGTACTGGTAAAATGACCACTGAACATCTGCTGCAGAACTGCCCGACATACGGGGATCAGAGAGTGCAGATGTGGCCATTGCCAGTGGAACTGCAAGACAAGCTCTATGGTAGTGGCGAGAGTCTCAGGATGACCGCCGCTTTTTTCGAAAAAATAATGGTTACTGTCTGACTGTGTACGCAGAAGAAGAAGAAGAAGAAATCTTCGCCTAAATTATATACATTTATCGCTATAAAAGATCAATCTACCAATAAAAACAATGAACTCGATCCCATTGCAATTATAAGTCAAGATACTGCCGATTTCCATCCATAAGTTTAGAGTCAGTTGACCAATTCATCAATATCACATTTAACTAAAGAAATTGTATCGTATACAACAAACCAATTCAAAATATATTGATATTGGTTTATGGAATCTTTTACTAAAGGGCCACATTGATTGACTACATTATTGTAGGTCAGTGTTTCACTACGAAAAAGTCAATGGAGATAAATAGAGTAGAGACTGGTTGATATATTCACGAACGACTGGTAAGGTTGACTGCTTTTATCAAAGAAGACTGGTTGCTATATTCATCATCAACCTGGAGGGTGGACCAAGTTGTTTGTAGGAGACTGGTTAGTATATAAAAACTGGCAGGGTTGATTTTTTTTATTGTAGGAGACTGGTTGGTATGTTCACCAACAACTGGTAGGGTTGACTTCTTTGTATACTTTGCAATTCTTCAAACACGGCTACCGTAATAGTTTCTACTGGATTCAATGATTGAAAAAATAATATGGTAATTAAATCCCACTAAAATTGAAAAGTCTGTTTAAAATATCATATGGTTTATATGACAAGAACAAACAGAAGTTCTTTGCCAAATATTATAGAAAAACACGTAAACCAAGAATTACGGTATTGGAGAATTAATTCTCTTGCGTTGCCGTAATTTATACGTTAACAAAAAGGGTCTTTTATTAAGAGGACAGGAAGAAATGTTCGGTTCGTCAAAAGATGAGAGCTTTCACGAAATGTTAGAGCTAATTGCAAAATGTGATCTATTTTTGTTAAATCGTATTGAAAGGCAACACAACTGCGGCTCTGTAAACCATGCTGTTTATGAAAATAAATTTATAATGAGCTAATAGTTCTAATGACGCAAAATAAAAGGAAAAACACTAGGAATATTTTAACGTACCAGGTCAGGTCATCCCGTAATCGGTGAAATCCCATGCCACCCATCTCTGTCAGCAGCTGATGCCTGTGCTGCCTCTGGTCGGAGATTGGTCCATTCTTTTATATTGTTCTCGGATATCTTTTTTGGGACGACCTCTGCGTCATCCGCTTTGCACCTTTCTGTGCAGAGTCGTATCTGCAAGACCGTTTGATTTCGATATATGGCGTGTCAAGTGAGTTTCCGTCTTTTGACCGTTGCCAAGATGTTTTCAAAAAGACTAATCTTTTTTTTATAGTGAGATATATTTGATACACAAATAGCAGAAGAAGAAGACAAACTTTAAATTAATAAAAATAGTGGTACAGTGGGTTCCATCCCACTGCAACATCCAAGGCAACGAGGAGGCAGACAGACTGGCAAAAGAAGGTGCAAGACTACCACAACCAGATACTAGTATGACATACGAAGAGTCAAAACGGCTTATTAGAGCTAGATACATGACCAAATGGGAAACCGAACATACTGGCTACACAAAAAACGATGCCTATTACCAGTTGAACAGAAGAGAGCAGGTCGTGGTCTTCAGACTTCGCACTAGCCACAATAGACTGAGGTACCACCTATTCAACAAATTGAAGATAGGTGGCACTGACGAATGCCCGTGTGGTACCGGGAAAATGACCGCTGAACATTTGCTGCAAAACTGCCCGACATACGAGGATCAGAGAGAGCAGATGTGGCCATTACCAGTGGCAACACTAGACAAACCATATGGCAGTGTCGACAGCCTCAGGATGACCGCTGCCATTTTCGAAAAAATAATGGTTACTATCTGACTGCGTACGATGAAGAAGAAGAAGAAGAAATTAATAAAAATCCGCCCATAAAACAAACGAGTTATCTATCAGCAATAGGATCAGAATTAGCGCCTTTCTTCCTGTGATCGATGTGTTGCAACAAAATAAGAGCGTCCCCTTATTTATTATGGAGGTTGCGTGGTCAAAGGGTAAAGCATCCATTTCACAATCCCAAAGCACTAAGTTAGAATCACTCTTGTGTCCAGTTTGACAGACACGTGTTTTTTCACTCCTCCACGTACGGAAAGTAATGGCAACCTAGCATACTGCACACGTACCAAGAAACTTATAAAAGCCAAAAAGGTTGGCTCTCGTAGCAAGCGAAGTAAATTACATGCTTTTATTATATTAGGAAATTTCAATGAATTTTTGATTTCTTCTAAACTTTAACAGTATTAATGACGAACTCAGTGAAAGTGTAGATGTTTTACAGCAAGAATATCTCGAAGAAATAGAGAAGGAACTTTGTAATAAATTGAAATACCTCTCTCTCTCTCTCTTTCTCTCTATCTCTCTCTCTCTTTCTCATATATATATATTTATATTGTGTGTGTGGATTTTTTTGGCGTTCGCCTTATTTCTCTAATCATCAAGGCGGTATGTGTTGCACTGTGGTTTTATTTTGCTCCTATCGGTCCAGTGCATCCGACTTCAGCATGCATTTTATGTAAGGGTCTGCTTCCTCCTGCATTTTCTAGGGGTTTGTTTCCCCGGGTAAACGGCCAGTAATGTGATGGGGATCGAACACAACACCTTCGAGTTGTGAGTCGTTTCACTTAACCACTATATATATATATATATATATATATATATATATATATATATAAAATTATCTTTTATTACATTATATTTTCATTAATACATACACCTTAACGGAATATACCATCCTTACTTTTTAAAATTACCTCATTTTTACTTCCGGACTAGAGCCTGCATCGGTAAAATATATGATTTATATACATTTATAATAAATAGTTATTATGTGTGTTATTTCTGTTGATAACGAACTGGTTGTGATGTACGTAGACCTGTTTGTTCTACCGATTATGGAAGACTACCCCCGATAAACTAAAGTTGGCCACAGAGAACGAGGAAGACAACGTATCAGATGGATAGAGACTATAAAATAGTTTCTAGATCAAAACAAATTTGCAACTGACGCTATACACTTGGGCAAAGTGAGAACACTTTAGCTTCCACCTGCACTCGGCAGCACAAGTGGAAGGAAAACCTAACATATGACAGTAACGTGACAGTAACGTGAAAATAATGTGACATTGCAAACAACTTGTTCATTATTTTTGGTTGTCTTCATTTAGAAGCTTCGTGAACTTTGTACACTCATTCAACGAGATAACAATAGTGTTAGACTTTGTACTACTGGTATTTAATCTGAAGCTGCTAGTCGCTTAGTTCAGGAATGTTATTTCGTCTGTGCTATTTCGTTTTTCCAGTTTATCCATGATAAAAAACATTTATGTTGTAACTTTGACTTGCGTTAATTATATTTGCTAAACGGACTCCGAATGAGGCGGGTATAAGGAACTATTTTGGAAAGCTAAAAGTGGTATACATTTCATTTGCTGATCAAGAAGGAAAATAGGTTACTTTTTATGGATTGAAAAAAGTGGTCCTAGTCAAAGTGTGGTAAAATAATGTGTACATTTGCCATGTCTGATAGTGCCAGTTATGTACACACCGGGGGAACTAAGACGGTAGTCCGGTCAGGCACAATATACTAACCAGGACATCGCGTCAGGGTCAAGCACAACATACTGACCAAGACATCGCGTCAGGGTCAGGCACACTATTCTGACAAAGCCACTATCTATTTTCCGTCTAGCGTTGTCTGGAAGCAGGCTATTTTCAAGGCAGTCTGGCTGGCGAGATATGGATCGACGTGATCCCCGTAGTAGTGAGCATCACGTAGATGAAGTCAAGCATAGCACAGCCTCCTGGAGGACCATGGCCTACCTACATCAGCACGCTAGGTATGTGAAGAAAGCTACTACAATCTGCCCCTTAACACTCTTTTCAGGACGTGCAAACATACTCATTGTGGGAATTAACAACATATATACACCCATAGGAAACTGTTGATCATAATATCTTTAAGTGCCAGACGTTCAACGATGTTCAAAAATGCTTATTTTTCAAGTGCCAGATAATGGTAGTAAATAACAATTAATAAACACGAGCAGAAACCATTATACGATATTGGGCCTAAAGACTTGTTCCAGAATGTGGCCGGATCGGTTACAACAGCAATAACAACAACACAACAACAACACCACCACCAACAACAGCAACAACAACACAACAACAACACCACCATCAACAAAGGCAACAGCACCAACACAACAACAGCACCACCACCAACAACAGCAACATCTGACATGTCTATTTTATATTTATTGACAATGAATATATTTATTGTCACAATACGCAAAGTGTGTTTGTAATTTTACAAGGAAACGAGAACGGCGTATCTATCGGCAGCACGCAGAAAATCTGATCAGAAGGAGAATAAACATATGTGCAGCATTTAGAATGAATTAGAGTGACTAATAACAACGATCAATGGCAACAACCAATGACAACTATCAATGACAACAATCAATAACAACAATCAATGACAACAATCAATGACAAGCCTCAATGACAACAAACAATAACAACAATCAATGTCAACAATCAATAACAACAATCAATGACAACAATCAATGACAAGCCTCAATGGCAACAACCAATAACAACAATCAATGACAACAATCAATAACAACAATCAATGACAACAATCAATGACAAGCCTCAATGACAACAATCAATAACAACAATCAATGTCAAGCCTCAATAACAAGACTCAATGACACCAATCAATGACAACAATCAATGACAAGACTCAATAACAACAATCAATGACAACAATCAATGACAACAATCAATGACAAGACTCAATAACAACAATCAATAACCATAATCAATGACACCAATCAATGACAAGACTCAATAACAACAATCAATGACAACAATGAATGACACGATTCAATGTCAACAATCAATAACAACAATCAATGACAAGACTTAATGACAAGAATGAATGTCAAGACTCAATAACAACAATCAATGACAAACTCAACGACAACAATCAATGATAAAATTCATGGACAACAATCAATAAAAATAATCAATAACAGCAATCCATGACAATACTCAATGACAACAATCAATGACAACAATCAATGACATCAATCAATGAGAAGCCTCATTGACGACAATCAATGACAACAATCAATGACAACAATGAATGACAACAATCAATGACAAGACTCAATAACAATAATCAATGACAACAATCAATGACAACAACCAATGACAACAATCAATGACAACAATCAATGACAAGACTCAATAACAACAATCAATGACAACAATCAATGACAACAATCAATGACAAGACTCAATAACAACAATCAATGACAACAATCAATGACAACAATCAATGACAAGACTCAATAACAACAATCAATGACAACAATCAATGACAACAATCAATGACAAGACTCAATAACAACAATCAATGGCAAGCCTCATTGACAACAATCAATGACAACAATCAATGACAAGACTCAATAACAACAATCAATGACAACAATCAATGACAACAATCAATGACAAGACTCAATAACAACAATCAATAACCACAATCAATGACACCAATCAATGACAAGACTCAATAACAACAATCAATGACAACAATGAATGACACGATTCAATGTCAACAATCAATAACAACAATCAATGACAAGACTTAATGACAAGAATGAATGTCAAGACTCAATAACAACAATCAATGACAAACTCAACGACAACAATCAATGATAAAATTCATGGACAACAATCAATAAAAATAATCAATAACAGCAATCCATGACAATACTCAATTACAACAATCAATGACAACAATCAATGACATCAATCAATGAGAAGCCTCATTGACGACAATCAATGACAACAATCAATGACAACAATGAATGACAACAATCAATGACAAGACTCAATAACAATAATCAATGACAACAATCAATGACAACAACCAATGACAACAATCAATGACAACAATCAATGACAAGACTCAATAACAACAATCAATGACAACAATCAATGACAACAATCAATGACAAGACTCAATAACAACAATCAATGACAACAATCAATGACAACAATCAATGACAAGACTCAATAACAACAATCAATGACAACAATCAATGACAACAATCAATGACAAGACTCAATAACAACAATCAATGGCAAGCCTCATTGACAACAATCAATGACAACAATCAATGACAAGACTCAATAACAACAGTCAATGACAACAGTCAATAACAACAATAAATGACAACAATCAAGGTCAAGACTCAATGACAAGAATAAATGACAACAATCAATGACAACAACCAATGACAAGACTCAATAACAACAATCAATAACCACAATTAATGACACCAATCAATTACAAGACTCAATAACAACAATCAATGACAACAATGAATGACACGATTCAATGTCAACAATCAATAACAACAATCAATGACAAGACTTAATGACAAGAATGAATGTCAAGACTCAATAACAACAATCAATGACAAACTCAACGACAACAATCAATGATAAAATTCATGGACAACAATCAATAAAAATAATCAATAACAGCAATCCATGACAATACTCAATTACAACTATCAATGACAACAATCAATGACATCAATCAATGAGAAGCCTCATTGACGACAATCAATGACAACAATCAATGACAACAATGAATGACAACAATCAATGACAAGACTCAATAACAATAATCAATGACAACAATCAATGATAACAACCAATGACAACAATCAATGACAACAATCAATGACAAGACTCAATAACAACAATCAATGACAACAATCAATGACAAGACTCAATAACAACAATCAATGACAACAATCAATGACAACAATCAATGACAAGACTCAATAACAACAATCAATGACAACAATCAATGACAACAATCAATGACAAGACTCAATAACAACAATCAATGGCAAGCCTCATTGACAACAATCAATGACAACAATCAATGACAAGACTCAATAACAACAGTCAATGACAACAGTCAATAACAACAATAAATGACAACAATCAAGGTCAAGACTCAATGACAAGAATAAATGACAACAATCAATGACAACAACCAATGACAGCAATCAATGACAACAATCAATGACAAAAAGTTCCAGTACGCGATCAAGATGTAGACTTCAGTTCCAACAATCAATGACAACAATCAATTACAAGACTCAATAACAACAATCAATGACAAGCCTCATTGACAACAATCAATGACAACAATCAATGACAAGACTCAATAACAACAATCAATGACAAGACTCAATGACAACAATCAATGACAACAGTCAATGACAACAGTCAATAACAACAATAAATGACAACAATCAAGGTCAAGACTCAATGACAAGAATCAATGACAACAGTCAATGACAACAATAAATGACAACAATCAATGACAACAAGTTCCAGTACGCGATCAAGATGTAGAATTCAGTTCCAAAGCGGCTACATGAGACATCTTTAACAAGGCCAATAATCGCATCGGAAACTAACTCTCTGCTAGGGAAGGTACACAAAATCCTTACTATTGCAAAAGTGAGCAGAGGACACAGAGAGCTCAAACATTCGATGGCTTGTCGATATGTATTGTCTAAGCCTTGTGGGGGGGGGGGGGGGTAAGGGGCAAATTTGATTGTTGTTAGTGGAAATGTTATGCCGTCGATCAATGGATGTTGAAACTACAATCGATGTTTTGGCAATCCACTGACTGTAAGATTTTGAAATCAATCGGAGAACGAGCATTACGGCTCAACTGAAAGTATGCACAATCATCGGTCTTCTATAAATACTCAGTATCTACACTCTTCGCCATTTTCTGAAGGAGATTAAGAAACTATACATTTGCGCACAGTCTAGTGACGTCGATCTGTGACAGAAGAGTCTGGCGAGATAGCACAATCGGGTGACGTCGATTTGTAACAAAAGAGTCTGGCGAGATAGCACAATCGGGTGACGTCGATTTGTAACAGAAGAGTCTGGCGAGATAGCACAATCGGGTGACGTCGATTTGTAACAGAAGAGTATGGCGAGATTGTAGCACAATCGGGTGACGTCGATTTGTAACAGAAGGATCTGGCGAGATAGCACAATCGGGTGGCGTCGATTTGTAGCAGAAGAGTGTGACCAGATAGAACAATGGAGTGGCGTCGATTTGTAACAGAAGAGTCTGGCCAGATATTACAATCGGGTGGCGTCGATTTGTAGCAGAAGAGTGTGACCAGATAGAACAATGGAGTGGCGTCGATTTGTAACAGAAGAGTCTGGCCAGGCAGAACAGTCGAGTGACGTGGATTCGAGTCAAAACAGTCTGGCCAGGCAGAACAGTCGAGTGACCTGGATTCGTGACAGAGCAGTCCGACCAGATAAGACAAATCATCATTCTCATGGATCAACTCTTTGTGGAACACACAGATTTGGGTAAATGCAGACGTCTTTCTGTTCTGGACACCATTACATTTCAGATGTTCATATTTTCACCCATAAGTGTTGAGACAAGCGGAGAGCTCATTGTAAAATAAAAGTGGCAACAATAAAATGACACTTACTCGTAAGTAGCTTACACAAAGGATAATATTCAACATTATTAGGGCAACTATTGGTGCACATATGTAAAATATGTTCAACTCATATTATGATCTTCTGTGTTTTGTGTGTGTAGTCACGTTTAATTCAATTTCCATTCACATGAGTTATTTCAATCTTGAATTTGTTTGTGCGACATACAATGTTCTGTTTTCAGAATAAAGGATGATGATGTTGAATGCTCACAATGAGTAAGATTACTCTTTTGTACGCCCTGAAAAGGACGTTAAGTGGCTGGTTGCTGTAGCTTACCTCACATCCCGAGCGTGCTGATGACGGTGGACCGGGGTTCTCAAGGCGGTTGTGCTATGCTCGGCATCATTTTAATGTTGCTCACTACTACGGGGATCATGTCGATTTTCCCACCTCGTTAGCCAGGCTGCCATGAAAATAGCCCACGTTAAAGTAAAGTGTAGACCGATCAGTATGTTTTACCTGACCCTATCTAACATGTCCGATCAGTATGTTTTACCTGACCCTATCGAACATGTCCGATTAGTATGTTTTACCTGACCCTATCTAACATGTCCGATTAGTATGTTTTACCTGACCCTATCGAACATGTCCGATTAGTATGTTTTACCTGACTCTATCTAACATGTCCGATCAGTATGTTTTACCTGATCCTATCTCACATGTCCGATCAGTATGATTTGGCTAACCCTGTCTAACGTGTACGACCAATATGATATGCCTCGACCCTGACTAACATGTATGAACAGTATGATATGCCTGACGATACGTTAGTAACATTATCCTGTAGAAAGGGAAATAACAGTGTTTTCCCGTTATTGCTTCTGTGTATTATATATTTGTTAAATGATGCACTACAAGTTTTGAGTACCTCCGCTCAATTATAAGCAACAATGAAGATTGCCTGAAGGAAGTTAGAAGGAGAATGGCTATGGTAATGCAGAGATGACGTTTAATAAGAAACTTATGGCAGAAAACTAATAAAATGACGAAAGTACAAATCCTGCGAACTTGCATCTTCCCGGTGGCAATGTACGGATGTGAAACATGGGCCACCATACAAATACTGAAGAAAAAGATTGAATATTTTGAACTAAAATACTACAGGAAAGTGCTCAAGATACCGTGGACAGCGAAAAATAAATATTCAGATATCCTACAAGAACTGGGTTTTGAGGAAAATTATCTCATAAACAATATCTTGTCCAGAAAACTAAAATATTTTTGCTGCAACAAACGCCATAGTGCCCCTGAGAGAATGATACTGGATGGTATGGTGCCTGGAAAGAGGGGCAGAGGCAGACTGAGGACCAGATGGACGCAAGACATCACAGAGGTCCTGAAGAGGACAGTGACAGAGGCGGAAGTTCTGCCCAGATATCTAGTCTTACAGATCGGCTGTTGTGAAAGCGACGTTCTGCAAAGGACAAGCTACATGATGATAGTGACAATGTGCTATTTATGTTTAAATATTTGACTTACAAATTTGAAACCGTTGTGCCTGTCAAAGATTTGAAGAACAGAATAATAAAATCTAAAAAAAACCGATCATATGACTTTATTCCTATTTCTGGGAATGTCCAGGGGTTTTGAAGAAATAATCAAATAATATTCTCTAATATTTAATAATCTTTAATAATCTTTACCTGCAAATAATGAGCTTATAATGGGGTGCTTATGCATCTTAGTGTTTGTGTGTTTAAAAAAAAATCCAAAGTTGAATAAAAAATGGCAGTATACACATCTATCAGTTTAGTTGGAGATTCAGGAGAGAAAGTGCAGAAACAAAGGATACATAATGATTTTGGAAACTTGTATAACCAGACATTTGATTGATGGAGCACTCTGAAAATAGTTGAGTAGGGAAGTTTAGAAACACATGAAATAGTAAATCGATAAAACACATACAGGTAATGGCTCTGTGACCGCATAGGACAAAAACAAAGTGATGCATGCTTTACGGTAACAAGGCCTTCGTCAGAGAAATAAACAAAGCGAAAACAACTAACAAATCATAACAAAAACAAAACATGATGTGAAATGAGCTTTTTAAATGAAGAAGGCCCTTCTGCCATAACTTAGATGTCATTTTGTTTTTATCTTGGTGCGGTCATAGAGCTATTACTATTATATGGTTGTCCTGGTGCGATCATAGAGCCATTAGCTTTATATGCTTATGTCCTGGTGCGGTTATAGAGCCATTAACTTTATATGTTTTTGTCTTGTTATGGTCATAGAGCCCTTACCTATTTATGTTTTTGTACTGGCATGGTCACTGAGCCCTTACCTATATATGTTTTTGTCCTGGCATGATCACCGAGCCATTACCTATATATGTTTTTGTTCTGACATGATCACTGAACCATTACCTATATATGTTTTTGTCCTGGCATGATCACCGAGCCATTACCTATATATGTTTTTGTTCTGACATGATCACTGAGCCATTACCTATATATGTTTTTGTCCTGGCATGATCACCGAGCCATTACCTATTTATGTTTTTGTTCTGACATGATCACTGAGCCATTACCTATATATGTTTTTGTCCTGGCATGATCACGGAGCCATTACCTATATATGTTTTTGTTCTGACATGATCACTGAGCCATTACCTATATATGTTTTTGTCCTGGCATGATCACTGAGTTATTACCTACATGTGTTTGTATGGACTTTTAGCCTTCAGTACCATTGCAGCTTTGAACTATTTATTTCTGGAAGAGCATAGTGGAAGTGGAAATCAAGGCAACTGGAGACCCATGTGCGGAGATAAAGAAGATGGTACACAATGGAGATCAATGGAAGGTGAACGATCAGCCCTTTTCTCAATGAAGTTGAACATAAAGAAAAAATTATACAAACAATACTTGACTAATTGTTTGCTTGTTGTCGAGGCCCTGAAAGGAAGAACGGAATAGCCCTCCCAGTAGCCTGCTAGGCATGTCGTACGAGGCTACTAAGGAGGGTTAGGCGTCACTCCCATTGCCTCAAACTATAAGCCACTAAATAGAGTAGAAGGCCTCTATACGGACACGGTAAAAGAGAAGCGACTAATAAACCAAGACATCTCATTAAACTTTCATCATCTCCACGCCAAGCACAGACTGTCACCAAATACCGTCATGCTCTCTTGAGTTATCTGCCCCAGCTCTGTCTAGGTCTTTCACAATTTCTTGACGTCTGCTTCGAGCCCTTCTTCGTAAGTCTTTTTGTTTAACTCTACTTCTTTCCCCTTGGTGATTCCAGAACGGAGAATGATAGCGTCTGGTCTCATTAATATCTGTCCTATACAACACCAGCACATTCTCCTCACCTCGTTCCCTTGTTTGTCTGTTTCTTTCCAACATTTCCATATTATTGAACTTATCATTCCATTCAATCCTTCAGTTACGCGCAGTCACTTATTTGTGACATTCTCCATGTTTTGCACTAATGCCTTTGAAAAAGCCCAGACATACACATGCCGTCACCCTAGTGTCACCGGGGACCGAAAGGGGAACAACGAATATTAACACAGTAAACCTGTCAAGCGTGTCGTAGGCGACAACTAAGTAAGATTCACCATGGTGCTCGCTACCTCATCCTGTCGAAATGTTCAGCCACATAAACTTTACAAAATATGGACAAGTCAACTAACAAGAAATATACAAGTCAACTAACAAGACAGAAGAAAGTTCTCTGTAAAGAGGTCCTGTGGCGGGACACTGAAAAAGCCGAAAGGAATCTGCATCACTGGAGAAGAGAGCTTGAAACAAGCACAACGGAAACATAGACAGTACTGGAAGAGATTGCCCAGGACAGGAGTACTTGACGTGCTTTTGTTGAAGACATGTGCAGCACAGTGAACTGAACGATTTTAATGATGATGACACTTTGTGGCGACTGCAAGGACAAGCTGCTTATATTTCTTAGTCCTAAAAACTTACCCACAGCGACCAAAACAAATTAGAATATAGGCCGTAACTAAAGTTAACAAAAAATAAATAAATACCAACAACAGTGAAAAACCCGCGCGAAGTTAAGGGGGCGGGGCGGGGATGGAAAGGGAGAATGCAGAACGAATAAAACTGATGTAATTATTTGCTGCTGCAGAAGACTAAATCAGAGGCGATAGTCCTTGAATACTTCACCAGCTATTGACTAATGATTCAACAAGAAGCAAAAGACAAGCACAGAAAAATGACTAAAACGGACAATATGCTCTTGCTGTACCTTCAGCCCTTGAATAAACATCTCCCTAGTAACGTAGAGGTCATTTTCCTTGTCAAACATCCGGAAAAGGTCCATAACTCTGATTCCCATAACACTGAGGTAACGGATGAGCAGGTAGAGTGGGTCCTCACGACGCGCTGAAAGCAGAAGAGGCACCAACAAGGCAATGGCCTGTGGTATATAGCTTCTTAATATTTACAGACAAATATAAATACATTACATTATTCGTTCTGCCAATTCTCATCATCAAAATCATTCGAAGTCGGTCTGGCTGTCCCGCCCCACCTCCACCCTCACCCCCCTTCCCCCATCGCTCTATGAACACCATGTATCGTCTGAAACCAGCAGACGCTTTCTCTGAAACCACGCTACGGATTTAAATAACCTATTTCGTCCCCATCCAGCTGTATAGTTTCGAAACATGGACTATTCTGAGAATGATCAGATCCTCATTGAAGAATTCCACATGCGCAGCCCGGAGCTGTATTCTTGCAACCCACTGGTACGATGAAGTGACCATGCTAAACCACCGCGCTTAAAGCAGGTCATGTGCATCAAGCTTGAGAAACAACCCTCTCCGTCATGGCCCCGCCCACACGGCCGTCCACGCACAACTTGTTTAGGTCAAATCAGAAAGATATCATCCTCACTGCATGTAGCCCAGGACAGTCGCTCATAGTGATCATGGACGGTTGGCGAGCACCTCAGTTATAAACACTTAATGAAACAGTAAATATACGCTTTTCAGGACCTACAAACCTACTACTGTTGTTTGTGAATGCCCACAATGAGTAGGTTACCCTTTTGTGCTCCTTGGAAAGGACGTTAAGTGGCAGATTGCAGTACCTTTCCTCCCATCCCTAGCGTGCTGATGAAGGTGGACCGGGGTCGTCCAGGCGCCTGGGCTATGCTTGACTTCATCTTCGTGTCGCTCACTACTACGATGATCACGTTGAACCTCACCTTGTTAGCCAGACTGTTGTCCTCGACAACACTCCGTTTCCAGGACGACCAACGAGGAAGTCAGGTGATGGTCTTGGCCAGTATATTTCTCATGACCCCGGCTAACATTGTCTGATCAGTGTGTTTTGCCTGACCAGACGTTAGCCTCATCGTCCCACAAACCTACTATTCAACCCACCAACCAACCCACCAACGAACCAACCAACCAACCAACCAAAGCACCAACCAACCCACCAACCAAAGCACCAACCAACCAACCAACCTAACGAACCTACATCATACCTACAAAATACCAATCTACATACCTACTATCTTACATTTTCGTTTGACCTCCTGAAAACCATGTAGTAACTATTTGATTAATCAATCATATTTGAGGTATCCGGGTAAGGAATACTGATTAGTCCAGTATGACAGCTTTCCTAGAAAAGACACCTATGATAACTAACTGCTTCCCTACTGGTAAGATGGGACAGCTACATGTTAAGAAATCAGCCCTCAAACAAACACAGGTTAAAGACGGATGCACTAGCCCAGTGCGTATAATTTAGTGCAGGGCCTAGGGCAACCTGCCCAAGAAGTCTTTTGGACTATTTTAATAATGTAGGGTACCAGGCTATGGGCGAGAAGTCTTCTACCCTAGAGGGGGTTTACCACACTATTGATCTCCTCTTACGATATGTAAGAACGTAGAACGATATGTGGCAGTGTTCCTATCCTAACTTGCATAGGTACATACAGACACACACACACGCATCCAAGCACTGGTTAATACGTCACGATATCACTTAAAAGGCTGCAGCCCGGGGTGGAAAGAGGCGTATCTCCTCCAGTAGAAAACAGAAATGCAAACACTTCAAAAAATACAATTTGCACATCTCTCTCGCTCTCACACACAGAGCCCACCTGGAATCTACTCTAGCTACAACTTAATGGAGATACCATTGTTTAGATATGTCCAACAATATGGCTCTGTCTTTCATTTGTGGTGTCAATGTAAACCTGCATATAAATCGTCAAAATGAGTAAATACTCGTTTGTCCTCGATGAAAACATCTAGATCGTAATGAATGTCCACTATAAGTACAGCGTGAGTGCGCACTTACAATCCAAATAACCACACAGTTACAGGACATCACACAGTTACAGGACATCACACAGTTACAGGAAATCACATAGTTACAGGACATCACATAGTTACAGAACATCACATAGTTACAGGACATCACACAGTTACAGGACATCACATAGTTACAGGACATCACACAGCGACACACAAATAATTGCGAAAAGTTTGCATAATCCGAATCATTAAAGTCGAACATAAATTCCAGGTAGTCAGTCTACTGTGCATCACAATAAGCTATTTTCGACTGCTTACTATGCCCTTAGTGAATGACTGCTGTACGTGCAGAAACGAACTGCTTCTACTTCACCCAATCTACTGCTATCATTCGTACATTGTCCCGGCTCTGGCTCATAGTTTTCATTTCTGATTCTATGAGAGTTGGGACCTGCGCATGGGCAAACGTCCTTGTAGATGCACAGGTCGACTAAGTTTAAGACTAAGATGATAAATCTAGTTCTTGTTTTTTTCCCGGCCTCTGTTTTGCCTTCCGCTTGGTGGTCCATGTCATGACGGGTCTAATGATAGATTCATGGTAGCTGCTTAAGACACGATCGATCCAATTCCCGCGTCGACTAGATAATCTAGACAAAATCAGTTTCTGGTTGGTGAAAGTGTTCGGCTAGAAAGTTTTATGAATCTTTCAGGTTTTTGCGCTCCAGCGCCACAGAGAACAAGTGAATATTAAAAAAAAGAATATTTTTTTTCATTAAAATCCTAAAACGTTTTTGTGTGTGTTGTTTTTGGACTGCAGAACGGATTCACAGTGATGAACGGAAACGGTGGGCGATCGAATCCCGCAAGTTTCAAGCGACCCCTGGTCTCACGGGAGGTAAGACCAGAGTATCTGCATCTGCATCATAGTCTGTAAATTGTTAGAGTCAATAATCAAAGAAAACATTGTAATGCATTTAGAAAAATTTAATCTAATTAGAAATAGTCAGCATGGGTTTACTAGAGGGAGATCATGCTTAACAAATCTATTAGAATTCATGGAGGAGGTTACTAAAATCATAGATAAAGGGGAGCCAGTGGATGTTATTTATCTAGACTTTGCAAAGGCCTTTGATAGAGTACCTCATCAAAGATTATTTCGAAAGTTAAAATCACATGGAATAGGTGGGGAAGTTGCCAAATGGATTGAAAATTGGTTAACAGGAAGAAGGCAGAGGGTGGGCATAAATAAGGAGTACTCTGAGTGGAGTGAAGTGAAAAGTGGTGTGCCACAGGGCTCGGTTTTGGGACCAATTTTGTTCTTGATATATATAAATGATTTGGACATTGATATGAGATCCATGATTGCAAAATTTGCTGATGACACAAAACTATGCAGTAGTGTCTCATCTAAAGCGGAAGTGGATATATTGATGTCGGATTTAGATAAAATTCGAGAATGGTCTGTAAGCTGGCAAATGGAGTTTAATGTAGATAAATGTACAGTCATCCACATGGGTAGATCCAATATGGAACATAAATACAGAATGGGAGAAAACAATATTAGAAAGATAGATAAGGAAAGGGACCTAGGGGTTATAATAGATCATACAGGAAAGGTGAGTGAGCAAGTTAAGGTAGCAGTGAAAAAGGCAAATGCAATGTTAGGTATGATAAAAAGAAATATTAAACATAGGAGCAAGGAAGGGATCGTCAAACTGTATAAAGCTTTAGTTAGACCTAGATTGGAGTACTGTGTACAGGTGTGGAGTCCTTATCATAGAGGGGACATAAACATGCTAGAAAGAATACAAAAAAGAGCGACAAAGATGATAGTTGGATTCCAGAATTACAGTTATGAGGAACGACTCAGAAAAACGGGCCTACAGTGTCTCGAAGAGAGAAGAATTCGTGGTGACTTAATACAGGTTTATAAGATGATCAGAGGAATCGATAAATTAGACTATAACAAGTTTTTTAAAATACAGCCACCTACAATAACACGAGGGCATAGCTACAAGCTGATTAAAGAGAGGTCCAGGTTAGATATTAGGAAATATTTTTTTAGTCAGAGAGTGGTGTCTGCTTGGAATGCATTGCCAGGGGAGGTGGTGGAGGCAGGGACAGTTAATGCGTTTAAGAATAAACTGGATGCGCATAGATTTTAGAGCAAGGTGATGTAAATGTAACTGGTTGTATACAGACTCTGCAGGGTCTTCTAAACCAGTATAAAGACGTTAAGTTAAGTTATGAGTTACCTCCAGTCGTTTCGACCAATTGTCTTGTCACTGATCCAAGGTAGCTCTGGTCAAGAGTGAGATTGATGCCCAGCGCATAATCTTTCTCACTATAATCCAAATACTGCGCACATCACATTATTAAGACAGAACCGTTTTTAAACGTTTTTCGGTAGAAACTCTTGAATTACCTTTCTGGGATCTGCCATAATTTGATAGATTAACAGATCGTACTAGTTGTGGATGTGAACGAAAATTTCAGCTCTCTCGATCACGAGGAAGTTGGTTAAAATAGGAGAAATAGAAGTCACGCAACGGATAAGGGTCGTATCAAAAGCTCGCAAAGAGTAGTTCTACACAGACCCGCATGTGTCACGCAAAGTGTAAGGTAGCAGCAATATCGATCAGCACAATAGTTCTTCGATTTGCTCGGATTGCAATCATGTTAATGGGTATGTGTATTTTAGAGCTGCACGGGAATTTAGACCTTGATGTCAAATATTTATTGATGATTATGGACCCTCATTTAACTAACAACATGCAGAATATGTCTGTGGTTGAAAGCTGAGTACCTTCGACTAAATGAGGTTAAAGAAATGATTTAAAAAAAAACCTGTTTATTTCCATTGTTAGGTACACCGTGAAATTTTATAGCATTGAGGAATAAATGATGCGTGCCCCAGCAGTCGCCACGTAGTGTACACACTAGATTTGTATTTGTACTCGGATAGAAAAAGACCTATGCTTTACCCAGTATTTGAACGAACGTCCCCGTCGACAAAGACCGACTTCCACAAACCACTAAAGCCAGCTGATCCTCTTAAATATGTAAAAAATTATAACCAAAACAAAATGAACGTGACACACAGCCGGTTTCACACCAGGGAACAATTTAGAGAAAAACCGGATGTTCACGCACACTCTCACCATTTTGAATAAACATCAGATAATGAACAAGACTAATAGCTATTTTAGAAAGAATTGAACGTAATTAGCATGTCCTTTACAGAACGTCGCTTCTTACAGCCGTCAACCTATTTGGATGTTATAAGTTTCTTGGCAAGTGTGCAGTAAGGTAGGTTGAAATTATTGTCCGCACATGGAGGACCGAAACAAACACCAAAGTTTCTGAACTGAACACGAGCGTGATTCAAACCGGGTGCGTTTGGGATTGTGAAACGGACGCTTCAACCCTATGCCACCCAGCCTCCTTAGAAAAAATAAATATATCTATTTGGTAAGATTTAGCATTTGGCTGAAGGGTGAAAGGGGGGGGGGGGGAAGGGAAACGAAGCGATAGTAGGTGCTATTTCAGAGGGGGGAGTAGGCGCTATATCAGATATGTAAGGCACTCGTCTCTCAAGAAATGAACTATAGCACGAAACGGCTGACGTTTCAGGCTACCCCTGGTCTTAAGGAGCACCTAGTTCTTTAGGAGACAGACGATAAACTCGGAGGTACCGTGTGCACGATGTGCTCTTCAAAGAGCCTTTGGTAGCTGAAAGTTGAAAACAGAAACTCGAAGCTGTCCGGGGAAACAACTCGACAAAACATTGGGATTACTAACGAATTCACCGAATACCTTCCAACGAGCCTAATTAACAACAGGAACAATTGAAAAAAGATAATGCTACGGATAGCCTTCGGCTACCTTGCAGCCGGTATACATCTGCTGGTTTGAATAGCAGGATTTCAATGCTTCCTAGATATTCAAAAGTAGAAAAAGTAAAAGAAAGTAGGACAGTTGTTTCTAACAATGGTATTCAATGCGGATCCAATAATATTTGTCCTCGGTTTCTTTCTGAACCCGCCACGAGAGATGAAACTGGGATGATGCCCACATATTTCTATTCTTCTTATTTTAATTTTTTCCTTCTTCTTCTTCTTCTTCTTCTTCTTCTTCTTCTTCTTCTTCTTCTTCTTCTTCTTCTTCTTCTTCTTCTTCTTCTTCTTCTTCTCCTCTTCTTCTTGTTCTTCTTCTTCTTCTTCGTCTTCTTCTTCTTGTTCTTCTTCTTCTTCTTCTTCTTCTTTTTCTTCTTCTTCGTCTTCTTCTTCTTCTTCTTCTTCTTCTTCTTCTTCTTCTTCTTCTTCTTCTTCTTCTTAACGCGTTCTTCCTGAAAATGACGTTTTGTCACGTTGTGTTATAGTTACAAGGAGATCTGTGCCTTTCGATCTGATACATCCGGTTTCAGCAATGCGTTTTTGAGACCGAGTTTTGAGGTCGGCTTTGAATCCCATTCTCTCAGCCAGGCTGCACAGGGTCATCATTTGAAGTCGAAACAGGATATTGTTAAAGAAAGCGCAGCAGCGGAGAGTTGTCTGTACCAAACAGAACAGTGTTGTCCGTGTGAGCGAGATCGGTGAAGATTGACAGGTCGATTGCGATACTCTCTTGGGTGCGTACTGAAGTGGTCAAGGAGTCAGTCGACCGCCGACAGAATAGGTCGGGGCAAGAACACAGACTTATCTGACATCCGAAGTCGTGGAGAATCTTATCATAGAGAGAGAGAGAGAGAGAGAGAGAGAGAGAGAGAGAAAGAGAGAGAGCCATCCAGTCGGATTTTGGCGCCGGTGTCCTTGTGTAACTCCTTGATGATATTCTCCAGGGATGGCAGAGTGCAAATTTCCTGGAGGGCTGTCAATAAAACCGACTGATCAACCGAGTTGAAAGTAGACTTCAAGTTCACGTATGCAGCGTACAAGGGGCGATTGAAGGCCCGACAAAGTTCGGCAAATAGACGCAGAACAAAGATAGCGTTTATGGTAGAAAGGACAGGAGTGAAGCCAGACTGCTGTGGGCGACGTTTTGTGTCCAGGAGAGGATTGAGTCTAGCCACGTGGGCAAAAACCTTCCCCTGGACCTAGAGACGTTGTATAGTCCTGTAACTGCTGCTATCTTTGCGACTCTCCTTGCCTTTTTGCACGGAGACTATGATTCCATTGCACCTGTCGACCTGCAGAAATAGGTAATGAAGGGCAGAGCTGTTCGGTAGTGTACATAATTGCAGTAGTGACCCTATACTCCGGCTGGCGTGAAAATGAACAAGAAGAGGAAGAAAAAGAATAAGAAGAAGGAGAAGAAGAAGAAGAAAAGAGAAAGAAGGAAAAATAGGGATGAGCGACAAATAGAAGTTGACTTAACAATGTAGTAACATGGCAAAGAGGCAGAATGCAGAATAAATGTAGCTCTGGCACTGTGTTGACACAGATATCGGTAATGACGTGTTTCCGTATAGTGTCTCGGTGAATGGTATTCAGGACAGAAATGGATACATACTCCGACGAACATTTAGCTAATTATGCTTTTTGAATGATTTGCGCAATTCCTTCAATATTTGGCTACGTATGCGAGATTGGTCAAAAGGCACACTTACACACCCCCGGACAGATACACACATACACACATGTATAGACGTACACTCGCTCAGACACACTCACTCACACACACCTCCACACACATACACACACACACACACATACATACACACTGCTGCCGAAAACGGATGACTGAAAAGTGCAAATATCGCAGACAGACTGTATAATAGCGACACAACGCATTTCGTTCGCCGGACTACATCCTGCTACCTGCAAATCCCTGTTCAGGGCTTGTTAGCGGGAGATTAAGAACGAACGCAACGAAGAAGGCGAAGACACACACATGCACACGCGCGTACATGCTTACAAGCTCTCCCCTACATTTACACACACAAACACACACACACGCGCGCCCACGCACACACATATGGAAGTCATTTTCAAAAGTGAGAAGTTGTTTTATATCATAGTTAATCACAACAATCATTATCATCATCATCATCATCATCATCATCATCATCATCATTATCACCACCATTATAACTATTATCACGCTTATTACTAACCATCAATCCATCCATCCCTCCATCCATCCCTCCATCCATCTGGTTCCCCTTGGATCAAAAAGCTACAATGGATGCGCTGCTTCTGTTCATATTCTTCTTCTTCTTCTTCTTCTTCTTCTTCTTCTTCTTCTTCTTTTTCTTCTTCTTCTTCTTCTTCTTTTTCTTCTTCTTCTTCTTCTTCTTCTTCTTTTTCTTCTTCTTCTTTTTCTTCTTCTTTTTCTTCTTCTTCTTCTTCTTCTTCTTTTTCTTCTTCTTCTTCTTCTTCTTCTTCTTCTTCTTCCTCGTTTTGTTCCTGTTCTTGTTCTTCTTGCAACTGATACTTTGTTTCTAATCCGGTGAGGTTCACGAAGGAGGTTGTGCGTTCAAGGTCTTCTCTAGTACCCCACAACGGGTCATACTGATTCTCTTTGATCTGCATAAGTCGGATGGTCCTGCAGGATATGATTTCGTGCTTGCTCGGGTGCTCCCCAATCGCATGTGTGATATCTAAGACCCATTCTGTGGAGGTGGGTCTTGTGTCTTCAATGTCCCAACTTGAGTCTGCAGATCTTTGTCTGCCCATATCTGCCAAGTTTGTCTATGCTGTAATTTTCCGTGTTGTATGATTTGTGCTGGTTTTTCCATTCCGTCCTCATGAATTATGTGATGAGTGTTTTTCCATTCCGTCCTCATGAATTATGTGATGAGTGTTTTTCCATTCCGTCCTCATGAATTATGTGATGAGTGTTTTTCCATTCCGTCCTCATGAATTATGTGATGAGTGTTTTTCCATTCCGTCCTCATGAATTATGTGATGAGTGTTTTTCCATTCCGTGCTCATGAATTTTGTGATGAGTGTTTTTCCATTCCGTCCTCATGAATTATGTGATGAGTGTTCTTCCATTCCGTCCTCATGAATTATGTGATGAGTGTTTTTCCATTCCGTCCTCATGAATTATGTGATGAGTGTTTTTCCATTCCGTCCTCATGAATTATGTGATGAGTGTTTTTCCATTCCGTCCTCATGAATTATGTGATGGGTGTTTTTCCATTCCGTCCTCATGAATTATGTGATGAGTGTTTTACCATTCCGTTCTCATGAATTATGTGATGAGTGTTTTTCCATTCCGTCCTCATGAATTATGTGATGAGTGTTTTTCCATTCCGTACTAATGAATTATGTGATGAGTGTTTTTCCATTCCGTCTTCATGAATTATGTGATGAGTGTTTTTCCATTCCGTCCTCATGAATTATGTGATGAGTGTTTACCCATTCCGTCCTCATGAATTATGTGATGAGTGTTTTTCCATTCCGTCCTCATGAATTATGTGATGAGTGTTTTTCCATTCCGTCCTCATGAATTATGTGATGAGTGTTTTTCCATTCCGTCCTCATGAATTATGTGATGAGTCTTTTTCCATTCCGTCCTCATGAATTATGTGATGAGTGTTTTTCCATTCCGTCCTCATGAATTATGTGATGAGTGTTTTTCGATTCCGTCCTCATGAATTATGTGATGAGTGTTTTTCCATTCCGTCCTCATGAATTATGTGATGAGGGTTTTTCCATTCCGTCCTCATGAATTATGTGATGAGTGTTTTTCCATTCCGTCCTCATGAATTATGTGGTGAGTGTTTTTCCATTCCGTCCTCATGAATTTTGTGATGAGTGTTTTTCCATTCCGTCCTCATGAATTATGTGATGAGTGTTCTTCCATTCCGTCCTCATGAATTATGTGATGAGTGTTTTTCCATTCCGTCCTCATGAATTATGTGATGAGTGTTTTTCCATTCCGTCCTCATGAATTATGTGATGAGTGTTTTTCCATTCCGTCCTCATGAATTATGTGATGGGTGTTTTTCCATTCCGTCCTCATGAATTATGTGATGAGTGTTTTACCATTCCGTTCTCATGAATTATGTGATGAGTGTTTTTCCATTCCGTCCTCATGAATTATGTGATGAGTGTTTTTCCATTCCGTACTAATGAATTATGTGATGAGTGTTTTTCCATTCCGTCTTCATGAATTATGTGATGAGTGTTTTTCCATTCCGTCCTCATGAATTATGTGATGAGTGTTTTTCCATTCCGTCCTCATGAATTATGTGATGAGTGTTTTTCCATTCCGTCCTCATGAATTATGTGATGAGTGTTTTTCCATTCCGTCCTCATGAATTATGTGATGAGTGTTTTTCCATTCCGTCCTCATGAATTATGTGATGAGTGTTTTTCCATTCCGTCCTCATGAATTATGTGATGAGTGTTTTTCCATTCCGTCCTCATGAATTATGTGATGAGTGTTTTTCCATTCCGTCCTCATGAATTATGTGATGAGTGTTTTTCCATTCCGTCCTCATGAATTATGTGATGAGTGTTTTTCCATTCCGTCCTCATGAATTATGTGATGAGTGTTTTTCCATTCCGTCCTCATGAATTATGTGATGAGTGTTTTTCCATTCCGTCCACATGAATTATGTGATGAGTGTTTTTCCATTCCGTCCTCATGAATTATGTGATGAGTGTTTTTCCATTCCGTCCTCATGAATTATGTGATGAGTGTTTTTCCATTCCGTCCTCATGAATTATGTGATGAGTGTTTTTCCATTCCGTACTAATGAATTATGTGATGAGTGTTTTTCCATTCCGTCCTCATGAATTATGTGATGAGTGTTTTTCCATTCCGTCCTCATGAATTATGTGATGAGTGTTTTTCCATTCCGTCCACATGAATTATGTGATGAGTGTTTTTCCATTCCGTCCTCATGAATTATGTGATGAGTGTTTTTCCATTCCGTCCTCATGAATTATGTGATGAGTGTTTTTCCATTCCGTCCTCATGAATTATGTGATGAGTGTTTTTCCATTCCGTCCTCATGAATTATGTGATGAGTGTTTTTCCATTCCGTCCTCATGAATTATGTGATGAGTGTTTTTCCATTCCGTCCTCATGAATTATGTGATGAGGGTTTTTCCATTCCGTCCTCATGAATTATGTGATGAGTGTTTTTCCATTCCGTCCTCATGAATTATGTGGTGAGTGTTTTTCCATTCCGTCCTCATGAATTTTGTGATGAGTGTTTTTCCATTCCGTCCTCATGAATTATGTGATGAGTGTTCTTCCATTCCGTCCTCATGAATTATGTGATGAGTGTTTTTCCATTCCGTCCTCATGAATTATGTGATGAGTGTTTTTCCATTCCGTCCTCATGAATTATGTGATGAGTGTTTTTCCATTCCGTCCTCATGAATTATGTGATGGGTGTTTTTCCATTCCGTCCTCATGAATTATGTGATGAGTGTTTTACCATTCCGTTCTCATGAATTATGTGATGAGTGTTTTTCCATTCCGTCCTCATGAATTATGTGATGAGTGTTTTTCCATTCCGTACTAATGAATTATGTGATGAGTGTTTTTCCATTCCGTCTTCATGAATTATGTGATGAGTGTTTTTCCGTTCCGTCCTCATGAATTATGTGATGAGTGTTTTTCCATTCCGTCCTCATGAATTATGTGATGAGTGTTTTTCCATTCCGTCCTCATGAATTATGTGATGAGTGTTTTTCCATTCCGTCCTCATGAATTATGTGATGAGTGTTTTTCCATTCCGTCCTCATGAATTATGTGATGAGTGTTTTTCCATTCCGTCCTCATGAATTATGTGATGAGTGTTTTTCCATTCCGTCCTCATGAATTATGTGATGAGTGTTTTTCCATTCCGTCCTCATGAATTATGTGATGAGTGTTTTTCCATTCCGTCCTCATGAATTATGTGATGAGTGTTTTTCCATTCCGTCCTCATGAATTATGTGATGAGTGTTTTTCCATTCCGTCCTCATGAATTATGTGATGAGTGTTTTTCCATTCCGTCCTCATGAATTATGTGATGAGTGTTTTTCCATTCCGTCCACATGAATTATGTGATGAGTGTTTTTCCATTCCATCCTCATGAATTATGTGATGAGTGTTTTTCCATTCCGTCCTCATGAATTTTGTAATGAGAGTTTTTCCATTCCGTCCTCATGAATTTTGTGATGAGTGTTTTTCCATTCCGTCCTCATGAATTATGTGATGAGTGTTTTTCCATTCCGTCCTCATGAATTATGTGATGAGTGTTTTTCCATTCAGTCCTCATGAAATACGTGATGAGTGTCTTTCCTTTTTTAAAAATAGTTTTGTGGCTGGAGATTCTCTTGCGAGCTCATCTGCTATCTTGTTTCCAATGATCTCACAGTGGGCCGGAATCCAATGTAGCACTAGATCTGTTTCTTTTTTTAAACAGCAACTAGTTCTTTTTTGATATTTTGTGTGAAAGTCTATCTTGGCTGGGGCTTGAGATGGCTTGAAGTACGCTTCTCGAGTCTGTTAGTATGACCGTTTTTTTCTTTTCTTGCAGTTGTCTTTTGGCTAATAAGAACCTGAGTTGCTGTATGTACAATTGTTACTCCAGCTCTGAAATTATTACAGGTATCTCCTGTTGGTATGGATTGGTTTTCTATGTCGCCTAATTAGATGCATTGTCTTGAAATTCGCTCACCAGACTCAGCTGTACTGAATTCTTCTGTAACCATTCTCAGTAAGATATTCCTTGGTCTTCCCACTCGCCTTTTCCCCTCCAGTGAGTTCCAATCCAGTGTATGTCTGGTTATATTTCTGGGCTTATTTCTGAAGAGTGTATCCTCAGTTTCTCTCGCCAAGTATGTCTAAGTGCCCTCTCCTTTTAATGCTCCCTATAAAGCATGTCTTAAACAAACCATGACGTTTTTGTGGCGTACCGCTTCTACAGGACGGAGAACCATGTCCAACCCACATTAGTCGTCTCTTACAACATGATTGACAGGTACAATGTTACTAATCTGTGATCCCCTTTCTAGCCCTGGCAACAGTGTATAAAACAGAGAGACCGCAGCAAACTGACAATCAAATACCAATGAAAGCATCAACAAATAGGAATCGGCATTTGTCTTCTATTTACAATTTTCTTCGTTCTCTGCTTCCTTTGGAATATTCACACGCGTCCAGATATGCACGTCATTTCTTTGATCGTTATCATCCGTATAACTAAACTTAGATCGATATTCTTCCTGATTGGTCCCCCGTGGTCTCTGTTAATAACAAGAACGCGAATAGCATCACTGCCCCCCCTCCCCCCCCCCCACCAGAGAGCATGACGTATGAGGCGGCTAACTGTGTGACATAGCATAGCACCGGCCATGATTAAGTGGTTTGTTTAGAGCAGCATAGATGGCGCCTAACAGGCTGCAGGTCTACTTTGCTTTAGTGTTTAGGTCTATTAAGGTAGACTTGCACAACGGTTAACCACCCTCCGCGGCACTTGCTCCAACGCAGCGGAGAAATGAGCTACTTGAGCCTAGCTCGCTAAGCAGCAAATTCTCCTCCCGGCTAGGTCCAGCGAGTACCATAGCTGGGAACTGCACAAGTTCATCTGCCTCTAAGAACTAAGAAAATCTTGTTATAAACTTTTTCTTCTTCTGCTTCCACTTCTTCGACGTTCGTCTTGAAAGTGACATTAAGACGTTGTGCAGTTGTTTACAGCGATATTGAGCTATCTACGTCTTTCAGTCCGTCGCATCCAATTTCAGCTGGCACTTTTGAGTACCAGGTTTGCTTTCCCACTGCGTTGGCCAGATTGCACTAGTGACTAGCACAGCCTGTTTCCAGGCCACCACCTGGACACAGAATAGGGTTTTGGTCAACTATCCCTGGCAAGCGATCAGCTATAAGTCGCTGGCTGCTGTCAGCTCATTCACTGCCCCATATTTACATCCCCCAGCCCCCTTTTTTCCCATTGTTATCATCTGAATTGTTCCTGGGATGGCAAAAATAGGATTACTGTACTTTCTAAACATGTCACAAAAGGTGACAGAAGGAAGGTTTTGTATGTGTCTAGCAAGCTCATCATTTAAAATAACTGATGTTTACCATCCACTTTACGTGCTCGGATACAGGCTTCCTGAAAGAGGACCAGCTGTACTGAGGATCATTTGCTTTACATGGTGCGAGAAGGTGAAGTAAGATATTATTCTTTGTGTTAACGCTAGTTCCCGGTCAGCGACTTTAAGAAGATAATGTGGATTTTCTGTTATATGTGTCTCCGTGAATGCATTGGCTCGTAGTTGCTGAAATGTGTATCGGGTGAAAATGCTGAGCAGTGGATGAGCTGTAGCGAGTAGCGACCAAAAGCTTACTGCTAGCGTCAGGGCCAGCGATCCAGAGCTGTCAAGACTCTTCTCCATCTCCTTATGGTGATCCTGGATAACAGTCTACAACAGGGCAGACTTGCTAAGGAGAAGAAACAGAAGAGGGAAGGCTAACCCGGTACCCAAAAGTGTCTTGCTGAAGTCAGATGTATCAGATCGAAAGGTGTAAAAATCGCACTCAAGCTGTAAACTGACGCAACGCATTCCGTTCTTCGGACTACATCCTGCTACTTGCAAAGCCCTTTTGAGAGCTTGGTAGCGGAAGTTTGAGAACGAACAAAGTTGAAGAAGAAGAAGAATATTTTAGTATCGCAGTAAGTGAACCTTTGCAAAATAGTCTATAATGAATCATAAACATACGTCTCTTGATTCCAGCTCCATTACTGGTGTTCAGGATGCCGCCATGTTGAAGTGTGAAGTCTCGACATCTCGCTATGTCCGAGGCCTTCAGTGCGATTTTAGTGTTGATAGGAATGTCCTGTCAAATATTGCCAGAAACAAAATATAATTCGCCAGTAATGACCGGTGTTCATATATAAAAACAGGACCCAAAATATACATACGAGAATAAGTTCATTTACCAAGTACCAGGATTGGTGATGGACTGCTTGTCTGCCATGTCCAATCTTCTAAGGCTGACTAATGATTTCTTTAAGATATATTCGAATTGACTTCTGGACGTGTTCGCAGACATACAAGAGCAATTAATATAACGCGGGTGCATTTGTGTTGAGAGCTAGGTCAATGTTTACTGTCTGGGAGATAATCTTCATCGATATTTTCGTTGATAGAGTGCTCGCAAAGGCCCGTGTTCCACAATCGTTCTCGAAATATTACAGTCGATTCAACTGTAAAATGGTTCCTGGTTTACTTTTAGAGAATGGAAGGCAGCGAGAAAAAGAATTGATAATCCTGAATTATAAAAAAGCTTAAAGCTAGTGCGATGAAACATCCAACACTTTATCACCGCCAGCAGTATCTGTTATGGGACTGTGTTTATAGCTACATCCAGGCTTTGTTTTAGGAAAGACAAGAAATTCAGGAAAATATCAGCTGAAACCTACGGAGATGGTTGTTGGTGTGAAAACTAGGTATGTTCAAAAAGTTCCAGAACTTCTTTTGTACATCTTATTGTGGCATACTTGAAAACTATTCAGCCTTGTCTCCTTCGAAATACACCCCTCCACAATGTTGTTTCAATTCTGGAAGCAGTCCTGGTAAGAACATTTGAGAATGATGCATAAGTATGTCTGTGAATTGTCTTTGCTATCTCTAATGACCTGCAATCGTCGTAATTTCAATCTGGATTTCAGCCTTGTAATATATGAAGACAAGTCTTCAGCGGCCAGGTTAGACGAGAAGGGTGACCTGGGAAGGACACATCTTCGCTTTTGTTAAAAACTCAAGAATGAGCAGTCATGTATGGGCTGGATTATTGTCAGCGTTGATGATCAAGGGGTTGTTCTCTGCAACTTAGGTCTTTGTATTCGGATATTTCTCTGTTAAAATGTCATGGTACTATCCTTTCGAGAACCTTATAACACGAACCATGGCAACGGGAGCACGTCAGACAATATCGTGGATCGTCACGAACGGGTGGGGGGATGGGCGGGGTTGCATGGTGCAGAGAATTTGGTTCTATGAGGCATTTTGATGTTTTCTTGCATCACACTATTACTTTGCCTGACATGGTGTCATTGTGTGAATTCATTGTGTTCCGATCACAACAAATTAAAAGCTGCGATTCTAAGACACACAATTACAATTCAACCCCTCCTACAAAGAATTAACAATATCCATCAATTTTTAAATAGAACCTGTGTTTTGCATGGGTTGAAATTTTCATCTCTTATTTTCATTAATGTTTCATTATTTTGTAAAAATCACTTGAAAATCCTTTACAAAAACACTAAAATTTATTCCATGTTTCTCTCTCTCTGATTTATTCCAGACAAATGCACATACGGCCATTGAAGAAATACTTCGTTCTGCTGAAAGCATATAATGTAATAAAGAACATGGTCAGTTTGAATGAAATGAAAAGTACCTTACTTTCAGACTCAGAAGTTTAATATGTGAGGTAGGTTTAGCCACTGCTTTCAAAATTTCTTCACAGCCTTGTGTAGATACTGGATTGAGACCAATCTGCAGAGAATGAAAACAATGAGAACACACAGAAAGAAGTGGATACTATATGTCTGCCATAACCGTGGTTAAATGGAACAAGTTTCCTTTCGGGGCATTCAGTTATACAGAAGAAACATGCGGTGATCGCTATAGATAAGAGGTAAGGGGCTCGTCTTTCAAGAAACGAACGACAGCACGAAATGACAAGTGTTTGAATCTCCAAGTTTTAGCGGGCCTTGGGAGGTGAGATCGGGCGTCTAGTTCTTCTTTGCATATACAAGTACTCTTGGCAGTTGAATATTGAAAAGAGCAGAATGTTAGTCGCTATTCGATAAAAATATCTAAATGTTATGAAATTATCTCTCACACATGACCTGCGTGAAGACCAGAAAACGAGGCGACCTCACCATCATGAAAAGACGGAACAAGCCTATCACCTGTGTGTCTGCATATTTGGTTGCAAATATATATTAAAGACATCTACACCTTCAGGATAGGAGATACGGGACTAAGCGAGAACAGGAGTGAGAGGGAGAGAGAGAGAGAGAGAGAGAGAGAGAGAGGGAGAGAGAGAGTGAGAGAGAGAGAGAGACAGAGAGAAGAAACACGCAATCAGATATTCTGGATTATATTCTAGCAAAGCATCGGGCGCGATGGTCACTGACTGACTTTTCAGTCATCGGGAAAGGATTACAGAAGAAGGGGATGGATCAATGGCTACGAGGCTCTTAACCTGGGGTAAACAGATCGCCTGCCAATCCATACTGTAACACGTGGTCCTTGAGCTTGGCTAAGAAAAACTTCTTTTTCTTATTAGCATCCAATTTCTTTTTTTTTTTATCGCGTTCGTCCTGAAAAAGAACGTTGTGTTGTAGTTTACAACGAGGCTGTGATATCTTCGCCTTTAGGTTTGACACATTCAGTTTCAGCTGGTTGTTCGGGTAAATAGTTTGTCATCCCACTTTGATCCCTTTTCTCTTAGTCAAACTACACTAGTGCAGCCTGTTTCTAGGGCCGCTGCGTAGAGACGAACTAGGATTTTAGTCAGCAACACAAGCGAACCTCCACCCTCTCATACACTCTTGAGAAGCAAGGGCCTCACCTCTCATCAATAGTGATTCCCCCCCCCCCCCCCCCACCACGCAACCCCTCATTGAGAGGCGAACGTCTCACTTATCAGCAATAGCGACCCTACTTGAGAGGCGAGCTCCTTACCTCTCGGCAATTGGCCATCCACTGAAGATAATGAACCACAGCAGTGACATCTTCTGAAGGATGACACCAGACCGAGTGAGTGAGAGGTGTATGTTCAGGATTTTAAGAGAATCTATCAGGCATTTCAATGAGCGTTTTGTCAGCCTTTTTTTCAGAGTACCTAAGAAGAATGTCATGCTGGAGGTTTTATAATCAAATCTATGACGCAATTCTGTCAGTCTTCTATTGTTTAAACTTACATTATACTCGTGTGTGTATGTGTGTATATATGTATGTGTAGTGTGTGTATGTGTGTGTGTGTATATATGAATGTGTGTGTGTAGTATGTGTGTGTGTATGTATGTGTGTGTGTGGTGTGTCGTATGTGTGTGTGTGTATGTGTGTATGTGGGTGTGTGTATGTATGTCTGTGTATGTGTGTGTGTGTGTGTAGTGTGTCGTATGTGTGTGTATGTGTGTGTGTGTAGTGTGTGTATGTATGTGTGTATGTATGTGTGTATGTATGTGTGTAGTGTGTGTATGTGTGTGTGTATGTATGTGTGTGTATGTATGTGTGTGTGTGTGTAGTGTGTCGTATGTGTGTGTGTGTAGTGTGTGTATGTATGTGTGTATGTATGTGTGTATGTATGTGTGTAGTGTGTGTATGTGTGTGTGTATGTATGTGTGTATGTGTAGTGTATCGTATGTGTGTGTATGTGGGTGTGTGTATGTGTGTGTGTGTGTATATGTGTATGTGTGTATGTGTGTGTATGTATGTGTGTGTAGTGTGTGTATGTGTGTTTACGTGTGTGTTTGTATGTGTGTGTATATATGTATGTGGGTGTGTGTATGTGTGTGTATATGTGTGTATATGTGTGTGTGTGTGTGTTTACGTGTGTGTGTATGTGTGCGTATGTATGTATGTGGGTGTGTGTATGTGTGTGTATGTGTGTGTATGTGTGTATGTGTGTATGTGTGTGTGTATATATGTGTGTGTGTGCGTAGTGTGTCGTATGTGTGTGTATGTGTGTGTTTGTATGTATGTGGGTGTGTATGTGTGTGTGTATGTGTGTATGTGTGTATGTATGTGTGTGTGTATGTATGTGTGTGTGTGTGTAGTGTGTCGTAGGTGTGTGTATGTGTGTGTGTGTATGTGTGTGTGTGTATGTGTGTGTATATATGTGTGTGTATGCATGTTATTTGTTTGTAATTTGTGTACGGGTTGAAAAAAAACATTACCACTGTAACCTTCCATTCACGTCGTAATATGCCACTAAAGAGGGTTATGCATGACTAGGACCTCACCAGTTAAAACCAGTGCTTTCTTATCCACCACAAGAAATGCTCCCGTACATTCTTCGATATTAAAACAACTGTAGGGGCAGTACTGCACTTCTAGTGGAGCGAAAATGGGACATGTATACTCACAACCAGTAGCTGAGTCACTAAATCACTCAAAAGTACCTGCAATATCTCTAAAGTGCGATTCACAGCCAGGCCCTTGGACAAGTAGTGCGCGCCGTCACACTTGATTCGATTGTTCTCCAGGTTCAGCCTCCTCAAGGTTTTGTTCAATCTCAGAGTCTCGCCAAAAGCTATACTGCCTTCATACCCAAGCCCATTCCAAGAAATGTCAAAATCCTGAAGCTTTTTGTTTTTCTAATGAAATGCAATAATTATATAATTAAGAGTCATTTGATGGTACATGGGAGATAATAACAGTGTATAAGAAAGGGAAGTAATTCAATATAGCCAACAGGAACGGCGAGGGTTAGTGGTTAAGTGACACGGCTCACACTCCGAAGGTGCTAGGTTTAATCCCTCCACAGCTCCGACCGTTACCCCAGGGAAGAAAGCCCTTAGAAAATTCAGGAGGAAGCAGACCCTTACATAAAATTCACGCCAAAGTCGGATGCACTGGGCCAAAAGGCGCAAAAAACAAACAAACATAGTGCAACGCACACCGCCCTGGGGAATAGAGAAATAAAGCGAACGCAAAATAAAATAAAAAATATAAAAAAATTAAATAAATATAGACAAAATCATAGAAAGTTATAACTAAAGGAATTAATGAAATATACTTGCACATGGTAGTAACTTGTCCTCTTGGGAGGAAGACTAATGCCTGGTCAGGCACAACATACATATACTCACTTCGGCTTCCTCGCAGCTCTTCCTGGAAACGGGCTGTTTTCATGGCAGCCTGCTAACAATGCGAGGGATCGACGTGATCCCTGTAGTAAGCGCCCCGCAGATGAAACTAAGCATAGGACAACCGTCTCGAAGACTCCGGTCCACCTTCATCAGCACACTCGGGATGTGAGGAAAGCTACTGCAAACTGCCACTTAACGTCCTTTTCAGGGCGTAGAAGAGTGTATACCTACTCATTGTTGGCATTCGAAACAACAACAACAACAACAACAACAACTTGTCCTCTTTGTACAATATGGGCTTGTGCGGCGGTTGCTGAGATAGGCAGCCTATATTTTTCAGACCTTACCCACCCCCACCCCTCCCTCACAGTTCTCTGAATACCTCTTCCCCCTCCCCCACCGGCAGGACTCGCGCAATGGAGAACGTACTAAAATGATAGTTTATAGGAGACGGCGTGGGCTAGTGGTTAAGTGGCACGGCTCACAATCCGAAGGTGTTGAATTCGATCCCCATCACAGCACCGGCCGTTAACTCGGGGAAGCAAACCCCTAGAAAATGCAGGAGGAAGCAGATCCTTATATAAAATTAATGCTGAAGTTGGATGCACTGGGCCGAGAGGCGTAACATAAAAACCACAGTGCAACGCACACCGCCTTTTGGGAATTAGAGAAATAAGGCGAACGCAAATAAAAAAAATAAACATTTTATTTAATGAATAGTTTTGCACACATTGTCCATTGCCCTTGTTTCACTGGCCTTGTTTCACTGGCCTTGTTTCACTGGCCTTGTTTCATTACACTAAAACTGTAAAAAGACACTTTCTTTATTATTTTTTCTCAACGCTTAGATCAGTCAAACCTTCTCATTTGTTTTGTCAATTGTATCTGACGAGCACACTTTGGTCCAAAAATAGATAGGGAGTATTTATTTGTCTTTGTTTGTTTTGTGGCAAAGCCGAACTGACACCTTTTTATGTGCGTGTTGGTAGAATACATTTTCCCACATATCTCTCTTTTTCTGTGACATACTCTTCTTCACATATTCCCACATATCTCTCTTTGTGTGACAAACTCATCTATACAAATTCCATCATAAACCATCTAGGATTATATACCCCAAAACAGTTGAGTAGCACGTTACAAGTTGCACGTTACAACTAGTCTGACAGTCAAATATGGACCCGAAGACCACCACCCTGGACCCGATGACCACCACCCTGGACCCGATGACCACCACTCTGGACTCGATGATCACCACCCTGGGCCCGATGATCACCTACCTGGACCCGATGACCACCTACCTGGACCCGATGACCACATACCTGGACCCGATGATCACCTACCTGGACCCGATGACCACCTACCTGAACCCGATGACCACCACCCTGGACCCGAGGATCACCTACCTGGACCCGATGACCACCTACCTGGACCCGATGACCACCTACCTGGACCCGATGACCACCACCCTGGACCCGATGACCACCACCCTTGGACCGAATGACCACCACTCTGTACCCGATGGCTACCACCCTGGACCAGATGACCCCCACTCTGGACCCGATGACCCCCACTCTGGAAAAGATGACCACCACCCTGGATCCGATGACCACCACCCTGGACAAGATGACCCCCACCCTGGATCCGATGACCACATACCTGGACCCGATGACCACCACCCTTGGACCTGATGATCACCACCCTGCACAAACTCTTCGCAAAAGTGGGGAACACTGGCCAAGTGCCCATGGCATGGCACGACATAATAATAATCACCCTGTACAAGGGAAAGGGCTCCCGTCTGGAATCCAGGAAGGTCTTCGCACATGTGCTCCTCTCCAGACTGCAGGCCCTGTTAATAAGACATCGTCGCTCTCAACAGTCAGGGTTCACAGCTTCTCGCTCCACCATTGACCATATTCTCGCCATCGCCTCCTCAAGGAACTGCACAGCGAGTTTAACCACCATCTCCACGTCGCCTACTTTGACCAATGGGCTGCCTTCGATTCTGTGGACAGACACGTCCTGTGGAAGGCCATTCAATGGGTAGGTATCCCAGGCACCATGATAACCCGAATTGAGGAGCTTCCCAGTCACACCAGCGCCAAAATAATTCGGCTCCGCGGCATCTCGCAGAGGAGTTCTCTACATCATCTGGTGTCCGACAGGGCTGCATCCTCCCCCCTGCACTTTTCTGCTGCGCCATGTACTGGATCCTTACACAGTCTTATGCACCCAACCCAGTGGTCCTCGTCGGCGGGTCCCGGGTAACAGATCTCGTCTACGTTGATGACGTCGTCATACTAGGCTACGATTCTCGGGGCCTGGTAGGCCTCCTAGAGGCACTGGGTCGATCGGCTACCAACCTGGGCGTGCACATCTCTTGGACGAAGTCGAAAATCCAAAACCTCAGCTTGGGCCCCTCTGCTCTGAGCATCACCATGAACGGCAACCCTGTTGCAGCCACCGAGTACTTCGTCTACCTCGACAGAAGGCAGTCCTCTTACGCACGCAGCAGTCTGACATCGCCAGTAAGATGGGCTTAGCGGCTTCATCCATGCACTCGCTCCGCAGAGTCTGGTAACAGCGAAGGCTCTCCCTGGAGCGTATTAACTCTATCTGTATTGTCCCATTTCTCTTGTATGACTCCGAGTCCTGGACACTACTACAGCAGGACCGGGTCCTAGACACTACTACAGCAGGACCGGGTCCTAGACACTACTACAGCAGGACCGGGTCCTAGACACTACTACAGCAGGACCGAGTCCTAGACACTACTACAGCAGGACCGGGTCCTAGACACTACTACAGCAGGACCGGGTCCTAGACACTACTACAGCAGGACCGGGTCCTAGACACTACTACAGCAGGACCGGGTCCTAGACACTACTACAGCAGGACCGGGTCCTAGACACTACTACAGCAGGACCGGGTCCTAGACACTACTACAGCAGGACCGGGTCCTGGACACTACTACAGCAGGACCGGGTCCTAGACACTACTACAGCAGGACCGGATCCTAGACACTACTACAGCAGGACCGGGTCCTAGACACTACTACAGCAGGACCGGGTCCTAGACACTACTACAGCAGGACCGGGTCCTGGACACTACTACAGCAGGACCGGGTCCTGGACACTACTACAGCAGGACCGGGTCCTGGACACTACTACAGCAGGACCGGGTCCTAGACACTACTACAGCAGGACCGGGTCCTAGACACTACTACAGCAGGACCGGGTCCTGGACACTACTACAGCAGGACCGGGTCCTGGACAACCTGCGCAACCAGAGGCGCACCCTCGGGATCGTCTGGCATGACATGATTTCCAACAGTGAAGTAGTTCGACAGACTCAACTTGCAGGCGTTGTCTCAAAGATTGATCGCCGTCGTTTCTCCTTCTTCGGTTACGTTGTTCGTCTTTAACTGGAAGTCCCAACCGACGAGATGATCCGGCAGGCTGTGGGGGCGAGTTACGGGAAGAAGCCGTCTCGTCCTGGAGACGTATCGGGACCGCCCTCGCAACACCTGGCTAAAACAGATCGCCTTCTCCCCAACACAACTGCAGGCCGCCTGGTACGCGGCCATCAGACGTGGTCATAGACATGGTCATTCGACCCAACGGGCCCTGGTCGGCTAAGCATTATATTGATTGATTGTTTACAAGAGTTGTACGATAATCTACAATTTTTTTCAAATAAAATTACCTTCATGCAATTGCCTAACGCCACTGCGCCGGCTCCTCTGATGTGATTCCAGCTTAGATCTACATTTGTCAGAGTTGCATTTTCGCCTGTATATCAAATCAGGAAAAATGAATATTACGTCTACTTACGGGTATATATATTGATGTAGAAACGCTAGAAAATGACTATACACTTTCCAGACTAAAAAAAATAGACCGGACTATAACAGTTCTAGGCTAATCGATGCACATGACGATATGCTTTACAGGCTGAACGATTTACATAAATATGCGCTTTTCAAACCAAACGATACTCAGGACTATACACTTAACAAAACATATGTGTTTTGTTATTTAAATTTGTTATCATCTTTGACATCGCTGGGAAAGCGATTAATTATGTCGTAGTCCTGTTGGCATGTATTGTGTTGTTAATTGAGCTTTCTTTAAGACGAAGCAGCAATTGATCCAGACATCTTCCTACAAACCCTTTCTTTAAGACGAAGCAGCAACTGATCCAGGCATCTTCCTACGAACCCTTTCTTTAAGACGAAGCAGTAACTGATCCAGGCATCTTCCTACGAACCCTTTCTTTAAGACGAAGCAGCAACTGATCCAGGCATCTTCCTACGAACCCTTTCTTTAAGACGAAGCAGCAACTGATCCAGGCATCTTCCTACGAACCCTTTCTTTAAGACGAAGCAGCAACTGATCCAGGCATCTTCCTTCCAACCCTGTGATACCAGAATCAAACATGAGTTTTGTTTAAAACGCCAAAAAGTCAATTCTCCACCTGCAAAATGAGAAGTCTGTGAATGGTCCCAGCGTCCCCAAGAAAGACAGATCTGAGAAAGGAGAACATTAGCCAAGGTACGGTCCCATACAATGTCCCGAATACATGTCCAGACCGAAGGTAAGCTGGTTAGATCATCTCGTCAGAATGTCCCATGATCAGCTTTACCTGCGAACTTACAATGTCAAGAGTAAAAACACGTTTCTTGCGACACGGGTTGACGTCACACGCCACGCATTTAGTCCAGGAAAGGCACCTTCGGCCCCCCATGACGCCCAGCAGAGTACAAGTGGACTGATAACTACCTAGCTAGTTTTGAAACCCAGATGGCTCTTCCACACTCCGTGGACTTCTAACACGTGGAAATTATGGGGTTTTCTAAACCAGCATTGTATAGTGTTCTACCTTCGAGGGGTTAGGCGGTTAGTCGCCACAGTGTGGCAGTGGGAAGATTTTCATCATTATCACACATGAACAGCCCCAGGGACAAAAACAAATTATAATGTAAATGTAGAGTTATGTCTATGCTCCGCCTTTATTATTATTATTATTACAGACTGACAAATTGCTGGAAAATGATTCAGACATCGACACCAAAAGACGCATTTTAACATTTCAATATCATGTTTGAATGAAAGATAACTCACCATTGATAAATAGAATTAGAGATGACGCTTGTGTGAATTGTTTGTGCCAAACGTACATACGAGTACATATATGCATACACATCAAAAATATACACAGACACACACTACACACCACACCGAGCACGGGCGAGCACACACACACACACACACACACACTCTCTCTCTCTCTCTCTCTCACACACACACACCCACACAGACACACACACACATATATCTATATATATATATATATATATATATATATATATAAATATATATATATATATATATATATATATATATATATATATGGACGAAATCAATAGTTATACCGTTACATAAGTCTGGAAACCTAAAGCTGTGCCAACATTGCAGAACAATAAGCCTCATCAGCCACCCTAGCAAGGTCATGCTTAGATTAATCCTTGACCGATTGAAACCCCAAGCAGAGAACATCATTGCCGAGGAGCAAGCAGGGTTCAGACAGGGAAGAAACACTACAGAATAGATATTTAATTTCAGGCTGCTAAGCGAGAAATATCTAGAACAGCAGCAAACACTGTAGCATGTGTTTGTGGATTTTAAGAAGGCGTTTGATAGGGCATGGCATAAAGCGCTTTGGGCAACCACGAGGATGTATAATATCAACGGAAATATTATAACGGTCCTTGAACACCTGTATGACAAGGCGTCTAGCGCAGTTCTTGTGTATGGGAGGCGAGGGGACTGGTTTCGCAGATCAGTTGGTGTGAGACAGGGGTGTACACTCTCTCCAACTCTTTTGAATATATTCCTTAAAGGAATTATGAGCGAGGCACTTGGAGGTCACGTTGGTACTGTCAAGATAGGGGGCCTAACGATTACCAACCTTCGTTTTGCAGATGATATCGACGGGTTGGCGGGTTCAGAAGCAGAACTCCAGGAATGGGTCAGAAGGCTCGATGAAACAGCTCTTGACTATGGTATGGAGATAAACGATGGGAAGACAAAATTAATGACCAACAACGCCACGGGCTTCAACAGCAGGATAAAAGCTAACGGTCAGGAACTCGAAGTGGTTGACCATTTTAAATATCTTGGGTCGATTGTCAGTGATGAAGGACCAAAATATGAGGTGTTGGCCAGAATAGCACAGACAATATCGGCTTAACAAAATCTGGCAAGATAAACAGTCAGCACTACGCACGAAAATCAGATTAATGCGTACACTGGTCCTGTCAATATTCCTCTATGCGTGTGAGACATGGACAGTTACAGATGACATTCAACGAAGGATACAGGCTTGGAGATGAGATGTTTCCGAAAATTTTTAAACGTCACGTACAAAGATCGAGTTACAAATGAGGAATAACGAGATAGAATTAAAACAGCAATAGGGCCTTTCGAAGACCTCTTGGCAACTGTCAAAAGAAAGAAACTCACATGGTACGGTCACATATCGAGATCAAATGGTCTTGCAAATACAATCCTTCACGGAAAGGTGCATGGCAGACGACGAAGAGGCCGGCCCAAAAATAAATGGGAGGACAACATAAAAGAATGGACCAGTCTCTGACCAGAAGAGTCACAGGCAGCGGCATCTGACAGAGAGGGGTGGCGTCGGGTTGTGAGGATGTCTTCATGTGTGCCCCAACGACCTCACCGGTTACGGGATGACCTGACCTGACCTGATATATATATATATATATATATATATATATATATGTAAGTAATAGACAGTCAAGCAGAGTACAACTTACCCAAAGCTCGTCCAAGCGTTGTTGCTCCCAGTATTCCAATCTTGTTCTTACTCAAATTCAACGTCTGGAGGTCGTGGTTTACCTAAACAAAACATTAAGATCATTTCTGACACTGTCCTCGTTTATAGCAGATAAACAAATACAAATGAAGAATAGGGAGACACAATGAAGAACGGATGAGCCACACGCTTAAAAATAAGCTTAACAATATAACCAGACATATGCTGGATTGGAACTCACAGAGAAAGAGGAGAGTGAGATGGTCAATGAACACCTGACAAAGAACAATGAATGATGTGTACAATGTAGCTGGAGTTTCAAGAGTGAAACTCAAGAAGACGGCACAAAGCAGGAATAGATGGAACAAAAATCCGTGTCAGCAACAGGAGCTACATAGATTGTTTTTTTTTGGTATATTTTTAATTCAGATGTGAGATATGGAACTTACGAATAGCTGATCCAGAGAAGCTTAGAGTTACTCAAAGGACATTGGGTTGATAAACATTGACAGTCTCTCTCTACGGGTCCGAATTCCCAATTCATAAATCCGCCATTAACATCGTAGATGCTATACTGCTAAGAAAAGGCAGATGTTCCGGGCATGTGATGTGCATGCCTAACAGCAGTTAGATACGAATAGTGACGGCCATTGAAGTCCACCAATGAGAGAGAGATTGTCTGAGTAAAGTCGTTTGTCAAAAATGGTCTCTAAGTATGAAATGAGTATATTCAACATTTGGCTATCTGGCATCGAGCGCATCTTAAGTTCAGTCCAGGTGCCACCTTCTCATCAAAGGTCGACTGCAATGGATCTTCAGCGTACTCTATCTCTTGCCATAATAGTGCAATCTGATAAGATTTGTCCAGCCTATCTCCTGATGTTGTACATCCACTTTTAACGTTATAGGCATCTTAAACGACTGCCTTCCACCCTACCCTTTAGTACGGTCTTCGAAAAGGAGGCATGTCTTGTTATATGTCCAAAGTGACTCTGATTTCGGTACGTAATTCTCTTATGGCCCCTTTACAAGTTTGAACAATAGGATTGTAGAATTACAGATTAGATTGTCAGCTCCTTGTGTAGCGAACTTTAATTATTGATTGTGACACGATACGGGTGCTACGGAACTACTCTTTACTCTCCAATATTGGCGAACATTATATACCCAGAAGATCATCAGCATATTATTACACTAAAACGGCAGTCCTCATCGACAACAATGGACAACTATTATTATTAATATAACCCTAGGTGATTCTGGAGAGAGAAAGAGAGAGAGAGAGAGAGAGAGAAAGAGAGAGATAGAGAGAGAGAGAGAGAGAGAGAGAGCATGAGAAACGTCTTCCACACCAAGGATGACAGCAGGCGCGAAACTCAGTCTAGAATATGAGATTTGTTTGAGACGATCAGCATTTGTCGTCCGATTCCGCTTCCGTCACTCAAATAACTCAATTCGGCTTCATTAATGTTTCAAGGTGAAATATAATATGGCTACTACTCACTTCAGGGCATGTTGAAGCAAGTGAGGGCTGTGCATGTGTTGGACAAACTCATTATATTGTCTAATGCCAAACAAAGGATTCCTTTTATCTGGCCTCTGAGAAAGAAGCATTTTCCTAACATCGTTGAGCCCTATCCATTGCCACTGAAACCACACTGTAAACAATTGGATTTAGGAATTCCTAAAATCTTGTTTAAGTAAGCGAAATACAATGTTGGACTGATATTCCGCAGTCTATGGTGACATGCCAATGATAATGCTAAATATAAAGCAACACATACTTAGAGGGACTAAATTAAATATCTACTATTATGTTCTGCTAAGTATTGAGATCACTGCACGTCGGACAGACCGCAGATCCACAGGTGTTCAAGATATTTCAGTCAATAACGAAGGATGTAGAGACAGAGTTCTCGTGACTCGGTTCATATACTGTAACTCCATCTTATCAAATGACCGCCCGACTAAAGTCAAGTCTGATTTCAAAATATAGCAATCTATGGATAACCAATTAGTTGATTGCAGTACCAAAATCCAAGCAGTGGCCGGGCAATGATCGGTTACAACAATCTCATCATATCCATTTATGATTGATTTCCCTTTACGCTCCAACTGAAGCATATGATTACTACTACAAATGGTTCTTTTTACGCGATGAAGTGGCTAGCCCTATGCAGAATCTTCTTTAGTCACCTTTTACGACATGCTTTTTAGGTTACATTGACACTATTCATTTTACCCCGGGTACTTCTCGGATGTCCATGTATGAAGTTAAGTAAATTGTTCTTCTAAAACTTAAACAGCACAGACCTGAATTGCTGATGCTAGATATCCCACCTCGGTGTCTCCAATGGAACATCCTGTAAATCAGACATGATCATGAACTGAGCAGGAGTATAACATATATCAGGATATTTTGAGATAACTGCACAAGGCAGGATCAGAGCAGTACATACCGAATGAGAACCCAGCACATCCCACTTAACAAGCACTTGGACATAATCCAACGACAACACACTCCTGAGTGCAGAAGTGTACACACCCATGTGAAATCGTTGATCATCATCTTTTTGAAGGCTCATCGATACTGACTTCTCTAGTTATATATGATCGCTTATGGTTGTCAAGTCCTATCCTAGCCCGTCAGGTCCTGCAGTACGTGAGACACACATACTTGGATTTCGGTAGTTGTGACTGTAGTACTAATGGTATACATGTTTTCTAAATCGGACATTCCTAATGGAAAGTTGATAAAATATGATCGCAGAAGTTGGCTAAGTGTTACCGGAGTCTGAAAATGGAGCAAAGAATAATAAATTATAACCTGTCAATGATGTTGCAAGCGGCGACTACAGATGGTTGGACAAGGGCTAGCTATCCAATCCTGTAGAAAGTCTAAAATCTTCAATAAATATGGACATAACGGTAACAGACGAGAGAGCTGGAGAAGTCGTCCAGGACAAAACGACCTGGCATGTATTTGCTGAAGACCTGTGCTCCATAGATAGCTGGACATATTTTGATTGAATGATTGAAGGGGGGGGGGGGGCAGTGATATTTGGGTAAGGTGTTCGCCTCGGGTGCTGGAGGTCGCGAGTTCAAAACACGGTGGAGACCTGGATTTTTTCAAGTGGAGCATTCGGTAAATCTGATCTCTGAGTAGTGAGAACAGTCACCCGTGTGCAGTGGCGCGCACGTTAAAAATACCTTAGCAGTTGGAAATCGAAAAGAGTAGGCCTAACGGCCGCTGCTCAGGCAAAATTCAAGTTAAAGATCTACTCAAATTATTCTAGGGATATTCGCACTACAGAGAATATGTCTCGAAAAGGGGACTGAGTGGTTATAACTTCCAGTCTTAGTTATGTGGTTAGCGGAGCGGTTTAGATGGCGCCTGACAGGCTGCTGGTCTACCTTGCTCTAATTTACGCTTCCATCTCCACTAGTCTCATAAATAGGCGACCGTATATTCCAGGGGCTAATAGATGCTGTGATTGACCTGGCAAGCCACCAGTGAATTTTTACCTGAGAAAAAATATGAAACAAAAGGAGGTCACACCTCACCACGATGTCTAACGACATAAATGGACTGAAGATAGATAGATATATAGATAGATAGATAGATAGATTTCTACCTTTTAGTAAATTATAAGTACTGGGTTTGAAGATTGTATATTTTATTAGGTCAGATGTTTTTATATTTATCTGGAAGTTATATAGGCCACATGTTTATCTAGTCTTCATAAAACGAATTTCATATTTTCTTGGTCAAGTTATTTCAGTACTTGATTATTCACCTTAATCTCTAATATTTTATTGGTCAAGTTATTTCATTATCCGATTACTCAATCTATATCTTTTAAATTTTGTTGGTCAGATTATTTGACTACCTGATTCTTAGTTCTTAGGTTTTAGTCGATCTGTACTTATACAGTGGCTTATTCTTATGTATAGGTCCCAACTCTGGTATGAGCTGGATCTAGCCGGGAGGAGGATTTGCTGCTTAGCGGGCTAGGCTCGAGCAGCTCAATACTCCGCTGCGTTTGGGACAAGTGCCGCGGAGGTTAGTTAACCGATGAAGAAGTCCATTTGAATAAACTTAAACACTAAAGCAAAATATATCCGCAGCCTGTTAGGCGCAATCTATGCTGCTCTTAACAAAGCACCTAAACATGGCCGGTGTTATGTCATGTCACCCAGTTAGTCATCTCTTACGATATGGTCTCTGTGGAGAAGTGATACTATTCTTGTCCTTGTCATACACAAAGATCCGGCTGACCACTTCTACTTTTTAAAGAAGGAAAAAAAAACAAAAAAAAAACGTAAATCGAGGTCTCTCTCGGCAGAAGGGTATCTCATCTGTCGAGACTATCGCACAAAGCAAGAACTCCGTAGCTCCAGCGATGAACCCAAGGATCTCCGGAAAAAAATTTACATCATGGACCGACCGTCGCGGCAGAGAGACCTCTAGGACCACTACTACACGATTACTCAACCCAAATCTCAGATTTTTAAAGGACCATTTTATTTGACGGCCATATTACTCAACCTAATTCTCAGATTTTTTAGAACCATATTATTTGACAGACAGATTTCTCAACCTAATTCTAAGATTTTGTGTAGACTATATTATTTGATGTCGCGATTACTCAACCTAAGTCTCTAATATTGTTATGGCCAGGTCATTTGATTACCTACATTCTCACCTGACAGATTTAGAGAAAGAAGGTATCCGTTTTGAGATAACAACGTGCCGCATGCTGCAGCCCCATTTATCTCTAGTGTGCTTCCTGCTAGATTCTGTAGAGAAAACGGAAGACAATGTTAGCTGTAGTTGTTGTGAATACTTCACATGGCATTGAAATGAAATACATATTGTTGTTAATAACAACTACAAACTACAATAATACCATTTTAGTGATAATAAAACAGTTCTTGTGCATCACAGACTGTTGTAAATGTTTGTGTATTCACAACTTTCGATTCTTACATATGTTAGCCCTATCTGCTCTCAACCTATGTTTTTTTCATCTCGCTATGGTGAACCCTCCAATATCTTCTTTCTTGTTCTATTTATGTTATTTCTGTTTCTAGTATTGTATTCTGTTGTCAAGATAAGTTGCCATTTCCCCATTCTCTGGACATGCTAACAAAATCATGTTTCTATATTATTCTCTGGTTATCATATTCTCACGATCATCAAATATACGTTCATATTATATTATGTAATACTCAACAGTACGGTATGGTGCGGAAACGTGAACAACGAACACATAATTGGAGGATAGAATAGAATCCACGGAGATAGAGATGTTCGGGAATACAATGGCTAACAAATGGAAAGGTTCTGGAGAAACTAGAAGGAGACCTGTTGAAAGACACAAAGAGCCGACGAATAATATATTTTGACATAGAAAGACATGCCACTCTTGTAGAAAACCAAACTAGAGGGAGATGTTGAGAGGCAAACGAGCATGTAGCAGGCAGCGTTATAAGTGGGAAGATAACATGAAACGATGGGCGAGCAGCAATCTATTTGTGTGTGATGATGTTCGTCCGTCACGCGTGATGATGACCACTCACTCTATTCAGATGTGTCGAAAATATTTTTCTTTTGCTTTGTCCGTTGAAATGGGTGACTTGCGCCCTGATTTGGATTAAAGCTTTGAGCAATTTGTGAACCTCACTCTCTCGTCATGGGCTACATTTGCCCAGTGGCATGACATTATCGTGATAACTGGAGATAGCACAGCGTCCAGATTTCTCCTTAGGGTTTACTCCCGAAGCCTTTCCCGTACGCAGGCATTTCGAAGGTAGCAGGTGGTATGACATCCAATAGGTTGAGAATGTAGGATGACCAGAACTAAATCTCTATGCCCATAAGAAATGGCACAGGAAACTGTAAGTACCAAATAATGTTCCAGATATTCACAAAGTGTTATCTCAGAGGGAAAGTCAAAGCCACCCACATAGTGACAGAGACACTTTGATAATGCGTGTGTGTACCTCCAGGACAAGAGACTCAGCGTGTCGGAGGCCCATTGCATTCAACCTTCATTGTGGAGACGGCACTGACATTGAATTGAACGTAACCCTAAGCAAGGCCAGCATAATAACACTCTGGAAAAATACAGGGCTGCAGTCTCTTTCAGCTGAGGGCGGAGGGTTTTTATGGTAAATGTTCGTGAGCGAATGATAATCCAGGTCAGGTGAAACATACTGATCAAGGTGGGAGCGAAGAGTAACATCAGGGTCAGGTGAAACATACTGATCAAGGTGGGAGCGAAGAGTAACATCAGGGTCAGGTGAAACATACTGATCAAGGTGGGAGCGAAGAGTAACATCAGGGTCAGATGAAACATAAAGATCAACGTGGGAGCGAAGAGTAACATCAGGGTCAGGTGAAACATACTGATCAATGTAGGAGCGAAGGATAATCAGGGCCAGGTAAAACATACTGAACAATGTAGGAGCGAAGAGTAATCAGGGTCAGGTGAAACATACTGATCAATACCCCACGTCACGTCCTTGTTCGTTTTAAAAACAGACTGTGTCACAGCAGCCTAACCAATGAAGTGGGGATCGATACTGTGATCCCAATAGTGATGAGCTTACTGAGAAGATTCGTATTGCAGCGAGGACAAAGGGTCGCCTTCTCAAGTACGCCGCGTGATGCAATGAGAGAGCCACTGGAACCCATTGCGAAACAATTGTCATAAAGAGTTAGCTGAGTAGCTTCAAATAACAATAACAACAGGCTGAAGGTTTCTGCAGCTCGCTGGTTCTACACACACCTACAACGTTCTCTTATGCGATACCTCTTTTGGAATACTGTCGCAGTTTCAGAATTGCTAACGAATTGATTACAGTCTCAAGAGAAGGAAGACTAACGTCTGGTCAGGTAAAACATACTGATCAGATGTAAGTCAGGGTCAGGCAAAACATACTGATCAGATGTAAGTCAGGGTCAGGCAAAATATACTGGCCAAGACGATCACCTTGGCCTCCCCGTTACCTTCCTGGAAACGGTCTGTTTTTATGGCAACCTAACTAACACTGTGAGGGATCTTCGTAATCCCCGTAGTAGTGAGTGACACGCAGATCAAGCCAAGCATAGCACAACCGCACTGAGAACCCCGGTCTACTTTCATCAGCACGCTCGGGATGTGAAGAAAGTTACGACAACCCGCCACTAAACGTCTTTTACACAAAAGAGTAGTTCCACTCATTGTGAGCATTCAACAACAACTTATTCACAATTAATGCCGTTACTATGGACGCCATCGAAGCGAGCACACCAGCTGTTTCATTGCCGTGAACCCATGCTTGACCAGTGCATACACTCAATCAAGCTCATGACGGTCTGATGCCGCTATGTATGTATTTTTTCATCACGACAAAGCCTTCTTTTGTTAACCTTAAATAATATTTACCATTACATAATCGTAGCGAAAATCATCATCTTATATTCGGAAATATCGCTTAATCAGAAGAGGACTAGCTATGGCAATGCAGAGACTGAACAGTCTGAAGAAATTATGGCAGAGCACCAACAAAATGATAAAAGTAAAAGTCTTGAGAGCCTGTGTTTTTCCTGTGGCAGCTTATTGCTGTGAATCATGGACGATTACCAAAACTTTTAGACAAAGAATCGAATCCTTCGAGTTAAAATGTTACAGAAAGATCCCCAAAATACCCTGGACAGAGAAAAAAACAAATGTAGACATTCTGCAAGAGTTGAGCATAGAGAAGAACTGGTTTATCAATTCCATTTTGGCTAGAAAATGCAAATACTTTGGTCACATCAAGAGACACAACGGTCTTGAGAGAACGGTGATGGAAGGTATGGGGCCAGGCAAAAGAGGAAGGGGTAGATCAAGAAGACGATGGCACCAAGATATCCAGGAATGCCTGGGTATGACTGTGACGGAGGCTGGTGTTTTGGCAAGGGAACGAGTTTCTTTCAGACAGACTGTGATGGGAGCGACGTTCTACAAAGGACATGCTATATGATGATGATGAGCTTAATCAACCATCACAATAATCAAATGTTTCATCTACGATATAAACATCACAATGAACAAATTCATACCAAATTGGTAACATATGTACTTTCTAGCAGTGCTTGGATCACATAAACAACAGCCTGATCATTCAATGAGTTGTTGGACAAATCAACTTCTTCAATGCGGTTGTTGTGCTGCAAGGAACAAAATTATCTGACAATAATATAATTTTCAATAAATAATACAAAAAATATTACTAATTACAACAATAACACTACTAATAATAATGCTAATACTACTACTACTACTACTACTATTACTACTACTACTACTACTACTACTACTACTACTACTGCTGCTACTACTACTACTAATAATAATAAGAAGAAGAAGAAAAAGAAACAACAACTTAGAAACTGCTTATAATTGACGATACCATTTCCATTTAGGGACATTGACAGAGACGAAAAGCACTTTCAATGATCAGTTTAGAAATTCGGATTTATTTCAACATTGTTTTTTTCATATTTGTTAAATAGATTTGACTCGAATTGTAGACGTCACTCAGAAAACGGCCAAACATTCATATCAAACTATGCATGCTGTCTAGAGTATTACTTGTTTTGTTTTTTGTTTAAATGTACATCAATCAATCAAACAAACAATCAATCACCCAAAACCATTAAATTACCCAATCAATCAACCAACCAATCAATCAAATCAATCAATCACATAAATCAATCAAATCAATCGATCAAGATCTTTCAGCTCCCTGCAGTACACAGGTCTTCTTCGTATACACCTGTCCTGTCCTGTGCCATCCTTTCAAAGTCAGTCCTTGTCTTTCCTGTTTCGCTTATGTTTGTCGCTACTTCTATTTTCCATGTGTGTTTTGGTCTAACCACAGCAATGCGAAATGCTTTAATCCTACTTACTTGATAGTCTAGAACATTACAACTCTCCACACAAACAACTGCTACACATATTGTTTCGCCACTTTTTGCATGTATATATTGCTGATTTTCCTCATCAATTGTTGTTTCCGCTGTCTATAAATATGGAGGCCAAGATTTACAACTAGAGTGTCCCACTTGCTACCATCAAATATTTTCACCCATTGATCGTAATTCAATTGAATTGGACACGCCATACCTTGGTGTGTTATAAACATAATGAGCTCATTTTAAATGTTGCAAGTGTGCGTGCATGGGTGTGTGTGCGCGCGCGCGTGTGTGTGTGTATATATATATACAGTGTGAACCAATCATTGTCGGCCTTTGATTTTTCCTTATAACGTTTAAACAAATTATCCTAATTCAGTATAATTTGACATAGGCATACTGTGAAACAGTTGGATGACCAGAAACTACATACTAGTTATTTTTAACAGTATGCCCAACCTCAAATGTCGGCATGGCTGAAATTATTTCGTTCAATAAAGATCACGTCATTTCTAAGTGACTTTGATTCACAAGGTCGCATGATCTTACCCTGTCCGATTTCTTCATATTGAACATGCTGAAAGTGAAAGCGTTTTTCAACAAGCCAAGGAATTTCATGGAACTACAATAAAACATTCGGTGGGAAACTGAGTGTGTAACTCCTGATGCGGTTGTGAATACCTTCCGTAACACGGTTGGCGAGTGCAGGCATACCTTGCTGCTAATGGTGACCATTTGCATCATTTAATATAAGCTCATTATGTTTCACAAGCACCAAGGTAATACGCCGACAGCCGAATAAGCCGACAGCTGCCAAAGGGAAATGGCCAGATCGTAATATGTTTACACATAAATCACCTACTGAAAAAAATGAAAGGCAGAGGGAGAGAGAGAGAGAGACAGAGAGAGAGAGAGAGAGATAGAGAGAGAAAGACAGAGGGATAAGAGATGAGAGCAGATACATTCCAGGAAAAGGAGCGGCAAATGTTGATGCCGTGGGCTGAATGCAGCCCATGCGGAAGTTCTTGTATCCCGAAAAGTACTTCTTCAACCTCTCTCTGGTGATCGTATATGTAATGGTCACATCGTCCGTCAGATGAGTTCTCGTGATGAACTCGGCCGTTGTTTGGAGTTCCTCATTAACTCCTTACAGTTTTAAGTTCAGTGGTCTCGAAGTAAGGTGTCCGCCTGGCGTGCCGGAGATCGCGTGTTCGATTCACAGTGCAGACCGGGATTTTTTTCTCACGTGGATCTCTAGTAAAAATTCCCCTGATCTCTGGGTAGTGAGATCGGACTCCATTGTTCAGTGTCGAGCACGTTAAAAATTCTTTAGCAGTTGGAAATCGAAAAGAGTAGGTTTAACAGCCGCTGCTCGGACAAAAATTCAAAGTAAAAATCTATCCAAGTTATTTGTACTTTTCCTCATGTGGTTTGTTAAGAGCAACTATAGATGGCGTCTAATTGGCTGCGGATCTACTTAGCTCTAGTGTTTGAGCCTATTAAGATGGACTCGCCCATCATTTAAACAACCCTCCAAGAAACTGATTGCATACAGACTCTGTGGAGTCTTCTAAACCAGTATAAAGACGTGAAGTTAAGTTAATTGTTGAATCATTGGGCTAGTTTATGTCCCATGTGAGGCGTACTGAAGAAGGGGGACCTGGCTGTAGTGCAATGCCAGGCTTCTCAGTATCTTCACCACTATGTGGATCGCAATTTCGCTCCCTTCCTGCAACACTGCCTGTTTCCAGGTACACAGGGTGGACGCCAGCTGTGGTCTTTATCAATGGGTTTCACCTGATCCTGACGCTAGCCTTCGCAACCTCTGACAGGAGATGATATGTTAGGGGCTTTTGTGTGAGACCTCACCTTTGATGAGGCATGAACTTAAACCAAGAACCAGAACTTGTTTTGCTTACAGAGAACGAGTATAATGCTAATTGCAATCGCCATTACTTATCTCAGCTTCACGTGTAACTGATATCAACAAAAGAAGTATCGAGTGTATTATCAAAGGTAAAAACAATTTACATCTTCCTGCAGGTAATTTGATTGGTTGAAAGAATCACTGACGAGTCTTGACGTCATCCTCTATATATAGTTTCACAATTAGGCGCTCAAAGGGAGGTAATCATTTATAAAGACAGGAAGGAAATGGTTATTTCCAATGTTCATGCAGACACTACATGTTTACAACAAACAGATAAAGTATCATTATGTGTAATTAGTCCACGCAAAAAACACCAAGAAGTTGAGACAGTGAGGTAGCAAGATAAATGAGAGGACACAGTTCTGAATCTGAAACCAAATGAAAAAAAATGTTTCAAGTTGATTAAAATTTAATTTTATCAAAATTTAAAAAAATGTGTACGGTCAGAAACCGCACCGCACTGAGACGAGAACACAAACAAAACCTACGTGACAACAAATAACAACAATGCTGAACTAGAAAATCAAAGAAGAAGGGATGAATACATATATGAGGGATGTTAACATATAAGGAATCAAATGGTCTACTTATCTGATATAGTGTCTTACATCGCGACTTATAGTGTCGAAGGCTTGACTCTAAATGAAGGACAGTAGTCAGATAAGGTGGCCAGACGAGCGTAAGAAGTGAGGGGGAAAGGGCCGGATAAGATTGGACGGGAGGGCAGGAGAAAGGGGTGGAGGGGGGAAGAGGAGGTGGCTGGTTGAAAGGAGAGAAGAGATGTGCGTGGGGGAGGGGGCAATTTGAATGAAAAATGGATGGATGGCTCGGAGGAGAGAGGAGGTAGGTGGGCTAGAGAGGGGAGGAAATGGACAGGCCGATGGGCTGGTTGAAAGGGTGGGTTGAGGGGGTACTTGGGTTGAGGGAGAAGGGAAACGATGGGAGGGTTGGCGGACGGGGCTTCAGTACAATTAGAATGTGAACCGGAATGGGTGTGGGAAGTTTTTGTCTAAAAAAAATAATGACTATCATAATTAGCCCTGACAGCATTGGGTTGAAGGCTAGTCATCTGTAGGGAGTAAAGAGTAATCAGGGTCAGGCGAAACATACTGATCATGACTCTACCCTTCCCCCATCCCCATGCCATCTTTCGTGCTGGAAACAGACTGTGCCACATCATTTTTCCCAACGATGTGAGGATCGACACTGTAATCTCCATGACGATGAGCTTGCTTAGTATCCTAGAATTGCACTACAACCAGGTGAACCCCGAGCTCCACTTGTCACTTGCCTCCTTGGGAAGTAAGAAGAGTCATTGTAACCAGCTACTGTAAAAACGTCAAGAAGTAGCTCACCACAGCACGAATAGCTTCGAACAAATTCTTCTTTAGGACCAACGTGATCTATTTAGTACCACTTACCAAAAGTGCTACGGCTACAGCCTTGACCTCTGCAGTCAACAAACCAGCGTATTTAAGATCAAGCTTTTTCTCCCATAGCTGTTTGCAAACTTGTTTCCTTGGCAACAGACCATTTGCTCGGCACGCATTCTGGTAGGTGATGTGTCCAATATCTGTGTCTTTGTTGGTCTCTCTGTCCCGTAGGTCCATTTGCTGGAATGGTGAAGTGACTGTGGACGTTGACAATTAGTTAGAGAAGGAAAAAGTACATGCATGCCATTGGTTACATGTACAAGGCGTGTTCAAATGAAACCGGACCTAACTGCACGAAGTGAACATACGTAAAATGCTTATGATGACGTCCCTTCTGGTGTAAACAGCCCATACCAACCGTCCCGTTTGTAAAATTCCATTATTCTCCCACTTATAGTTTCCTCAGCAGATCGTTGAAAACATGGCGGGTGTGATACGGAATCCGTCCAGAGTTGATCAGCGAGTGATGATTCGGTTTCTAACAGCTTAAGGATGGTACGAATTGACATTTTTTCGCAGAATGCAAACAATGTATAGTGACAAAAGTGTGTTTAAGACTGAGCAACGATGTTTAAAGAAGGACGAGAGTTAACGAAAGATCTTCCGAGACCAGGTCATGTGCATATTGTTGCGTTAACTCACGTCCTTCTTTAAACATCATTCCCAGTTCTTGCCTGTTGTCATCGACACACTTTTGTCAGTATACATTACCTGCTTTCAGCGATGAATGTCAACTGGTCGACATCCTTCAGCTGTTAGAAACCGAATCACCGCTCGCTGAACAACTCTGGACGCATTCCGTATCACATCAACCATGTTTTCGACGGTCTGCTGAGAAAACTATGAGTCGGAGGATAATGGAATTTTGCAAACTTGACGTTTCCTATGTGCTGCTTACACCAGAAGTAACGTCACCATGCGCAGCGTATGTATGTTCACTTGTTGCAGTTTGGTCCGGTTTCATTTGAACACGTCTTGTACTACTATAAGTAGAGACTGAGTGGTCTAGAGGAAAACGTCGGCTTCGGGTGCCGGAATCGCAGGCTCAAATCACGGTGGAGGCTAGGATTATTTTACGTCAACTTTCTGGAATGTCCCAGGATCTCTGGGCAGTAGAGATCGGACGCCAGTGGGCAGTGTCGTGCACGTTAAATATCCCCCGGCAGTTGGAAATCGAAAAGAGTAGGCTTAACGACCGGTGCCCGGGCTAAAATTAAAATTAATTTAAAAATCTAGCCAATCTATTACGGGATTCACGCCGGTGCTACATTGTGCTGATATTCTCCAACAATATAGAGAAGTAAAGAGCACTTATGGGTTAAACCTTGGCCTTCTTTAGAATATGCCGTCTTACTCATCGGGAAATACCCATGAAACGTCACATACTTAGGCCAACTAAAGTACAGAACTCATCAGAACTCATATTGTGCCAAGGCTTATAATCAATCCCTACATCATCCACACAAAGACATAAAACAAATTTACGGTACAAAACACAAGAAATCACCGTTGAGAGTGCTGCTTTCGCAGAATCCCGCCGGAAACAAACTTAATACCCATCTTCATTTCTTTATTTACGGTATACAACAGCCAGCGCTCCTAATGAAACAAGTATTTTGAAATGATTTCCCCTTTCATGGCAGTGAGTATTTTATGGGAAAAAAATGAATTTTTCTCTTTTTTTTTAACGAAATCTAAATTCTCTAAAAAAAGGTCATGGTTAAACCGTGTGCAATGACGTTGATGCTTCGACTAAACTAAACTAAACTAAACTAAATTAAACTGTACTAAACTAAACTAAACAGAGCGACTAGCAGATCGAATAGGAAACCAGTCTATGAATCTAGAGAAACGTGTTCGAACCGTGGTAAGGCCTAAGTTTTATTGTATTATGGATGCATTATAAAAAACGTATTTGCGTACTACGCGGCGACTGTCGGATGAAGAGGCTCATATTTCCAAACAAATACCACCAGTAAGAAAGCAGGAGGACAAACAAAACATGCATGGCATTGAAAAAAAAAATTATTTGATCGCCATAAATAGATCAGAACGTCTGATTAGTGTCATTGTAGAGCACTCGCTTTTCCTGGCAAAGGTATGGGGTCAACTCCCGTAACCGTCACGATCTAACCAGTCGAGCCAGCTGGGAATTGGTAGAAGTCATACTTTGGTGATGACTACCAGGTGTTAACGTTTTGTTTCTATCATCTTTCTCCTTTCTAGACTCGGACTTGAACTGCCAACCTTTTGGTTGTCATGTCAGTGTTTGATCAAATCGGCCATATTAAGGCAATGATGAAAGAAGTACTTGATATGTTTATAAAAATTCTACACTACCTAATATTCATTATAATATAAAATAAAAGAAGCTGTCATTACTGTAATAGTCCTCATTACCGGAATTCGTCGGGAGATTGTTATATGAATGGAGCATAAAGGCGCGTAGTGTTCATGATAGGTTTCATTTCACTCTATTTTTCAACACAACAATAAATATACCATACCGGGGATTTGAGCTAGAAAATTCCCCTTGGTCACCAAAACGGTAAACGTCTAAACCTCCAGCAGAAATCCCACTCATCTAAATGATAATAACACGAAAATGCGCTTGGCTTCAATACATTATCCTCATAACCCTCATCATCACCACCTCCATTATCGCTTTCAACATTGTTATTATCACCCTTATCTTCACCACATATAATAATCCAGAATAGTCATGTTATCATTTAGGAATTGAGACAACGCATTCCAGAAAACATGTGCAATAATTCTTAATCTATGAGAGTTATAAATATTAATGCTTCTTATATTTCTTCTTCTTCTTCTTCTTCTTTTTTCCTTCTTTTTCTTCTTCTTCTGTTTTCTTTTCTGGCTTTTTCTTCTTCGTTTTCTTCTTATTCTTCTTTTTTTCCTTTGGATTATTCTTTTTTTCTTCTGATTTTTTCCTTTCTCTTCGTCCTCATCTTTATTTTCTTCTTTTTAAATCTTTTTATTCTTGTTCTTTATCTTCATCTTTTTCTTTTTCTTCTTCCTTTTCCTTATTTTCTTCCTCTTTCTCCTCATCCTGTTTTTTTCTATCTTTTTTCTTCTTCCTTCTCTTATTTTGCCTCTTTGTTTTCTTCTTCTTCTTCTTCTCCTTTCTCTTTTTCATCCTCTTCTTCTTCCTCTTCGTCTTCTTATTCTTGGGATGAAGCATAGTGTCACCATTATATACATTTTGTAATGCCCTCTTACAGTGGTGGTTTCTGTAACAACTTTGTTTCACATGTTGAGGTCGTTGGCCACATCCACATCTCGCATTAATCGGCCTTTACAACACGTCTGGGCAGTTACAGTGGGCCTATTATTTATTCCCATGGGACACATGCGTGGTTTACATTTAATTAGTTGTGACAAAGTTGACATGTTTTAGGCACCATTTAAAACACATTGCAGAAAGTGGAAAATGCTTTTCTATTCTTGTATTATGGCTTTTTTTGTTCTTGGAATGCAGTTTATCTCCTCTTGGAATGTGGCTTGTAAATTCTTGGAATGTGGTTTTTCAATTCTTGGAAAGCGGTGTAAATATTTTTGTTATGTGGCTTACCTGTTCTTAGAATGTGGCTTGTCTGATTTTGGAATGTGGTTTACTGTTATCAGAGATCAGAGGAGAACTAGGAAAACTCCAGATATCGCTCCAGTGGCTACCCTCCCATTGCGGAATCACGGAAAACGAGAAAGCTGATGTTCTGGCAAAAGATGGCAGCAAAAAGGCACAATTTAATCATCGAGTACCATACAGAAAAATCAAGAACATCATCAGAAATCAGTATATACACCAAGGGAGAGAAGACAGAAACATAAGCAGTACACCTGACCCAATTCACCAACTCAAAAGGAATCAACAAACTACCTTATTTCGCCTGAGAACTGGACACTGCAGACTAATAGAACATCTATACCGACTGAAGATCTCACAAAAAGATGAGTGCCCATGTGGAACAGGATGCCAGAACCCTGAACATATTCTACAGAAATGCCCAATCAATAGGAAAATGAGATGCCACACCTGGCCAGAGGGTGCGGAGCTGAGACAAAAGCTGTGGGGCAGCCGCTCCGACCTGGTAAAGACTACAGACTTCATCATGGCGACTGGCCTGCAGATATAGCATGACCAAAAGGTCCTGAACGCAAAGAAGAAGAAGAAGGAATGTGGCTTATCTATTCTTGGAATATGACTTATATATTCTTGGAATGTGGCTTATCTATTCTTGGAAAGCGGCGTACATAATTTTATTATGTGACTTACCTATTCTAGGAATGGGGCTTATTTGTTCTAGGAATGTTACCTATCTATTTCTGAAATGTGGCTTATTTCCTCTAAATGATGTAAAATGTTTACTCACTGGGTGGTTCACAATCTGTATCGTACTCATCACTATCGTCCTCTGGGTACAACATTGATTCTTGGGAAGGCTGGTTTATGCAGAACTCTTCGCCATATTGAGTTGTCATCAACCGAGATTGTTCAATGGAAGACACGGAACTGCTGCAAACTGAAGACCGGTACGATTGTGGACATTTCTGTGGAGTGTCTAAATCCCGGCAAAATGATTCGTGTGTCATCATTGGGCGAGGGTTGAACTGATACGGCGTGTGGCGTTTCTCTGACGAAGCAGATATAGTCAAGTGTAGGTCAGAAAAGAAGGACACAGATCTTCGCTTAGTAACTGGTCGTGATCTACCTCCAAGTGGTGGTGCGTGTATTTGTGTTTGAAGGAAATTAGAGTGACAAGCTTGGAATGTCTCTCTATCATCGTGTATTCTGCTGGTTTTCTTCAGAAATGTATTGCTACAGTCCTCGTATTTATCTAAATAGGACACTCTGGAACCAACGGCGGACAGAGACGTGCGTCTCTCAGCTGCCTTCAACACAGAAGAATCATCCACAGAAGAACCTTCCTCCTCGTGTGGTTCAAATGAACTCAAGACGTCTCCCGATACCTCAAGTAGCTTTTGTTTTGTTGATCGACTGAAAAACGTTACATAATTTTGTATTATCCATTTACTCACCAACAAAATGAAATATGTCATAATGTAAGTAGCAACATATTGATACCTTTTTGATATAACTCGGAGAATATCTCATTTGGTGAAGGGTATCTTAGCCATGAAATGCATAGGGGATGTCAAGATGTGGATTATGGTGATACAGAAGTAGAAAAGGAAAATGAAGAAAACAAATCAGAGAGTAAGACGGAGATAGATGAAGAGAATCGTGTCCTAATATAACAAACAAGGATTAGTTAGGTGGTTAAAAGAAACAGCATTTGTCAATATAAGACAACAATACAGCAGAACAATATATGAGGAGCAGACATAATAAGCTCAAACTAATATACTTCTAATAACAAATACGAGTTAACTTGCCCCATGACTGATATTTGAGTCATGATTGATAGCTGAGTAATGATTGATAACTGATACATGATTGATAGTTGACAGATGATTGATAGCTGAGTAATGATTGATAGCTGAGTTATGATTGATAGCTTATACATGATTGATAGATGACACGTGATTGATAACTGACACATGACTGATAGTTGACGCATGATTGATATCTGACACATGACTGATAGTTGACATATGACTGAAAGTTGAGTCATGATTAATAGTTGACAGATTATTGATAGTTGACAGATGATTGATAGTTGACAGATGATTGATAGTTGACAGATGATTTATGGTTGACAGATGATTGATAGTTGACAGATGATTGATAGTTGACACAAGATTGATAGCTGAGTATTGATTGATAGCTGAGTCAATATTGACGGCAAAATAGAGGGTAGCGTATTGTTGGGTGTTTAGGAGCTTGGTTTCATGACCGATTAGACACAGGTTGAAAACTCTAGTACGGCTTAGGTTCTTTTCAGTCCGGCGACTGCAGGGGAAGCGGCCTTTATTCCTCAGTAGTGGTCTCTAACAATGGGAAAAAAAGCCGAAACAAAAGTTTATTTTATTGGTTAGCCAGCAAAATAAGTAATAACCCCTTTGACGCTGGAACTGCACAGCAAAACCCCCCAAACATAAATATTCAATTAACGCAACTGTTTTTTTTGCTGTTTTTGTCGTTTGCACAAATAGACAAGCAACAATAGCTACCAGTGAAATGCCTTCGTCAATGGATATTTCTGACTAATGTCATGAGAACATTGTGCTTGTATAAAGAATGAGGATAGATATGCGTAGAAGAAAGTACTTAAATAAGTAAATACATGTATTTAGAAAGCTGCGTGCTGCGGTACGTGTTACGTCAAGATTTGATAGATTAACAGGTTGTAGTAGTAGAGGATGTGTACACAATTTCACCTCTTTAGGCTATGGGGAAGTTGGTTAAAATAGGAGTAATAGAAGTCCAAGCAAACGGATAGCGGTCATGTCAAGTTTATTGAAACCTAGGAAAACGAAAGAAAGTGGCTTAGCAAGAATAGAACAAGAAATGGGCGATGAGAATTTAAATGTAAAGAGTTAATGAAGAAAACATTGAAGACACAGAAAATAAGCAAAACGAGAGAGAAGAAAAAAAAGAAAAAAGAAAGAAAAAGAAGGAATAAGCATGCAACGAGAAAACAAGAATCTAAATAGAAAAAATATACAAACAGAAAGAGTGAAAATATACAAATAGAAAGAGAAAAAATGTACAAACAGAAAGAGAGAAAATCAACAAACAGAAAGAGAGTAAATAAACAAACAGAAGGAGAGAAAATAAACAAATAGAAATAGAGAACATAAACAAAATAGAAAGAGAGAAAATAAACAATCAGAAAGAGAGAAAATAAACAAATAGAAAGAGAGAAAACATACAAATAGAAAGAGAGAAAATAAAAACTGATAAAAATAAACAGATGCAGCAGCAAAATAAATAAATTGCATTTTTGAGAACACATTGACCAGCAGTAACAAATAGATATAAAATGAAGCCTCAAATAACACAACGACAACAACAATCTCACCATATTCTTTTCTTGGGACTGTTCTTTATGTTTCTTCTAATGATCGTCTCCGAAGGAGGCATGTTCCAAAGATCGATGTCAGCTTCCACGTTGTCCAGATCAAGCGTGCTTAGCTTTAGGTCCATTAGCACTTCTGTAATGCCTGTTGTGTGGGGGTAGTCTGGTATTAGTCTATACTTACTTCTGGCTTATTCGAGTGAATTTAACTATGGAGGAAATAATAGAACACTGTACATTGTTGTTTTCGAATACCCACAATGAGTCGGTTTACTAATTTGTGCGCTCTGAAAAGGACGTTAAGTGACAGGTTGCAGTAGCTTTCCTCACATCCCCAGCGTGATGATGAAGGTGGACCGGTGCCCTTCAGGCAGTTGTGCTTTGCTTGGCTTAATCTCTCACCACTACGGGGATCACGCGGATCCCTGACCTTGTTAGCCAGGATGCAATCAAAACAGCCCGTTTCCAGGGAGGGCAACTAGGAAGCCGAGGCTAGGATCTTGGCCAGTATGTTTTGCCTGACCCTGACTAACATGTCTGATCAGTATATTTTGCTTGACCAGACGTTAGTCTTCCTCCTCTAGAACACTATCGTATTATAATTATTGAAACAACGTGATGAATGGGGTTGTACATATGGCTGGCAATCTCATTAATAACAACAATGTACATATTCTTCTTGTTCTTCTTTTTCTTCTTCTCCTTCTTCTACTTTTTCTTCTTCTCCATCTTCTTTGTTCTTCTTCAGACTTCGACTTTATTGACTAACAAAGGCAGCATTCCACTCGAGGCTGTGCGCACTTTTTCATGGAAGGACATTTGTTGTCGCCAAGTGCTGCTCCTTTCACTAGTGTATGATAACCAGAACTGCAACAGGTGTTCCGTTGTCATACGTGCACAGGTACGTAGTGCAAATCTTGAAATTATTTTAAAGATTTGTTGATATGAGCGTAGATTGCAAATTGCTTTCGTCTCCTTATACATTTTTGCTGTGTTGATCAGTTGCAGTATTTCTCCTCTTTTGCAAGTCTTTCTGCTTTGGCATTGCTGGGATGTTGCAGTGAGCTATTATCCACTGGATTGCACTTCTTTTGTAGATAAAGTAAATTAATAAACTACATTACAAGACAGTATCTGTTCTGGAATCCACAGGACATGAGGAATAGCGGAAGACTGAGACACTCATGTAAGAGGAAGGTGGATGTCAATATTAAGGCGGCAGACAGGAACTAGCTCGGATGGCTCATGATAGGAAATTTGACGTGTATTGTAGACATTTGCTATTCAAGGTGTAGTCAGGTTTTTGATTGAATGATTTTATTTGAACTATCTTTACAAGATCACATAAATATTTGGACACAGGCTACCTGAGCGACACTGTCTTTAAAAGAATTAAACCACCATACCAGATCCATAATAGCCTACACTTCTGATATAACACCCAATAAAACTATGTCTGTCGTTGAAAGAGCTGTACGTTTGCAGAAAAAGGTAAACCTTTAAAAATGCCAAACCTGCAAGGAGTTCAGATGATGCACTGACCCGTGTTCCTGCTGGTGTGAATTAAGTGACGATGATTCACTTTGCGTGGGCTGTTTCCGGCAAATTAAAACTAATAAACTATCACTAGATTGTTTTTTTTTTCCTGCCTGAGATGAACTTGGAGGATTTACAGCGCTGAAAAACAATGGCCGCATGCCGATGCAGTCGCCATGTACTCTACAGACTAAGTTTTTATTTTACATTCGATACTTACTTTCTGTGTCAGGCAACCTCACAAAGTATTGAATCAGAAGTCAGCTGCTTTGCGAGCTCTATCATTTGCTGCCATGAGATCTGTCAAAATACATGGTTATTGCGTTTTTGGGCAGTTATACATATGTTCAGGGACTTGGATGGCTCCGCATTAGCAGATATTGTCTTTCGTATATCACCATTTTTTAAAGTCCAATCTACACCAAGACAGTCACATTCGTAATCTGTTAGGGCTCCCTACACAGTGTGTGGCATATGGCATACATCCAAGAGACCATAACTTTTGGCACAGCTAGAATTTAAACTCATGTCCTCCTGGTCAGAGGCCAACATCCAAACCGATCGGACCAGCTGCTCGTTATCTTACATGATGATGATGATACCAAGTGCGGTCTCTGCATCGAAGGTTGGCCGCAATGGACTTGCTACATTCTCTGTTTCCTGCATTGACTGTACACTCCGACAGAATTTTAGTTCATCTCAACACCCTTGAGTCCCAGTCCTGCTCTACGGCTCCAAAACCTGGACATTACTGAAATATGACATGTCAAGACTGGAGGCCTTCTCCATGCGCAACCAGCGGCGTATCCTGGTCATCCGATGGCATGACTACATCTTCATTGTGGAGGTCTCTGCTAAAACAGGCCTCCATCCAATCTCAGAAACACTTCACCGACGCCGAGTTTCTTTGTTTGGTCAAGTTATACGGCTGGACCAGGAAACCCCGACCCATAAGATACTACGCAAGTCGTTCCTCAGCGCCAAAAGTCATCCTCAACCAGAGACAGATAGCAATCACCACCTCCGCTCTGGACGAGGCCCGGAACCAGGTCGCAGCAGCGGTTCATGGATGTGGCCGACCGACGTAACGGGCCTCATTCGCCTAGCGAACATTATTTGTTTTATTATTATCATTATTATTCTGGATGTTACTCTTCTGTTTGTAGCTCTGTCCTCATTCCGCCAGCTTGCCTTCAACACTTTCATTCCAAAACTATGTTCTAGTGTGTATTGTGCCTTTTTATATATCATAAATAATTAAATTGCCTAATCTCAGTGTTTTTCAGTATTTCCCTTCATCCACTTGTCAGGACTTCTTTGTTTGGTTTTCTCTCCACCAAATGCGATCCATACTTCCAACATTTCCGTAACGTATAATAATCACGTAGATGTTGAACTCAAACGGTGACCACACTCACCTCTGTCTCACACCACTTTTTATTTATTAATATTGTTACGTAATTCTTTCCAGATGTTTCTACCCTTTTCCAACTCAGGTTATTGAAAAGTCGAATGTTTTTGTCCATCAATATCAATTTATTCACATCACTTTAGATCACATTATTCTCTGACAGGTATTTCGTTTAGAGGAAGCCAACATCATCGTGTATGCATACCGATTTGTTTGCTGTGCTGTACCAGTGCGAACATGAATCTTGTTAAACCACACTGTCACCATATAGGTGGGTGGCTCCGTAGTCCCTAAAAGTCTTTCTCCATGCCTATCTAATGGCATCAATTTATTGGAGACCCTCAATTAGCATTTTATGATGGGCACTATTAAATGCTTTACTATAATCTATGCAGACAAGATCGCTCCGTAAGTCAGCTCACAGCAAATGATCTCCACTGCGGTGGATATGTGTCCTATTTCAGTGCACTAATCGGAAAAGACACTTCAAGGCTCCAATTGGCTTATTTAGCCATCTTTGAACTCATGCGAACAGTGAATGTTGACTAAGTGGTCCTTGTCGATTACAATGGACGAACGAACAACTATATTTTATGAAACACGTAAAGATACTTTTATACCTCTCAACTTTTCTGCCAACACTCTCATACAACGCATTGTTTTTCTGGTTCCACTGTTCCTTCGAAACTCAAATTGCTCTTCCCTTTCCGGTCTATTTTATTTTTATTTATTTCCTAATCTTGAGAAGTATCTTAGTATTGTGATCTCCAGGCTGATTGTTCTTTAGTTAGAACAATCAAATGCCGAGGTCAATGTGACAGAGACCGATATCTCCCAGCATTTGGGTATGAATCCTGTATCTGTCATTGCACAGGTCTATATTTGTGTCTTTGCCAAAGTCCTCTAATATGTTTGTCCTTTACATTTTAAAGTTGTCTGTGCCTGCAATTTTCTCTTGTTTCATCATTATTATTGATTTGAGTATTTTGGATCCTTTATTGTTCAATACTTGTGGCGTGTTATCTCTGTTTCCTCTAGAAACGTTCACAAATTTCTGTCACTTTGTAATGTCTGCCTCATCAAATACCATTTCGCCATTTCTATTTTTAATACAGCCTTCACTTTCTACATTATTTTTCTGATATTACATGATCCTTAATTCCTCATGTATATCTTTATTACTGTGTTGGAAAAACATGGAAAATAGCTCAAAAACCCGACTTCATTGCGTGCGCCTGTGCTCCTCTATATGTGCTCAGTATTTTTTACTGAGGAAATGCCGAATCCAGAGCACGAGCTCCGTAGCTTCCGCGGCGGCTCCGACATTCTTCCCTGACTTCCTCGCATATCCATTTACATTTGTAAGTATCAGTGTCTTTGTTTTATAACTATGACGTATATTTTAACATTACTTCAGCCATAGAAAATCGTCTGGAGATTTTTCTAGAACTCTTTAATCACTTTCTTTTCACCTTCATCAATAAAATCTGGTTACAGAAATCTGATTTCTTCTCTCTTTATCTTAATGTGTTGATGTAGCTGTTGCAAGCTCGCGCTGTAGAACGACCTATGTCCTACCTCGTGCCATACAGGAATATCTGATCTTTGTTGTTGAAACGATAAACAGCGGAAGCGCATTAAGTTTCATTTTCCTCAGATGGACGAAATATTTGTATCTAATTTTGTCATCACAACATGCTCGCGATTTCCCATTTCCATTTGGTTGTACTACATGCATGAATGGTAGCAGTTCGTAATTCAGCTAGTGCCGATACGGAGAGGTTGTGGCGAGAAATGACAATACCGGACTTCCTTCGTAGCCCGCATTTGTCGTGTCGCAAGAGACAACTAGGGATGGTTGAACATGTGACCAGCAACATCACCATGTAAAAGACGATTGATACTGAAACATCACTGCAAATAATTGGATTCAAGATTTCTTAAAAGCTGGTTAAGGTAAACCAGATACAGTGTTAGATCTTTACTTCGCGATCTGGTGTGACGCCTCATCATGTAACGTGTACCTTCTTCTTCTTCTTCTTCTTCTTCTTCTTCTTCTTCTTCTTCTTCTACTTCTTCTACTTCTTCATCTTCTTCTTCTTCTTCTTCTTCTTCTTCTTCTTCTTCTTCTTCTTCTTCTTCTTCGGAGTTCGTCCTGCAAAGGATGTTTACGATGTTGTATCGTAGTTTACAGCGAAGCTGCGATATAAGCGTCTTTCTGACATCTTCTGACATTTCAGCACTGTATTTTTCAATGCGGGATTGTCTTCCCTCTTCGATCACTAATCACTTAGTCAAACTGCATGGTTGCAGTCTATTTCCAGGGCCTCCACATGTAGGTGGATTAAGGCATTTGTCAGTTATTGGTCACTAACTTTGATGCAAGCAGCCAGCTATGGGTTATTGACTTTGATGCAATCCAACCAGCTATGAGTCACTGGCCCTGATGTAAGCATACAGGTATGGGTCACTGATCCTGATGCAAGGAGTCATCTATGGGTCACTGACCATGTAGCAAGCATCCAACTACGAATCACTGACCCTGAAGCAAGAAGCCAACTATGAGTCACTGACACTGATGCAGGCAGCCAGCTTATGTTCGCTGATCCTGATGCAGGCAGCCAGCTGCGAGTCGCTGTTATATCTTTAGTCAGATGAGCTGAATTTGCAAGTATTAATTTGTATTTTCCTGTATTAATACTTTAAATGTTTCATCAGAAAACTCAGAACGTCTGCTTTGAATTTGTGAACTGTAAAACAAATATGAAGTTTCTTAGAGCAACATACGCAGTAAGAGCATTTATCTCTCGCAGTAAAGGATCCGGCTTCGCTCCCTCATCTAGACACGTTCAAGTATACCCAACTGCAAATTAGTGCATACTAATAGGTAGGGGGAACACTAGTCACACCGCCTCACAACAATCTTGGCAAACCTTGTGCAATGCAATCTTTAACATTTTATCATCGGCTCCAGTGTCTACCTAGAGACACATTCGTTTTACAAAATAACAACCCATTCATCACTGATATATAATCTTAATATGTAAATGATATATGGCAATAGTCCTATATAAAATGTTATCACATAATTCAATGGATAAATTGTAAATACTGTCAAAAGTCAAGAAGATGGCCAGACAAATAAGTTACACAACCAGCACAGAAACACGCAACCTGAGAATGAACATAAATCCTGAACGTCCGTAATTACGTTGCAGATTCACTCAAGAAGCCAATAAACACAGATCAACACTCTTGTCAAACAGAGAGGCTATGGAGAAGGCACGAAATGGGATGCGACTGTTCCATCGCAACCATGCGGCTCTATTGCACCTCTGTTGTTACTGATACCAAGGTCCCTAGCGTTGCTAAGGTTACACGCATGTGGGCAACTCGATTGGAAGTACTGTCAGCCGTACAAATGGACGGCTGGATGTTAGTGGTTCTTCGGTAACTCAGGATCACAAAGAAAGCAGATTATTGACCTTTGACCTTTTAATTTGTGTACATGTAAGGTAAAATAATTCTTATAGTAAACACTGCTGTCATGGAGGAAGTGTTAACACCTTCGTTGTGCTAGGAATCTTGCTTTTTATGAGGTGAAGTGACCAGTTCATTTTCTCGCCTTTCATTCATGACAGCAAACAGGGTACCCATTTACTGCTGGATAGCGATAATAATGGGGATCGGACCGGGTACCTTTGTAGTGAGATGTGAACACTCTGCCTATTAATTTTTATTTCCAACGTTTTCTTTCAGATCAGAAGACTACTGCAAGTTAAGTAGACATTCGGCTCATGTGAAAAGTAGGGTGTGCAAACCCATGTTTTGGATAGTCTTTTGGACAGCCTCAGCTAACATATAGTCATGGGCGATAATAAGGAAAATCTGTAACAAGGGAGGCCTGTAACAAGGAAGGACTGTAACAAGAGAGGCTTGTAACAAGGAAGGACTGTAACAAGAGAGGACTGTAACAAGGAAGGACTGTAACAAGAGAGGACTGTAACAAGGAAGGACTGTATCAAGAGAGGACTGTAACAAGGGAAGACTGTAACAAGGAAAGCTTTAACAAGGAAGGACTGTAGCAAGGAAGGACTGTAACAAGGGGGACGGCTGTAACAAGTGAGGCTTGTAACAAGAGAGGACTGTAACAAGGGGGATGGCTGTAACAAGTGAGGCTTGTAACAAGAGAGGACTGTAACAAGGGGGACGGCTGTAACAAGTGAGGCTTGTAACAAAAGAGGACTGTGACAAGAAAGAACTGTAAAAGCTAGCTAATTTGACGATACGGCATAGAATGTGAAATGTAATCAAAGTGACTCAGTGGTCACGAGGTCAGGTGTTCGCCTCGAGTGCTAGAGGTCGTGGGTGCAAGTCTCGGTGGAGACCGGGATTTTTCCACATGGATTATCCTGTAAACATTTCCTCTGATCTCTAGGTAGTGAGATCAGACACCCGTATGCAGTGGCGCGCACGTTACAGCGGCATAGATAACATCTGACAAGCTGCGAGCCTAAAATACTATAATTTACGCTTCCATCACAATCAGTCCCTAAAAATAGGTGATTGTATTTTCCAGGGGCTACCAATCTAAAGGTTGGTAACAGATACTGGAATTGACCTGGCAAGTCACCAGGGTATTTTCGCCTGCCAAAAAAAAAATGAAACAAAGGAGGTCACACCTCCTCACGACGTCTAACGACACAAGTGGACTGAAGATAGATAGATAGATAGATAGATAGATCAAATTGATAACATTTATGTGAGAAACCTTAGGAAACTACATAAACAAAGAACAAATTAGAAACACTTAAGGAGTCTAATATGACAGCCCAGCAACAAAACACAAATGTTTAACGCAGATAAGACAGGTACAAAGCAAAGATGTGGGAGAATGAAGAATTAACCAAAATTCTCATGCAAAACATATATATATTTAAAGCTTATTGAGAAGACAAGGGGCCTTGTATTGAAAGCAAGACACTGACTTCCCCAAGTTGTACACTGAGACAGATTGAAGAGGGGGAAAATAAAACTAATTTATTACAAGTTCGTTGTTTTTTCTGTAGCCAGCCCGCCTTGACAACAACGTGTTTCATGGGATCACCACACATAAGACAGGCTTGAGCTAGTTCTTTTTAGTAGACAGAGAGAGAGAATATAACGTAAATATTTGTTTGTAGGCAGAGAGAGAGAGAGAGAGAGAGAGAGAGAGTATAACGTAAATATTTGTTTGTAGGCAGAGAGAGAATATAACGTAAATATTTGTTTGTAGGCAGAGAGAGAATATAATGTAAATATTTGTTTGTAGGCAGAGAGAGAATATAACGTAAATATTTGTTTGTAGGCAGAGAGAATATAACGTAAATATTTGTTTGTAGACAGAGAGGGAATATAACGTAAATATTTGTTTGTAGGCAGAGAGAGAATGTAACGTAAATATTTGTTTGTAGGCAGAGAGAGAATATAACGTAAATATTTATTTGTATGCAGAGAGAGAGAGAGAGAGAGAGAGAGAGAGAATATAACGTAAATATTTGTTTGTAGGTAGAGAGAGAATATAACGTAAATATTTGTTTGTTCCGTTATTTAAAAACATTGGGGGGGGGGGGGGGGGGGATTCGAGATTTCATATTTGACCATTATTTTGATTTCGTTTAATTATTGAACTCTATATTCCATTTGATTACTACCGTTCTCACTTTACAATTGTAATATGTTAATTAACGAACGCCCACCTTCATCTAAAGACCTCAAAGAGAGAGTTATTCATGCTGTTATTTCTTTGTTTGCAATCAGTATTTGTTTCACGAACTACCTTGCTAACCCATTTGGTGACTCCCAACTCGACAAGGTGTGCATTGTCATGGGTTGGAGTACGTTCTACACTAGACGGGTTTCTACTTCAAGAAAATAACCAGAGTGCACGGTAACATTTGATGCGTTTTTGGTGTGGACTCCCGTTGAGACCTGATCGACTTTCCCAGTCGCGTGAGAAAGAGACATCCCTTTCATCATCGAATCTCAAAGATAGGGGGATTAAAATTTCATGAATTTCCTCGCAGACGTGACTAATTAAGGACTCGTCTTACTCCCTCCCTGCTGGCTTCTGTGACGTGAACTTCGCGCCTCGTAGATTGATGACCCGAGGAGAATGGACTCGTCTTCTTGTAACTGAGTTGTCAGTGAGAATAGTCAAAAGCAGTCATAAAGGAATCGAGATAAAAGTGGACTGAAGAAGAAGAAAGAAGTAGGGCAAAAGTATGCATTATAAATATGTGGAAAGTTAGATCAGTTTTTTTCCAGAACAAGCTACGTTTTACTTTATTTTGCAAGCTGTATTTAGGTAGATATAGAGTAGATGTTCTCAGTCTCTGTATGTTAACTCTTTCCTGACTATAGAGTAGATGTTCCCAATATATGTATGTCACCTCTTTCTTGACTATAGAGTAGATGTTCCCAATATGTGTATGTCAACTCTTTCTGGACTATAGAGTAGCTGTTCCCAATCTTCGTATGTCAACTATTTCTTGAAAAATAGAGTAGATGCTCCAAATATGTGTATGTCAACTCTTTCTTGACTATAGAGTAGATGTTCCCAATATGTGTATGTCATCTCTTTCTTGACTGTAGAGTAGATGTTCCCAATATTTGTATGTCAACTCTTTCTGGACTATAAAGTAGATGTTTCCAATCTTTGTGGGTTAACTTTTCCTTGACATCATGGGTGGTCTGCCAATGTCTTTGTGTATGACAACGACAGAAATAGCACCACTGACCTACGTAGATCATGTCGTAAGAGACGACTATCTGTGTGACATGGCCTAACGTTTATCCATGATTTGGTGGTTTTTAAGAGCAGCATAGATGACGCTTAATATGCTGAGGGTCTACATTTGCTCTAATGTTAAGAGTCTATTAAGATGGACTCGCACATCGTATAACTACACTTCAAGAAACTGGTTGTATACAGACTCTGTGGAGTCTTCTAAACCAGTATAAAGACAATAAGTTAAGGACAGTCAGTTAAGACATCCATATTATGGACGTTCCCTATCTCCAGGAAAACGAACTATTATCTCTTCTCTCCCTCATTTCGTATCTGGTCTATTGTTTCTAGAGCCTTCTTTTTTACCCACGTGGCTTCTACAGACTCGGAAAGCTTATAGAATCGGCTGTTTATGCTCTGCACGGCAACGTCCAAAATGTATGTTGCAGTTTAATGTCCACAATGAATAAGTTTACTCTTGTGTGCGTCATGATAAAGGCGTTATGTCGTGGGCTGTAGCAACTTTCCCCACATCCAGAGCGTGCCGATGAAGGTGGACTACGGTCCCTCAGGCGGTTGTGCTATGCTTGGCTTAATCCACGTGTCGATCACTACTACGGAGATCACGTAGATCCTCATTTCGTCAGTCAAACTGCCTTGAAAAAAAAACAGCAAGTTTCCAGGGAACTCTACATGGAAGAGAGATAGGGGTCTTGGTCAGTATATTGTGCCTGACCATGACGCGACGTTCTATCAGTAAACTATGCATGACTGGACTTGCGTCTCAGTTACCCTCCAAAATGTATAAAAACAATTTTTCGCTTCAATGTAAAGGATAGGTCACAGCTACAGCTGACCTCCTCCGAAGGGATCCTGTATCCAAGCATTTCTTCTTCTTCTTCTTCTCATTCTTCCTCTTCTTCTTCGTACACTGTCAGACGTCAACCTGTATTTTTTAGGAAAAAGCAGCGGTCATCCTGAGGATGTTGACACTGCCATAGAACTTGTCTAGTGTTGCCACTGGTGATGGCCACATCTGCTTTCTCTGATCCTCGTATGTCGGGCAGTTTTGCAGCAAATGTTCAGCAGTCATTTTCCCGGTACCAAACGAGCATTCGTCAGTGCCACCTATCTTCAATTTATTGAATAGGTGGTACCTCAGTCTATTGTGGCCTGTGCGAAGTCTGAAGACCACGACCTTCTCTCTTCTGTTCAACTGGTAATAGGCATCGTTTTTTGTGTAGCCAGTATGTTCTGTTTCCCATGTGGTCATGTATTTAGCTCTAATAAGCCGGTTTGACTCTTCGTATGTCACACTAGGGTCTGGTTGTAGTAGTCTTGCACCTTCTTTTGCCAGTCTGTCCGCCTCCTCGTTGCCTTGGATGTTACAGTGGGATGGAACCCACTGTACCACTACTCTAATTGGTGCGGACTGCTGGCATAGTTGACAGAGTACTGCTCTTAAATCATTAAGTTCAGTATTTTTCTGGCTTTTTAGTTCTGTGACTACGGACAGGGCATCTGTAAACAGGACTATTTGGCTTTCATTTGCCTGTCACCATTTCTTCTACTACAGCCCTTAGTGCCTCTACCTCCGCTCTGAAATTGCTTGAGTATTTTCCAGTTGCCACTGACAGTGTTATTTTTCTACCATTTGGTAGGCTCAGGAATACCCCTGCCTCTACGTTCTGTGTTGTGTCTGTTACAGAACCGTCGGTGTATGCATGGGTCCAGTCCATGCTGTGGTAGTTTTTCGTTATATACCTCAGGGTTATGTCTCTTCTTTGTTTTTCAGTCTGGCTGTTCTTGTTTTCAATACCTGGTATATTTTCTACCACCTCTGAAAATATATGCTGCCTCCAGGTAGGTTTGTGTACAGTAGGGGTGGACTTTGGTGTTGTTAATGCGTTCATAGGGTCTTCGCTCATCTTTGCTTTGGCTATTTCTGCAAAGTTTATCCGCTTTAGTTTCCCATTTCCAAAAATATTTAGTCTCTGATGCATTGGATGGTCTGTCAGTCTTCTGAGTTTCTCTGCTTGCTGCTGGGCTCTGCAGTCTCTTCTGTCGGTCATGGATTGCAGATTTGAAATCTTTTCAAGTTCTACAATTGGCGTTGACTTCATGCCTCCTGTTATAACTCTCATGGCTTGGTTTTGAAGTTTGCTAATTTTGTCAAAGTTCGCCTTTGCTGCTGTCGTCCATGCCGCAATGCCATACTCGAGAACTGGTCTCACTTTTCCAGTGTACAGTTTCTTTAGTATACTTTCGTCTGTTCCCCAGCTTGGGCCAGTAAGTTTCCTCATGATTGCCATTCTTTGTCTGGCTCTCATTCGGTTTCTCTCGATCTGACTTTTCCATGTCATGCGCCGATCAAATGTGACTCCCAGGTAGTTCGGGTTGTCGTTTGGCCGCAGGTATTTGCCGTTAAGACTTATTTTGGTGTTTTGGGGTTTGTTTGAAAGCGAGAATATCGTACATGTTGTTTTTTCCTCATTTATTTTGACCAGCCATGAGTTCGCCCACTCCTCCAACGATGTTAGGGCCTGTTGCATTCGATTACTTGCTATGGTGAGATTCTTTTCAGAGGTCCACATAGCCAGATCGTCTGCAAACATGGAGCTGTGGACTCTACTTGGTATATTCCCTGTGATGTTATTTATATACACCAGGAAGAGTGTGGGTGACAGTACTCCCCCTTAGGGTACTTCCTGCTCAAGTGTCATTTTTTTGCTTACCTGCCCTTGTACTTGAACTCTAGCTGTTCTGTTTTTGAGGGTAATGGGGAATCAGGGTTCGATTCCGAAGAGGGAGCATGAGAAACGGCTACCACATCCAAGGAAGGCAGCAGGCGCACAACTTACCCACTCCCGGCACGGGGAGGTAGTGACGAAATATAACAGAACGGGACTTTTTCGCGGCCCCGTAATAGGAATGAGTACTTTTTAAACCCTTTAACGAGGATCTTTTGTAGGGCAAGTCTGGTGACAGCAGCCCCGGTAATTCCAGCTCCAAAAGCGTATATTAAAGTTGTTGCAGTTAAAAAGCTCGTAGTTAGATCCAAGGCGCAGGCGGGCTCTTCGCTGAGCGTTCCGGGTGGCCGGCGCGTTTACTTTGAAAAAATTAGAGTGTTTAAAGCAGGCCTCGGCTGCCTGAATAATGGTTCATGGAATAAAGTAATAGGACCTCGGTTCTATTTTGTTGGTTTTCGGAACTGGAGGTAATGATTAACAGGGACAAACGGGGGCATTCGTATTGCGGCGTTAGAGGCGAAATTCTTGGATCGCCGCAAGACAAGCTACTGTCAAAAAGCATTTGTCAAGAATGTTTTCATTAATCAAGAATGAAAGTCAGAGGCGCGAAGACGATCAGATACCGTCGTAGTTCTGACCATAAACGATGCCGACTAGCGATCCGCAGGATTTGCTTCGATGACTCTGCGGGCAGCTTCCGGGAAACCAAAGTGTTTGGGTTCCGGGTTAAGTATGGTTGCAAAGCTGAAACTTAAAGGAATTGACGGAAGGGCACCACCAGGAGTGGAGCCTACGGCTTAATTTGACTCAAGACGGCCAAACACTGAAATGACTGACAGGCCGAGAGCACTTTCGTTGGGTCCAATATGGAACGGGTGCGGGAATTAGACCCTCGAAAATCTGCGGCTATCATCTCGGTGGCTTGACTGTCTCGCATCCAGTGTTCGATAAAGGAATTGACGGAAGGGCACCACCATGAGTGGAGCCTGCGGCTTAATTTGACTCAACACGCCAATACTGTAGAATGACTGACAAATCGAGAGCACTTTCGTTGGGTCTAACAGTGAACGTGTGCTGGTATTAGATCCACGGAAGACAGGTCAGCTTTTTAACCTTCTAATGAAAGAGTGCAACGGTAATCTTGTTTTAACCCCGCAGAAACCGCAGGTTCCAGATACCTGGTCATTGACAAACAAAAAAGCCCTCTATTAATTCGACCGGTCTAACAGTGAACGGGTGCTGGTAATAGACCCTCGGAAGACAGGTCAGTTTTACCCTACTAATGACAGGGCGTTGCTACGATAATCCTGCTCAATTCGAGAGGAGCCGCAGACATTTTGGTTCACGTACTAGGCTGATAAGCCAAGGGCGCAAGGCTACCATGTGAGGGATTACGGCCGAACGCCTCTAAGCCGGAATCCCGCCCAAAATCTCAGCACCACTGCGATGGGAGGCTTCGATATGGTCAGGACCTGGGGCTCGCGCAAATCAAAGTGGGCGGGTAGCTGCTCGATATTCACCCCATACGGCGATGGAGTGCGAAACCACCAACAGAAGACTTAGTTCTTGGTCGGGGGTGTCGAAAACAGTAGAGCAGCCTACTTAATTGTGAACTCAGCCCATGATCATGAGATATGTCCGCACACCAGGCAAACAACATTTCCGTGACATTACCAGGCTTGTCCCCTGGTTAAATGCACTTCTGCCTCGATCTCTACCTCTGTATTCTATCAGCCATACCAATGGACGCAGAAGAGATGCAGGCTAGCGGACATTGCACATCTGCCCTATTGTGTCAACCTCCCAGGTGGCGGGGAATGCTAGGCGTACCATCACTGCAGAGAAGCCGAGAAAATAAAGGGAGCAAAGAGATTCCCCACTCACATGCAAATGCTACGTTTCTGGAAGGACGTGACGATCCTGGGATACAGACATACTGGACTGCCTCTCTTCCGGGTTAGTACAAACCAGTACATAGTCCATATCATATATCATATCTCATATATCATCACCGTACGCTATAGACACGAGTAGTGAAGACCCGTTAGTCCTGTAAGACAACTTCCCTAAGAGAGACAACTCTGATCACAAACAACTGCTACCTTGCAGATAGGCTGGGGACAGTCAAAGGCTAAGGAGGGCATCCCTACAGAAACGCCTGTTGAAATCGGATGCACTGGGCCACAGGCTTAACGAAACAGTGCAACGTATATCGCAGTATGATGACAGTACAACCGATCAGAAAAAAGTATGGCGATCATCCTGCGGAGTCCCGCCAGGCAGCGAGAGTGCCGGGCCTCACGCCTCGAAGAGGTTCACCCTTAACTACTGGTGAATAGAAATTGCCCCATAGCCATGTGCCTCGACTTCACAACACATGGGTATGTGTTGTGGAGTCGAGGCACATGGCTATAGGGCAATTTCTATTGACCAAAAATACAAGACCCTCAAAATACTACAGTGGAATGCAGAGGGAGTCATTAACAAAAAGCTTTTCCTAACACATCACCTGCATGAAGGTAAGATTGACGTGGCATGTATCCAAGAAACGCACCTCAATAACAACCATAAATTATCAATCAGAGGATACCAGATCTTCCGTCTGGATAGAGAAGGTCAAAAAGGAGGGGTTCTGATACTGACCCGAAACTGCATACCGAGTAGCGCGATATATGTCAATCACACCGGACAAGCATAAATTGTAGGAGTTGACATAATGGCTCAAGAGACGAAGATCCGCATCATCAACCTGTAAGGACCACCAAATAAAGACCTATAGCTCGCGAGTATGGAAGTCAAAGACTCCAACTGCATAGTAGTTGGAGACTTCAACAGCCACTCAAAGAGATGGGGCTACTCGGACACAGACAACAGAGGTGACGAAGTGGAAGATTCGGAGATAGACACAAATCTCTATCTAATCAATAGGCCGGAGGATAGCCCTAGCTTCTATTCTAGAACATGGCATACCACCTCTACTCCAGATTTGGCCTTCTCCACAGTAGACATTCACCATAAAATAGACCGCCAGGTGCTAAACCAATTGGCAGGTAGCGACCACAAGCCAATTAGGCTAGAAATTGATATGGAAGTAGGCCCACAGGAAACAAAACCGCTCCCACGTTGGAATTACAAACGGGCCGACTGGGACAGATTTGCAAGCCTGACAGATGGGCTGTGTGAAACCATCAACACACGGAACAACAAAATGAAGCCCCTGGTGGAAAGCCTAAGCAAAGCAATAATGCAAGCTGCCACTGAAACCATCCCAAGAGGAGCTAGGAAAAACTGTAAGCCTTATTGGAATGATGAGTTGCAGAAAGCGGAAGACGCAGTCACAAATGCTAGGAATATGGCAGAGCGAGAACAATCTATGGAGGCAAATATCGCCCTTAAAGCCGCCACTGCGAAATACAAATACACTCTAAACCAAACAGCAAGAGAAAGCTGGAAAAACAAAACAGAAAGCCTCAACTTAGACAAAGAAGGGAACAAACTATGGAAGCTAGTCAGAGCCATGAATGACGAAACTCCATCAAACAAACAAATTACCATCAAGCAGGGCGAAAACTTGCTCACTGGAAAAAAAGCCGCAAACGCCTTTGTTGAACACTATGCCAGAGCAAACCATATAGATGTCCCTGCAGACAGACATACAGACATTAGTGAAGAGCAAAAGGGGCACGACAACATCAATATGGCACCAGAAGAGCATATGATGGCAAAATTAACAATGAACGAAATGGAAGAGGCCATGAGAACATTAAAGAAAAGGAAATTTCCCGAAAAAGACGGGATAACAAACGAAATGCTGATGGGCCTGGGCCAAACAGCAAAGAGGAAACTACTATCAGTCCTGAATCAAAACTGGAAAAGGGGTATTGTACCCCAGGCATGGAAAGACGCAGTACTTGTACCAGTACCAAAGAAAGGAAAAGACAAAACAGATCCAAATGGATACAGGCCTATCAGCCTACTGAGCTGTGTCGGCAAACTGATGGAACGTATGATAAACACCAGACTAATGTGGCATCTGGAAGAAAAACGCATACTAATTCCACAGCAAGCAGGCTTTAGACAGCACAGATCCACTGAGGATCAGGTCAACCTCATAGCCCAGGAAATAGAAGATGCCTACCAGGAGCAAAAACATACAGTAGCGGTTTGGGTGGACCTGGAAAAGGCATTTGACAAAGTCTGGAAAGAGGGACTTAGAGTCAAGCTAAGAAGAAGTGAAGTTTGTGGGAAAATGTACAAATGGATCAGTCACTACCTCAAAAACAGAACGGCCAGAGTTCAAGTACAAGGGCAGACGAGCAAAAAGGTGACACGTGAGCAGGGAGTACCACAAGGGGGAGTACTGTCACCCACACTCTTCCCTGGTGTATATAAATGATATAACAGAGAATATACCAAGAAGAGTCCATAGCTCAATGTTTGCAGACGATCTGGCTATGTGGACCTCTGAAAAGAATCTCACCATAGCAAGAAATCGGATGCAGCAGGCCCTAACATCGCTGGAAGAGTGGGCGAACTCATGGCTGGTCAAAATAAACGAGGAAAAAACGACATGTACAATATTATCGCTATCAAACAAACCCCAAAACACCAAATTAAATATTAACGGCAAATACCTGCAGTCTAACGACAACCCGAACTACCTGGGAGTCACATTTGATCGGCGCATGACATGGAAAAGTCAGATCGAGAGAAACCGAATGAGAGCCAGACAAAGAATGGCAATCATGAGCAAACTTGCTGGCACAAGCTGGGAAGCAGACGAAAGTATACTAAAGAAACTGTACACTGGAAGAGTGAGGCCAGTTCTCAAGTATGGCATTGCGGCATGGACAACAGCAGCAAAGGCGAACTTCGATAAAATTAGCAAACTCCAAAACCAAGCAATGAGAGTTATAACAGGAGGCATGAAGTCAACGCCAATTGTAGAACTTGAAAAGATTACAACACTGCAATCCATGACCGACAGAAGAGACTGCAGAGCCCAGCTGCAATCAGAGAAACTCAGAAGACTGACTGACCATCCAATGCACTAGAGACTAAACAATCTCGGAAATGGGAAACTAAAGCGGGGAAACTTTGCAGAAATAGCCAAAGCAAAGATGCACGAAGACCCCATAAACGCACTAACAACACCAAAGCCCATCCCTACTGTACGAAAACCTACCTGGAGGCACCATATATTTCCAGAGGTGGTAGAAAATTACCAAGTATTGGAAACAAAAACTGCCAGACTGAAAAAGAAAGAAAAGATACTACGCTGAGCTATATAACGAAAAACTAACCAAGCATGGACTGGACCCATGCATACACCGACGGTTCTGTAACAAACACAACACAGAACGGAGGGGCAGGAGCATTTCTGAACCTACCAAATGGCAGAAAAATAACAGTCATTCGCTACTGGAAAATACACAAGCAATTTCAGAGCGGAGGCAGAGGCACCGAGGGAGCAAGTGGAAGAAATGGTGACAGGTAAAAGGAATGAAAGCCATATAGTCCTGCTAACAGATGCCTTGGCCGTAGTGACAGCACTAAAAAGCCATACAAATACAGAACTTAATGACTTAAGAGCAGTACTCTGTCAACTATGCCAGCAGTCCGCACCAAAATGGGTAGTGGTACAGTGGGTTCCATCCCCCTGCAACATCCAAGGAAAGGAGGAGGCAGACAGACTGGCAAAAGAAGGTACAAAACTACCACAACCAGTTACTAGTATGACATAATTAACTTAACTTAACGTCTTTATACTGGTTTAGAAGACTCTGCAGAGTCTGTATACAACTAGTTCCAATTACATCATCTTGCTATAGAAGCTGTACGCATCCAATCTGCTCTTAAATGCATTAACCGTCCCTGCCTCCACCACCTCACTTGGCAATGCATTCCAAGCATTCACAACTCTCTGGCTAAAGAAATACTTCCTAATATCTAATCTGGCCCTCTCCTTAGTCAACTTAAAGCTGTGCCCTCTTGTCCTTGTTGGTGGTTGTACTTTAAAAAAAGTGTTATAGTCTACTTTATCCATTCCTCTGATCATCTTATACACCTGTATTAAGTCACCACGAATTCTTCTCTCTTCTAGACACTGTAGGCCGGTTCTTTTTAATCTTTCCTCATAACTGTAATTCTGGAATCCCACTATCAGCTTTGTCGCTCTTTTTTGTATTCTCTCCAGCATGTCTATATCCCCTCTCTGATAAGGACTCCACACCTGTACACAGTACTCCAATCTAGGACTAACTAATGCTTTATACAGTTTGACTATCATCTCCTTGCTCCTATGTTTAATATGTATTTTTATGATCCCTAATATTGCATTTGCCTTTTTTACTGCTACCTGAACTTGCTCTCTCACCTTACATGTATGATCTATTATAACCCCTAAGTCCCTTTCTTTATCTATCTTTCTAATATTGTTCTATCCCATTCTGTAATTATGTTCCATATTGGATCTACCCATGTGCATGACTGTACATGTATCTACATTAAACTCCCTTTGCCAGATTACAGACCATTCTCGAATTTTATCTAAATCCGACCTCAATATATCCACTTCTGCTTTAGATGAGACACTACTTCATAGTTTTGTGTCATCAGCAAATTTCGCAATAATGGTTCCCATACCTATGTCCAAATCATTTATATATATCAAGAATAAAATTGGTCCCAAAACCGAGCCCTGTGGCACTCCACTTTTCACTTCACACCACTCAGAGTAATCCTTATTTATACCCACCCTTTGCCTTCTTCCCGTTAACCAATTTTCAATCCATTTGGCAACTTCGCCACCTATTCCATGTATTTTAACTTTCGAAATAATCTTTGATGAGGTACTCTATCAAACGCCTTTGCAAAATCCAGATAGATAACGTCCACTGGCTCCCCTTATCTAACATTTTGGTAACCTCCTCCATGAATTCTAATAGATGATCTCAATCTGGTAAACCCATGCTAACTATTTATAATTAGATTAAATTTATCTAAATGCATTACAATGTTTTCTTTGATTATTGACAATTTACAGACTATGCTCGTTAAGCTCACAGGTCTATAGTTTGCTGGATTCTCTTTTTTGCCCTTTTTGAATAAGGGGATCATTCCCGCATCTTTCCAATCCCGTGGAACAATCCCTTGTACAAGTGATTGAGAACATAATATAGCCAATGGTTTTGCTAATTGGTCTCTAATTTCAAACAGCAATTTTGGATGAATACCTTCTTGACCTGGACATTTATCCACTTTCAACCCCTCCAATTTTTTAAAAACCATTTCCTCTGTAATACAGATTGATCCTAATCCTGCTGTATCCATATCTCTTTGAAAAATATCTACAGGCTCATGGATCTTGGAGCAGTCCTCTTTTGTGTACACTGTGCCAAAGTAGTGATTGAGTAGATTTGCTGCTTCCCTATTTTCATTTTTTTTTTCCTGTGCTGTCTATGAGAGGGCCTACTTTGTCCTTTGATCTTTGTATTTCTAACATAAGAGATGAAGCTTTTACTATCAGTCTTGATCCTCTGAGCAAGTTTCTTTTCGAAGTCTATTTTTGCTGTTTTATTCGCTTTCTGTGATATGTGTTGCTTGTCCAAATATTTTAAATATGTTTCTTTTGATTTACCTGCCTCTATATATTTTTTCCATGCTTTATTTTTAGCTCTTCTACATTTAACTACAGTTTAATACGAAGAGTCAAACCGGCTTATTAGAGCTAGATACATGACCAAATGGGAAACCGAACATACTGGCTACACAAAAAATTATGCCTATTACCAGTTGAACAGAAGAGAGCAGGTAATGGTCTTCAGACTTTGCACTGGCCACAATAGACTGAGGTACCACCTATTCAACAAATTGAAGATAGGTGGCACTGACGAATGCCCGTGTGGTACCGGGAAAATGACCGATGAGCATTCGCTGCAAAACTGCCCGACATACGAGGATCAGAGTGAGCAGATGTGGCCATCACCAGTGGCAACACTAGACAAGCTCTATGGCAGTGTCGACAGCCTCAGGATGACCGCTGTTTTTTCGAAAAAATAATGGTTGCTGTCTGACTGCTTACGATGAAGAAGAAGAAGAAGAAGAAGAATAGCGTTGTGCTTGAAGAAGCACAGACACAAAAAACAGCTTATGGCAACCATCAGGACAAGGCAGTCATCGTTTCTCGGGGTCATGTCACTAGAAGAAGCGGGTTGGAACATACAGTGACAATGGACAGAATCGCTGACAAGAGAGACAGAGGGAAGTAAAGAAAAAAACATTGGACAGCTTGAATGCAAAGCATGGGAGGCGATTAACAGCGGAACTCATAACCAAAACAGGTGATAAAAGGAAATGAAGGAACATAATCCTCAACGCCAACTGGCAGGCCACTTGATGATAATGATGTTGTTTAGAAGTTCTAATTCTGTTATTTTTTTTCGCGCTCTGAATTCCATATGTTCATAAACATATATAATTTAGCCATTTTGACACGCTATTATTGTTATTGGTTTGCATGCTTGTGTAGAATATCTAGTACACGTAGAACACACTGACAATCTGTTCTGATTTGATCCTAAGAATCGACTACTCTGTACTTAGGACATGCCCATAGGTACATAGTGTCTCTCAGAATATGGCGAAAGATGGGATACTGATAGTTCCTGTAGCTTGTTGATTGTACACACTCATGCTCTTCTTCTAATTCTTCTCACCCGCTCAATTCTCATTTAGTTTCTAAGCTTGATAATCTATACATTGATGATTCATTTATTGCGGTGTCATTATCATACAGGGCCCATGTATTTGACATAAACATAACATCACTAACCCTATCTAATGTGCACATAATGGTTACTTGTAGAACCAGGACGTCAGCACTTTCGTTACTCCCTGAATGCCGGCACGACCAGGACATCGGATCCACACTACTATATGGCAGATTATGTGCAAGATCTTCTAGATGTCCCAGATCGTGTCTATCTGAGCCTTTCCTGTATATCATGGTTAGCATCTGCAAATGTTGGCAGTGAAAAAATGTGACGAAGAAAAAGACGATTAAATGAAAATTAATGCAAGACTAATGAAAGAGCTATCTGTAGAGATAAAGTGTAAGGAGCTTATTAGTGATATGTCTCAGAGTTTGAAAGAACTATCTGTGGGGATAAAGTATTAGAAACGGAATTACACTAGGTTTCAGAACTTTTCTAATGTGTAATAGAATGACCAATTTCTCTTCTCTCCCCCTTTCGTTCCTTATCTACGAATCAGGTACGCGTTTACAACTGGATATACGGGAGATCGACACGACTTCTCTAGCTCCCTTCGCTGTTCTAAAATTGTTCTACGTTCCGTCAGATAACCATTTACAAGCTGGCTTAACTGGCATATGCGGTCATAACTTAACTTAACGTATTTATACTGATTTAGAAGACCCTGCAGAGTCTGTTTACAACCAGTTATATTTACATCACCTTGCTCTAAAAGCTATGGGCATCCAGTTTATTCTTAAATGCATTAACTGTCCCTGCCTCCACTACCTCCCCTGGCAATGCATTCCAAGCAGACACCACTCTGTGACTAAAAAAATATTTCCTAATATCTAATCTGGACGTCTCTTTAGTCAGCTTGTAGCTATGCCCTCGTGTTATTGTGGGTGGCTGTATTTAAAAAAAACTTGGTATAGTCCAATATATCCATTCCTCTGATCATTTTATAAACCTGTATTAAGTCACCACGAATTCTTCTCTCTTCGAGACACTGTAGGCCGGTTTTTCTGAGTCGTTCCTCATAACTGTAATTCTGGAATTCCACTATCATCTTTGGCGCTCTTTTTTGTATTCTTTCCAGCATGTTTATAGCCCCTCTATGATAAGGACTCCACACCTGTACACAGTATTCCAATCTAGGTCTAACTAAAGCTTTATACAGTTTGACGATCACTTCCTTGCTCCTATGTTTAATATTTCTTTTTATCATACCTAACATTGCATTTGCCGTTTTCACTGCTACCTTAACTTGCTCACTCACCTTTCCTGTATGATCTATTATAACCCCTAGGTCAATTTCCTTATCTATATTTTTAATTTTGTTTTCTCCCATTCTGTAATTATGTTCCATATTGGATCTACCCATGTGGATGACTGTACATTTATCTACATTAAACTCCATTTGCCAGCTTACAGACCATTCTCAAATTTTATCTAAATCCGACATCAATATATCCACTTCCGCAAATTTTTCAATCATGGATCCCACATCAATGTCCAAATCATTTATATATATCAAGAACAAAATTGGTCCTAAAACCGAGCCCTGTGGCACACCACTTTTCACTTCACACCACTCAGAGTATTCCTTATTTATGCCCACCCTCTGCCTTCTTCCCGTTAACCAATTTTCAATCCATTTGGCAACTTCATAACATGAACAAATCCAGGGCAAGCTGGCCTGAAGACAACCTGAATTAAACCGGGTACGTTTTGAGTGTAAGCAAACCTCACATCCCCTAGGCCACATGCTTTCTGATGTTAACAAAAACGTGTAGTAACAGTAAAACAAGTACAATTAAAAAAGGGTAATAGAACCGACAGAAAGGAAGCAAATGAGAAAGAAAGAAAATTGATCTAGCAGGGTGAATTTACTAGATCTTGAATTCAGTTAAAGAAGGACTATCGGTTTAGAAAGTGTTTTTCAGACAAAATAAATGTCTTGACTGACTTCCCTTTAATCTACAAACGCCAGGCAACGGGATAAGTTGCTATGCAGTTACTTCCCTTATGTCTGCGACAACAAAAAAAAAAGCCACCAAACAACGGCAAAACTCTTGTGGGTCCAGAAAAGAAAAGTACATTGACACTATAAAGGTTTGTGCCATAGTAGTTACACTACTGTCTGGGAATGACGTTGTTAGAGACTTTAGTAATCTAAGTCAAGGTTTGTCCAATAGCATACTCCACACAGAAAGTAAGGCCCATTTAAATTTTAATATTACCACAAACAATATAATTGAAATCAGCAAATTTATTCCGTTGTTTAAGTGAACCTGAACCTCACAACGACCTATGTATGATAGAAGCAATACTTTTCTTGAAGTCCACACGACGGCAGTTCTACTGGCAACCAAGCTGGTGTCGATACTCAATTTTCAAAAAAAGTTTCCAATTTTTCTAGAACCGAGAGGGTTCCAAATTTGAGGATAAACAAGCAGCACATAGACGTCTTATACTGCGAGTAAACTTTTTTATGTTGCCTTAGGGAAGTCTCTTCCCGCTGAAGAGATAGGCTAACTGCAGAAGGGTTTGGGGGGCTGCTGGACGTTGCCGGACACGTCTGCTGTGGATGTACCACAAATGATTAATTGGAGAGAGGTCGTCGAGGGACATTGCTGGACTTGGTATTTTGGTACATGTTCCAAGGTATGCAGACAGCTGACTATGAAACATTGATGTTACAAGCGACATCCACATGACAACTTCAGATTACAACATGCGTATCCGTCTATGCCGTTTTGGCAAACGCTACGTGGTGAAAGAAAGAAACGCTATTTGATGTTGAGTCATTAAAAACTCACCCGTGGTGAGGCATGACCTATTTTAGAATTCATATCTGGAGTTGGGCATAGGTGAGTGGTGCTCAGCGAATACAAGTTGACGGATATGGTTGACGGAAAAAAAACAACACGCGTGAAATTTCGCAATGGACCCCAGCTCTGCTTTTCGAAATCGCTTGCTCAGCACGTGCTACACAGACAGCTTCAAATTTCACGTGCTAGTCGGCTACTGTATGTCTGTCATGTCCAAATATCCATCGTTACCCAAAAGCCACCATGTTCTGCAATACGAGATCCCAATTAACGATATCCCCAACTTTCTGTGAGTTGTTTGACTAGACTTGGCTTCATTCGTTCTCAATCTCCCGCTACCAAACCCTGAAAGGACTTAACTAGCAGAATGTAGTCCAGAGAACTGAATGCGTTGTGTCATAGTTTACAGCTTGACTACGATATCTGCACCTTTTGGTCCAACACTTCCGACTACAGCAAGCATTTTTTGAGTACCGGGTAAGCATTCCCTCTTCGATCCCTTCTCCTTAACCAGTCTGCCCTGCTGCAGCCTGTTATCCAGGATCACCGCGTGGAGGTATAGAAGGGTCTTGACAGCTCTGGTTCGCTGGCCCGGACGCTAGCAGTCAGCTATGGGTCGCTGACCACTGCAGCTCATGTGCTGCTCAGCATCTTGATCCCTGTGAGCTGTTTAATTGTGTAAGACTTCAGTATATTAAACCGTATCTTGTCTTAGGTAGGGTAGACAGTACCTTTCTTCGCCGCCTTTTACTTCCCTAGTCGTATGTCAGGTTACCATTTACTGCTGGGTCCATTGTCAGTGATGACGTTGTTGTTATAGATCCAGCGTCATTCTGGCTCTCATCCTCAAAGCTTAATGAATGTAATCATTTCTGAACGAGTTTATTAGTTATTGATAAGTTTGCCCACAAAATGTCCCATTTATTTGGTACCAAAGAAAGAAACATTTTCTTAACATCGTTCATCAGATGGCAATCAACGCTTTCAGTTGAGACTCTGGCGTGTGTTTAGGTTGTATTCTGTTCGCAAGATTGATAAGCTTATTTCGTAATCAAAAAATGGTGTTCAAATCCCTCTTTGTGAGTTGATTTAAATATTAGGATTACGATTTGCCATATATCTGTAGACATCCCTCTCTCTATCTCGCTCGGTATTTCCCATGGTCCCTCTGTTCAAACAGATATCGTTGTTTTCTGCTTCTAAGAGTTTACTGGCTGTCTTTTTGGTGTGTTAGTTAGTTTTCTTTCCACTTGTGCCGTTTAGCGTCGTGGGGAGCTTGAGTCTTCTATCCTGCGCAAAGTGTGTTATGTCGGTCAATGTGAGCCCTTGTCATTGCACAATCACTCTAATGTCATCTATCCACCTACCTCGCGGCCGCCCCCTTGCCCTGTAGCCAGATCTACCAGCATTGTAAGCCATCAGTGGAAGATGATGAGGGTGCATTCTCATGAGATGACCAAACCAACTTATTTTCTGCCTGGAAATGTATTCGGCACAAAACGTAGTGCCGACCATACTTCGAATGTCGTCATTCCCCATTCTGTCTCTTCTGGTAACATCGATGACTTTCCTCAAACACTTCATTTCACAAGTCGAAATTCTGCTTTCGCACACCCTTGACAGAGGCCATGTTTTGCACTGGTAGCACAAAATCGGCATACATACACTGTTAATCAGCTGTTGCTTTGTTGCCAAATTAATGCTCAGGTGTCTAAGCGATGGGGACAGCTGGTAAGGCACCGCAGATGCTTTCTGGCACATTGTCTCGATTTCCCTGCCGATCCTACCGTCTGCCGAAAAAATACTTCCCAAATACTTGAGCTCATGGACCTGTTGAAGAGCAATATCATTTAGACTTATCTTTAGTGGCCCAGGAGTTCTACTTGTCATTATAGTTTCTGTTTTGTTCTCGCTAATTCGCATTTTGTATTTAGCACAGGTAGTCGCAAGCGCGTTCATGTGGCTTTGCAGTTTGTTTTCATCGTCGTATAGCAAGCACTGATCATCTGCAAAGAGTAATTCGTGAATTGAGTTATGTTCTGCTTCATATGTCTCAATTTGAAAAGTCTCTGGTGCGATTTTGTCCATATATATGTTAAACAACCCAGAGGAAAGCACACACCCTTGTCTCACGCCGGTAGTGATTTGAAAAGCATCTGTGACACCATCAGTCGTTCTGACGACGTTTGTACTCGAATGATACAGTGCTCTGACATTATGAGGAAGCTGGCCTTGTACACCATAATCTTCCAATATCTTCCAAAGTTGAATCCTGTTGCTCTTAATGAAAGAGAGCTGCTACGGTAATCCTGCTTAACCCTAGCGGAATCACAGTATTCAGACACTTGGTCATTGACTGACTAAAAAGCCCTCTATTGATTCGTTTGGTCTAATAATGAACGGGTGCTGGTATTAGACCCTCGAAAGACAAGTCAGTTTTACCATACTAATGACAGGGCGTTGCTACGGTAATAATGCTCAATTCGAGAGATATGGTCGAGACATGGGGCTCGCGCCCCAGCCCCACACAGTCGAGCCGCAGAAAGAGGTCTCTGTCGTCCGCTGATCAAAGCGGGCGGGAAGCTGCCCGTAGAAGACTTAGTTCGCGGTCGGGGTGTCGTAAGCAGTAGAGCAGCCACCTCACTGTGAACTGTTGAGACGCAGTCCTTGATCATGAGATATGTCCGCACACCAGGCGAACAACATCTCCGTGCCATGACCAGGCTTGTCCCCTGGTTAAATGCACTCCTTCGAGAGGAATCGCAGGTCGCTGACATTTGGTCCACGTGCATCTGAGGGACTACGGCCGAACGCCTCTAAACCAGAATCCCGTCCTAAATCTCAGCACCACTGTGATGGGAGGCTACGATATGGTTGAGACCTGGCGCTCGCGTCTCAGCCCGGCCCCGTGGAGCCGCAGAAATGCACTCCTGCCTCGCTCTTTACCTCTGACTGCTATCAGTCATCCCAATGGACGCAGAAGAGATGCAGGCCAGCGGACATTCTGCCCTATTGTGACAACCTCCCAGGTGGCGGGGAATGCTACGCGTACCATCACTGCAGATGAGCCGAGAAAATAAAAGGAGCAAGGAGATACCTCACTCACACGCATATGCTACGTTTCTGGCAGGACGTGACGATCCTGGGACACAGACACACTGGACTGCCTCTCTTCCGAGATACTTGAAAAACTAGTATATACTGTCAATTACATCATATCATATCTTTGCCACACCCTATAGACACGAGTGGGGAAGACTCGATAGTCCTGCAAGACAACTCTGACCATAAACAACTGCTTTCTTGCAGATAGGCTGGGGACAGCCAAAGGCTAAGGAGGGCAACTCTTACAGAAGCCCCTGTTGAAATCGGATGTACTGGGCCACAGGCTTAACAAAGTAACACAGTGCAACGTATATCGCTGTAACCAGCGTACGAAGAAGAAGAAGAAGAAGAAGAAGAAGAAGAAAAAGAAGAAGAAGAAGAAGAAGAAAAAGAAGAAGAGGAAGAAGAATCCTGTCTACCCTATCGAACGCTTTTTCCTGATCAATGAAAGCAATACATAGATTTTCGTTGGCGTGTATGGTTGTTATATTCATGATCCATTCTATTTTACTTGTCGGTGTACATGTGCGTCCATGCATCCACTGCATACATATTTTGACAGCATATGACGCCATACAGTGGCCAGGATACATGTCTATCTATGTCAGATCAGGTCTATGATATGCAGCCTCTGTTAAAGCTCGAACAGCACATAGCGAGTCTGTAAAAATAACGATGTTATGGCTTTGAGGTATAGGCATTGAAAAGACTATCTTCAGATATGCAGGACAGAGTCGTGTGCAATGATTTCAAATTGATAGTTAGAGCAAACCTTCTGACAAGAATCAGATTGTTCATCAGAGGATAGATATGTCTGGCTATAGTACGAGGTGTGTTCAAAAATTATCCGACCTTTGGACCGGAAAAATACAATTACTCACCTGGAGATTTGAAACCCTAGTTCCCCTCAACATATTCTCTTTCAGACTTCCCACATTTCTCACAGCGGTCCTGCCATTGCTGGAATCATTTTAGGAAGACATCTTTAGGAATGGAGTACACCTGGGTCGTCACATTCCACATAATATCTTCTCGAGATTCAAATCGGGTCCCATTCGCCGCAATTTTTAGCTTGGGGAACAGGCAAATACTGCAAGGAGCCATGGCGGGAGAATATGGAGCCTGGTGAACCAGAGGAATGTTGTGTTTGGCCAAGAAAGTCTGAATCACATGCGAAGAATGGGCTGATGTGTTGTCATGATGGAGCTGCCAATATTAGAAAGATAGATAAAGAAGGGGACCTAGGGGTTATAATAGATCATACAGGAAAGGTGAGTGAGCAAGTTAAGGTAGCAGTGAAAAAGGCATATGCAATGTTAGGTATGATAAAAAGAAATATTAAACATAGGAGCAAGGAAGTGATCGTCAAACTGTATAAAGCTTTAGTTAGACCTAGATTGGATTACTGTGTACAGGTGTGGAGTCCTTATCATAGAGTGGATATAAACATGCTGGAAAGAATACAAAAAAAGAGCGCCAAAGATGATAGTGGGATTCCAGAATTACAGTTATGAGGAACGACTCAGAAAAACCGGCCTACAGTGTCTCGAAGAGAGAAGAATTCGTGGTGACTTAATACAGGTTTATAAGATGATCAGAGGAATGGATAAATTAGACTATAACAAGTTTTTTTAAAATACAGCCACCCACAATACCACGAGGGCATAGCTACAAGCTGACGAAAGAGACGTCCAGATTAGATATCAGGAAATATTTTTTTAGTCACAGAGTGGTGTCTGCTTGGAATGCATTGCCAGGGCAGGTAGTGGAGGCAGGGACAGTTAATGCATTTAAGAATAAACTGGATGCCCATAGCTTTTAGAGCAAGGTGATGTAAATGTAACTGGTTGTATACAGACTCTGCAGGGTCTTCTAAACCAATATAAAGACGTTAAGTTAAGTTAAGTTACCCGTTGTTCACAAGGCCGATCGTTTACGTTGAGTGGAAGAAAACGATCAATATGACTTTGATTTTGCGTCATTTCGTGGTGAATGAAAAACCAACGGGTCCTTACTACATTCAATATTGAAAGGCTGACTGTCAGCGAATGTCGTAATGTGCGGGAGCCTGAAAAAAATTCACGCATGAGCATGACGGTCCCCTATACCTCTGCGCCGAAGGTCAATACCCATGCGTCATTTCTTTACGCGGAATAAAAAACATTAAGGTCGGATACTTTTTGAACAAACCTCCAATATAGAAATCAAAACCTGCTCTGGTGAAAACCGTGAATGTAGATCTACCAGTGCACTCACGTAGCCATTTATCGGGACAGTTCTTTGAGATGCCAGATGAGAGTATAATATTTTCTGAACATACTGTTTGTTCAGGTATCAATTTGACCAGAATGAATGGCTCTTTATGGTTGTATCCTTTCACTGGTAATGAGTTGCATCTGATCATTTCCCGATGTCGCCAAGAACTTTCAGGTAGCAAAGGTATGTCCAATCAGATGCGCAGGTTGGACCGAAAGGTACAAATATCTCAGTCAAGCTGTAAACTATGGCACAACACATTCCGTTCTCTGGACTACGTTCTGCTACTTAAGCCCTTTCAGTGTTTGGTAGTGAGAGATTGAGAATGAACGAAGACAAGCCAAGATGCGCAGGTAAGGTCGACTGAGAAAGGGACTAGCCTTAAGAAGTGGATATTATGTATCCTGTAATACTGACATGTGTGTTAAATAGCAGAACACCTCTTTTAATATTCCTGTACTTTTGTAAAGCCTCAAATGAGGCGCATGTACGTTGAAGTCAATGGCAAAGAAAGTTGGAGATTTGTGTTTCTTCTAGTTCAGACACGTTTTGAGCAGGATGCCTAGTCCACAGTGAGCTGACTTGCTAAGACCGAGATTACAACCGGGGCAGGGTTCGAGACCACGTACGGACAGAACAAAACGCGGGAGTGGTTCATTTATGGTACGACCGCTTCCCCAGTCAACCCAGCTGTAAATGGGTACCTCACGCATGCGTTGGGGAAGGTAAAAACAGCAAGGAAGTGAACTGGACATACCACCTCACATAGGCTGCGGCTTAATCCACGAAGATTTTATATTCATCACCGACGGCAAATGTTACAATGGGAGTCACCTTGCCATTGTATTTATCACCGACGGCAAATGTTGCCATGGAGCCACGTTGACCTTGTATAGTTCAGGCAAGTCAGATGTTGTGATAGTGGCACAGTAAATATTGAATATGGTGTAGGTATATCGTCAGTGTACCAGATCATTCCTCCATTTACGTATGTGAGATGGGAGGTTATCCGTGTAACATAACTGTGAATGTCATTCCAAATTTAGATTAACTGTGCCATGGCAGTCAGTGCTCTCATAGACGCAACTAGTATCATGTCAAGTTCAGGTAATTGTCCTTGTGCAGAGTTCCCTGCAGGAATGCCACGTGAACAACGTGGCTGGTTAATACCTTGGCGAGTTTAAGCTGCTGATGTTTCTTAAGCCGCACATATTTAACTGACGAGCCTCAGGTGAGAGAGGCCACAGATAACCTCCCATCTCTCATACGTAAATGGAGGAATTATCTGGTACACAGCGGATCTACAGGAGTAAACCGTCACCCATTCAAACTTGGTGCATTGGCACTGCGCCATTTTTGGGAGGAGCCAGCTTTATGTTGAACGTACCTGGGGTAAGAAATCTATCGTTCGTCCTACCCTGTCGACAGAAACGAGTTGTAAAGGTGAAGTGCCCCAGGACGTGACGATCCAAGTGTCTTAAATCTTTGGTCACAGATCTAGTTAGAGCAGTGATTCTCAAAATGGGCGGCACCGTCGTCTTTGGGAGTGTGGTTGGGGGTTGAGGGTGGGATAGTTAAAGGCCGATGGTATTGCGTAGAGGCACTAAGAAGCAAGGAGGCGTATTGTTTACTTATTAGTTACTTTAAGTTCCGGTCTCCCTTCTCGAGGCCACGTTCCGTGTACCCGTTTTATTCATGAAGCCACTTCATGTGTCCACGCCCTGCCTTTCAGATGTTGAGTTATCAACACATTGTCCCCACAGACATCTTCTTCAAACTATTAAACCTAACGCTACTCAGTTTCTAACACTCTATCTCTACTCAATTATTAAAGATCTTCTTTTCCTTCTTCATGTCTGCCACCATAGCTAGTTAGACCAGGATTGTCATAGTTACTTAGCTGCCAAGTTCCATAAATTTTGCAATTTCTCAAACACTCTGGGATCTTTATTTTCTTCATTAGCAACTGGCATGTCCACATTTTCCTTTTAATGCCTTTTTTGTGTGCTGTTTTCTGTAAAATTGTCACACAATATAATGTATTCAGCATTTCGGTCTATAAAGTTGTAAATTGTAAGTAGTCGTATTCGATACGTGCCAATAATCCAGTAGTTTAGCAGTTTATTTAGAACTGAACTTTCTTCTTCTTCTTCTTCTTATGCGTACACAGTCAGACAGTAACCATTATTTTTTCGAGAAAAGCGGCGGTCATCCTGAGGCTCTCGCCACTGCCATAGAGCTTGTCTTGCAGTTCCACTGGTAATGGCCACATCTGCTCTCTCTGATCCTCGTATGTCGGGCAGTTCTGTAGCAGATGTTCAGTGGTCATTTTACCAGTACCGCACGGGCATTCGTCGGTACACCCTATCTTCAATTTGTTGAATAGGTGGTACCTCAGTCTGTTGTGGCCAGTGCGAAGTCTGAAGACAACTACCTGCTCTCTTCGGTTCAACTGGTAATAGGCATCGTTTTTGGTGTAACCAGTATGTTCGGTTTCCCATTTGGTCATGTATCTGGCTTTTATAAGCCGTTTTGACTCTTCGTACGTCATACTGGTATCTGTTTGTGGTAGTCTTGCACCTTCTTTTGCCAGTCTATCTGCCTCCTCGTTGCCTTGGATGTTGCAGTGTGCCGGGACCCACTGTACCACTACCCTTTTTGGTGCGGACTGCTGGCACAGTTTGCAGAGTGCTGCTCTTAAGTCATTAAGCTCAGTGTTTTTCTGGCTTTTTAGCACTGTGACTACGGCGAGAGCATCTGTCAGCAGGACTATATGGCTCTCATTTTCACTGTGTGTCACCATTTCTTCCACTGCCGCCCTCAGTGCCTCTGCCTCCGCTCTGAAATTGCTTGTGTACTTACCAGTAGCGAATGACAGTGTTATTTTTCTGCCATTTGGTAGGTTCAGGAATGCTCCTGCCCCTCCGTTGTGTGTAGTGTTTGTTACAGAACCGTCGGTGTATGCATGGGTCCAGTCCATGCTTGGGTAGCTTTTCGTTATGAAGCTTAGGGTAGTGTCTCTCCTTTCTTTTTCAGTCTGGCAGTTTTTGTTTGCAATACCTGGTATATTTTCTACCACCTCTGGAAATATATCCTGCCTCCAGGTAGGTTTTCGTACAGTAGTGATGGGTTTTGGTGTTGTTAGTGCGTTTATGGGATCTTCGTGCATCTTTGCTTTGGCTATTTCTGCAAAGTTTCTCCGCTTTAGTTTCCCATTTCCCAAATTGTTTAGTCTTTGGTACATTGGGTGGTCCGTCAGTCTTCGGAGTTTCTCTGACTGCAGCTGGGCTCTGCAGTCTCTTCTATCGGTCATGGATTGCAGTTTTGTAATCTTTTCAAGTTCTACAATTGGCGTTGACTTCATGCCACCTGTTATAATTCTCATGGCTTGGGTTTGAAGTTTGTTAACTTTATCGAAGTTCGCCTTCGCTGCTGTTGTCCATGCCGCAATGCCATACTCGAGAACTGGTCTCACTCTTCCAGTGTACAGTTTCTTTAGTATGCCTTCGTCTGCTCCCCAGCTTGTGCCAGCAAGTTTCCTCATGATTGCCATTCTTTATCTGGCTTTCATTCGGTTTCCCTCAATCTGACTTTTCCATGTCATGCGCCGATCAAATGTGACTCCCAGATAGGTTGGGTTGTCGTTTGGCTGCAGGATTTTGCCACTTAGACTTAACTTGGTACTTTGGGGTTTTAATGAAAGCGAGAATATTGTGCACGTGGTTTTCTCCTCGTTTATTTTGACCAGCCATGAGTTCGCCCACTCTTCCAGCGATGTTAGGGCCGTCTGCATCCGATTTCTTGCTATGGTGAGATTCTTTTCAGAGGTCCACATAGCCAGATCGTCTGCAAACATTGAGCTATGGACTCTTCTTGGTATATTCTCTGTAATATCGTTTATATATACCAGGAAGAGTGTGGGTGACAGTACTCCCCCTTGGGGTACTCCCTGCTCGAGTAGAACTGAACTTTCAATCTCCATTTAAAAGTGTTAGCTGACATTTCGCTTTTCACATTTTTAACCGGCAGGATCAAAATGTGTAAGTACATAAAAATACAACGTTCAGAACCACATTTCCGACACTGCACTGCAAGGTATTGAAACTCAAGGTCACACTGCGGAGGGCACCAGCGAATTCTTCTATCTCGTTAGCATATCATGAGATGGCGCAGTGGTCCCAATATGTCGAGGCGATCGGACTAGCAGTGTCTACTATAGACTACCTCCGACGTGTGTGGAGTAACGGCACGATCTCCCTTGAAGCAAAAACACACATCTACCCGTCCTGCGTTGTTCCAGTCCTGCTTTACGGCTCCAAAACCTGGACATTACTCAAACATGACATACCGAGATTGGAAGCCTTCTACATGCGCAACCAGCGACGTATCCTGGGCATCCAATGGCAGGACTACATCTGCAATGTCTCTGCTAAAACAGACTTCCACCCAATCTCCAATTCTCCACCCAAGAAACACTTGACCGCCGCCGAGTTTCTTTGTTCAGTAATGTTGTACAGCAGGACAAGGAAACCCAGGCCCACAAAATACTACATAAGTCGTTCCTCAGCGCCAACAGTCTTCCCCAACCGGCTGGAGGCGCAGAAGTGGCCGTCACCGCACGGTATGGATCCAGCAGATTGCAACCTCCACCTGGACTCTCGACGAGGCCTGAAACTACGTCACAGCAGTTTGTCAAGGATGTGGTCAACCGACGCAACGAGCCTCAGACGCCTAAGTGAACATTATTATTATTATTATAAAAATATGAGCTCTCATAATAAGTAAGCACATTTCTAAACGGTAGTATGTGACGCTAAACTAGTTGTGCAACTAAATTTCTCAGATAAAGATTAAATCAAAACCTGGAAAAATATAACTACCATTGATATCCTGTCTATTTATTTACATTTTGCTGATTCTAATTAAACATGTACAATTATTTCAAAACTATGTGAGATTATATTTGTTTGAAATAGAATTGAAATGACAAAATGTAGATAATTTGCTTTTGAATATCTAAAGTTCGGATTTAGTTCTGCACCAACAAACCAACAGCTCCAAATGTGCATGTCAGATGAAACGGGTATTTTTTAACGAGGCAATGAAACTTTCCATGCTGATTGAATATTTCAGGAAAATACATCTTGACAAGGCACAAAGAAACTGACGTTTTTGCCATGCCTTTGTAACAAACTTCAAAAATGGCTAACATTTAAACATGATTTATAATGCTTCACAACAATAAACAGATGGGTTACGTGCATCATTCAATATTGTTGATAGCTGAGCTTGGATCGCCACATATAATTAGTGAAGCGTTCATACTACCATCAGTTATCGAGGTTTTGAGTTCTGTTGTGAACAAGTCACCATATTATATAATTAAGACGATTCCCCTCAGCAACAATTTAATGCAAAGACGTATGGTCGGTTGGTAAACCTTTTGTGCGCCCTGAAAAGGACGGAACTTGTGGCAGAATGTAATAGCTTTCCTCACATCCCGACCGTGCTCATGAAGTAGACCGATGTCCACCAGGCGGTTGTGCAATGCTTGACTTCATCTGTGTGTATACTTACTACATCAAACCAAACCTTGTTAGCCAGACTGTTGTCTTCGACAACGCCCCGTTTCCAGGACGACCAACGAACAGGTCAGGTGAGGGTGTTGACCAGTATATTTCTCCTGACCCTGGCTAACATTGTCTGATCAGTGTGTTGTGCCTGTGTTAGACTCATCGGCCCACAAAGACGTTATAAAGCCCATAGAAATGGCAGAAAATGTGGGATATACACTGTGCAGCACACTATGGATAACACCATTAATATTACAGCTGGATTCATGTACTTTGTCAGGCAGTGAATCTTTGCTTTTCGCTTATGTGCACTTTATGAAATACGAGAATTTGGTTCAAGATTACAAATTTGGTTGCTATTTGTAAGGCAGCTAAATCAACACTAAGAGGGAGTCAACATTTCGTGTGGTTGTGTTCTTTAAAGAATATTAAAAAAATAGAAGGGAATTTCCACTTATTACCTTACTTGCTTGTGTAGCTGATGGAGCACCATGAATGAATGGTTGCTACAGCGAGTTGTGCTTACTTGAACAAATCACTGCCAAATATTTGTGGTGGCATTCTCTGTAACGTTCATTGAGAGAATCTGGTTGCCAAAAGTAACGGTTGTCGACAACAAAATTCGTTACACACTTCCATTACTGGTGTGCGTGGGAGTTGTGTGGGGGAGGGGGAGTGTTTCGTGTAAAGAGGAGTTAATCGAGGGCAAGTTTGGTTATATAATAATGGGGATATAAGGCGAAAGAGAAAGAGAAGTTTGGTTTACAACCCCAACTTTCTGAGTTCACAATCACTTTGTTTTCAGTTTGACTGCGCATGTCGGGGATTTGTCAAGGTATGACCACTTACCCACGTACAGAAAGGAATGGCAAAACTACAGAACTGTAAAGCTACTATTGTGGAATACGTTGAAAATTGATACATCATACACACACACGCACCAACTGGCCAATACGTCTACACTACAAACAGATACACACACGCATCCATACACTGGTCAATACGTCCAAACTACAACAGATACATACACTGGCCAATACGTCCACACTACAAACAGATACACACACGGATCCATACACTGGCCAATACGTCTACACTACAAACAGATACACACACGCATCAACTGGCCAATACATCCACACTACAAACAGATACACACACGCATCCATACACTGGTCAATACGTCCACATTACAAACAAACACAAACACGCACCCATACACTGGAAAATACGTCCTAATATAACCTACGGTATAATACTACGGTCTTTGGGTTGAAAGTAGTGTGCCTTCTCCGGTAGAATCCAGGAACTCAAACTTGAATCAAACAAACAAATTACTGCAGTGAATACAATTAAAGTCCATGCTCTCAATTGATCGACTATTCCTGTAGCTGTGTGCTAAGAATCTTCCTCTTCTTATTCTTCGTTCATCCTCAGATCAAGGTCCCGGTTTCTCTTACAAAGGACACCGTTGTTTGTAAGGTTATTTTATCTCCATATAACATTTGTCTCATATCTGTCTCACGAGGCCAGTATTGTTCTCTCTCTTCATACGTGAATACAGCTTTGCAGGATGTGTTCCACGGTCATGGTATGCTCCCCACTTGGGCACTTGTCCTCTATCTCAATCGTTATTTTATTGTAAAGATGGCCCTTGAGATTTTATTTCCAGTTCTCAGTCTGCTCTTCTCTAGTTAAATGATAGTAGCATCCTTCTATCCAGAAGTCGGGGTGTTGATCAGCTCATTCCTCCCTGAAGTTGACTTTAATTATGGTCTTGGTCTCATTATATGTGATGCTCAGGTCTGTTTGTGGGGATGTTCCTCCACACTTTGCTAGTTTGTCTGCAGCTTCATTGCCTTCAATATTGCAGTGGGATGGAATCCACTATATGACTATCTCTGGTGTTCTGCTGAGAGCTGTGTCAGGAGTACATACATTGCGTGAGATCTTAATCTTTGTGTTGTTTTAGCGCGGCTAATACTGACAGTCAAGAATGCTAGGTTTTCTTTATAAATATCCTTATCTTGGATTACAAGTTCTGCTGTGGCCTGCATCTGCACGGAAGTTAGTAGAGTATGTTCCCGTTGCTTATACACGAGTTTTTTTTCCTTCTCCGTTCCGCAGTCTTTAATAGACCCATCCACCTCCATTCAATGTGGATTTGATAGCTGAGCCATTTGTGTATGTGTGTATCCATGTTTCTAGCGAGTATACTCTCTTAAGATATTCTTCCGTATTAAATATCCTTTCTAAATCTGCCCGAGATTCCTTCTTCCCCATACCTTATATGGTTTCTACCATCTCGGAGGATTTTGCTTTATCCCGTGGTTGAATTGAATTTTTCGTTTAGATCTCTAGGCACTGCTCGGCTTTCTATATCCAAGTCTCTATTTTATTAACATAAGTCAAATACAACTAGAGGTAACTCTGGATGCAGACACCCTGGTTCCACCTCCCTTAAGCCAGGCGTCACTTTAATCCTTCGGGATTCGATCGCCCACCGTTTCCGTTCATCGCTCTGATAGGCGAGTGCCTTATATCTCACAACACACCTCCCCGTGTAAGCGAAGTGTCATGAATATGTAACTAAGCGTGCATGATCTAATCTATCAAAAGGTTATGTGTTATTCCATTATTATTGACCCGTGTGTACATTTCCCAGCCACACCACAACCGGCACTGTCAGCAAACAGGGTGAAGGACGCCAATCTCGTGAAGTACAACTGGGAGCACTGGACTGTGGAAATACGACACAGGGTAACCGAAATACTATTACATATAGCCGAAGACGGTGCCAGAATAATGGAGGATATAAACACCACAAATTGAACGAACTAACTAATTCAAACGGAAAGCCACGACATATTTCCGTGGACACAAGTGTAAGTCGTTAACTAGTATGAATTCCTGTCAAATCCATGGTCTGATCACATTTATTATGGACAAAAACACGAGCACAAAAGAAGACAGCGACCGGTTAGCGTCATCTTGGTGCGATCATGGAGGAAGAGCCAACTGAGCTACAAAATGACATTGAGTTGAAGCCAAAGTTGAACAAATCCTTCCAGGAGTTTTGGTTACAGAAGAGATTTAGGATCACTGTCCTGTATTATAGAGAGTGGTTGCGAAGCTTCTGGTTATATTTTCAACATGGCATTTGTTGAAGCGTGGCTATAGTGTGGTCAGCCCACATCTCTTCATGGCATTTGCTGAAGCGTGGCTATAGTGGGGTCAGCCCACATCTCTTCGTGGCATTTGGTGAAGCGTGGCTATAGTGTGGTCAGCCCACATCACTTCATGGCACTTGGTGAAGCGTGGCTATAGTGTGGTCAGCCCACATCTCTTCATGGCACTTGGTGAAGCTTGGCTATAGTGGGGTCAGCCCACATCTCTTCATGGCACTTGGTGAAGCATGGCTATAGTGTGGTCAGCCCACATCTCTTCATGGCACTTGGCGAAGCGTGGTTATAGTGTGGTCAGCCCACATCTCTTCATGGCACTTGGCGAAGCGTGGCTATAGTGTGGTCAGCCCACATCTCTTTATGGCACTTGGTGAAGCGTGGCTATAGTGTGGTCAGCCCACATCTCTTCATGCAAAGAAATGGACTCCAGATGCTACACTTGATGGTGATACACGTTAAGAGACTTTAAACCGGACATTGAGGAACTGGTATCGCTTCATCAAACAGATCCATCACATTAAGAATTGACAGAATAGTGATATACTCTACCTAGTTACTAAATATGGTTCTAATAGTCTTGCTAAATTTGAAGAATAAAAACTGATTCTGGATGTTCATCAATTATGTTTCGTTAAATAACTAAAATAAAATTGGATTTTGAATAAATATTCAATAAACTGTTTCCGTTTCAAATGTTATTTTCATTATCTTCGATAGTGGATCATCGAGAAAATCTTTTCTGTATAGTGATTGTTATAGTGTAGGGTATGAGACCACTGGGCATGAGTTTCTAGAACCTAGGGGGTGATGACCCGAAAAATTTTGGGAGCCGCTGAGTTAGAGCAAAAGAGAGTATGACATAACCAGTAGACTATCAAATCAATACACGGGGTTATAACCTTTCATATACACATACTCGTACGCACGCAAGTGCACACACACGCGCGCACACACTCTGGGTAACCACTGGTTAATACGTTCTGATATCGCCCAAAGGACTACGTTCCGGGGAGCGGGGGGGGGGGGGGGGGGGGGGGAAGTGGCGTGCATCCGCGAGTAGAATTAAGAGAGACAAACCTTTAACACAAACAGGTAGACTATTAGTTACCTCCCTTGAACAGTTAAAAGTACCTTGGCTTCGGCTTCTCCGCCATTGGTTCGTGTCAGGACAGGTCACTTCTGGCTTCTGCAGAAAGAGGAAATGAAATCCACATCCAGACAACGCCAGAATATCGTATATACAAGAACTGTAATAGTATTAGAAGCTAGAACAGTAGTTAGTTTGGGGAGAACAGTCGTTAGTTTGGGGAGAACAGTCGTTAGTTTGGGGAGAACAGTTTATGACAGCCCACGCCTGGTAGTGGCTGACCAGGCTGCCACGTAGGAAAAGTGGACTACTGGGAACCAACATCAATTGACGAACACTAACCTGAGAGCAAAGATATAAAAGTTTACTCATTCGCATTTATCATGGGTCCTCTCCTCACATTGCTAACCATCAGTCACTCTTCTAAACAAGTCACTCATCTCCACTCACATTTCTCTTTCACTCTCACTTACTCTTCTACTTAATTATGTAATCTCCCTGGGGACGGCGTGGCCTAGTGTTTAAGTGGTACGGCTCACAACCAGAAGGTGCTGGGTTCGATCCCCATCACAGCACCGGCCGTTACCCCTGGGAAGCAAACCCTTAGAAAATGCAGGAGGAAGCAGAACCTTACATAAAATGCATGCTGAAGTCGGATGCACTGGTCCGATAGGTGCAAAATAAAAACCACAGTGTAACGCACACACGCCTTGGGGAATAGATACATAAGGCGAACGCAAAAAAAAAAAAAAAAAAAAAATGTAATCTCCCCTCACATCTCACTTTAACAATCAATCACTCTTCAAATCAATTCTCCCATATCACCTCCCATCTCTCTTCTCTTTAACAATCAATCACTCTTCTAATCAATTCTCCCATATCACCTCACATCTCTCTTTAACAATCAATCACTCTTCTAATCAATTCTCCCATATCACCTCACATCTCTCTTTAACAATCAATCACTCTTCTAATCAATTCTCCCATATCACCTCCCATCTCTCTTTAACAATCAATCATTCTTCTAATCAATTCTTCCATCTCTCTTTAACCATCACTCACTCTTCTAATCAATTCTCCCATATCCCCGCCCATCTCACTTTAACCATCACTCAAATTAATTCTCTCATCTCACATTCTAATAACGAATTACCTAATCTCCCATTATAAACCCTTAAAATAAATGACCTCATCTCCAATCACTCAAAACTGAAAATTACCTATCTTACTCCGCCTCTAATACTTCAGATTAATTCTCTCATCCTTCACCACTAACACATCGCAACTACTAACAACTCGTCAACCCCATCGTGTTCTCAGCACACCAGCACACACAAACACAACAAATTCTCCCGCCATATTTACTCATCTGTAACACGTCCACACATCCCACCTCATAGCAGAAGTAGAGTGAAAGGAATAAATAAGTGTTTGACGCCATAAACCTCGTGCATGATCTAGTTGTGGCCTCCACGTGCGTGCACGGTCACCGAGATATCTAGGAAGTGTGTGACACACAGGCACGCCAACAGTGCGGGCATACTCCACAACCTTGAACTTACTCGTTGCTCTAGTCTCCGATTTATAAAAAAAAAGAAAAAAAAAAGGAAATTTCCAACCTTCACCTACAGTAAACCATACAATTTTCAGTCTTACTATAATAGTACGTTTCATTATTGTGCTTTATAATTTCGCGTTACATACTGATAATAGTTTTTATTTTTACTGTTTAAAATCTACTTTTTTGTGTTACTGTTTTTATAAGAGAAGAAAAAAAAATGTAGTGGATTTAAAACCGCGAGTAATATCAATCGTTGATAAAATGGAATGCATTTGCGAAGATAGTATACGATATTTCACGTATTTTGGATACCTTGCCAAGTCTGGTTTTTATGTAATTTGTTATTGGTTGAAACCGTCGCTATTCTGTCGTGATTCTACTCCATTCGGAGCATAGGAAGAACGTTTGTTTCTCGGGGTCAAAATATGGCGAGGCTGTGGTGGTAACCAAAATCAAATTGTTAAGTATAATAACATGTACGTTTAACACTATGGGGCAAAAACATGAATGAAACCTATGTTACGTTGAAAAGGTCTTCATCAGGAACAAAATACAACATAATTGAAAACGATTAAAATTTTATAAAAGTAACGAGGAACATAACAAGGTGCAATATTCTATACAGACACGCACCAGTCTACCAAGATGAATTCGGGACCTGGCTTACCTGACTTAGGGAACCGAGGTCACGAAAGGCGAAAAGCACACAAAATATGCACGAAACTTAACCTGCGATCAAAAGGTCTTCATCAGGAACAAAGAACAACACACTTGAAAACGATTTAAACTTTTTAAAAATAACGAGGCACATAGTCTTAGTCTTAGTCGACCTGTACATCTACAGGGATGGGTGCCCCTGTGCAGGACCCAGCTCTGGCGTCAGGTGGATGTAGCCAGGATGAGGATTTTCTGCCTAGCTGGTTAGGTTCGAGCAGCTTATTACTCCGTTGTGTTGGGACAAGTGCTGCAAAAGGTGGTTAACCGATGTGCGAGTCCATCTTAATAGACTAAAACACTAGAGGAAGGTAGACCCGCAGCCTATTAGGCTGCTCTAAATAAACCACCTAACCATGGCCGGTGTTATGCCATGTCACACAGTTAGTTGCCTCTTACGACATACTCTCTGTGGGACAGGGGTGCTATTCTTGTCTGTATCATACACAAAGATCCTGGCAGATCACTCGGGGACATAACAAGGTTCAATATCCTTTACAGACACGTCCCAGTCAACCCAGTGTAATTTGATACGAGGTAGCGCAGTAGCTAGTGCACTGGCTTCTCAGCAGAGCGATCTGGTTTTGGTCCTCAGCTGGGTTAACTCAGCCTAAACATCGGGTACCAAAACACCCTTGGAAGTGAAGGCGGCCGGCGTAACGCTGACCACATCCCTCCTAGTGTGTCGCTGGTCGGAATAACATAGTCCTAACACCATATCAAGTTTAAACGGGATCTTGACTTTACTACTTGTGTACCTGGCTTGCGAAGAAAGACAAGGAGGGACGTAACTGGCCACCCCCATCTCACCGAGACGTCTCTAACAATTCTCACTGCAACAACACCAGGTGGTTCAATCTCTGTTATCTAAACGGTCCAGTCGACTCAGATGTAAGGCACGTACATGTCTAATTGTATGGGACGGAATAGCAGAGAGGAAATAAAATGGCCAACTCCATGTCGTAAAATATATATGACCTACTTCAATAAAAACTCTAACACTCCTTTCCCTACCACCTTGTCTGGTATTTGACTTCCTTCACCCTGAGGAGCCGCCACTGCAGCTAACCTCCTTGCATGAAGCCTGCATCAACTCATGTATGTGCTGTTGTAGAAGACGTTCATGTGGAACTTTTCCCTTAAATAGTTATGTTGCCAGACCAATATTCAACCTTATTTAGCTGATGACTTTTATGATATTGTGGTGTCACCCCAGTGATGCTTGGGTTGAGAAGAACTCTAGTAAATCGGTTACAAATCACTAACGTGGTTGTGCAAAGCAACCACCAATGTAATCCGTCACTGCAAATGATCTGATTCAGTCTTATGTAAGACAGCGCGTTAGCTGACAACAGCCAGCGACGACTCATAGCTGACACCAGACATCGGCGACTCATAGCTGACAGCAGCCAACTGCGACTCACAGCTGACACCAGCTAGCGGCGACTCAAGACAGAAGTCAACAACGACTCATATTCGACAGCAGCCAGCAGTGCCTCGTAGCTGACATCAGTCAACAGAGACTCATAGTAGATATCATTCAACAGCGACTCATAACTGACATCAGACAAGAGAGACTCACAGCTGACATCAGACAAGAGAGACTCACAGCTGACATCAGACAAGAGAGACTCACAGCTGACATCAGACAAGAGAGACTCACATCTGACATCAGACAAGAGAGACTCACAGCTGACATCAGACAAGAGAGACTCACAGCTGACAGCAGCCAGCGGCGACTTATAGCTGACACCAGACATCGGCGACTTATAGCTGACAGCAGCCAGCAGCGACTTATAGCTGACAGCAGCCAACAGCGACTTATTGCTGACACCAGACAGGAGAGACTCATAGCTGACATCATTCAACAGAGACTCACAGCTGCCATCAGACAAGAGAGACTCACATCTGACATCATTCAACAGAGACTCACATCTGACATCAGACAAGAGAGACTCACAGCTGACATCAGACAAGAGAGACTCACAGCTGACATCAGACAAGAGAGACTCACAGCTGACATCAGACAAGAGAGACTCACAGCTGACATCAGACAAGAGAGACTCACATCTGACATCAGACAAGAGAGACTCACAGCTGACATCAGACAAGAGAGACTCACAGCTGACAGCAGCCAGCGGCGACTTATAGCTGACAGCAGCCATCGGCGACTTATAGCTGACACCAGACATCGGCGACTTATAGCTGACAGCAGCCAACAGCGACTTATTGCTGACACCAGACAAGAGAGACTCATAGCTGACATCATTCAACAGAGACTCACAGCTGCCATCAGACAAGAGAGACTCACATCTGACATCATTCAACAGAGACTCACAGCTGACATCAGACAAGAGAGACTCACAGCTGACATCAGACAAGAGAGACTCACAGCTGACATCAGACAAGAGAGACTCACAGCTGACATCAGATAAGAGAGACTCACAGCTGACATCAGACAAGAGAGACTCATAGCTGACAGCAGCCAGCGGCGACTTATATTTGGCTCTTTCCATCGAGATCAGTGAACCAGAGATGACTATCAACTTATTCCGCATACAAGCAGTGGCCCAGGAAGCAACTGCAATAGTGCAGTCTGGTTAATAGAATATGGTGCGCATTGGGAGGCAAACTGAAACAAAGCCAACTGAAACTGGATGTATCGTTCCGAATGGCGCAAATATCGCAGGCCCGCTGTAAACTACCACTCAATGCCCTTTTTAGGAAGAACGCGGATAAACAAGAACACTTATGTAGATGGCCAAATGGTAGTGGTGGCTCTATCCTTCACTTAGAGCAAAACAACGAATCGATCAATGAATGAATGAATCAATCAATCGCTGTCATGCACGTTTGTTTTCTCTCAAGTATGAGCCTATGTGCTCCATTCGGTGAAAGTCTAGATTTTAGAGCGCTGGGTGGAGTATTTTGGCTCCATCAACTGACCGTCCATCATCAGCGAGCAAGTCATAGCTCGTTTCCTCAAGTTGCTATGAACCAGAAGCTTGACCTCGAGTCCACCGAGCCTGAAATCAGAAATACTATCAAATCAATGTCCAGAGGCAACGCTTCTAAATCAGATTCCTCCCTGCTGAGAGTTACCAAGCATAGGTCATGTGCTACATCAATACAAAGAAAAGGGCCATCGCCAATCCTGTGACAAACACAGGGACGCCACCTTGCTGTCGATCACAATGACAGCAGAGACAAACTTGGCAGAGCTGGGCAAACATAGATCTTTAGACTAAAAACGGGTAATTGCGATTCAAAGCCCAGCTCCACATAATAAGTCTTAGAAAAATCGCCAGGTGCGATTGCGGAGCACCCAAGCAAATACCAGAACATACCCTGCAGGACTGTCCACTTGTCTACCACTTCTTCTTCTTCCTTTTCTTCTTCTTCTTTTTCTTCTTCTTCTTCCTCCTCTTCTTCTTTTTTATTTTCTTTTTCTTCCTTTTCTTCTTCTTTCTCTTCTTCCTTTCTTCTTTCTCTTCTTCTTCTTCTTCTTTCTCTTTCTCTTCTTCTTCTTTTTCTTTCTCTTCTTCTTCTCTTCATTTTCTTCTTCTTTCTCTTCTTCTTCTTCCTGTCCTTCTTCTTCTTCTTCTTCTTCTTTCTCTTTCTCTTCTTCTTCTTTCTCTTCTTCTTCTCTTCATTTTCTTCTTCTTTCTCTTCTTCTTCTGCACCCATCCTAAACAGGACATTTGTGAAGTTGTGTGCAGTTTACAACAAGTCTTGGCTATCTGCGCCTTTCGACCCAACATATCCGATTTCAGCACGATATTTTTTTAAACCGAGTTTGCCTTCTCTCGTCGACCCCTAATGTCTTCGCCGAGCAACATGTGCATAATTTGTTTCTAGGACCATCACTTGGAGGTGGCGTATGGTGTTGGCTAGTTACGAGTCACTGACCCCGATACAGACAGTCAGGTACGACTCACTTGATGCTATCAGCTCATTCACTTCAGTCCTACCTGGTTGCCATCAATATCCATGAGCAATGCCACTAAATGCTTCGTAACGCCATCTCCTAACCTCCACCTTCTTCTTATATGAAAGTTAGTAGTAGCGTCTGATGATCGTAGTGCCAGAGCACTGGTTTTCGTGACATATGTACAGGGTTCAACTCCCGTTACTGTAAATGGGTAAATCTGAAGGAAAGACATACAATAAGGGAGGAAGCTGCCCCCCCCCCTACTCCATAGACAATCTGTGGCCTCGTAGAATAAAGTCTCTAACACTTTGTCCCCATCATCAGTGTTTGAGAATACTATTACCTTAGTCGAACAAGGTCTGGTTTTTACCGTCAGGAATGACAGATTGTAACATTTAAAATGAGATTATGGCGCAAAGATGAAACATTACATGAGCTGTCAGCAGCCAGCGACTCATAACTGGCTGCCGGCATGAGGGTCAGCGGACCATAGCCTCCACGTGGCGGCAGTGTAGTCTGGTCAAGGATTAGAGATCGTAGTGAGCAGACAAAAACACATGTAAACGACACTTATATGAGCACAGGGCCAGTGGTAGAGTGACTGCTGTTTTTCTAATTTTCTTATCTGCCTGCTTGTATTCTTAATTTATAAAACACTTTTAAAAAGCCAGTTGAAATCAGATGTGTCGGGCTGAAAGGCGTAGATATCGCAGCCTCACTGTAAACTGCGAAACAACGCAACGTCGCAGAGTCCTTTTAAGGTCGAACCGAAGAAAAAGAATTGAGAATCTTGCAGAAAGCTGTCGCAGCCAGTAGATGAGACCGGGTGAGAAATCAACTGTTTCAGATTTCGATTTCAATGACTAAGAACGGCATCGTCTATTTGATGTTCTGTACACTTCAGTACATTTTATTTGGAAGAACATTAGTGTCTGCTGGGCAGTTTAGTAGAAACGGAAACAACGTCACACTTGGTACATATTGACAGACAAAGAATAAAAGTTTGGAAATATGAAACATTTAAAAATAAAACTTCATAAAGAAGGACTACCCTAGAAAGGGGAAAAAATATATGGTTTAGCAGTATTAAAGAAACTCTAATCATGCATGGATTAAAAATAACAGTTGCCACACGAAAGCTAGCTGTGGATAGACAAGACAATCTTGAGTGAAACGCACATAAACGACGCTGACCATTATGTCTATCTGGTCCCACATTTTGAATATCTGGGCTCCAGAATTGACAAAAATGGCGTCTGCTCGAAAGAAATCAGAAGAAGAGTAGCTATAGCAATGCAGAGACTGAACAGCCGGAAGAAATTATGGCAGAGCACCAACAAAATGATAAAAGTTAGTCTTGAGAGCCTGTGTTTTTCCTGTGGCAGCTTATGGTTGTGAATCATGGGCGATTACCAAAACTTCTAGACAAAGAATCGAATCCTTCGAGTCAAAATGTTACAGAAAGATCCTCAAAATACACTGGACAGGGAAAAAAAACAAATGTAGACATTCTGCAAGAGTTGAGCATAGAGGAGAACTGATTTATCAATTCTATTTTGGTTAGAAAATGCAAATACTTTGGTCACATCAAGAGACACAACGATCTTGAGAGAACGGTGATGGAAGGTATGGTACCAGGCAAAAGAGGATGGCACCAAGATATCCAGGAATGCCTGGGTATGACTGTGGCGGAGGCTGGAGTTTTGGCAAGAGAACGAGTTTCTTTCAGGCAGACTGTGATGGGAGCGACGTTCTACAAAGGACATGCTACATGATGATGATGATGGGAAGACATCTCGAAATGAAGAACAACATAAAACATGAGATCGCCAGGCATAAATGGGTGGGCTGGGCAGCCTTCAACTCCATCATGACAGCAACAGACCCCACAAAGGACACTAGACTACGTACATACATCTTCGACTCGGTAGTCATGCCAGCGCTCTGCTATGGTAGCGAGACCTGGTCTCTAACAAAAGCAGCAGAGAACCAACTGAGAACAGCACACGCATCTCTTGGAAGACGTCGGCATAACTCTCAGACAACAGCGGCTGAGCGAACTACACAATAGCGACATCCGGAGAATGTCACACATCAAGGATGTCCTACAGAACGTCAACCATTCGAAACACCACTGGGCTGGTCATATATTAAGAAGACAAGAAAAAAGACGGAGTACAATAACCACCAAGTGGTACCCGCACGATAAAAAGAGATCTCGGGGACGGCCCCAACTCGCTGGCGAGATTCACAAAAAAAAGTACAACATTCACGACCCCACAACAGACATACTACTATCACACTGGACGACACGCGCCCGCGCCAGAAACGACTGGATCCTGAGTTGGGACCCTTCAAGGATGACCACCCCTTGACGAAGAACGGGTCGAACTAAGAACTAAGAAGACAAGACACTATTATGGGCAATTAGCGAAACTAACAGAAATCAATCCGTACTGATAAATTAATGAAAACAAGATGGAGATGCCACGAAATAAATTTTCACTAGAATTGCTTTGGGCTGAATCGCCTTTAATCAGCTCACCAACATCGGGAAATCAGCGACACTGAGCAAACATACCAAAGCTCAGACTATTCAACTCAATCGTAATATCAGTCCTGAGATATGGATGTGAAAGCTGGAAGACAACAAAAGCGCTGGAAAACTAACTAAACATCTTTGAAAATAAATGTCTAAGATAATTATTGAATATACGCTGGGACCAGTTCAGAACTACTGACTATTGACTACTAGACAAGAACAGAGACAAACCAAATTTAAGTGTCGACCATCATCCGGAAAAAAAAACGATGGACATAAATCGGACTAGTCCTTAGAATAAGCAACAACTGTCTTCCATTGCAAGCACTCGAATGGACAACAAAAGGCGTTCGGAAAAGTGGGAGACCCAAGGGAAGACTCAGAAGAACAATTATCTGAGAGGGCTCAACTATGACTATCTTTAGATAGAAGATGGCCATGGCTCAGCTATGGGCCTCAACACAATACAAGATCTAAAAACAGTGGTGTCACACCGTTCCAACTGGAGATCATTTGTTCCTGCTATATGCGCCGTAGTTGGCGCGCAAAGAACATGATACAATTGTTGAAAAAGAATAGAATGTTTTAGAATAAGCGACATAAGCTTTAAAACGAAAAGTACCTAATACGCAGCCAAATGTTATTGTATACGCTTGATTGAAAACAGAGGATCTACTCTCCAGGTGACTCTTCACTCTGAAGCTGAATTAAGAAGGAGAGAAGGGAAGACAATATATTAGAAAACCAGCTGCGCTGACGCATGTTGGGGAAAGATTTAATGAAAAATAGGCTGGTCTTGAAACGTTAACAATGAGTAAGATAACTCTTTTGTGCGCCCTGAAAAGTGCATTAAGTAGCGGGTTACAGTAGTTTTCCTATCACTACGAGCGTGCCAATGAAGGTGGATCGGGGTCCTCCAGGCGGTTGTGCTATGCTTGGCTTCATCTACGTGTCGATCATACTACAGGGAATAAAGGCTGATAGAAAGAACAATAGATAGATAGGTTTATAAATTGATAGATAGATAGATAGATCAATTGATAGATAGATAGATAGATAGATAACCAAAGTAAAGAGAAATAGAAAGAGAGACAAAGAGTGAGAGTAGGAAAGAAAAGAGTGAGAGAGTGGGAACGAAGGAGAGTCATAGTAGACCTGCAGGTTGACTGGAGTATTAAGTTGTAATGTTTTGATCCAAAACGAGGCCGGCAAGCCTTCCCCCCATTGGTTCTCCATTCGTCATCATCCAATATGGCACTTAGATCCCGAACGTTTTCATTGGTTTATCTTTGGTTCCCGCGGTCGATCAAGGTTTTTTATTGGTCGCTAGGAGAGAAAACTGTTGTAAACATTACGGCAGCACAACTGATGATGGGGTTAGGAAGGAAAGCGAGACATTCTGTGAACAGATAAAAAAGAATATACACAACTTAAAAGAAAAAGAGTTTGTCGCCACGGTTGAGTATTTCATCCGCAGAAACAAAACAAACCCGCACGTGCAGGGTGTCGAGCAACTGGTACGTGGAATCATTTTGCGCGAGCGTTGTTATAGTAACGAGTTTAGTTCACCAAATGCAGGCAGCGAAATTATTTTAATACTGATATTTGAGGAATTGGACAATAATTTACAATTGCGTATTAGAAGCTATTTACTTTACAAAGTGTAGCAACAATTGGGGCTAAGAGAGCGATACATTTTAACGTATATTTTAACGTTATAACTATTAATTTAAAGAGACAACATTCACACAGTTTGAAGATATATCGTATTTTTCATCATCAAACGTGTGAACTGACTATCAATTAATGCCAATACGACTTTGAAGACTGCAACAAAATGTTAAGACATCATTTACATAATTACAACTGTGACTATGAGGGACAGGTCAGTCGAGGACCAGTTCAGATGAACGGACGAAGGGTATGGATTCGTTCCTGGGAGTTATGTGCCTTGTTGAGAACTTCAGGCTCGGTTGAGTACTTACAGTTGTTCGTTGTGGTGTGCAACAGCGTTGGAGAAATTGTCAGTATAATTAGCAAAATCTTTCTCGGGTTGCGCCAGGTTACATGTCTGCTGCTTCCATGGAAGACATCATCTCAGATCGGCACAGAATCAATTCCTGATATTTTGAAAGGTAAGCCAACATTTATCTCATAACTATTAGGTGAAGCGTAAACAAGGGGTGACAATAGCAAACACGCCAGTCGCGAATGAAGTGGTAGAGACTTTACTATACTATATCTAAACTTTTTTGACGTGTGATGACCAACTCCGATTATTGCTACCATCCGTTCCCTAACAAAAAGTCAGGTACCTATTTACAACTTAACACACCGGAGCATGCATACAAAGGGTAGCATTTTTTGAAGAACGAGTCTGTGGTGGTACTGTGAATTCAACTAAATAGAAAAAAATCATGAATAAGTATGATTGAACTAAACAGCATAAAAACATGAATATGTATGATTGAACTAAAGAGCATGACAACATGAATAGGTACGATTCAGATACCGCATTAGAACAGAAACAAGAACAAAACATAGGTTACGTCTAAAATACCTTAATCCCCTTAAGGACATTACACAAAAGAACAACATACACATCGTGGAATTAGTTATGAACTTATAACAAATATATAAAAGACACTTAGCTCAGGATCTGTGTGCACTGTCGCCCAACATCACGTTTTGGTAGTAGCGTAGGTTGTTCTTATATCTGGTCTTTCTCAGTGTCTGATTCATATTTTCATACTCTACACTGAGGATTGAATCTGATACCTTTGCTATGAGAGGCATGCACTCTAACTACGTTACCATTCACACATTTAATGATCCAAATCACGTGATGTAAAACTAAGCGTCATAAGTTCACAATTTTCATTATCTCCTTTTCTTTCGCCCCAACAGCAGCAACCTGGCTACCAATTACCCTGGTCTCGTTGCAGGAAGCCTGTATCAAAGAGATATGTAGGATTGTATTTAGTTGTTTCTGTAGTCCTTTGTTGCAGGAAGCCTGTATCAAAGAGATATGTAGGATTGTATTTAGTTGTTTCTGTAGTCCTTTGTTGCAGGAAGCCTGTATCAAAGAGATATGTAGGATTGTATTTAGTTGTTTCTGTAGTCCTTTGTTGCAGGAAGCCTGTATCAAAGAGATATGTAGGATTGTATTTAGTTGTTTCTGTAGTCCTTTATTGCAGGAAGCCTGTATCAAAGAGATATGTAGGATTGTATTTAGTTGTTTCTGTAGTCCTTTGTTGCAGGAAGCCTGTATCAAAGAGATATGTAGGATTGTATTTAGTTGTTTCTGTAGTCCTTTGTTGCAGGAAGCCTGTATCAAAGAGATATGTAGGATTGTATTTAGTTGTTTCTGTAGTCCTTTATTGCAGGAAGCCTGTATCAAAGAGATATTAAGGATTGTATTTAGTTGTTTCTGTAGTCCTTTGTTGCAGGAAGCCTGTATCAAAAAGATATGTAGGATTGTATTTAGTTGTTTCTGTAGTCCTTTGTTGCAGGAAGCCTGTATCAAAGAGATATGTAGGATTGTATTTAGTTGTTTCTGTAGTCCTCTGTTGCAGGAAGCCTGTATCAAAGAGATATGTAGAATTGTATTTAGTTGTTTCTGTAGTCCTTTTGTTGCAGGAAGCCTGTATCAAAGAGATATGTAGGATTGTATTTAGTTGTTTCTGTAGTCCTCTGTTGCAGGAAGCCTGTATCAAAGAGATATGTAGGATTGTATTTAGTTGTTTCTGTAGTCCTTTATTGCAGGAAGCATGTATCAAAGAGATATGTAGGATTGTATTTAGTTGTTTCTGTAGTCCTTTGTTGCAGGAAGCCTGTATCAAAGAGATATGTAGGATTGTATTTAGATGTTTCTGTAGTCCTTTGTTGCAGGAAGCCTGTATCAAAGAGATATGTAGGATTGTATCTAGTTGTTTCTGTAGTCCTCTGTTGCAGGAAGCCTGTATCAAAGAGATATGTAGAATTGTATTTAGTTGTTTCTGTAGTCCTTTGTTGCAGGAAGCCTGTATCAAAGAGATATGTAGGATTGTATTTAGTTGTTTCTGTAGTCCTCTGTTGCAGGAAGCCTGTATCAAAGAGATATGTAGAATTGTATTTAGTTGTTTCTGTAGTCCTTTGTTGCAGGAAGCCTGTATCAAAGAGATATGTAGGATTGTATTTAGTTGTTTCTGTAGTCCTTTGTTGCAGGAAGCCTGTATCAAAGAGATATGTAGGATTGCATTTAGTTGTTTCTGTAGTCCTTTGTTGTCATAATGACTTAGAGTTCTTGATGTAAAATTGAGTGCAAAATAAAGATCAGCATTATCATCAAGTTGCTGCTCTCTTTGTGTATGTTGTTGTGGTGTCTACTATTACTGAGTTAATTCAATTGTTGACCACATTTGTTTGGTGACTGGTTACAGTGGCTCTTCTTATATCTTGGGGCGTACTTGAGAAGGTGGACCTGGTTCCTCCTACCTGTAATGCAATGAAGTTTCCCTAGTAAGTTTACCACTATGGGAATTGCTGAATTACTTAAGTGGCCAGACTGCTCTAAAATAATCCACTTTCAAAATCGCGAAGTAAACAGGAGGTAGAAGGTGGGTATTGATCCATGTCTTTCACCTGACCATGACGTGAAAGAGTAGCATATGGGTGGGTACATGTACAGTTAGGCCGTTTGCAGGAAGTCAGTGGCACAGCTTGATATGATCTCATAATGGTTAACTCAACAACACTTTGATCGTGTACTAAAACCTAAGTTGTTCATATTTTACGACATTTATCGCGGGTTACAAAGTGCATATTTCTTCCACAATAAAAAGTCACTGGATCTAGAATAAAGGGGAAAAACATGTAAACGACAATTATATCAACACGTATCTTTTATAGACTTGTTTACCGACTTTCCTTATCTATATGCTTGCATACTTTATTTATGAAACACTCTTACCCCTCCTAAATCAATACTCATTGTTCTTATTTCCAGGATCGGTTAGTGAAAACCTCACTGTAGTACAACATTCCTTAACTCTAATAGCTGCCATTTTTATCACTACGTTTAATTAGCTTTTTCCATTGTTGTCACCATAGTTCCCAATCAAGACCTTTTGGTCGTTCTGTAATTTCACCGCCCACACATGTGTTACCGGGGTCCAAAAGGGGAGGAAAGAATATAAATATTGTAACCTGCACGTTTATCGTAAGAACCGATTAAGGACAAATTAGCATTTGACTGGCTGCCCCACATATATAAACTATAACTCAAAAGAAAAAGACAGGAAACATGTACACCCCCGGTAGAAGAGGAGTGACTAAGTTGCTGAATGCAGTGACAGGCTATTCAAATGCTATTTTAAAGATAGTTTCCCACTATTACAAGAGAACGTGATTATGGATGGACATTATTTTTAAAATATACACATTTTATTTGAACCTGGCAGTCATTTACAAAAGGGTAAAAGTTGTCCCAAGCAAACACTGTTGTCGGGGATGAAGTGTTAAAGACTTGATCGTTAAAGGTTTACGTTTTTTTATGAGGTGGGATGATTAGTTATATTTCCTCGCTGACTTTTCTTCCATAACAAATACGCCAGGTTACCATTTAGAGCTGGTTGACTACAGCGTTTCTAAAGCGGGGATAGAACTTGAACAGCGAGTAGCTGGCGCTCTACCCAATCTGACTCAGTCGCTCGTTTGTTGAAAAGTTTAAAACGAGTGCGGCCAAAGGTAGCAATAACGGTCTTCTCAGATATTCATTCATTTTCCCTTATCGCTTAATTTGAAGCATAGGGTCACCAATACAGCTAGGTCATCTACTCCTTTGTTATGTCTCATAATAATTGCACTACTGTCATGGATTGAAATTGTTAAAGAATTCAGTAGACGAAGACACATTTCCTTTCCTTGCTGCCTTCTACTGTCCTAGTCGTATGCCAAGTATCCATTTACAGCTGGATCAACTGGAGCATGACGGACATAAGTAAGTAAATAAATAAGTAGCAGGTCCTTTGCAGAACGTCGCTTTTACAATTGCGAACCTATTTGTCTGTTATAAGTTTCTTGGGAGGTTTTTTGTACCGTAGGTTGCCATTACTTTCTGTTCGTGGAGAAACGATCCAACAGGGCACTTCAACAAGATCAAGGGCTGATAACCAAACATACTCACACACGCACTCTGACACAATTCTAACACGCGCTCAGGGTGAGACCCTTCCATTACACTTCGGTTGGGTGGACCTCTGAGATAACTCTAACGGGCAAATGGTACATACAGACGTACACACACACCCAAGCACTGTTTAATACGCCCTGCTATCGCCTAAAAGACTGTGGTGTTGGTGGAAAGTGCGTGTCTCCGCCAGTAGATACAGAGAGGCAAACCGTTAACTAAAAAAAAAACATCAAAGAGGAAAAAAACATCAAAGAGGAAAAAAAACATCAGATGGGGGAAAAAACATCAAAGAGGAAAAAAAAATCGTGTCCCCCAAACTGGACACGACTGGATTCGTACGTACACAGCGCACTGGAATTCTGAAACCCATGTGTCCGTCCATAATGAGCATACGATACTAACAGTAAACGGAAAGTCTGTGTGAGAGATAAAATCAGCTCAGTATACAAAGATTGTTTGAAAGAAGATAGACAGGAAGCATACAGTACATAGTCAAATGCAGCTACAATAACAAAAATGAAAACAGCGGGAAATGGAAATAGTCAAGCGTTTTTATTGCCCATGCGCGTTTATATAATTAAAGACCACCATGTGGCTGAAAGAAACGTAATTTCGCCAACAAAATTTAAAACCAGAACAAATGGCAACATATACTAACTTACTTACTTTCCGTGTCCAAGCTACCGCGTCATATAGCGTTCATCCAGTATTCAGAGACTTGAATTGACCTGTCATTCGCCTTCAGTATGGCGCTCTCGTCACATGTATCCAGAAGGTTAGCACAAATCATCAGATGATCTGCATCTTAAACCGCACCACAGTCTCATGTGTCAACGTCTGAGAGGCCATTTTTCTTCATTTTCCTCCTACATCGTGATACGTCAGTTCGGAGTCTATTTATTATCGTCCAAAGAACACACACATATATATATATTCCGTGGCGAAGTGGTTAAGCTGTCAGCTTCGTGATCAGGTGGTGTCGGTTCGATTCCGGATTGCGCCGTCTTTTTCACTTGATGCGAGGTCCCCTGCATCTCGTAGACGTCCCCGAGTCACCCCCGAGTCGACTTGCCCCTAGGGTCTGGCGGCTCGAGACGAGAGAGTGAGGATAAAAAGTAGCGCAGCTAATCCTTACTAAAAATACCGCTAGCAAAATTAATTATGCCATCATCGTCTGCGATGGACGGCGGACTTTGCCTTTGTCTATATATATATATATATAAGGACTCACTAAAAAGTTGCCAGATAGACATCGACACCTGGGAATGTCTTGCGCAAAACAGATCTGACTGGAGAAGCGCAGTCAAATCGGGTGTAGCTGCCGGTGAAGATGACCGTGTTGTGAAAGCCCAGAACAGACGAGAGACGCGGAAATCCCGAACAGCGGGAACACCATCCCCTTCTACAAACCTCGTGTGCCCGATATGTAGCAGATATTTTCGTGCCCGCATTGGCCTGTTCAGCCACATGCGCACCCACACCCAACAGGGAAATCTGTGACAAGGATGATGTCGGCGGTCCTCATCGACAACGATGGACAGCTATTATTATAAGGAGTGTACCTTGGCAAAAGAGACAGACAATCCTCCAAAACAATCAAACGATTACATATTAATGGCACTAACGTAGGTTTGGGTTGGGTTTTTGTTAGGATACGTATGTACGTGGAATTAACCCCAATAAGAGAACCTGGTGGGGCAAAGAACAGTGGAGAGATAATATAGCATATCATTCAGAGGGAATGTTGATACAATAACTATAATTATTAAAGCGACAGGTGGGATAGGTAAAGAGACAAATACAAAACTTATGTATTGGTATTTTCAAGGTAAAGTGTGTAGGTACCAGGTACCGTTTCGTTCTTGTTCTTCATCTTCCTCCTCGGCTTTTTCTTTCCGTCTTCGTTTTCTTCTTCTTCTTCCTTTTTTCTTATTTTCTTCTTCTTTTTCTTCTTCTTCTTCTACTCCGTTATTGTCTTATTTTTATTTCTATTTCTGGTATTTGTCCGAAAAAGGACGCTGTGTCGCCCACGACATCAGCCAATTTTGGGTTGACACATCCCTTTTCAGCACGGCAGTTCTGTGACCAGGTTTTCTTCCTTCTTAGATACCAATTTTCTACGGCTACTAGAGTGCAGCTTGTTTCCTAGACCGCCGCTTGGTCAGCTGTATTTCACTGACCCTGATACAAGATGTCAGTTATAAACCTTGGCTGTTGTCAGTCGATTCACTGCTGCATGCTCCGCCATCTCCATGTGTTATAAATGAACTGTGTTTGTTAATGTGTCCTTTGCAAACCTAGACGTGTTCTTTATATTCAACTGGGTTTTGCACTACTTGAATGGCGCAATAGGGAGTCTTCAACAGATGGACTGAACTTCACAGTTGGTCGTCTATTACGACACACTCTCAGCGTGGCAGAGGTCCCATTCTCGTTTTCTGGAAAACAATCGGGAACGAAAATACCAGAACAACACCTCCCCCCCCCCCGTTCGCCCTACCTTTCTCTCCATTTCAAAGGGCTGGAGGGAAATGGAAGCGGTGGATTTACGCATACAAGCTGAAAGATTGTAAATAGGAGGTACATAAACGTACAGACAGGCTGGTGTTTGTTAATGTGTCCTTTGCAAACCTAGACGTGTTCTTTATATTCAACTGGGTTTTGCACTACTTGAATGGCGCAATAGGGAGTCTTCAACAGATGGACTGAACTTCACAGTTGGTCGTCTATTACGACACACTCTCAGCGTGGCAGAGGTCCCATTCTCGTTTTCTGGAAAACAATCGGGAACGAAAATACCAGAACAACACCTCCCCCCCCCCCCCCCCGTTCGCCCTACCTTTCTCTCCATTTCAAAGGGCTGGAGGGAAATGGAAGCGGTGGATTTACGCATACAAGCTGAAAGATTGTAAATAGGAGGTACATAAACGTACAGACAGGCTGGCTAAGGCACGAGTGAATGGTGGCTGTAGATGCCCAAAACCAGCAGGTGTGGATCTACTATAGTGGTCATGCTGGGGTTCAGGGAGTAACGAAGGAGCACATTAAATATGGATCGCAGTGATATTTTCAAGCTTATTAATGACCACCTTTTGGATAATGACACCACAATGGGTGACTGACTACATAGCTTTGAACTCAAAGTAGGTTGGATCGCAGTGAGGTATATGAGAGGACGAGGGAGGAGTGTGTACACTTAGCGAGCTATAGTAACCATCATTTTTCACATATTTTGTCATTTGCTTAGAGAGCGTATACAAGTAGTACAGTTAAGTCCATTCGTAGGATTTGAACAGATCATATAGGAAATCATTAGTTGTTATTAACGACTTTTTTGGTCAGTATGTTTCACCTGGCCCTGACTAACATTGTCTGATTAGTATGTTTCTCCTGTCCCTAACTAACATAGTATGACCAGTACGTTTTGCCTGACCCTGACTAACATAGTCTGACCAGTACGTTTTGCCTGACCTTGACTAACATAGTCTGACCAGTATGTTTTGCCTGACCAGAAGTTAGTCTCCCCTCTTAAGGAAATAGTTGAAATAATCTTAACGCAATGGTATAACAAGGGCGGAATCAAACTGAATTAGGTCATGTTGTCATAACATAGCTTTAAAAATAGACTGTGTCGGATGACTCACGCGATAAACGTTGCAGATTACTCAGCATGGCAAGGTAATTCCCGCCACGCAGCTTAATCATAGTGATACACGATACACGCATAGACCATCAAATATTTGTTTATATGTGTGTGTGATAGAAAGAGAGAGAGATAGAAAGAGATAAATAGAGAGAGAGAGAGAGAGAGAGAAAGAGAGAGAAAGAAAGAGGAATAGCAATGAAAATGAACACTGGAAGCAAACTGATACCCTTCTGGTAATTCGCGACACATGGACATCAATGCAACCGGCCCCACTTTACGAAACCTGTAAGAGTGCATTTACGTACAATCTGCCAGTGGTGGTGTTTGTTGTATCCGTTCTGCATGGCGAGGTTGTTAGTCCCTTGAACAGAGCTTTAGTAGCCTTTGACAACAAGGTTTAGCAAGTTAAAGTAGTTCTGTTATTGCTTCGCCGGGTTTCTCTCAGATTCAACTGACATAAATCAATCAATCAAATAATCCTTCAATCAATAAATCAATCAAAGTCCGTCGCTCCTCTCGGCGCAGAGGCAATTGACAACATCTCTTTCTGTCTCTTTCCATGTGTAATTGTTTAATCTTTGAGCTTTCTCCCATTCTCTTCTCCATGTATTTTTGGGTCTACCTCTCTTTCTCTTCCCTTTGATGATTCCATGTAAGAGCCTGTCTGGCTATGTTGGACGTTGCCTTCGGTTGCGTATCTCCTATCCAGCCGCATTTCCTTCGCTTAGTTTGTTGTTCCAGTGGCTGTTGTTGGCTCCTTTCCCATATATCTTCATTCTTCAACATTTCCTTCTACTTGATGGTCATTTTCATTCGTAGGCATCCGTTAACGAATTAAACTGACACGACGGAACCAAACTCATTTCTAAAGTACCCTCTGGTTCTAACGATATGAAGAGAAACATACACATCAGCTGCCATTACGTCTCTAATTCCCATTGCAGTGGCTTGTCAATATGTCGTATATGTACAGGGTGCTTTTACACGACAGGTAGCATGTTGAGGAATATGGTGTTAGGCGGGACATTTCTTTGACCAAGGGCACACTAGGAGTGATGCGGCCAGCATCACACTTGCGGTCTTTTCTTTATCAGAATTGCTCTGGTACCCAAGTGTTGACGCTGGGTCGACTCTGGAGACGTTAGCGATAAAAAAAAAATACCCGCATCAACTGAGCATTTAACCTAAATAGCTCGGCTGGGCAGCCAGCCTGCCGAAAAAAAGGCTGCTTTCTCGTGGAGTCACTCACTATGCAGTTTGCAGTCCAAGTTTTTTTAATCTCACCTTCGATAGAAAACAATACCTGGGACTTACTGAGGATTTGAACCCTTGCCACTTTAATCATGGGATCAGTTATGATTAACACCCAGCCACTCGTTCCTAATCCGTTGATACACGGTGACATGAAAAGCATCATAACTACAGCAAAAATGATGTAACTGTAATATTTAAAAAATTTAAACACTGTAAAACTTCGGAATAATGTAGATCATATTTTCAAATGGTAAACATAGTGCTCTACCAGCTGACACCAATACTGAAATATTCAAGTGTCACTATGCCCACTAAACAGATACTGATAAACACGCCGATAATCTCTACGTTATAATATTATATCATATCTGGACCCTGTTAGATAGGCAGAAATGCAAGATCGAGACTTGTGAGATGAACTATGTACGATAGTCAACAGAAAAGACAATTTGCGTCAAAATTTGCAACAGCTAGTTAAGAAAAAGTGTAGGAACTACATCGGTTAATTACTATATTAAAGCACATAAAATAAAGTGGTTTGAACACTTGACAAGGGCAAAGAGGTCGACAACTGCAACGATAGACAGAGGGGAACAAAACCATTAAAAAAATTCAATTATCTTACGCTTTTTCCATAACGAAAACCAGAAGTCTACACATAACTTCTCTCTGCGATGATGAATGTCAAGAGCAGTAAGGTAAAGGAAGAAGAAATATTGATAATAAAACATAGAAATCATTGCGAATTATCAATCAATGAATGTTCTTCAAGGACCATATGTGGCACATACGGCAGACATCAGTGCTCTCCAGATTGTTCTGTGTGACGTCGGTTCATGTATGTTGTTCAATCCCGTAGTGGAACCCTCTCTGACGATTATTTTGGGGAGAGTTTCTGTCTATCTTCCTCTTCTCCTGCTGCCAGATGGGGACCACATAAACACTTACAGAGGGAGTCTGCTGCGGTCAATTCTAAGAGCATGTCAGATGTATGTTTTTTCCCTGACGAGTGATGAAACATATTGTTGGTTGGTAACTTCTCAAATTGTTTTGTTGGTTAGGAATTCCTCCCAGTCAATGTTTAACAGTTTTCTAAGACACTTATTTTCGAATGCATTTAGTCTCTTTTCCAATGCCTTTGTGAAATATAATGAGTGAAGAATCAAGACTAACAATAATGATTTCTAGTGGCAGGACATGGTCATGTTTTTATCGATGTATATAATCATGCTATTTCCAAATTCCTTCCTGTCTTCCCTCTCTTTTATCAGTAGTACTATACTAGCAGAGGGCATTTCATAACTAATGCATTATTTCAATATAATCCCGTTCTTCACCCCATGCCAAATTCAATTGGAAAGTCCAAACAGGATATATGCACTTGACAATGCTGATGTTACTAATAATTCCTATAAACATAAATGTGTTAACATATTTGTATTGGTCCCATATGCTGTCATATCCGGGAGTGGATTTGAGGATTTGCTCTCAATTCTGCTCAAATACTCCTAGGTGACGCGCAACACATGCTCCCTGACAGCAACACCAGAACGACTGGTATTCACGTGGAGCGACCTGGTGCTCTTACTAATAGTAGAAGCGATACAGTACATTCACTCTATCACTCACATATTCATTCACTCACTAATACATTCACTAACTTACTCATTTACTCAATAATTCATGAAATCCCTCATTAATTCACGCACTCACTAACTCGCTCGCTCAATCATTCAATCACCCGATTGTTCGCTCACTCACTCACTCACTCACTCACTCATTCGCTCACGTGAACAATAATATGATTAGAGAACGAGAGAAAGGACAAGTCTGAACGCCCAGTAACGCTCAGTGAGGATGTAAACATACCCTACATACTCAACTTCCAGGTCAGCGTTAAGTAGGTCACTAGGACAACTAAATATATAACAGAGTAAGCGTCCCGTAAATCTACCTGCCAAAGAACCATGGAAATGGAAGCCATGAACCAGAGCATGGACGCCGTACAACGAATGGCCTCACACACGATGAAGGGGAAGGAGTTTGTTTCTGCTCTTAAAGACGCTGTTAGGCACGACAGCCACTGACCGTGTTGTCTGCCATAGACCAATGATCTAACAAGTTCGGAAGGGTAATCGTCTGAAGCTAGAATGATGGCGACGTTGATACTTGGCCGTGGTGTGCGTCCCGCCATGTACAACATAATGACTTTTCTTCTTCTTCTGCTTCTTCTTCTTCTTCTTCTTCTTCTTTCTCTTCTCGGTCGCCATACTTTTTCTGGTTACGTCTTCACGTGAAGTCCAATTCTCTGGATAAAGATTGCTGTAGTGGAGAGTTCTTTGGGGGTTCCATACAGCTTTGTGTGGATGTTCGTCTCCGTGGGCCTGCTTCAGGGCTTCCATACAGCTTTGTGTGGAGGTTCGTCTCCGTGGGCCAGCTTCAGGGCTTCCATACAGCTTTGTGTGGAGGTTCGTCTCCGTGGGCCAGCTTCAGGGCTTCCATACAGCTTTGTGGGGATGTTCGTCTCCGTGGGCCAGCTTCAGGGCTTCCATACAGCTTTGTGTGGATGTTTGTCTCCGTGGGCCAGCTTCAGGGCTTCCATACAGCTTTGTGTGAATGTTCGTCTCCGTGGGCCAGCTTCAGGGCTTCCATACAGCTTTGTGTGGTGGTTCGTCTCCGTGGGCCAGCTTCAGGGCTTCCATACAGCTTTGTGTGGATGTGCGTCTCCGTGGGCCAGCTTCAGGGCTTCCATACAGCTTTGTGTGGAGGTTCGTCTCCGTGGGCCAGCTTCAGGGCTTCCATACAGCTTTGTGTGGATGTTCGTCTCCGTGGGCCAGCTTCAGGGCTTCCATACAGCTTTGTGTGGAGGTTCGTCTCCGTGGGCCAGCTTCAGGGCTTCCATACAGCTTTGTGTGGATGTTCGTCTCCGTGGGCCAGCTTCAGGGCTTCCATACAGCTTTGTGTGGATGTTCGTCTCCGTGGGCCAGCTTCAGGGCTTCCATACAGCTTTGTGTGGAGGTTCGTCTCCGTGGGCCAGCTTCAGGGCTTCCATACAGCTTTGTGTGGAGGTTCGTCTTCGTGGGCCAGCTTCAGGGCTTCCATACAGCTTTGTGTGGATGTTCGTCTCCGTGGGCCAGCTTCAGGGCTTCCATACAGCTTTGTGTGGATGTTCGTCTCCGTGGGCCAGCTTCAGGGCTTCCATACAGCTTTGTGTGGAGGTTCATCTCCGTGGGCCAGCTTCAGGGCTTCCATACAGCTTTGTGTGGATGTTCGTCTCCGTGGGCCAGCTTCAGGGCTTCCATACAGCTTTGTGTGGAGGTTCGTCTCCGTGGGCCAGCTTCAGGGCTTCCATACAGCTTTGTGTGGAGGTTCGTCTTCGTGGGCCAGCTTCAGGGCTTCCATACAGATTTGTGTGGATGTTCGTCTCCGTGGGCCAGCTTCAGGGCTTCCATACAGCTTTGTGTGGATGTTCGTCTCCGTGGGCCAGCTTCAGGGCTTCCATACAGCTTTGTGTGGAGGTTCGTCTCCGTGGGCCAGCTTCAGGGCTTCCATACAGCTTTGTGTGGAGGTTCATCTCCGTGGGCCAGCTTCAGGGCTTCCATACAGCTTTGTGTGGATGTTCGTCTCCGTGGGCCAGCTTCAGGGCTTCCATACAGCTTTGTGTGGAGGTTCGTCTCCGTGGGCCAGCTTCAGGGCTTCCATACAGCTTTGTGTGGAGGTTCGTCTTCGTGGGCCAGCTTCAGGGCTTCCATACAGATTTGTGTGGATGTTCGTCTCCGTGGGCCAGCTTCAGGGCTTCCATACAGCTTTGTGTGGATGTTCGTCTCCGTGGGCCAGCTTCAGGGCTTCCATACAGCTTTGTGTGGAGGTTCGTCTCCGTGGGCCAGCTTCAGGGCTTCCATACAGCTTTGTGTGGATGTTCGTCTCCGTGGGCCAGCTTCAGGGCTGCCATACAGCTTTGTGTGAATATTCATAAATTTCGGCCAGTTCTCAGTACGCAATTGGCTAAGCATATAACAATCTTGCAGCACATACACATTGGCGATGGAGCCAATTTTAGCCGATACAAATGGCTATTCAATATGATATGTCCCGTTCTCAAGCGGAACAGGGTCACTTGTCCTTCTTGATCAAGCCAGCGATAGCTGCCTTTCATTTGGTCAACTTTTCTTATTGGAAGTGTCTTCTATTCTAGGACGATGATTGTTTGTTCGTTTTGTTTTTGTGTTGTTCCCTCCTTTACCAACCTGTCTGCAGTCTCTTTTCCTAGAATACCATATAATGACTAATACCTAACTAATGCAACACGTAGAAAACATTGTTTCGTTAAAAAGCACACGCGATATGCCGTGGCCAGTCCACTTGAACGGAAGTTGCCACTGTGTGAGATAGATTAACTCAAGTGATGCTCTTGCTCCAGTCCAAGGGCTGCAAACCTACGGTCCGCTAACTCTGACCTTGTGTCCCTCTGCGCGATTGATTCCAAGCTGTGAGAAGAAATCAATACCAGTTTGAGGAGAGAGCATAGGACAATAAACTATTAAGCTTCAGAGATAAAGATGTTGAAACTTGGAAGTTGAGTTTGTAGGGTATATTTACATCCTCACTGGGCGTTCAGACTTTTCCTTTATACAAGAGAAAAGTTAGATTCTGGTAGAGTATCATATATCTTATGTTGCTTGTTCTTAAGACTTCGACTTCAATGACTCTAACAAAGGCATCAATCAACTCGAGGTTCTGTGCACTTCCATAAAGTTCTTCATGAAATGACATTAGCTATTGTTTCGTGTTGCTTCATTCATTAGAGTATGGCCAAGATGGTCTTTTTTTCCATTTTGATCTGTATGTGACCTCGATAACTGATTTTGTCTCGTCATATATTGTTTCTAGGATAGAAGTCACTCTTATGACGCTAATTAACACAGGACAAAAGAATGCTCAACGCGTAGCAAACCTCTACGCTAGAAACAAACTCCCAGAAACAACACCCCATAATTGACACACGAATCAAAGACAGAATAACTTGCTTTCTCTGTGACCAGAAGAAGAAGAAGATATCAAAACAAATGATAAAAGGCAAATGAAATTGACAAATAAAGAACATTTAGACCAGTGTCGTTCAGGAAAATATCAATCAATCTCGACATTACGGATAGAAAGTCTTTATATAGAACGTTTTTCTGCCGAGAACCACTGTTGGTGCATCTACATCATAATCATGCCGCGATGTAGCCATGAACATGTTTTCATGTCCGGCAGGATGATTGGAGTGACAGATCTTTTCTCAAAGTTCTAATCCTGCTACTATTTATCGGAACAAGGAACACATTACAAAAACAGGAGCTTTGTTCTTAAATCATTGGTCTCATCATCATGTAGCATGTCCTTTGTAGAACGTCGCTCCCATCACAGTCTGTCTGAAAGAAACTCGTTTCCTTGTAGAACGTCGCTCCCATCACAGTCTGTCTGAAAAAAACTCTTTCCCTTATAGAACGACGCTCCCATCACAGTCTGTCTGAAAGAAACTCGTTTCCTTGTAGAACGTCGCTCCCATCACAGTCTGTCTGAAAGAAACTCGTTTCCTTGTAGAACGTCGCTCCTATTACAGTCTGTCTGAAAGAAACTCTTTCCCTTATAGAACGTCGCTCCCATCACAGTCTGTCTGAAAGAAACTCGTTTCCTTGTAGAACGTCGCTCCCATCACAGTCTGTCTGAAAGAAACTCGTTTCCTTGTAGAACGTCGCTCCCATCACAGTCTGTCTGAAAGAAACTCTTTCCCTTATAGAACGTCGCTCCCATCACAGTCTGTCTGAAAGAAACTCGTTTCCTTGTAGAACGTCGCTCCCATCACAGTCTGTCTGAAAGAAACTCTTTCCCTTATAGAACGTCGCTCCCATCACAGTCTGTCTGAAAGAAACTCGTTTCCTTGTAGAATGTCGCTCCCATCACAGTCTGTCTGAAAGAAACTCGTTTCCTTGTAGAACGTCGCTCCCATCACAGTCTGTCTGAAAGAAACTCGTTTCCTTATAGAACGTCGCTCCCATCACAGTCTGTCTGAAAGAAACTCTTTCCCTTGCAAAAGCTTGAGACCCCGCCACAGTCATACCCAGGCATTCCTGGATATCTTGGTGCCATCGTCTTTTTGCTCTACCCCTTCCTCTTTTGCCTGGCACCATACCTTCCATCACCGTTCTCTCGAGACGGTTGTTTCTCTTGATGTGGTCAAAGTTTTACATTTTCTGGCCAAAATGGAATTGATAAACCAGTTCTCCTTTATGTTCAACTCTTGCCGAATATCTATATTGTCTTTTTTTCTCAGTTCAGTGTATTCTGACGATCTTTCTGTAACATTTTGACTCGAATCTTTGTCTTATATCGTGGGACTATATTTTGATTCAATGATTGTCACACGATTTTAGTGAAGCTAATCGGGGATATCCGATACCGATTTTATGTTGGCACACCAAACATCACGTTTAGTAGCTACAGTTTGTAAGCTCTATTTAAGGTTGTGTCACTATCAAAACTTTGTTGACGGCGAGTCACTCTTCCCCTACTCTCTCTTCTCACCTCACTCTGTTTCATTTGACTCTGTCCTACAGTCACACCCTTGCACAACTTTCACACGCGCCCTCGTGGTAAAGCCCTTCCATTGCACTTTGGTTGGGCTAGCTTCTGAGGGTGCACAAACCTAGCATAGGTACATACAGATGCACACATGCATCCAAGCACTGGTTTATGCGTCCTGATATCGCCCAATTGACTACGGTCTGGGGTGGAAAATGGCGCGCCTCCGCCAGTAGAAACTAGTGAGGCAAACATTTAAGCAAAAAAAAAAAAAAAAAAACTTTGTTGACAACATTAACCTTTTCTCTTCTCTTACCTCACTCTGTTTCATTTGACTCTGTCCTACAGTCACACCCTTGCACAACTTTCACACGCGCCCTCGTGGTAAAGCCCTTCCATAGCACTTTGGTTGGGCTAGCTTCTGAGGGCGCACAAACCTAGCATAGGTACATACAGATGCACACATGCATCCAAGCACTGGTTTATGCGTCCTGATATCGCCCAATTGACTACGGTCTGGGGTGGAAAATGGCGCGCCTCCACCAGTAGAAACTAGTGAGGCAAACATTTAAGCAAAAAAAAAAAAAAAAAAAAAACTTTGTTGACTGCCAATGCGAACACACAACTTCTTATCAGCATTATCTCATACATATTTTTTTACTTCCAATTATAACATACTTAGCTGTACTGTTTACACTAGAAACATTTATTGCGCAGGGAAGTCTATATTTACATTAATCTACTAAGTACTAAACTACTAAGTAACGATAACCCGGTACTGATAATCGGAATAACTCGTCTCAATAAATGAGAACGCACATGAGAATATAAAACAGAGATCAACTGTTGAAAGGTCAACTGTTACTGGCTGCCTTTGTTGGTGCAACCATTTCACAGATAGTTCGTCAACAGAATTAGAACACTCTTACAGCAGAATACATAGGGGATATGTGCAGATATGTATCGTTAGCGATTCACAGAGTTACATAACCTTGGTTGTCATTTTAAAAAGGTTATACAAAACATAGCTGCAAATCCGTGGTCTGTACATTTCATGAAAGGTAATAACGTTTAAAAAATTAACATATGATTGCAAATAGGTGAACTACTTGACACATATATCGGGCTGTTATAGTACGTTTAGAAATTAAAGCCCAAGTTTTTTTTTGAAATATCTCAACAGCTCATTTATGTTAGTGTTGAATGCCTACAATAAATAAGTTTACTCTTTTTGTGCGCCCTGAAAAGGACGTCAAGTGGCGGGTTGTAGTAGCTTTCCTCACATCCCGAGCGTACTGTCCTATGGTGGACCGGGAACCTCCAGGCAGTTGTGCAATGCTTGGCTTCATCTGCGTGCTGCTCACTACTAAGCGGATCACGTCGATCCCTTATCACGATAGCGAGGCTGCCATGACAACAGCCTGTTTTCAGGGAGAGCTACGAGGAAGTCGAGGTTGGGTCTTGGTCAGTATGTTTTGCGCGACCAGACGTTAGTTCATTTATGTATTTAGCTCATTTTTGGCATGCGGACCTTTAATAAAACAGACGATAGAGAGATATTAAAATGTATTGATACTGATGTCAGGGAGAATCAGGAAGATCGTTTTATAAGCCCTTTTACTATGTTGGATAAAGAATATGTGTGTGTGTGTGTATATATATACACACACAACAGATTTCACAGTAATTGCTAAACACACCAGTTTTTAAGGATTCGTAGATATGTCTTAATTAATCAAGCGGTAGGACGTAACAAAACAACAACTGTGTATTGAATAAATTCAATTATAATAAAATCATCATTAATTAAGCTGTCACATATGTAATGTTTCCATTAGACTACTTACCCTAATCAGAATCAGACGAGTCAGAAAGATTGATGAAAGTACTAGTCTGAATGAATCTTAAACCACCCTTCTGCCAATATGTATCTTCATCTTTCAATACATGATCATCCCATTTTCTTCTTCTTCTTCGTTTGTTCTTAATCTCCAGCTACCAAGCCCTGAAAAGGGTTTTGCAAGTATCATGATATAGTCCTGAAAACGGATGCTTTGTTTCGTAGTTTACACCTTGACTGCGATATTTGCACTATTCGGTCCGAATGAGTCAGTTGACTTTTTTGTGCGCCATGACAAGAACGTCAAGTGACGGATTGTAGTAGCTTTCCTCACATCCATAACATGCTGATGAAGGTGGAACGCAGTCCTCTAGGCGGTTGTACTGCACTTGGTTTCATCTTCCTGGCGTTGACTACTACGGGGATTACATAGATCCACATCTCATATAAACTATGTCGTAATTTGCAGCACACACTTCTGGTACCTCACGTAAATACCAGCTTCTATAAACAAGGAGGGGCTTCTCACGCTTGGTACATTTGTATACATCCTGTATATTTGTATACGTCCTGTATATTTGTATACCTCCTGTATATTTGTATACGTCCTGTTTATTTGTATACCTCCTGTATATTTGTATACCTCCTGTATATTTGTATACCTTCTGTATATTTCCGAAATGTGAAGTCAGGTCTATGCAGTTTTTCACGATGTTGATTGGAAGACGTCAATTTTGTTGTTTCTTCTCACGACACCTTCTCACGACACCTTCTCACGACACCAGTCTTTGGAATCCAACATTTTATTTATTTCATGTTGAATAACTTCATTGTTGAATCTATCTATTTTCCTTTTCTTTTCTCGCCTTTTTGTGATGCTTGCAAACGAACTGTTATGTCCTGGAACTTCAACTGATATCTAAAGCCTGCATTGTTCTTTTATTAGGGTTTGAAATGCTATTTTAAAAAAATAGAAGCATATACAGACTTTTTCTTAGAAGGCTAAGTGGGGTTGACATGAACAGAAGTAAATACATACTTTTTCTTAGAAGGCAAAGTGGGGTTGACATGAACAGAAGTAAATACATACTTTTTCTTAGAAGGCTAAGTGGGGTTGACATGAACAGAAGTAAATACATACTTTTTCTTAGAAGGCTAAGTGGGGTTTACATGGACATAAATAAATACATACTTTTTCTTAGAAGGCTAAGTGGGGTTTACATGGACAGAAGTAAATACATACTTTTTCTTAGAAGGCTAAGTGGGGTTTACATGGACAGAAGTAAATACATACTTTTTCTTAGAAGGCTAAGTGGGGTTGACATGAACATAAATACATAAGGACTTTTTGTTAGGAGGCTAAATGTTGTAGACAAGAACAGAAGTTAATACATACTTTTTGATATGATGCTAAATTTTGGTTAACAGGAAAAAAACACAAATACATACATTTTGTTAGTAGGCTAAATGGGGTTGACATGAACGGAAGCAAATACAGACGGTTTGGTAGTGGGCTGGATGGTGAAGACAGGAACAGAAAAGATAGTAGGTTATGCTATTTTAGTAAATGATTTCTTTCGTTGATTGCAGATCTTAGTGTTAAAAACACTGTCAAGAATAGAATGGATCCAGACGTCATCTTTCACACACCCAGACGGCGTACCAGCCACGGCAACCGGAGAGTACAACCAGATGACAGAAGAGAAATCAACTCCAGGGAAGATCATAACACAGACTCTACCAAATGTGGTACCCCTAGCTATTCCCACCTGCGTCAAAGCAGCAATAACAGTCACCTTCATCATAATCATAACGGTGACAACAGCGCAGGACGCCATCTGAATGACTACAGGACAGATGGTTGTGATGTGGTATCGCACCGTCATTATACCGGATCAGAAGCGTACTGTTTCCATCCCCGAAACAACAATTCCAGGTTATTTACAACAGAACACTGTCGCTCTTCTGTAATTCACACTGACCGAACTCTCAACCTGCAACGCTCGTCCTCTGACGAGTCCACCAACAATCAACGATTTCATGGCAGTCTCAGAGAACTTTCAAATCACAGACAATCAGTTACTTACCGCGTGACAAGTCCTCGTCCAAGATCAGGCACTCGACATGTTCATAGTGAAACAGTTACAAGCCAAGAAGGGACTGCATATAGTCAAGCGAGTGTCCGAAGAGAGGATCAAGCTCTGGAGTTTGATCGAGAGATCGCAAAGGACATTATAAGGGCCCTGAGAACTATAGGGGACGATCTTGATGCTAAAATGAGACACAACAATGAGGTATGTTTACTTTATTGCGGTTTCTCATATAATACGAAAGTAGTGTATAAGTCTGTTCACGACTGACAAAAAGTGCTTCGAAAGAGCTACATGATCTCATCCAGATAATCATAACGAAACGTTTTTTAATTTGAATAAATGCAAAGTTTGACTAAATCTTGCACTGATATCGTGCAAGCTACTAATAGCTGTTTATTGATTGACTGACAGCCGTCACATTTAGCCAACGATTACTCAGAGTCCCTGGGGAGAAAGACTAACATCTCGGGGAGGAAGACTACCTTCTGGTCAGGCACACCATAATGATCAGACTTGTTAGTCAGGGTCAGGCACAACATAATGATCAGACTTTTTAGTCAGTGTCAGGCACACCATAATGATCAGACTTTTAAGTCAGTGTCAGGCACACCATAATGATCAGACTTGTTAGTCAGGGTCAGGCACACCATAATGATCAGACTTGTTAGTCAGGGTCAGGCACACCATAATGATCAGACTTGTTAGTCAGGGTCAGGCACACCATAATGATCAGACTTGTTAGTCAGGGTCAGGCACACCATAATGATCATACATGTTAGTCAGGGTCATGTAAAATATACTGGCCGAGAACCTCACTTCGGCTTCCACGCAGCCCTTCCTGGAAATAGACTGTTTTCATGACAGTCTGACTAACGAGGTGAGGGATCGAAGTTAATCCCCGTAGTATAGCACAACCGCCTGGAGGACCCTAGTCTACCTTCATCAGCGCGCTCGGGATGTGAGGAAAGCTGCGACAACCCGCCACGTAACCTCATTTTTAGGGCTCACAAAAGAGTATTATAGGCATTCAACAACAACAAATCAGAGCCCGACAGTGAAGCAAATAATAGTTCACTGTAACCTGGCACGCATGTCGTAAGAGACGACAGGCGAATGTTGAGTATGGAGCTGGTCTCTACGTCCTGCAGTAACTTGAAGCCATTAAAAACTTCAACAGATACGATATAGACCAACGTTTGCTGACTTACCATAAATGTGTTGAAGACATGTGCCCCCCACAGAGAGCTAATTAATTAACTTGATTAATTGTATACGTTTTAAAAATGTAACGATTTTAGGATCAAATGAACATATGCGGGTGGATGTATGTAACAAGTGGGTTATCGACAGAGAAAAAGAGAGAGAAGAGAGATATGAAATAGAGACATAGATAAAGAGATAAGCATGTACCGAAAATAGGTACTGAAGTAATAGTAACATGTTTTAAAAGCAGTTTCTATAATGAGATCAGCAAAAGTAGGACAGGCGACGCAAACACACTCGGATAGATACAGAAGGAAATTCACAGAGATCTACGAACATAAAAACACAAGCATCACACGCGCATGCATTTGCATGAGATACAGAGAAAGAGTGATAGACATACATACACACAGACGGACGGACAGACCCACAGACAGATATAGATATAATAAGCATCACAGCAAAAATATAACCTTCAGAATCATGTTGGCGATTTGCTGACATTTTATGAACACTTTTTTTCGATTCTGTCTATACGAGGTGTGTTCAAAAAGTATCCGATTTGAATTTTTTTTCTGTGGAAACAAATAAAACATGTGTGTTGTTCTTCGGCAGGTAGGTATCCTTGAGCGTCAGGTGCATGTGACAATTTTTTCCCACCAGCAGATTACGCCCGTCGGTGGACGTGACTGCGGTCATGGCAACCAAAAATGTTCTAGGAAAGAAAACGATTCAGCAGGGACATCTTCATTTATTTGTTTGTGCTGCTCGTTCCAAACCCTCCAAACACCTCCCCCCCCCCCCCTCCATCCCACATTTTGGGCACAGGTGTGCCTTCTACCTTTGATCACTATCTTCTTAACCAGTTGAGTGCATCTGTTTCCAGGGCGACCTCTTGGAAACGAAATATGGTCATGGTCAGCTATGGCTTGTTGACCCTAACGCAAGTAGACCGTTATGAAAATGACAATCAGGATGCTGAGCGTAGTGTCGGGTTTTCATTCACTACGAAATGACGTTGTTGCATAAAATTTACCAAAAGCTAGGCGAAACCCAAGTGGAAACCATTTGAAAAATAAAACAGGCTTTCGATGACAATGCCATGAGCGTAACACATATTAAGGAGTGTGGTGTAATCCCTTCCAAGATGGCCGTACATCGGTGGAGAGCTGATAACGTTCCAGTTAGCCATCAACAAGCTGAAATGATGAAGTCATTGACCAAATACAGACATTTGTCTTACAGAACTGTCGTGTCACCATTCAAGAATAATACCAGGAGCTCATCTGTCGCCTTCGTGATGGATGCTGTTCGTAGCATACCACCGAATCTGTGGAAAATGGGAACATGGCAGCTCCATCATGACATTGCACCCGTGCATTCTTCGCATCTGATTCAGGCTTTGTTTGCCAAGCACAACATTCTTCTGGTTCACCAGGCTCCCAATTCTCCCGGCACGGCTGCTTGCGATTGTTGGCGGTTTCCCAAGCTAAAAACTCCACTGAAAAGGACCTGATTTGAGTCACGAGATTACATTATACGGAATGGAACGGCCCAGCTGTACTCCATTCCCAAAGAGGTCTACCTGAAATGCTTTCAACAATAGCGAGACCGGTGGGAGAAGTGTGTTGAGTCCCAAGGAGATCTGGGAGAAGTGTGTAGAGTCCCAAGGAGAGCTGGGAGAAGTGTGTAGAGTCCCAAGGAGATCTGGGAGAAGTGTGTAGAGTCCCAAGGAGAGTTGGGAGAAGTGTGTTGAGTCCCAAGGAGATCTGGGAGAAGTGTGTTGAGTCCCAAGGAGAGTTGGGAGAAGTGTGTAGAGTCCCAAGGAGAGTTGGGAGAAGTGTGTAGAGTCCCAAGGAGATCTGGGAGAAGTGTGTTGAGTCCCAAGGAGATCTGGGAGAAGTGTGTTGAGTCCCAAGGAGAGTTGGGAGAAGTGTGTAGAGTCCCAAGGAGAGTTGGGAGAAGTGTGTAGAGTCCCAAGGAGATCTGGGAGAGGTGTGTAGAGTCCCAAGGAGAGTTGGGAGAGGTGTGTAGAGTCCCAAGCAGTGTACTTTGAATGGGATAAGGGTTTCAAATCTGCAGGTGAGTAATTGTATCTTTCTCGCCAAAAGGTCGGACACTTTTTGAACACACCTCTTACATAATCAGATACTGAACAAAACATTTTTTAAACAAAGAAACAATAAAATAAAATAAAAAATCAACTAAATAACGATGGTCATACAATAATGCAATTGTGGTCTTTTTTCTTCTCTTCATCCAGCGCTTCCCTCAAGCTGTGTTTGATGCCTTTAGGGTTGACACTGGTCGTTTCCTGTTGACTACTTTGAAGCATCACAACCTGATGTGCGTGGCATTTGATGCGTCGCTGGCTCTGTTGAAGTTCATTCGTCAGTAACAAGACTGTACCTGCAGTTCAGCTGTGACCGATACGATCAAATCGGATCATGTTTGCCGTTTGACTGAAATTAATGATTACCGTTTGGTATGGATTACAGAGGTTACGAGGAATGGGGACAGGCATCTTATATCAGCTACGCGATATTGGAGATATATTGTGATAGCAAAGGTTACAAGGATTTAGTTATTGTTGTTACATGGGTATCATGATTAATGGCTGTTTTCTGGAGTGGACTATACGACTTAATAGTTTTCGTGACATAAGCTGCAATGATTAAATATTATCGTCGAAGAGGATGCAATGATTAAAGCGATCGTATTTTTGCATGGAGCTTCATGGATTTGAGATTGTCGTTTGGCATAGAGTACATGGATTAAAGATTGTCGTTTGGCATAGACTTCACGGATTCGAGATTGTATGTTTGTCTGGCAGTGGGAAAAGTATGAAGCATTATTGATCAGAAGGTGTTGTTGGACTTGGTTGTTGTTTGGTAGAGTCGGCTTAACTTTAAACTGTCGTCTGGTAAGTGGGACTAGATTAGAGATTGTCGTGGTGGAGGTACTAGAAGTCGTAGTTGTTGCTTAGTAGAGTCGACTTTAGATTGTCGTTTGGTTGAGGTAGATGTTATTGTTTTCATAGGGCAGGGAATGTAGGGATTAATTTGTCGTGCAATATAGAGTTTATTATACCATGTTAGTCTCGCCGAATGTTTCGTTTTGTGTTCACTTTTTTAAGTGTGGTTTACTTAAATTGTACGAGCTGACATAGTTTCAGCAGGATTCAATCATGACAGGCTTCAATCATAGCAGTCCTCAATCATGACAAGTCTCAGTCATGGCATGCTTCAGTCATTGCCTAAATCATGGCAGGCTTGACATGGCAGGCCTCAATTATGGCAGGCCTAAATCATGGGAGCCGCGTGGCGCAGTGGTTAGCGCGCTGGCTTCGCATCTGAGCGGCCCTGGGTTCATTCCCTAGTTCAGGTGGTAATGTTTTTTCAGACCAAAATGGCTCCCAGGTCACCCAACCTTAAATGGGTACCGGTTCAGACCGGGAAGTAAAAGCAGCGAGGGACAGGAGATGGATACCGCTCTCATATAGCCGAGCCTTTGAAATGTGAGATCGCTAACACCTAACACCCCTACGGCAGTAATGCTATTGGTTACTTTACTTTACTTTTTAAATCATGACAGGTCTCAGTCATGGCATGCTTCATTCATGACAGCTTCAATCATAGCAGGCCTAAATCATGGCATGCCTAAATCATGGCAGGCGTCAATCATGGCAGACCTCATTCATGGCAGATCTAAATCATGGCAGGTGTATCATGCAAGTTTCAATCATGACCAGACTCTTAGTTTGAGCTCCATTTGTGTTTTCTTGTGACCAAGTCGCATGTCCATCATAACAACTGCATGTTGGAACTCTTTCATATAGATGTTTCAATGGTGAGGAATGGGAGGTCGAATAGTTTGGATACTAGCCGTCTGACCAAGGGGACACGAGATCAAAACTAGAGAACTTATTCTTTTTTCCCCCTAACAATCAATCAACAGTGCGCTTAGGTGAATGACCATGTCCATGACCACGTCTGATGGCCGGGTCTCAGACAGCCTGGTGTTCTATTGGGAAGGTGGCGATCTATTTTAGCTAGGTGTTGCGAGGGCGGCCCCGAGGATGTTTCCAGGTTGAGCAAGGCTTATTTCCGTAACTCGCCCCTACAGCCTGCCGAAATATATCGTTGGCTGGGACTTCCCGGGGTAGCCGAGCAATGTGACCGAAGGAGAGACGACGGCTATTACTCGTTGAAACAACGCCTGCAAGTTGGGTACGTCGAACTACTTCACTGTTGGAAATCATGTCATGCCAGGCGATCCTGAGGATGCGCCTCTGGTTGCGCAGGTGAAAGGTCTCAAGACGCTGCCGGTCCTGCTGTAGTAGTGTCCAGGACCCGGAATCGTACACGATAATGGGGACAATGCAGGAGGAGTAAATACGAAGCCTGATCTCCAGGGAGAGCCTTCGCTGGGACCAGGCTCTGCGAAGCGTGTCCATGGATGAAGCCACAAATCCCTTCTTACTAGTGATGTCGTGGCTGCTGCGTGCGTCAGAGGACTGTCCACTGCCGAGGTATACGAAATCCTCTGTGGCTGCAACAGGGTTGTCGTTCACGGTGATGCTCAGCAAAGAGGGAACCCTGCTGAGGTTTTGGATTCTCGTCTTCGTCCAGCAGATGTGCAAGCCGGGGTGGGTATCCAGTCGTATTTCGGCATGGAGCTTCATGGATTAGAGATTGATCTTTGGCATAGACTACATAGAATAGATTGTTGTTTGACATAGACTACGTGGATTAGAGATTGTTATTTTGTACCCCTAACGGGGTACAGTAAAATTAAACCTAACGTGCACACTGTGTGGCGACTGCAAGGGTGTTCAACATCTCCTCACGTCAATAAAAACCAATAGTGGACACCAACGATGTCAATTAACACCATAATTTTTTAAAAGAAAGCGAGCCTTGGTGGTTGAAAATGATAATCCAAAAGTCTTGTATCTTTGTTATCGTACCAGCAGGAGCATGGGATCACAACTGCACTTGCTCCCATTACAGAAAGCATGTTAAAGATTATGGTCCACGTGCAGTTGTATTTTCTATAGTACAAGATGAATTTGCAATTTCCATACACAAGTCTCGTTTGACGTATTATACTATACGAATTTTTGTGTGCTGTGAACCTTTTCTATGATGTCAGACAAGGTCCGACCCTTCTACACCTCCACGCGGTGATCCTGGATAACAGGCTGCAGCTGGGCAAACTGGCTAAGGAGAAGGGATCGAAGAGGGAATGCTTACCCGGTACTCAAAAAATGCTTGCTGAAGTCGGATGTGTTGGACCGAAAGGTGCAAATATCGCAGTCAAGCTGTAAACTACGACATAACACATTCTGTTCTCTGGACTACATTCTGCTACTTAAGCCCTTTCAGGGTTTGGTAGTGGGAGATTGAGAACGTACGAAGCCAAGCCAAGACAAGGTCCTGTTGTTGACATGGAACAACTGTCATAAATGATGTTCGTGTTACCAGACAGTGAGATTGATGACCAGCGCAGCTTCTTCCTCACTATAGCTCAAACACAGCGCAAGTTACATCATCAAGACAAGACCCGTCTGATGGACGTTTGCGATAGACAACTAACTCTTGTTAAAAGTGTTGAAACGAATCACGAGCTTGCAGAACATCATTGAGGAAATATGAGAGGAAAACTGTTATAAAATCACAGATTAACAACGGCAACGTACTGATTTACAGAGGTTAAAGTAGTCTCATTGCAGACATTGCTGTCGATGATGGAGTGTTAGATACTTGATTGTAATAAGTTGCAGTTTATTTGTGAAATATGGTGACCTGTGACCTTCCTCGCTGCCTTTCGTTCCATAAAAAGAAACAAATACAAAAAACTGTCATACAACATTTTTTCCATTGCTGGGGGTAGTAGAGTGGTTTTAAAGGCTAGGGACTACAGCCGCTTCACCACTGCTGTCGCCACGTCGTGTGCTGGCTATGTTTGTTTATTTCACCCCCAACAGAAAAACAACATATGCCATACCGGGGATTCAAACCGCTGCCCTCCTTGTCGGCAGGCAGACCTCGAAACCATTCGGCCACACGCTCCTTAATAGTAGGCAAAGTGAACATTTACAGCTGGGTACAATGGAGCGTGTCGATAACGGAGACAGAATCTTGTACCATTACTGTGAGATGCTATCACGCTGCTTAGAGTCTCAATATTACTTATGTTCATCATACATTTAGATGAACACTGAAGCGATAGTAGTTGAAGGTTCTATTGGTACATAAACATATCTGCTAAAATGTTCCATCTGTATATATTGTACATAACAAATGTCACTTTATTGCATATAATTATTCGATTTTTACCGACACAACCCACATACACAAACAATACACGCATTACTAATATATGTTAACACACACGTATCACACGTATAATAGATTCAAAGTAAATTTTAACAAACGATAAACATTGAGCAATTGTTATTGTTGGAATGAACAAACATATTGGTTTGCGATCTGAGTTAAAATGTGCACCTTTTGACTGAAGCAGTCGGACGTTGTGAGACGTAAACGTAATGCACGTAAAGTTAAGATGGTGTTGTAACTGAAATCGGACTAAGAGTAAATGGACATAAGACAAGTTGACGCAAGTCAAGTGTACATAAGTTAAGGTATTGTTGTATGCACAAAATAAAATATCAAAAGTACAGAGCAAAATATATTTAATAATAGCTAATCATAGAATTCATGGAAATAAAAAATGCATGAAAAGAGTATCTAGTTGATCTTGTTGCTCTCAGATAAGGCTTACTAATTGAAGAAAACATAAACATACAAGCAATGATAATGAGCTTTTCTTGCATTACGTCGCTTGTACAACTGTCATTAATTCTTCTTCGCTGTTCACTGTCAAATAATCAAATCTACTTCTTCCATAAACATGGCGGCATGTCTCACCAACTTACAGTCCACCCCTTAACTGAGTTGGATAGAGCCTTGCTCCATGAGAGGAACATAATGACAACATGGCCCTCGTTGACAGTACATAAATGTTTAATTATTTCACCTTGTTTTGTTTGTTGGAAACACGTAAATGTGTATATATGTAAGCTAAATGCACGCAATATGACTTGTTATGTGTGTAAAATGCAACGTTTCAATGTGCAATCTACCTTGACACGTGCAATGTTAGAAGGTAGAAGCCCTTCAATCTGCCATGACACGTGCAATGTTAGACGGTAGAAGCTCTTCAATCTGCCTTGACACGTGCAATGTTGGACTGTAGAAGCTCTTCAATCTGCCTTGACCGTGCAATGTTAGAAAGTAGTAGCTCTTCAATCTACATTGACCGTGCAATGTTGGACGGTAGAAGCCCTTCAATCTGCCTTGACACGTGCAATGTTAGACGGTAGAAGCTCTTCAATCTGCTTGACCGTGCAATGTTAGACGGTAGTAGCCCTTCAATCTGCCATGACACATGCAATGTTAGAAGGTAGTAGCTCTTCAATCTGCCTTGACACGTGCAATGTTAGACGGTAGAAGCTCTTCAATCTGCCTTGACACGTGCAATGTTGGACTGTAGAAGCTCTTCAATCTGCCTTGACCGTGCAATGTTAGAAAGTAGTAGCTCTTCAATCTACATTGACCGTGCAATGTTGGACGGTAGAAGCCCTTCAATCTGCCTTGACACGTGCAATGTTAGACGGTAGAAGCTCTTCAATCTGCCTTGACCGTGCAATGTTAGACGGTAGTAGCTCTTCAATCTGCCTTGACACGTGCAATGTTGGAAGGTAGAAGCTCTTCAATTTGCCTTGACACGTGCAATGTTAGACGGTAGAAGCTCTTCAATCTGCCTTGACACGTGCAATGCTGGACGGTAGTAGCTCTTCAATCTGCCTTGACCGTGAAATGTTAGCCAGTAGTAGCTCTTCAATCTGCCTTGACCGTGAAATGTTAGACGGTAGTAGCTCTTCAATCTGCCTTGACACGTGCAATGTTAGACGGTAGTAGCTCTTCAATCTGCCTTGACCGTGCAATGTTAGACAGTAGTAGCTCTTCAATCTGCCTTGACCGTGCAATGTTAGACAGTAGTAGCTCTTCAATCTGCCTTGACACGTGCAATGTTAGACGGTAGTAGCTCTTCAATCTGCCTTGACCGTGCAATGTTAGACAGTAGTAGCTCTTCAATCTGCCTTGACACGTGCAATGTTAGACGATAGTAGCTCTTCAATCTGCTTTGACATGTACAATGCTAGACGGTAGTGGCGCTCTTATTTGTGTGGAAACGAAAGACACAATAAAAAGATTACCATGTGTGTATACCGTATTATCTCTATTATATGTGCCACATATGCAATCTGACGAAGAGCCAAATGCAAACCTGGTTGTTGTTCTTGTTGTTGTTGCTGCTGCTGCTGTTGTTGTTTCATGCACACAATGAGTAAATTTCTTTTCCTGTGCGCCCTGAAAAGGACGCCAAGGTATTAAGTGTCAAATTGTAGTAGCTTTCCTTACATCCCGATCGTGCTGATGAAGTTGAACCGCGGTCGTCCTAGCAGTTGTGTTATACTTAGCTTAATCTGCGTGACTCTCACTACTACGGGTATCACGTCGATCCACATCTCGTCAGCCAGTCGGCCTTGATAACAGTCAGTTTCCAGGAAAAGCTACACTTAAGAGAGATAGTGGTCTTGGTCAGTATATTGTGTCTGACCCTGACGCGCCGTCTCGGTAAGTATGGTGTGCCTGGCCCTGACGAGTCGTCCCGGTCAGTACGTTGTGCCTGTCCCTGACGCCCCGTCCCGGTCAGTATTTTGTGCTTGGCCATGACGCCCCGTCTCGATCAATGTGTTGTGCCTGGCCCTGACGCTCCGTCTTGGTCAGTGTGTTGTGCCTGGTCCTGACACGTCGTCCCAGTCAGTATGGTGTACCTGGCCCTGACGCGTCGTCCCATTTAGTGTGTTGTACCTGGCCCTGACGAATCGTCCCATTTAGTGTGTTGTACCTGGTCCTGACGCGTCGTCCCATTCAGTGTGTTGTACCTGGTCCTGACGCGTCGTCCCATTCAGTGTGTTGTACCTTGCCCTGACGCGTCGTCCCGTTCAATGTGTTGTACCTGGCCCTGACGTGTCGTCCCATTCAGTGTGTTGTACCTGGCCCTGACGCGTCGTCCCATTCAGTGTGTTGTACCTGGTCCTGACGCGTATTCCCATTCAGTGTGTTGAACCTGGCCCTGACGCGTCGTCCCGTTCAGTGTGTTGTACCTGGCCCTGACGCGTCGTCCAATTCAGTGTGTTGTACCTGGCCCTGACACGTCGTCCCATTCAGTGTGTTGTACCTGGCCCTGACGCGTCTTCCCATTCAGTGTGTTGTACCTGGCTCTGACGCCCCGTCCCGGTCAGCATGTTGTACCTGGATCTGACGCATTGTCTCGGTCAGTATGTTGTTTCTGGCCATGACGCGTAGTCCCAATCAGTATGGTGTGCCCGGCCCTGACGTCCCGTCCCGTACAGTATGTTGTTTTTGGCCGGACTAGCGTCTCAGTTTCCCAAATGCGAACCTTCAAAGTGGGACAAAAACTGTCAGAACCGAATGTGTGAAGCAGTAAGTACGTCATCAGCATGCGATTAGTGGCACGCGCTGTGCGTATAACATTGCCGACGTGTGTTGTCTGGGGTCAACATAATAATCAATAGATTGTTACCCCCTTGGAAGCATGGGGGAAGGATGGATACCGTTCTTTGATCTGTTTCATGCTTTGCTAGGGTGCGGAACCCATCAATATTAATCGCCCTGTTAGGTTAAGTAGTTTTATTTCGGTAAGAAGTTACATGTAGTTAGTCTTCGTTCTATATGCGTATTTCTTCCATTTTAGTTCACTTCTAAAACAGCCTTTTGATTCATCCTCTCAAGATGAAGTGGTCTTAATGTATACTGTACACTTCCCTAAAATGTTTGATGAATGATGATCTCGAATGATGCCTTTATAAATACGTATGTTTTCCGTACATATTTTATTCTCATTCATAACCACACATCCTAACGTTTTTATAGATACATTTTCAGATGTGTATAGCAACGGCCATACTTGTATTCAATGTGTTGATTAATAAATAGGCGATGGCTTGTAGTTTGTACATTTGGTTACTGGAGCTGTTCGAAGCTAGTCAGAAAGAGTTGTGTCCCTCTTGGCAGATGATCTCTTGAAGTAGGATATATTGTTTTTGTCTTCGTTTGCCTCTCTGTAATCTGCCTGCGTTGGCATGCCCTTTCCATACGGGACAGTAGTCGTTTGGGCAATATCAGGACGTATTCACCAGTGCGTCTGTATGTACCTAACCTAGTGTTTCAGTGATGCAAACTGTTTCTGTGTGATTCAAACCAGAAAGAACGTTCTTGCTCACTGAAATATGGTCCCTAAACGTTGTTTGTGTGTATGTGGGAGTGATCCGGTTTAGGCTATAGTGGCTTTTCTGATTTCAGAGGGCGTGCTGAAGTAGATGGGTCGGCCGTTCTCCCTGTAGTGTTATTGTTGCTATCCCAAAGTTGATTAACACGCCTGATTCAGACAGCTCTATAAATAGAGATTTTCTTCAATTGTTCCACTGTGTCAAACCATGTATTGTCGATTGTCAATGCCCCTTGTACAAATCTTGTTACCTTGACTGCAAGAGCATGTACTCCATGACTAGGTGTTTTCGTCAGGCTATAGGCGTTGTCTAATCGCTAGGGATTCCGTGCCGAAGTGATTAAGCCGTCGGCCTCATGATCAGGTGGTGTGGGTTCGACGCCGGACTCCGCCGTCTTTTTCACGGGTGCTTGATGGGGAGTCCCCTGCATCTTGTAGTCGCCCCCTAGTCGTCTTGTCCTTGACTTGCCACTGGGGTCGGGCGGCACGAGACGAGAGAGTGAGGATAAAAAGTAGCGCAGTTAATCCTTACTAAAGATAGCGCTATAAAAATAAATTATGCCATCATCGTCTACGATGGACGGCGGTCTTTGTCTTTGCCTATAGACGCTGTCTCCACTCGGGTAGGTACTGAGGGTTGATGAGGTCTAACGGGCTATTGACTTTAGTCTGGCTTGGTACGAACTGAAAGATGGAACTTTGTTCTCGTCTGTATAGTCTATTTATGTCATTATTTTTTGATGTTGGCTGTAACATTTTGCTAAATGCACTGCGACCCGATGTGCCCTGTTCAGTCAGATTTCTCTGGTATTATTTCTTAGGATTTGTTTAACTGTGTAGCTGCTACGTGGTAGGGTCTATTTTATTGCTGGTTGGGGGTTCCTGATTGTGGTAGTCTGTCTTCCGTTTTATTTCCCGGCATCTTGCTATATACGGAAACCCATTGCAGAGAGATGTTAATCTCAGGGGCTGTGATTATGTTGTTGACTTTAGTGCAATGGTTGCCTTCTCATCACACACACCACTGTGGGGATGACAGTGACCATCCCAAGCTCGTTGATCCAGCTTATGTAACCTGACCTGTTTCCAGGTGCAAGGCGTGGTTATATGATGGAAGTCTTAGTACGGTGCACTCGATCGTCACGTAAGGGACTCAAGCACCTTTATCAGATCTTTGTGTTTATACAATACGCTAGGTGTTTCCTTGCCATTTTCAGTTTGTGAACGTGTTTGCTTGTTATTGTTTTGTACCAACTGTTGAAGTCGTTTTGTACTAACTGTTCAGGTTGTTTTGTACCAACTGTTCAGGTTGCTTTGTACCAACTGTTCAGGTTGTTTTGTACCAACTGTTCAGGTTGTTTTGTACCAACTGTTGAAGTCGTTTTGTACCAACTGTTCAGGTTGCTTTGTACCAACTGTTCAGGTTGTTTTGTACCAACTGTTCAGGTTGTTTTGTACCAACTGTTCAGGTTGTTTTGTACCAACTGTTCAGGTTGTTTTGTACCAACTGTTCAGGTTGTTTTGTACCAACTGTTCAGGTTGTTTTGCACCAACTGTTGAAGTCGTTTTGTACCAACTGTTCAGGTTGCTTTGTACCAACTGTTCAGGTTGTTTTGTACCAACTGTTCAGGTTGTTTTGTACCAACTGTTGAAGTCGTTTTGTACCAACTGTTCAGGTTGTTTTGTACCAACTGTTCAGGTTGTTTTGTACCAACTGTTCAGGTTGTTTTGTACCAACTGTTCAGGTTGTTTTGTACCAACTGTTCAGGTTGTTTTGTACCAACTGTTGAAGTCGTTTTGTACCAACTGTTCAGGTTGCTTTGTACCAACTGTTCAGGTTGTTTTGTACCAACTGTTCAGGTTGTTTTGTACCAACTGTTGAAGTCGTTTTGTACCAACTGTTCAGGTTGTTTTGTACCAACTGTTCAGGTTGTTTTGTACCAACTGTTCAGGTTGTTTTGTACCAACTGTTCAGGTTGTTTTGTACCAACTGTTCAGGTTGTTTTGTACCAACTGTTCAGGTTGTTTTGTACCAACTGTTGAAGTCGTTTTGTACCAACTTTTCAGGTTGTTTCTTACCAACTGTTCAGGTTGTTTTGTACCAACTGTTCAGGTTTATTTGTACCAACTGTTCAGGTTGTTTTGTACCAACTGTTCAGGTTGTTTTGTACCAACTGTTCAGGTTGTTTTGTACCAACTGTTGAAGTCGTTTTGTACCAACTGTTCAGGTTGCTTTGTACCAACTGTTCAGGTTGTTTTGTACCAACTGTTCAGGTTGTTTTGTACCAACTGTTCAGGTTGTTTTGTACCAACTGTTGAAGTTGTTTTGTACCAACTGTTGAGGTTGTTTTGTACCAACTGTTGAAGTCGTTTTGTACCAACTGTTCAGGTTGTTTTGTACCAACTGTTCAGGTTGTTTTGTACTAACTGTTCAGGTTGTTTTGTACCAACTGTTGAAGTTGTTTTGTACCAACTGTTCAGGTTGTTTTGTACCAACTGTTCAGGTTGTTTTGTACCAACTGTTAAGGTTGTTTTGTACCATCTGTTCAGGTTGTTTTGTACCAACTGTTCATGTTGCTTTGTACCAACTGTTCAGGTTGTTTTGTACCAACTGTTCAGGTTGTTTTGTACCATCTGTTCAGGTTGTTTTGTACCAACTGTTAAGGTTGTTTTGTACCATCTGTTCAGGTTGTTTTGTACCAACTGTTCAGGTTGTTTTGTACCAACTGTTCAGGTTGTTTTGTTATGGAACGTTATGAAGATGAAATAAGAGGCTTTGTAACTAGTCATTGGAGATTTCGTGATTACATAGACGAATATGATGTTCTCAACCCAGGAATTGAACAGCTTAAAAGCGCAACCTACATTCATTACTTTGTAAAAATGTGAACTCATTGCCATAACATGTCTTTTATTGAATACTTGATCTGATACTGAAATTAAAATTGTGTGGAAGAACTCGAAAGATAATCTTTCTATATCTGTTATAACTTTTGTTATTTTTATCGTTCTGTTTTCTATTGAGTAGTTTGTAAATAAGAACTATTTAAAAAACGTTATGTTGCTGTTTTACCAGAGCACAATTAAAAAACAAACCTACTGCATTAAAGTAAAAATCGACTAACACTGTTTTCCCGATGTCTGATACTGGGCTGCCTTAACAATTTTGTTTACATTACTACTAACTGATCTTCATCAGCGACACACAGGATAAGACACACGAAAACACATTGAAATGATTGACAATGGCATGTAGAGGAAATGCTTCTTAGCAAGCATGACGAAGGTGCTGACAGTGAATATACACGTTGTATGACATACTTATTTCGCTTAGCCATTGGTTCGAGAGGATTTCAAGAGTGATCTGTGATATACAGCGACAAGACTAAGGCTCTTGGAACGCTGAAAGTATTTTGTAAGAGTCAGCTAACATAGATATGATCATTGACACACCGCTTGGGGTAAGAGAGTACTAACAGAGATAGGCTTGGCTTGGCTTCGTTTGTTCTCAATCTCCGATAGCAATCCCCGAAAAGGGCTTAAGTAACAGAATGTAGTACAGAGAACGGAATGCGCTGTGTCGTAGTTTGCAGCTTGATTGTGATATTTGCACCCTTCGGTCCAACACATCCAACTTCAGTAGACTTTTTGGAGTACCGTATTAGCCTTCCCTCTTCGATCCCTTCTCCTTAGGCAGTTTGCTCTATTGCAGACTGTTATCCAAGATCACCGCGTGGAGGTGTAGAAGGGTCTTGGTAGATCTGGTTCGCTGGACCTGACGTTGGCGCTCAGCTATGGTTCGTTTACCGCTGCAGCTCATCTACTGCTCAGCGTCTTGACCCCTAACAGAGATATGACCCCTGACACTGACACACTGCATGTGGCAAGAGCACTAACAGAGATTTGTTCACTAGCACTGCAAATATTTTGTTAGAGTCGGTTAACACATATATACGAACTGGCACCCTTGAGTGCAGAGGAAGGACAATATCACTTACTTACTAAATAATACTAATAATAGACCTTTGCCAGGGACCTGCACAATCGTCTGGAGAACGATCAGCCCACAATCGTCTGGAGAGCGATCAGGCCACAATCGTCTGGACAGCGATCAGCCCACATCTTGCAGTGTGAAGATAGATGAGCCTTTCTTAGGAATGCAATCCACCAATCTGCAAATGAGTGCTTGGGTCATGTGACTCGCGGGAAAAAATGACTGGCGGGGCGAAAACAACGAGGATATAAAGATCCTTATAGTTGAAAAATACGGCCAGTTTGGACAATTCCAAAGCGACTCCTCATCGTCTAGGAAAACTACATTAAACTTACTGACTTACTTACTCACTTACTTACTCACTTATTTACTCACTTACTTACTCACTTACTTACTCACTTACTTACAAACTTACTTACACACTTACTTACAAACTTACTTACACACTTACTTACAAACTTACTTACAAACTTACTTACAAACTTACTTACACACTTACTTACACACTTACTTACAAACTTACTTACAAACTTACTTACACACTTACTTACAAACTTACTTACACACTTACTTACAAACTTACTTACACACTTACTTACACACTTACTTACAAACTTACTTACAAACTTACTTACACACTTACTTACACACTTACTTACAAACTTACTTACAAACTTACTTACAAACTTACTTACACACTTACTTACAAACTTACTTACAAACTTACTTACTCACTTACTTACAAACTTACTTACACACTTACTTACAAACTTACTTACACACTTACTTACACACTTAATTACAAACTTACTTACAAACTTACTTACTCACTTACTTACAAACTTACTTACACACTTACTTACAAACTTACTTACACACTTACTTACAAACTTACTTACAAACTTACTTACAAACTTACTTACACACTTACTTACAAACTTACTTACAAACTTACTTACTCACTTACTTACAAACTTACTTACACACTTACTTACAAACTTACTTACACACTTACTTACACACTTACTTACAAACTTACTTACAAACTTACTTACTCACTTACTTACAAACTTACTTACACACTTACTTACAAACTTACTTACACACTTACTTACAAACTTACTTACAAACCTACTTACACACTTACTTACAAACTTACTTACACACTTACTTACAAACTTACTTACACACTTACTTACAAACTTACTTACACACTTACTTACAAACTTACTTACACACTTACTTACAAACTTACTTACACACTTACTTACAAACTTCCTTACACACTTACTTACTTAGTCTCTCCTCTTCTACCCATATGTAAGGACAAGTGTTGTTTGCATTGTTTGGGAATGCCCACAATGAGTAGGTAACTCTTGTGTGCGCCCTAAAAAGCACGTTAATTGGTGGAATGCAGTAGCGTGATGATGAAGGTGGACCGGGGTCCTCCAGGCGGTTGTGTTATGATTGGCTTTATCTGCGTATCAGTCACTACTACGGGGATCACGTCGATACCTCACCTCCCTAGCCCGGCTGCCATGAGAACAGCCTGTTTCCAGGGAGGACTACTAGGAAGCCCAGTTGAGGGTCTTGGCCATTATGTTTTACCTCACACTGACTAACATGCCTGATCAGTATAATTTGACTGACAAGACATTAGTCAACTTACTTACTTAGTCGCTCATCTTCTACCTTAGTGTGTAGAGGAAGAACAATATAACTTACTTATTTAGTCGCTCATCTTCTACCTTAGTGTGTAGAGGACGAACAATAAAACTTACTTAGTCGCTCATCTTCTACCTTAGTGTGTAGAGGACGAACAATAAAACTTACTTAGTCGCTCATCTTCTACCTTAGTGTGTAGAGTAAGAACAATTCAACTTACTTACTTAGTCGCTCATCATCTACCTTGGTGTGTAAAAGAAGAACAATAAAACTTACTTAGTCGCTCATCTTCTACCTTAGTGTGTAGAGTAAGAACAATTCAACTTACTTAGTCGCTCATCTTCTACCTTAGTGTGTAGAGTAAGAACAATTCAACTTACTTACTTAGTCGCTCATCTTCTACCTTAGTGTGTAGAGTAAGAACAATTCAACTTACTTAGTCGCTCATCTTCTACCTTAGTGTGTAGAGTAAGAACAATTCAACTTACTTAGTCGCTCATCTTCTACCTTAGTGTGTAGAGTAAGAACAATTCAACTTACTTACTTAGTCGCTCATCATCTACCTTGGTGTGTAAAAGAAGAACAATAAAACTTACTTAGTCGCTCATCTTCTACCTTAGTGTGTAGAGTAAGAACAATTCAACTTACTTAGTCGCTCATCTTCTACCTTAGTGTGTAGAGGACGAACAATAAAACTTACTTAGTCGCTCATCTTCTACCTTGGTGTGTAGAGTAACGATAATAGCACACACATTCTAAACAAACGGTCTGAACCAACTACACATCAATTGCACAGCTGACGTAAGTACCAGGAATTGGTGCTCCATTTCGCCCCTTCTCTCTCCCCTCTCCAACCATTCTATTACTGGAGTCATTCCTCTCTACCGGAGACCTAGCGAATGTAATAACAAATGTCAAGGCCTTGAAGCAAAAGAGAAAAACAAAACTACGCAGGTACACATTTCCTTCTGATCGCTGGGACCACGAATATTTCATTCTGATGTTACTTGTGGTCATGTTTGTAGTGCTTTACGGGTTGTGAGCTTGGTTTACGACCCAAACGTATCAGGTTCAAATCTTGACCTGCTCGGTTTGATATACCGGACATGTCGCAGCTTTTTTCATGGTATGACCCCAGTTGACACAGCTGTAAATTTCAGAGCATCTGTCGGAGATGCGGAGTTTGTGCTCTGTCGTCCGCACTTTCAGCAATCAAAGGGACTGAACACAAATGGGGGCGCCCTGGTGTAATGAAGTTGGTTCTATGGGCCATTTTCCATTTCTATTTCCTAAATGCTAATCCCCATGTACAAAGCTTATACCCCTTCTACACCTCCCCATGGTGATCCTGGATAACAGGCTGCAACAGAGCAGACTAGCTAAGGAGAAGTGATAAAAAAGGGAAGGGTAACCCGGTACTAAGAAAACGCCTGCTATAGTAGGATGTGCAAAGGTGCAAATATTGCAGTAAAGCTGTAAACTACGACACAAGGCATTCCGTTTTCTGAACTACATTCTGCTACTTGCAAAGCCCTTTCAGGACTTGGTTGCCGGAGATTGAAAACGAACGAAGCCAAGCCACGAAGCGAAATGAATGGAGAAACTTTTACCTTAGAGATGCCATACTGTTCTTTTAGCTGCCTCTTGCTACACATTCTCAGTGTAGCAGGGTTGCTATTCTAGTCTCTATCAAACAGAGCCCACTGAAAACTTCTACTAAAACAGTTTATATGTTGTCCCATAGCTGACACAGCTGTGGGGAATGAAGTGATAGATACTTCATTGTACTATGTCTAAACTTTTCTGAAATGTGAAGCGGTCAGTTTCTTCGTTATCGCTCTGTCTTCCATAACTGTAAATCACGTACACATTTACAGATATGTAGACTGGTTAGCCATACGTACAGACGGCAGATTAATGTGTACGTTGGTGCTGTCAATATTCATCTATGCGTGTGAGACATAGATAATTACAGCTGACAAATGGCAGAGAATACATGCCTTGGAGATGAAATGTTTCCGAAGACTTCTAAAGATCACATTCAAAAACAAAAGTTACAAATGAGAAAATAAGATAAAGAATTACAAAAGCAATAGGGCCTTTTCAAGACCCTTTGGCAAAGGTAAAAAGAGGGAAACTCACTGGCAGTCACAAATCGAGATCAAACGGTCTTGCAAATACCACTCTGCACGGAAAGATGCACGACGAACGACGAAGAGGGCCCAAATAGAAGTTGGAGGACAACATATAAGAATTGACAAATCTTCAACTAGAGAAGGCACAGGCAGCGACCGCTGACACAGAGGCGGTGTGGGTTGAAGGGGTGTCTTCATGGGTTCCCGAAGGACCTCACCGGTTACGGGATGACCGGAGACTGGAGCGTACCGAGATCTGTGGACGAGGAAATTATATGTACAAACAAACAAATTAGTTACTAGACAGCTGACTTAGACAGAAGAAACGTTTTAACTGGCGGAATAATGTTATTGAGAAATAACCAACATACATTAGTGCTGTTTGTATAGTGGGGCAAATTTGAATTCAATATCCCAAGCTGGTGTCAATGATCAGTGTAGAACACATTGACGCATTTAGGCGTGAAAAGGCATATCTGTTTCTATTTCTAAGGATTGGCTTTACTGCACTCCGGGCATACCCATAGGTGCTGTCTCTCTCAACAAATGGCGTAAGGTATGGATGCTGACCATAAGACCTGACGAAATAGGATGAACATGATGCTTTGTTCCAAGTCGGCAGCAGCCATGGTCTTGAGTGCTCCTAACCCTCTCTTGCATCTTTGTACGATGTGGGAACATGGCAGTTATAGGAAAGACTGCGATCAAAAGTCACTCCGAGGTATTTCAACCTGTCGCACCTGTCAATAGTGCAACCATCAAAAGTGATGCCTGGGAGCTCAGCCCTTACTATGCAGTTATCAAAAGAGCACCACGTCAGCATCTTGATACCAGATCTGATTTGAGTCACGAAAAAAATTATACGGAATTATTCCTAACGATCCACCCCACCCCCCTCCTCCCCTGCACCGCTCATATCCCATATTTCAGTGTAAAGAAGCTGTCGTTCCGAAAATAAATTGCCCAACTTGAGGATTCTCATGACATTTGAATATCTACAATGTTGAATTGTACATCAGGGATCAAGATGTTGAGCAGCGCATGAGCTGCAGTGGTCAGCGACCCATAGCTGACTGCTAGCGTCAGGGCTAGCGAACCAAGCTGCCAAGACCCTTCTACACCTCCACGCGGTGATCCTGGATAACAGGCTGCATCAGGGCAGACTGGCTAAGGAGAAGGGATCGAATGGGGAATGCTTACCCGGTACTCAAAAAATGATTGCTGAAGTCAGATGTGTTGGACCGAAAGGTGCAAATATCGCAGTCAAGCTGTAAACTACAACACAACGCATTCCCTTTTCTTGATTACATTCTGCTACTTATCCTTTCAGGGTTTGATAGTGGGAGATTGAGAATGAACGAAGAAGAAGAATTGTACATCATACAGCGTGCTTGTAATATTACGCAACATGGGGGAATATTGGGTATTGGATTGAACCAGAATACAAGTGGTTGGTGAAAAATTAGGAGAGCATAAAATGGAGATTTGCATAATAATAGCAACAGGTAGATTTTGGTATAGTTTATAAATGTTGTCGTCGGTAAATGGCGGGAACGAAGTGTAATCAGAATCAAGTGAAACATTCTGATCAAGATCGCATTCTCGTTCATGCTCATGGACATCGTGGCACAGCAGTCTGGCCAACGAGGTGAGTATCAACACTGTAATTCCCATATTGGTTAGCTTTCTGAAAAGCCTTGTATTGTGCTACAGCCAAGAGAAGCCTCGGTCCAACTTCTCAGTTACGCCTCGGGATTTAGGAAGAGCCACTGTAACCTGCTACCTAAAAAACATCGCCAAGAGATAGCCGAGCACAGCTCCAGTAGCTTTAAACAATAACATACCATCAATTCTTCTTTGTTATTGTTGTTGCTTAGATGTTTGCCTCACTAGTTTCTACTGGCGGAGGCGCGCCATTTTCCACCCCAGACCGTATACCATTGGGCGATATCAGGACGCATAAACCAGTGCTTGTATGCATGTGTGCGTCTGTATGTACCTATGCTAGGTTTGTGCGCCCTCAGAAGCTAGCCCAACCAAAGTGCAATGGAAGGGCCTCACCATGAGGGCGCGTGTGAAAGTTGTGCAAGAGTGTGACTGTAGGACAGAGTCAAATAAAACAGAGTGAGGGAAGACGAGAGAGACGGGGAAAAGTGGCCCCCAGGGGGAGGCAATTCTTCTTCTTGGTCGGTCGCTCTCAAATAGTCGCATCAATCTCCCTCATACACCTGCCAGTCCGGTTATGGCGTTTCTCATCACCATACAGGTTATCTCGCAATAGGGTTGCGGAAGGACATGTAGCCACTCTGCTCCTCTCGTGAAGCCGGCAGACCTGCAGAACATGTTGCACTGTTTGTTTGTTCTCCCCACATGGGCACATGTATGGCTGAGTGAGCTAACCTCCTATTGTTAGGAGTTCAAACCGTGGAGTTATAAGTCTCACGTTCCCTAATTTGAAGTTCATATGGAACTTCTTAAGTGACCTCACCTCTTTTATTAGTTCCGACCACGGACGTTAAGTGACCTCACCTCTTTTGTTAGATCCAATCACGGGCGTTAAGTGACCTCACCTCTTTTGTTAGTTCCAATCACGAGCGTTAAGTGACCTCGCCTCTTTTGTTAGTTCCAATCACGGGCGTTAAGTGACCTCGCCTCTTTTGTTAGTTACAATCACGGGCGTTACGTGACCTCACCTCTTTTGTTAGTTCCAGCCACTGGGGTTGAGTCACCCCACCCCTTTTGTTAGTTCCAGCCACTGGGGTTGAGTCACCTCACCTCTTTTGCTAGGAGTTCCAGCCACTGGGGTTAAGTGACCTCACCTCTTTTGTCGGAATTCCAGCCACTGGGGTTAAGTCACATCAACGTCTTTGTTAGGAGTTAAAACTGTTGTAGTGAAGTTTCTTCTTCTTCTTCTTCGTTCTCAATCTCCCGCTACCAAGCCCTGAACAGGGTTTTGTAAGTAACTTGATGTCATCCGGAGAACGGAATGCGTTGTGTCGCTAGTTTACAACTTGACCGCGATATTTGCACCTTTTGGTCCGACACATCCGTCTTGGGCAGAGTTGTAGTTAAGGGACTTCACCTCTTTTTGCCCACTTTCTGTACCTAAAGACTCACAGTGTCTAGACAGATACACTATAGTCATGACGTGTACTATGTCTGAGGTCCCCCTGAATAATTTATAAGACTGATGAATAAACGCAGCTAACTGGTCCCTGCAATCGACCCCCATTGTACAAGTAGGGGACGGCGTGGGCTAGTGGTTAAGTGACATGGCTCATAAACCAAAGGTGCTGGGTTCGTTACCCAATTACAGCACCGGCCGTTCCCCCAAGGAAGCAAACCTTTACAAAATGCAGGAGGAATCAAACCGTTACATAAAATGATTGCCGAAGTTGTATACACTGGGCCGAATGGCGGAAAATAAAAACGTAGTGGTTCGCACACCGCCCTGGGGAAAAGAGAAATAAGCGGAAACAAGTTAAGTATTTATTTTACCTCCAATTAAAATTACATACCCCTACACACACAAATATGACTTTCCCAAGTTTTGAACCGATGTACTCGTTGTCAGAAGCTCAACATGCATGCAAGTAGGCCAACCACTCCTCATAAGAACAGTATGATCATTACAAATGCCTTCCCCGCACCTCCTAGTAGTAAGCACGAGACACAACGCATATGCTCTTTGCAAGTTGAACTCTGAACTTATGAGGGCACTACCTCTATGCGCATGCCCAAATAACAGCCTTCTACAATATTCATGAACGATTACGGTAGAAATATTCTTTTTACTGCTGGGCCTACACAGTGAAGGCACAGAGATAACTCATTGTAATACTGGAACAGAGAAGTGGTGCCAGGGATACACATATATGCTCACCGTCACCTTACAAGTATGTCGTAAAATATGACTAAAGATGGTTTTGTTTTGAATCTGGCAACATCATCATTTAAAGAAAAGCCACTGCCATTATAATCAGTAACTACGAAAGCGTCAATACAGTTCAGTAAAATGGACCACGAGAAGCGTACTGCCCGCAGACTACACATGGCCCCGCCCTGATTGATATCCCTCCGCAAAAGCTTTTTCTAATGTCACTGAATAAGATCCGCCGGCCGCCTGCAAACTGTTCAATTTTTCTCTAATCCAATATAACAATAAAACGACAATATCCTATTAATAAAATCCAGTAATTAAATGTAAAACAAATACATAATAATCAGTTCATTTGCATTGTTTCCTGGATTATCTCATGAGCTGTACGGACACACTCAATTATTTAAGAATGAACTTCAAATCTGGAATAGCCAAAAAACTAGAAAAGGCAATACATAATTTTCGCGCAACTGCAAATTATGTTTATTGCAATTAATTTTTAGTCCAGTTTAAGTCGGTGAATTTTCTTTTTCTTTTTTTTCCCCGTAAATGAAGAATTAAACAGCAGGTTCGATGATTTTCTGGCTATACAAAATACATTTTTTAAAATGTTATTTTCTTTACTTGATGTTGGTGTGGAACAAACTCTTCTAAGCAAAAAGAACTAATTAAACGGCAAGAAATAGCAGATTTTTGAAGAAAAAAAAAACAAGAATGTCTCACTGACTGACTTTAAAAAGAGATATTTCTCAAGAGAACTAGCATGCAAAGCTCACAGATTTTGATCGGAAGTAAATACCGCTGTTTGGGAGCACATAAAACTGCAAGCAATTTTTTTTTTTCAGAAAGAAGTTAACTGTAAAAGGGAAGGAGAATAAAGGATTAGAAAACAATTTGAAAGATGCAAGTTCAGTTATTTCCTTGAACATTGACCGTTTCATGCGAGACGTGAAGTTCCGCAATGTCCAGATGAATGCATCTGATCTGTCTTTATCTTAATTGCAAAAAATATATTCATTAAAATAAACATTACATAATAAACAACTCTCATCACGAAATCTATATTTTAATGTTGACTTGCTCGTACATTCTTATACTCATGAATTTACTTAAATTAAATAACAAAATTAACCAAAATTAAAGATGTTTTGTCAAATAAATAACGCCATCTTTAAATTGTAAAATAATATTGCTTGGTACGTCCTACGGATATGTTTCCAACTCGCTACCTGATCCACCCTCTTGATGAAGTTTGCACAATGTCTACTGTAAAGAGACCAGCTGCAGTAATATTTGCTTCACGTTGGAACGAAAATGTGAATGGAAGAAATATTGACATGATATTCGAACCTGTTGCCACATACTGATAATCTATTACATTCATAGCTTTGACAAAACAAATAAAAGCAGAATCCACACTTGTACATTACAACGGGCCGGTGAATGCGAATAGTCTACTTCGAAACTGGTGATGAACAATGCGGGTTTGTTGTTTGTTAGGGTACGGGTAACGGTAGTCCTCTAGCATGGCCTTTCTACTTCGAGGCTCGAAAGGGAAACAAAGACTAGTCACACTGTAATCTTTCAGAAATGGTGGATGAGGCGACTTAGAAGTGTTGCGAATTGAGATAACTACCTAATGTTGTCCAAATTATATAAATAAATAAATCAACAATCAATAAACCACTCAATCAATCAAACAATCAATCAATCAATCAATCAACCAATCAATCAATCAATCAACAATCAATCAATCAACAAACCAATCAATCGATCGATCAATCAATTAAAGACCAACGCTAATCTCCCTGCGTGTACCATTGACCACATCTGACCAGTATGCACGGTCCTGGGCTACTCTTTCTGTTTTTCTAAAGCTGTAACCATTTAATCATAGTTCCTTCTCATACTTTTCTCCGTGTATTTTGAGGCCTACTTTTTGTAATTTTCGTACTTGTGTGTTTATGTGTGTGTGTGAGTATATGTATATAAATTACTCAATTTGAGTGATTTAAGCAGTCAGCTCAATACATTAAAAGAAAAAAAGTGCGGATAAATAAAACTAAGCAAGCCGATAGGAGCTACAGACATTGATTAATAATCATTGGACCATATATTGATAGAGCAGCAACCGATTATGGGACCGGTTGTTGGTCTAAAGTTACTCTGGTGTTTTAGCTCATTATGGACGCCGCCAGACAATAGATTTGCCTGGAATTCCCACTAGTCGACGACTTACACTTGTGTTCACGGAAACGTGTCGTTTTCCATTTGGACTAGTTAATTCGTTCATTCTTTGTGTTTTCTTCCGTCAGATTATCCTGGCCTGGACAACGGCTATAGGAATTGGTACTACGGTTAACATGTGTGGTGTTTTCACGTTCTAGTGTACATGGCTGAACTTCACTAGATTGGCACCCTTCGCTCTAGCTGCAGGCATCGTCGGTTTTGGTGTAACTGTGAAAGGTAGATACGTGACTATAATGAACTAGAACACGTCCACGAGAGATACCCAACACATCACGCCGAGTGATGTCCCTACGACCTCTTGCGGTTATGGGAAACGCAAGACACACAACGCTATATCTCACCCCCCCCTCCCCCCCCCCCAATCGCTGCCTTGCTAGATACCTGTTTACCGAAAAAACTTCCGGAGTAAACTCTGAGAATACATCTGCATCCTGTGCAATCTCCAGTCATCTCGATAATGTCTTGCCATTTATCAAAGGTAGTTCAGGATGAGAGAGTGAGGTTGCCAAAGGGCGCAGTTCCTCAATTTAATACACATCACAGCGTAAGTTACCCATTTCAACGGACACAGACAAAGACAAGACTGTCCACACCGCTCAACAAAGAGAGTGGTCTTCATCATATGGGATGGACGAACATCACATCACATGATAGGACCACGAAGAAACAATTAGCAGTAAAGGATACAAATCCCGTGAAGACAAGTGTTGAGCAGTCTAAATTAATGGCCATAGTTTTTTGGACAAAAAGACATTCTTTGTTGTTTTCTTTGTGATTGTCTTCATCATTGCGATTGTTTTTTGTGTATTTTGGCAGACGACGACCTTTGTGTCTTCAAGTTTCTCTAGAATAAATTTTGGACGTTAGTTAGCCCTGCTATTATCGTCAAGACTGTGTGGTTTGTGAGTCTCCAACTTATTTTCACGTGTAAAAATTCTCAATTATCGAATCAAATGGGTTGCTAACACTAAATCGACTGTCAGCTGCAATGGATCTCCATCACCTTCCATCTCTTACTTTGGTAGTGATCTTCTCTCTCTTACTTTGGTAGTGTAGTAAAACAGGCTTCCCGGTACTTATCTCTTGATGTTATCCTATCCCTTATAACGTTAATTTCCTCTGGCGCATTTAACAGCTATCTTTCATTGCATATTGTCGCCAGTGTTATACTTCTTGAAATGACCAAAATATGTTAACTGTCTATCTCTGACGTGGTTCACACAGTTTCTTTTCACCTATAATTTCCCCAAGTCTTACTTGCCTTCTAGACCGTCACGTTTTAAAAATTACGTCTGCATGTGAAATTTAGTTCTGTGAATAAAGGCTGCTGAGGTGGATAAAAGTTTTCCAAGCAGCTTTGTATGGAAGTTCGTCTCTGTGGGCCAGTGCTCAGTAAGTAACTGACTAAACTTGGTATAATAGTTTTGTAGGATATGTTTGGCTGTCTGTGGTGCATGCTTGCACAAACACATGGATGATGGAGCCAGTTTTAGCCGACGTAAGTGACCTTTCAATCTAGTATGTCCCGTTCTTATGCGATATGGAATAACATGCTCTCCTTGATTAAGGCAGTGATAGTTATCCCTCGTTCGGTCGATTCACTTAAGGCTTGGAAGGGCCTTCTTTTATTTGAAGGTGATTGTTTTTGTTTTTGGTTGTTCTCATTTTGCTCCCTTCCTTGCGAACATGTCCGCTGTCTCATTTCCTAGTATGCCAAAGTGTGATTGTATCTACTGCAACACTACCCTTCTCTTGGCTGTTAGTCAAGCCTAAGGCTTTCTTAAGCTCTGACAGTTCATAATTCTTGGGGGAGACATCCTTATGTTTAATTTTCTTTCCATGAGATACGCCACATTCTTCTATACATTCACATTTCCAATGCCACATTTCAACTATCATTTATTCATCCTTTTTTTTTTAAAGACAGTCAGAAATGATAAGTTCACTTAATACCTGATCATTTTATTTTTAACACGTAACTTAGTTGTTTGTATGTCAATATCTGTCTCATGCTGGGAGCAACCTTGGTCATTCGGATTCTAGAATAACCAAAAATACTTGCAGTTATCTCTAAGTGTGCTGTTAATTTCACTCTAAAGTTCGGGTAAGAGTCAAATGATCTTCATCTATTTTTCTTTACAAAGGAACAAGAGCAAACAACAAACGATTCGGAGACAGATATTCATTGTTGGAGAAATAATTGTCTGTTTCTCTCTATCTATGATACTAATCTGTCCAAATCGTCCTCCATTGTCCCTCCTGTGTCATTCCTTATTAAGAATGTAGCGCATTTACATAATTTCTGTCGAGGATGTAGTGTTAGTGAGTCTGTTCCGCATGCGAACGGAATATAACAGAAGTAAGGACCACTTACACAGACTAATATTAGCTTCGTCCCCAATGTGTAATTGGAGAAGCAGCAAAGAAAGTTTGATATATCCTGCAAACCGTTGTATGCTTAGACAATTACCTACTGAACACTGGCTCACAGAGTCGAACCTACACATAAAGCTTTTTGTAAGCCTTGGAAAACTCTCCACTACAACAACCTTTAACAAGAGAACTGATTCACTTCTAAATTGTAGACATATATAACTTAGCGAACTAGATAATGATTACTTATTAACAGTTTCTATTCCCTATTTAAGATTAGTTTCTGTTTAGTACTTGTCATTATTTATATTCACTAACAAAGAATAGTTTCTATGAACTGCTTCTATTCACTATTTATGACCAATATCTGTTCACTATTTATGACCAGCCTCTATTCATTATTTATGACCACCCTCTATTCATTATTTATGACTAGCCTCTATTCACTATTTATGATCAGCCTATGACCAACATCTATTCACTATTTATGACCAGCATCTATTCACTATTTATGACCAGCCTCTATTCACTATTATGACCAGCCACTATTTATGACCAGCCTCTATTCACTATTTATGTCCAGCCTCTATTCACTATTTGTGACCAGCCTCTTTTCACAATGTATGACCAGCATCTATTCACTATTTATGACCAGCCTCTATTCACGATTTATGACCAGCTTGTATTTCCTTTTTATGAATAGTTTCAATTTATTATTTATTACTAGTCTCTATTCACTATTTATGATTACTTTAAAACCTTTTCAGTCATCTCTGTATTTATCTTTATACTATGTCTTAATAGTGTTCCATTAAAAAGTTGCTTACTTTGAGACAAACAATTAAGTGGTAGGACAATTACAAGGCTTGACTCTCGCAAAACAAAAAAAAACAACGCAGTTCGAGATCCGGTTACAAGGCACAATATTACCAAACCAAGAGAGGTGTGAGTACTTTACTTGAACTAGAGAGGACGAAGAAGCTAGGCAATTATCTTGTTGCCCCATCCACATTTCACAATAGATAAGAATCTGGATAATTAAACACCTCCATTTTTCTCTTCATCCCCGAAGGCAGTGTCTAATCAAGAACGACCTTTACCTTTACATTTGTTTTGAAGCCCATACCTGTAAAACATCAAGTCTGTTCTGACAAGTCTCACGAGATCAATACAGCACACTACATCGAAATTGTTCTCATTAAGCCCGTACTCAAACATGATGTCAGAGTACAGGAGCACTATCCACCGTGGGAACTAGGAGATGTCCCTACTACTCACGCTCTTAAACCTGGCACTCATCCACCCGTTGCAAGACTGTACGGACAGGTAGATTGGCAAGGAGGTGCCTGCACCATCTCTCTATCTTTCTCTCTCTCATATGTCATGTCGCCGTGGCATCTCCCATTTCAACCGTCCTTTGTCTTTCCCTGCTCCGTAGCTACCTATCCCCTAGGTCATTTTGATTGTTATTTTCTTTCTCATCAACTAACATTATATAAACATCTCGACCTTCTGTACACTTTTCACTTGTTCATTAAATTTATTGTTTCGTTTCAAGTGTTAACGGTGTCAGGAGGAGGGGAGCAAAGAATTATATCACTGTAACCTGGATAGCCTGTCTTATCGGTCAACTGAGGAGGGTTAGGCATTAGACTGGCAATCTCACCAAATCGAAACAATAAGCCACAAAGAAAATAACAGAATGACTCCACTTCCCACGATAAGAGAGTAATGACTAAGTTAAGTCAGTCCTTTAATTCTACCTTATACAAACACAGTTTGCCACGCCTGGGATGAGTACTCAATCGCCTGCCTCTCCCAGGTGTCTTCAACTCGTGAGTATTTCTCCCTCTGCTCCAAGTACCTGCTTATCTCACCTGGAACTTTTCCCACCATGCAATCTAGGTCTTTCTACCTGAAAATTTCACACGGAATCTCCTCTCAGAAAACTGGTCTTGTTCTCATTAACGCTCGCGAGAAAAGTGAACATGTTTTATGCGTAACCCTTTGTGTTCTATATCTCATCCCGCGTGGATAGGTCTGAGATGAGCCCTTGAAACAAATCTGTGGAAATAATAAGTGAAATGATGGACTAGATTTGAAAATGTGCACGGCAATTGAGTTTAGAAAATAAAACTGAACCAAAAGTTTCATGTTTTTTTTTCTTCTTATTATTATTATTCCTGTTCTTGTTCTTGTTCTTGTTCTTCTTTTTCCTCTTCTTCTTCTTCTTATTTATCATCGTTGTCATCTCAGTCATCGTCTGATTTTCCTTGTTTTAATTCCATCATTCCACCTTCTCATTTTCCAATTTTTCCGATTTTACTTCTGCTTCACATCATCTTCATCACTCTCATCTCCTTCATCAAGTGGACTGCCTTTCACCTTCGCGTGTCTAACAGATATGTAAGTCGCACACTGCATTAATTGTCTATGTTTTCCACGACTAATACATTTATATAACGTGCTCTTCCAAATCTACACAGTTATTTATAACAAATGTATTTTATTTTAGTCTTTTACCCGCTACACAAATATTGCAGACATGACGAAGATCGTACTTTTTGGTTGGATTGACTGCATTGGCTGATAATCGTTAAGGTCATAGTTCCAGGTCACTGGGTTGTCGGACGTGTTTGTTATGACAACACAAGATTACAGCTGCCAGGTGACGCAGGAAAGGTTGTAAGCTGTACGGCTCTTTCTTCGGCGTGTGTCAGGTTAGACACAAGAATTACAATAATCTCACGATAGTATTGTGTATACATAAAATTGTCAATTTGGAAGGACGTTCGATTTTCCCGAATGAAGGGGTAAAAATGGTAGATAAATCTCTCTCCCCCTCTCTCGTTCTTTCTCTTTCTTCCTTCTTTCGTCTTTAACATTTTCTTACATCTATGTATATATTAATTAGATAGAGAGAGAGAGAGAAAGCGAGAGGGAGAGTGAGGAGTGAAGGGTGAAACGAAGGAAGAATGAAGGAAAGAGAGATAAAGAGTGAAAGAGAGAGAAAGTGAAGGATGAAACGAAAGAAGGATGAAGGAAAGAGTGAGAGAGTGAAAGAGACAGATAAAGTGAAGGATGGAGCGAGGGACGAATGCAGGAAAGAGTGAGAGAATGAAAGAGAGAGAGAGAGAGTGAATGATGAAACGAAAGAAGCATGAAGGAAAGATTGAGAGAAAGAGATAGAGAGAGAGAGAGAGAGCGCGAAAGAGAGAGAGAGAGATGGTGAAAGAAAGAAATAGAGTTACGGAAGAAACGAAGGAAGAATGAACGAAAGAAACAGAGAGAGAGAGGGAGAGAGAGTGAGGAAGACAGAGAACATATATTTATCTACACCATTTAGACCTTCGCTCAGGAAGTGTCAGCTTTATGTGGTATATATTAGCCAGAGTCTGTCAATAAAGACATAAGTAAATCAAAAATTCCACGTGATTGACGCAACGTCTGATTTATTTGAGCATTTGCGTATCGGGTTGCGACCATTTTGTTATTTTGATCATCCATAATAAGTCTACAGTACTGTAAAATTTAAATTTTGTCTCGAAAAATAATGAAAAACTGTAATTTTAGCTAGTAAGCCGCAGGAAGTGTAATATACCTACTATGAATGACTTAGTGACTTAGTTGTCCATAGCAAGCCATGAAGCCGACATCTTAAGATGGTTTTGTCTTGATGATGTAACTTGCGTTGTATTTGGATTATAGTGAGTAAAAACTACGCTGGTCATCAACCTCACTTTCTAATCCTGAGCTACCTTGGACCAGTGGCAAGACATTAGTAGTGACCACTGGTGATACAGATTTTTCCTCAGTGTTTACTCCCGAAGTCTTTCCCTTAAGCAAGAGTTCACGCAAGGCAGCGGGGAACTATGAATTCATAGTCGGTAACCGTCGGCTACTTTGAAACAAGATTAACATGAATGTTTGAATACCAAGATCCCAAGTATTCCATGTTACATTTTAAGGTTCAATGAACACTGTGTTTACAAATTATTATGAACTATATGGGATGCAGGAGAGTGAATATCGACTTATTCGTCTTCATTGTTACTCCAATGTCGGCAGGTTAAAGGTCACATTTGATCTCTGCTGCCTTTTAGGAAGGAATGTGTTAGCTTGATATCCTGTAGAGAAATGTTCATGCAACAGAACACTTTTTCTTATTTTGAACGTATTTTTCAAGTCAATTTCGAAGCCCCTCTTTATTGATTACTGTGCTGTGATGGGGATCGAACCCAGCACCTTCGCATTATGAACCGTGTCACTTAACCACTAGCCAACGCCGTCCTCCACTGTCCGTATATAACATTTTTAGTTTCTGTTTTGCTACAGTGACCAATAAAGACAGATAACCGATGAGAATTATGATATATATATATATAGATAGATAGATAGATAGATAGATAGATAGATAGAAAGATAGGATAGATAGATACATAGCCAAGTAGATACGAGTAGATTTAAAGATATTAGATGTATAGATAGATATCGAAAAGCGCAGAGAGAATAACTTGGACACACATTTATTTTGTAGATTACTCCAAAGCATTCGACTGTGGGCAAAGTGAAATGCTTTGGAGAATTATAAAATAAATTGTGCTTCCAACACACCTGATTCAACTGATCGAAATACTATCAGAAACAACAAGCAACGCTCTGATCCTGCCGGTTTAAGATGCACGAGGAAGTAAGTCCAGGATGTACACTCTCCACTTATATTTTCAAAATTTAAGCATAAAACAATGAAAAATGTCAAAAATGAGAGAGTATGAGAAGTTCGACTCGTTGACAATTGGCGGGTATGAAATATCAGAACTACGATCAGCAGAAAATACGCCCTTTCGAATATCGTGGGCCTGGAAACTTGTTGGTTAAATAACACGGCGAAGAACGCAATATACACATAATCATCAGAAAGACCAATGTAAGGCAAATATCAGAAAGTAATCTTAGAGAAGCAAAAAGTTAAGAACACACCAAGTGTTCAATTTATCGATTCTATTAAAAGCAACAATGCAGATTATCAAAAATATGTTGAAAGGCGGATGACAATGGTAGCGCAGAAGTTAACTAAAATAAAACGTTTATGACAGAACATTAACAAAAACAAATATATGAGAACTTTTATCTTCCAAGTGGCATCGTACGATGTGAGACATGAACAACCACACAAACACTAAAGAAAAAAAATGGAATCCTTTGAGCCAAAATGCTGTAGGGAAGTGATCAAGGTACATTGATAAATATAAAGGAAAAACGCAAAAACACATAAATCTTTGACCGCGATAATAAACAATATTTCGTCTAGGGATCTAAAATACTTTGGCCACATCAAAGGTTGTCAGGACAAAAAAAGATAGTGATACCTGGCAAGAGAGTACAGAAACTGCTGGAGAGCTGGCCAAAGATGGAGAGTCGTTCAGACCTGATGATAGTGACCGGAGTAACTGGACAAAGATGGAGAGTCGTTCAGACCTGATGATAGTGACCGGGGTAACTGGACAAAGATGGAGAGTCGTTCAGACCTGATGATAGTGACCGGGGTAACTGGACAAAGATGGAGAGTCGTTCAGACCTGATGATCGTGACCGGGGTAACTGGACAAAGATGGAGAGTCGTTCAGACCTGATGATAGTGACCGGGGTAACTTGACAAAGATCGAGAGTCGTTCAGACCTGATGATAGTGATCAGGGTAACTGGACAAAGATGGAGAGTCGTTCAGACCTGATGATAGTTACCGGGGTAAATGGACAAAGATGGAGAGTCGTTCAGACCTGATGATAGTGACCGGGGTAACTGGACAAAGATGGAGAGTCGTTCAGACCTGATGATAGTGACCGGGGTAACTGGACAAAGATGGAGAGTCGTTCAGATCTGATGATAGTGACCGGGGTAACTGGACAAAGATGGAGAGTGGTTCAGACCTGATGATAGTCACCGGGGTAACTGGACAAAGATGGAGAGTCGTTCAGACCTGATGATAGTGATCGGGGTAACTGGACAAAGATCGAGAGTCGTTCAGACCGGCTGTTATGTTAGTGACGCTCTGATTCTGATACATATATATATATCACTGAAAGCAATGATTTTCTCTATCTGTTGGCAAGTCTTAGCTGTTCAATCAGATAATGCTTTTAGGGATATCATGGTGTGCTGTCATGTAAGTAAATACAGAAAACCAGTCAACCATCTCATAAGACTGAGAACAACGCATTCAAAAGACTAACGCTTCATCCTCTACGGCAATTCATAAGAGACTTGCTTTTTTCTTTTCTTTTAGTAATTATGAAGGAAAAGCAAAAGAGAAGAGTCTATTTTTATTAACGGAATAACATAAGCAAAGGTTATTATTTAATTCTTCCTCATAGATAAACTTTAAATCCGTTTACCACAACATTGGTCTGCGTCTTGAAGACATAAATACAAGCAGATATGCGCTGAATTGGAACTGACATTAAAAATAAAAACCACAAAAAAAAAACCAAAACAACAGCTCAAGTCGACTGGTGGAAGTTGCATACCTGACCCATGTGACTAACAACTGACCAAGACTCTATTCCACCTCGAAGTAGCGGCCCTGGAAACAGACTGCAGTCTGGCGGCTGAAGCGATTATGGATCGAAGAGAGAAGGGAAACCCCGTCCAAAAAAGGCCTTGTTGGAATCAGATGTGTTGGACCGAAAGGTGCAGGTATCGTAGACTTGCAGTAGACTACAGGACACCGTAATAAACGTTCTTATCAGAACGAATTCCGAAGAAAAAGAAGGAGAAGAAGAAGAAGAACAGTGGAAATAGAGGTCAGAACAGCTAGGATCTGTTGAAAGCAGCTCAAGAAGACCACAAAAAATAGGATTAAGTTGAAATCACTGGTGTCATCCCTAAACTGTAACACTGATGATCACGAATGCACATTTTGTGCTCTATGCCAGGTAACCAAATCTCGTCTAAACTCATATTTGTCCTTTGCCATTAAGTACCATGTCTGACCAAGGTCATATCGAAGGCCATTTCTCCATCTCATTGGTGGACATCCGGGGAATGATTATAGATGTAGGGCGACCATGACATCATTTTACGTGTCCGTCTATTGTCAGACATGCGAACCACGTGGTCTGCCCACCTGTACTTTCTTGTGACGTCATTGAAGCAGGTTTAACTTCTGATGGCGGTGTTGCGGATGTGATCTCCTAGTGATAGTCACAGTGTTCTACGCTCTATCGCTGGTTGAGTAGCTTGAAGCCGCGCCATGTCACGTTTTCGTAGGTTTCCCACCAAAGCTGGAATGACCAGGCTGTTGAAGGTGTGAACTCTCGCTTTGACGTTTTCTTAGCTGCTGCAGTACTGTTTTGATGCGTGTGAAGCTGAACCACTCCGCTGCTATCCTTCGTGAGATTTCTTTATGCATGTCTTGGTCCTTATAGACGTACGAATTCACGTTTTTGACGGAATCAGTTCCAAGCCGTATTTCCTCGCAGGACAGAAAACTGTTCAGCATGCATTGTATCTGTAGCTTATTTATTTTTAGACCACTTCCTCGCTTGCATTGTTGAGCTCATTCAGGCATTGTTCAGCTTCCTTGACGCCGTGGGTGATGATGACTATGTCATCCGCAAACCAGAGGTGGTTGAGCATTTCTCCGTCTATGGCAATACCCATATCATCATAATTTAGTGTGCGAAAGACTTCATCAAGGAAGTGTGGGGCGTCATCCCTATGTTCCAAGGAAACTAGATGAAAACATTGCCTTACAACAAACACTTGTTTAAGGTGGTTCAAATTTATATTTATAACAAATATTTGTGAAAATATTTCAGCTTGAAGCAATCCTTGTATGTAATGTTAACGAAACTAAGAAAATTATTTTATTTACTATAAATTTAAAATAGCCTTAAAATAATACCTCTGAAAATTAATTTTATTTAAGACTTGGCTTGCAGAAAAAATCAATTTCTTTTGCCAATGATAAACATTTATTAGGGTTTTAGAAAGACGGTGTCTACGCTGCTTTGTGTCTAATTTCTTTTTCTCGGACATCCTTTGAGAACATATTCGTCTCTACTGTCGAACATTTCCCATAAGGAAATGGAATCCACAGAATTGCAGTTAACGCTCCCACTGCACCGCACATTTGGGACGGTAGAAAATCATTTTCTAAAGTTGAATTTCCGTTTGAGCTTGGTGATCTCTTTCAGCAGAAAAGATGATACTCCCTGAAGTCACGTGATGCTGTCCCTGGCGAGTTACATTTTTTGCCTTCAGCGACAAGACAAATAATGGCACGAAAGGACAGCTGGGGTTTGAAAAAATTGTTTAGCTGTTGGGCTGCTGTCAGTTTTTTTTTACAATTGTGGAAGCTAACAAGGATCAATTTAAGTGATCTGCCCCTTGTTTGTGGGAGTGCGTGACACAGTCTCTGTGTGTGGTTTGGTGGGTTCATGCGTGTGAGATAAGTCTCCGAGTGTGGTATGGTGGGTTCATGTGTGGTAGCCAAGTCTCCGTGTGTGGTATGGTGGGTTCATGTGTGGTAGCCAAGTCTCCGTGTGTGGTATGGTTAGTTCATGTGTGGTAGCCAAGTCTCCGTGTGTGGTATGGTTGGTTCATGTGTGGTAGCCAAGTCTCCGTGTGTGGTATGGTTGGTTCATGTGTGGTAGCCTAGTCTCCGTGTGTGGTATGGTTGGTTCATGTGTGGTAGCCAAGTCTCCGTGTGTGGTATGGTTGGTTCATGTGTGGTAGCCAAGTCTCCGTGTGTGGTATGGTTGGTTCATGTGTGGTAGCCAAGTCTCCGTGTGTGGTATGGTTGGTTCATGTGTGGTAGCCAAGTCTCCGTGTGTGGTATGGTTGGTTCATGTGGGGTAGCTTAGTCTCCGTGTGTGGTATGGTTGGTTCATGTGTGGTAGCCAAGTCTCCGTGTGTGGTATGGTTGGTTCATGTGTGGTAGCCAAGTCTCCGTGTCTGGAATGATGGGTTCATGTGTTGGAGACAAGCGTCCACCTATGGCATCTAGTTTTCCTCGAGTATGCGCGATTGTTCACCAAACTGGTCTCCGGGGTAAACAAAATAGTACTACTGTTTCCATCCTTGCTTATCGGTAGAGGGAACATTAAGAAGGTTGTGTGTTGGACTAGCAACGTCATCATGTAACAACCATTGTGACAAAGCCGCACTGAGCATTACTGGAATCATTCTTTCCTAAAAACAGGTTGAGCGAATGTAAATGGAGTATTTGGGGGGAGGAGGGGGGGGGGGGGGCTATGCTTCATCGACAGTATTATGATCTGATGTGCGATTTGTAATAAATTTAATGATTCCAAGTAGAAAACTATACTTTTAAGTTTCCGATACTAAGGAACAAAGAAGAGCACCACTATACTTTAAAGAGCAGATAAATAGAGCTGAATAAAGGGGATTGTGCATAGGGAATACGATTTTAGTGGTAACAGATTTCGATATAGGACAAGTGATCTCAGTAAGATTACGGAGTTTGTGTTATTGCATGAATCTACTTGTGCCTAGCGTTTCACTCTTTACTGATTTATTGTCTGAAACTGATCGGGCTGAGTTGGTCACTCTTCACTGATTTATTGTCTGATTCTACTCAGGTCGAGTTGATCACTTGATTGGTTTTGTTGGTCGAATATACTCTTGACTGATTTGTAGGAGCCTTTCGTATTCTACAAGTCCTACTTATGGAGGTGGTTGATGGCCCGTCCTGAATTTAGTGAAAGGTGATGCATTTCACTAACGTTACCACTACAAACACAGCAGATTTGATATTAATTGAAGGAATACATGTTTCTTATGGACAATGTTCTGTATCTACACCCATAAAACATACTTACTTACTTAGTCGCTCGTGTAGAGGTTTGCCAAAGAGAACGCCACACTGCTCTATCCGCCGTCTTTTTCCTGGCCTCTTTCCAATCCAGCCGTCTATCACTTAGGGACTGTCGTATGTTGTCTTCCCAACGTACTTTGGGACGTCCTGGGGGTCTGCGTCCTTGACTTTTGATCTTCCATGACCGCTTTGGTATCCGATCTTCTTCCATTCTACAGACATGGCCAAACCACTGTAGTTGGGACTGCTCCACTCATGTCTGCAGGGGTTGAACCTCAAGATTGCTACGTATTGTCTGGTTACGGATCTTGTCCCTTTTCGTCACCTGAACCGCCTTTCTTAGGTACCTCATTTCTGAAGTTTGTAATTGCCTTTCTTGGACTGTAGTCATTGCCCATGACTCACATCCATATGTCAGGACAGGCACATAGGTCGAGCGGTATACATCCATCTTTGTTTTCCTGCTTATTTCTCTTCTACTGAGGAAACCTCTGTTTATTGCTTGGAACAGTCTACCTGCTGCTGCCTTTCGTGCAGTTAACTCCTCTTTGATTCCTCCCCTGCTTTCTATTACCACTCCTAGATATTTAAAGTTGCTGACCTGCTCTAGTGCTCGTGTTCCCAGGGTTATCCGATGTCTCTTTTCATCTCTGGCGATCACCACGGTTTTTGTTTTGGAGTTGCTGATGTGCATTCCTCTCTTCTTCAACTCTTATTCCCAGACCTGCAAGTTGATCTGGAGATGTGCTTCGGGTTTCGTGATCAGGGCCACATCGTCTGCAAATGCTAGTTCCGATATGTAACTTGGTCTCATTTTCCAGTACCCTACTTCATACATTTTGTCCGTTCCTTGCATGCTTTGATGCCTTCATCCATGAGGAGTATGAAAAGGTACGGTGATAGAATGTCCCCCTGTCTTACTCCGCTAGTGATCTTGAACTCTCCTGACTTTTGATTTGATGTCCGCATATAATTTCTGCATGTTTTATAGAAACTCTGTATGGCAGAGATCAGTGGTCCTGTGATGTTCTTCCTTGTCAGGCACTCCCAGAGTTTGTTCCAAGGAACTTTATCAAATGCTTTCTCCAAATCCAAAAAGCAGAGATGCATCTCTTTATTATATTCAAGAGCCTTTTCACTTAGCTGTCTGAGTGTAAAGATAAGGTCTTGAGTACTTCTGTTTGCTCTAAACCCACATTGAGTTTCATCCATATTTGGCTCTGCTAGACCTCTTAATCGCCGTTCTAGAATCCTAGAGTAGACTTTCCCGGGGACACTAAGAAGGGAAATACCTCTGTGGTTTTCACATTGTCGATTGTAGCCCTTTTTAAATATTGGTATTATTATTGCAACCTCCCAGTCTCTTGGTATCTTCTTGTGGCGCCAAGCTGCCTTGAGAATCTTCATGAATAGCATCTCTCCTGCCGCTCCCATGTATTTAACCATTTCTGGTGTTATACCATCATGTCCTGCTGCTTTACCAATCTTAATTTTCTCCAATGCTGCCTTTAGTTCTTCCATTGTGATATTATCGTTCCCCTCCATGGCTCCCTCTTCTTGAATTGGGACTGTTACTTCCAGAGCTTGGTTTTCCTCCACTCCAAGGAGATCTGAGAAAAATATTCTTTCCATCTGTTCATTACCTCTTCTGGGGCAGTCAACAGCGCACCTTGTTTATCTTTAACAAATTTCAGGGGGGCATTCCTTTTCCTTCCTCATGTTCTTTAAGGTTCTGTAGAACAGTTTCTGGTTTTCTCCAGCATTATTTTCCAGTTTCTCTCCAAATTCTTCCCAGGATTTCTGTTTGGCCTTGAGCACAGTCTTCTTTGCTTCTGTTCTAAAATTTACATATTCTTTATATTTCTTTGTTTGTTCTTCTGTAATTGTAGCCCCTAGGTATTGCTTCCATGTCTTTTTCTTTTCTCGTATTATTGTTTTCACTGCTTCTGTCCACCATAGTGTACTCTTTCTCTTCCACCCTTTTTTGATTTGACCGCATGCATCTGCTGCAGCCTCTTTGAGGATGTCTTTGAATTTTACCCAAAGCATTTCCATATCTTCTTCAGATTCCTCTATCCTTTCTATTGCTGTTGTTATCTCCTCTTAACATCTGGTTCTCATAGTTTGTAAGCCTTAATTTTATTTTCTCCTTGTGTGTTATGTTTTATGCTTGCTGATGGGTGTTGCCTGGCTGGATAGTGTTTTTCAATTTCTCTCTTTATTTTAACTAAGTAGTGGTCGCTTCCTATCTCTTGTCCTCTGAAAACTCTAGCATCCTTTACATACTTGAAATCCGTTTTCCTCACTATTGCATAGTCAATTATGGATCTTTCATTTCTTGCCGGCTCACATCTTGTGTAGGCATGGATACGCTTGTGTGGAAACCTTGTATTTGTAATAACAAGGTTTTGTTCTCTGCAGAATCTGAGCAGTCGTTTTCCATTGTCATTTAAGACATCTTCTCCATACCTACCGATCACTCCATCCCATGTAGAATAGTCGTTTCCAACTCTTGCGTTGAAGTCTCCAAGGAGAAGTATTTCATTATGGCAATCGTCAATGGTCCTTTGAAGGAGCTAATAAAATTCATCTTTTATGTCAGTGCTCTCATCTTCGTTTGGTGCATACACAGTGACGATAAACATTTGACTATCCTCCTCTTGTAGACTTAGAACCATCAGTCGTTCTGAAATGAACTTCCATCATTTAATGTTTGCTTTGCTGTTACCATTCACTATACAACCAACCCCTGCCCTGGCTCGTTCACTCATGGGAACTCCGCTGTAGTATAGCATGTTGCCGTCATGGTCCAGAAAGCCCTGTCCCTTTTCTTTGTTTCTGTAAGTGCCAGGACTGTCAATTTTGCTCTCTTCATCTCCTCTATTAGTTCTTGTTCTTTTCCGTTTATACTTCGTACATTCCATGTTCCGTAAATCGTGCCCCCCCCCCCCCCCCCCCCCCCCATAAAACATACAAGAAGCAAAAGAAAATAAATTTAAGTAATACGCAGCCCCGATTTGAAACATGGACTCTCAGTTTACGAAAGTTCCTTGCCGTGAGAGAGAGAGAGAGAGAGAGAGAGAGAGAGAGAGAGAGAGAGAGATAGACACACACACACAATAATGTAATAATAATAATTATTATTCCACAAGTATAATGCAAACTAATGTTTCTTTACTTTCCGTTTTATTTACCTCACGTCTTACATGTTTTGGGGACGGCGTGGGCTAGTGGCTAAGTGACACGGCTCACAACTAGAAGGTGCTGGGTTCGATCCCCATCACAGCACCGGCCGTTACCTCGGGGAAGCAAACCCTTAGAAAATGCAGGAGGAAGCAGATCCTAACATAACATGAATGCTGAAGTCAGATGCACTGGGCCGACAGGCGCAAAATAAAAACCACATCGCCTTTTGGATTAAAGAAATAAGGCGAGCGCAAAAAAAAAAAACCAAAAAGAAAAACCCCCCCAAAACACATCATATTTTGATAGCTGTGAACAGATCTTCAAAAGGACCAATTGCGTCTTCAACTCTCTGACGTATTACTACATTCGTGACACGATCTTTATATGTAACATTTAGGAGTTTTCTATAGCACCTCATTTCCATTGCACGTATTCTGCCCTGGATATCTGCTGTAATGGTCCAGGTCTCGCAGGCATACAGAAATATTGATAGCACCAAAGAGCGCATTAGTCTAACTTTTATGCCGAAGGCGAGCCGCTTGTCTTGCCATATAGGTTTCAGCCGAGTCAGCGCCGCTGTTGTTTGTGCTATTCTTGCAATTACCCCTGGCTTCGATCCCTCTTCACTGATCAATGATCCCAGATATTTGAAACGTTTTACCATCTCAAGTTCCTGCCCAGTTGCCTCTATTACAGATTTAAACCCTGCTATGTAATTGGTCATGAGCTTTGTTTTATCTGCATTTATTTCCATACCAAAACTCAAGGCCGCTCTATCCAAGCTACCAATCAACTCCTGAAGTTCCCTTTCTGTGCCTGCCAATACATCAATATCATCAGCAAATTGGAAGTTTTTGATAAGCCTGTCACCTATTTTAACCGTGCCAACATGTCCTTTTAAGGTCGTCTTCATTATTCTCTCCAAGAATATATTGAAGAGTGTTGGGGAGAGTATACATCCCTGTCTCACACCCACCGTCGTACGGAACCAATCGCCTAGCGTTCCCTCTACCGAGACTGCGCTTGTCGCCTGCTGATAAAGGTTTGCAATTACCCTCACAATATCACTGTTGAACTTATAATGCGTCATTGTTGACCATAGCGCCACATGCCACACTCTGTCAAACACCTTTCTAAAGTCAATGAAGGCATGGTAGAGTTGTTGTTGATACTCTGAGTACTTCTCATTCATTAGCCGAAGATTAAATATCTGCTCGATGGTACTCCTTCCCGCTCGAAAGCCCGCTTGTTTTTCTGCAATGATATTCTCTGCCTGTAATATATGTCTGCATTAACAGGTAACAATATCGGGGACGACTGGCGAGTCGTTTATTTAGGAGCTCTTCAAAGAAATTTCCAATCTTTTCTTCTGTTCTTCAACATTTGTTATCTCTATTATTTGATTGGTCTGTTTTCTTGTCGGTTAATTATTTGAGTTGGCGCCCCTTTTTACTCAAATCTTCCTCTCAAGTTGTGTGCACAGACCTTTTGTAGCTATTCCCATTTTGAATCGATATCAGTCCTCTTTCGTTTCGCCCTTCCCACTTGTAAGATATCCCACGTTATAGGAAGACCTATTGACTTAAATTTGAGCTTAACTTTTGTCATCACTAGACTGTGGTCTGAAGCCACATCCGCACATCTTTAGACTAACTTCCTGCAAAAATGATCTAAATTTGCTATTTATGACGATGTGATCAATCTAGTTTTGTGTTTTACAATCTGCTTGAAGTTCTAGAGACATCAATAAAATAAGGTACGAAGTATTCAAGAGCGAATAATTCAAATTCATTACGTATTCAGAAAAATAAAAGGATACTAAACTGTAAGTACGGGCAGGCGTTCGCAGCCCTTTTGATGTTGCTTATTTCCGTAGATTTGTCTTTTCAAAAGTTAGGCAGACAAAAAATAGCTCTAGGAAATGATGCATTATCACAATAGAAGTAGTTTTGTGTCAACAAAAAACAAAACTAAGAAATGTGTTCGTTCTTTGTCTGGTTCTTGTTTCTCGTATCTAGCCTAGAAAACGTCTGTGATTTTTGAGATTCTCTTTCGTATTCTATCTTTCCGTCTAAAAAAACTCGATAACAAAGACATGCTAGCCAGCTGATATTATAAAATGTGAAAAATCACAGTTCTCAGTATGGTAAAAAGAGTTATTTTGAGAAAATCTGTCAAGATTTTCAGATTAAATATTACCGCGTGCTCTCAACTGCATAAAAATAGATACAGGCAGTCCAATATAAGACACTGGCATCATGTATTTGGGAATCTATTGTTACGAGTGTTACCGACCATGTTATAAAGTGTTATTGATCATGTTACAAGTGTTACTGACCATATTATAAAGTGTTATTGATCATGTTACAAGTGTTACTGACCATATTATAAAGTGTTATTGATCATGTTACGAGTGTTACCGACCATATTATAACGTGTAATTGATCATGTTACGAGTGTTACTGACCATATTATAAAGTGTTATTGATCATGTTACGAGTGTTACTGACCATATTATAGAGTGTTATTGATCACGTTACGAAGTGTTAGGGATCATGTTATACAGTGTTAATGACCATATAATGAAATGTTAGTGACCATATCATGCAGTGTTAATGACCATGATTGTGTGGCCAGTTCTTTGTCTTCCTTATCTCACTTAAGAGACATACATCCATTGTTACAATTTCATAATTAACTGGCGTGTAAAAGACACATATCGTCTGGATGCGTAGAACGTGTTGTCGAACCGATCTATCGGGATCAAGATGCTGAGCAGCACATGAGCTGCAGTGGTCAGCGACCCATAGCTGACTATTAGTGTCAGGGCCAGCGAACCATAGCTGCCAAGACCCTTCTACACCTCCACGCGGTGATCCTGGATAACAGGCTGCATCAGGGCAGACTGGCTAAGGAGAAGGGATCGAAGTGGGAATGCTAACTCGGTACTCAAAAAATGCTTGCTGAGGTCGGATGTGTTGAACCGAAAGGTGCAAATATCGCATCCAAGCTGTAAACTACGACACAACGCATTCCGTTCTCTGGACTACATTCTGCTGCTTCGGCCCTTTCAGAGTTTGGTAGCGGGAGATTGAGAGCGAACGAAGAAGAAGAAGAAGAAGAAAAAGAAGAAGAAGAAGAAGAAGAACCGATCTGTCAATATTATTTTGGTCTATAGAATTGCTCGCATTTAAAGAGCCCATCCACACCCTGAAAAATAACGAAAAAGATGATGTCTGTGTTTGAAAACATTTTTTAAGAAAATGGCAGCATCTACTTCAAATCTTCGGGCTGCTATCTAATTGGAATATCTTTTTCCTCTGCATCATCTTTATTTGACCTCTAAAGAACGTTTTGTTATATAATTTTCCGGCCCACATCGAACTCTGTCCCATTTGAACTCATCGGCTGAATGAACTATTTAAATTTGCGAAAAGAGATAGTGGTCTTCATCAACCATAATTGACAAACATAATTCTGAGATAGTATGACTAGTTACATTCTGAGGTTGTGTAACTAGTTACATTCTGAGGTTGTGTGACTAGTTACATTCTGAGGTTGTGTGACTAGTTACATTCTGAGGTTGTGTGACTAGTTACATTCTGAGGTTGTGTGACTGGTTACATTCTGATATAGTAAGACTAGCTACATTCTGAGATATTATGACTCGCTACATTCTGAGGTTGCGTGACCAGTTGTCTTTTTCCTCGCCACACAGCCTTAGCTAAATGTCAGCTAAATTGCATTTCTAATGCCAAGAAAACTGGAGAGTATCAAAATCAGAGATCCAACCGACCTGATCCTTTCGCAGTGAGAGACAAACGTATAATCAAACTGACTAATGATGATCTTCGTCCATCACATGTGATGAAATCCACTCTCTTTATTCAGCCGTGTTGAGTCTTTTCTCTTGCTGTGTCCGCTTAAATGAATCACTTGCGAGATGAGGAAGAAATTGGCATTTTGTCAACCTCTCTCTCTGGTTCTGAGCCAGCTTTGACCAGTGGTAAGATTTTATCTAGACGACTGCAAATTAGCACAGAAGGCAGATTTTTTCTCAGGGTTTACTCCCGAAGCCTTTCCCTTAAACATGTATCCCGCAGGGCAGCGGAGGGGGGAGGACATCTATAATTGTGTGTCATGATTTCAAATAACTGCAAGACGTCGTAGAGACATCACTCAGCGTGTGAGTGATATGTCGGGCATCTCTCCCTGACCGTGTTCTAGTCTATTATAGTCGTGACGGAAGTTCACAGTCACACCAAAACCGACGCTTACTGCAGCTAGAACGAAGAGCGCCAATCTCGTGAAGTTCAGCCGTGTGAACCAGGCCGTTAAAATGCGACACAGATTTAAGCGCAATGCTAATTCATGTAGCCGATGTCCAGATCAGGATAATTTAAAGAAAGAAAACACAACAAAAGAACGAACGAATTAACCGGTCCAAATGGAAAACAACGACTCGTTTCTGTGAACACAAGTCTAAGTCGCCGACAAGTGTGAATTAAATGCAAATCCGTGTCATGGCAGCATCCATAATGAACTAAGACACCAGAATAATGTGGACCCGCAGTCTTTAGGGTGCCATCTTGGCAGTCTAACACTTATGTAAGTATACAATTGCCTGAGCTCTTACAGGGCCGACGTCGAGCTCACCAGCCACCTTCGATAGGTGGCACTGACGAATGCTCGTGTGGTACCGAGAAAATGACCGCTGAACATTTGCTGCAAAACTGCCCGACATACGAGGATCAGAGAAAGCAGATGTGGCCATCACCAGTGGCAATACTAGACAAGCTCTATGGCAGTGTCGACAGCCTCAGGATGACCGCTGCTTTTTTTCGAAAAAAATACAGGTTGACGCCTGACAGCGTAAGAAGAAGAAGAAGAAGAAAAACTCATCCACTGAATATATTCAAACAGATGGACAGAGAGATGGAGATAGATAGAGAGAGAGAGAGAGAGAGCGAGAGAGAGAGAGAGAAAGAGAAAGAGAGAGGTCTTCAACACTAGCAATGGGCAAACATACATGTTCTACCAACCCTCCTTCAATGAGGCCAACTACTGATGTGACCTCATCCTCCTGTTTTAGTTTAGTAGAAGAATCAACATCAGTGCGCACGGCTTAACCCATAAGAGCCATGTTCTTCTCCGTAGTATGGAGAAACTCAGCACAATGCCCGAACACCATAGCAGATGCGAGGATTGCGTAGTAGATTTGGTAGATTTGTCATTTAATTTTAAATTTTGCCCGGTAGAAGCCGTTGTATTTTCAAATGGCGGGGAAGTTTTAAAGTGCTCAACACTGAACACGGACGTTCTAACTCTACTATTCAGAGGTCCAGGAAAATGCCAGGAAGTCTACGTGCAAAAAAATTCCCATCTCCGCCGTGATTTAAGCCCGCGATCTCCAAGTACCCGAGGCCGAAGTCTTACCTCGACACCACTCAGAAAATAGAACACAATGATGATGGCATTATAACATGATATTTTGCGTTTACATCGGTAGGTACACAACAATGTTCGGCCATATGGGCACACAAGGAACATGTAACACAAATAAATACACAGTTCTATTTCAATCCTAAGCCCTATACCTCTAGACATATCAAGGACTCGTATGCGTGAGATAAGGACAACGTCAAGTCGACAGGCCCGTTCTGTGTAGATTATGACTCACGTAAGCAACGCTAACTGATCTTACAGCGCTTACCTCAAATGCGTGCTGGTCTCGTGTATGCATTATGTAAGCGTTATCTGTGTTTATCACGTCTTAGTGGACACCTACATGATAACAATGCTAAAATAAATTACGTGAAATGAAGGAAGAGATATTCTCGTGATGTTTCTTGGTCATTAGAGTCAATCTGTTCTCTTCTGAGTTAACGGTATTTTAGTATTTCTCTGCGGTTCACAGCGCTCCCATGTATGTTATTTCATCATCGATATATGGCACTATATTACTGAAGGATACTAATGAGGATTAAAAAAACATTTAAGAGTGGACTAGAAGATATTTTAATCCTGTTAATGTCCCTTCTTGGATGCTTTTTATAATTTTGATTTAGAGAAACTAATATTTCTCTGCTTCGTTGTTTTTGTTCCAAGCTATTCATGGGGAGTTGAATAACCTGTTTACGGTGCTTCTTGAGTAGATGGTTACAGTGGCTCTTCTTACATGATGGATATAGCGCTTACCCAGTAAGCTCTTCACAGCAGCTGACAGACTTTTCTATGCACTTAACAGAGCCAAAGGGAAATAAGCAGGAAAACACAGATGGATGTGCCTATTCTGACATATGGATGTGAGTCATGGGCAATGACCACATCCTCAAAAAGATAACTACAAACTTCAGAATTCTGTACCTAAAAAAATTAGTCCAGGTGACGAAAAGGGACAAGATCCGTAACCAGAGAGTACGTAACAATCTCAAAGCCCAACCTCCTTCAGTCGCCAATAGAGCAGTTCAACGTCTGCAGAATGGACGAAAATCTGATACCACGGTCATGGAAGGCAACAAGTCAAAAGACGCAGACCAACAGGACGTCCCAAAGTACGTTGGGAAGCCAACACACGACACTCCTTAAGTGACCGGCCTCTGGATTGGAAAGAGGCCTGGAGAAAGAGCGGATAGAACAGTATGGCTTTCTCTCTGGCAAACCTCTACACGTCCCATAGAAGAAGAGCGGCCAAGAAAGCAAGTAAGCATATATATATATGCTCGTATATCTGTGTACGATCCTAATGTTTCTAACTACCGAACCCAACCATATATGTCGCACGTGCGACTGGGCCATTTACAGCCGTAAGCGAGAAAATATAACAACACACAAATGTTTCCTGAGGAAACTGTTGAAAACATGGTGTATGTGATGCTGAGTCCGTCCTAAGTTGATCAGAGAGCGGTGATGCGGTTCCTAACAGCTCATGGGTGTCGACCAGTTTTTCTTCTTCTTCTTCTTCGTACGCTGTCAGACGTCAACTTGAATTTATTCGAAGAAAGCAGCGGTCATCCTGAGGCTGTCGACATTACCATAAAGCTTGTCTAGTGTTGGCACTGGTAATGGCCACATGTGCTTTCTCTGGTCCTCGTATGTCGGGCAATTTTGCAGCAGATGTTCAGCGGTCATTTTCCCTGTACCACAGGTGCATTCGTCAGTGCCACCTATCTTCAGTTTATTGAATAGATGGTACCTCAGTCTGTTGTGGCCTGTGCGGAGTCTGAAGATCACGACCTGCTCTCTTCTGTTCAACTGGTAATAGGCATCATTTTTTTGTAGCCAGTATGTTCTGTTTCCCATTTGGCCATATATCTGACCCTAATAAACCTTTTGGACTCTTCGCAGGTCACACTAGAATCTGGTTATGGTAATCTTGCACCTTCTTTTGCCAGTCTGTTTGCCTCCTCGTTGCCTTGGATGTTACAATGGGATGGAACCCACTGTACCACTACTCTTTTTGGTGCGGACTGCGGATAGTTGACAGAGTACTGCTCTTAAAGCATTAAGTTCAGTATTTTTCTGGCTTTCTTAGTGCTGTAACCACGGCCATATGTAAACATGACTATCTGGCCTTCATTGCTTTTGCCTGTCAGCATTGTTTTTACTGCAGCCTTCGGTGCCTCTGCCTCCGCTCTGAAATTGCTTGAGAATTTTCCAGATGCCACAGACAATGTTATATTTCTACCATTTGGTAGGCTCAGGAATACCCCCCCCCCCCCCCCACCCCCTCCATCCTGTGTTGTGTTTGTTACAGAACCGTCGGTGTATGCATGGGTCCAGGTCATGCTTGGGTAGTTTTCCGTTAGGTACCTGAGGGTTATGTCTCTTCTTTCTTTTTCATTCTGGCTGTTTCCAATACCTGGTATATTTTCTACCACCTCCGGAATGATATGCTGCTTCCATGTGGGTTTGCGTAAGTAGGGATGGGCTTTGGTGTTGTTATGGTGTTCATAGGGTCTTCGCTCATCTTTGCTTTGGCTATTTCTGCAAAGTTTCTCCGCTTTAGTTTCCCATTTCCAAATGTATTTAGTCTCTGATGCATTGGATGGTCTGTCAGTCTTCTTAGTTTCTCAGCTTGCTGCTGGGCTCTTCAGTCTCTTCTGTTGGTCATAGATTGCAGATTTGTAATCTAATCACGTTCTACAATTGGCGTTGACTTCATGCCTCCTGTTATTACTCTCAGGGCTTGGTTTTGAAGTTTGCTAATTTTATTAACGTTCGCCTTTGCTGCTGTTGCCCATGCCGCAATGCCATACTCGAGAACTGGTCTCACTCTTGCTGTGTACAGTTTCTTCAGTATTCTGCTCACTGATCAACTCTAGACGGATTCCGTATCACACCAGCTATGTTTTCAACGGTCTGCTGAGGAAACTATAAATCGGAGGATAATGACATTTTGCCAACTTGACGGTTGGTATATGCTGTTTACATCAGAAGTGACGCCATCGTGCGCACCGTACGTATATTCACTTGGTGCAGTAGGCTGGTTTCAGTTGAAAACGCCTTGAAAATATAACGCATGTTCTTTGTCACTTTAAGGCAAGCATCAGTTGTTATATCCTTCATAACACAACTGGAAGAAGTAAATATGGACGGACGCGTAAAGCTCTTAGATTGGTGCCACCAAATATTATAGGAATCCAGGAGGAAATCCACCTGAGATAAAGCCAGGTAGTACGGATAGATCATGTATCATACTTAAAAACAGCTGCGAACGACCGCGGCAAGATGTGGAACTTTGATAATGACCTATGCCCCGCTGGTGCGAAAGGTTAGATATCAACAATCCAGAACAGAAATGATCACGGGGGAAGCTGTTCCTCATCACCTTGCCATTCTTTTCCTTGTTTCTGTTCCGCTTTTTTAACTTACCCCGATGATATTCTATTTAAAGTGGAATAAAATATGGTACTTTTAACAAAAGAAAGAAAAACGTAACACACTGAAACGTAACAAATCGGATTTTCTCACACACACATGACTCCTGGTGTTACCCATCCTTTGTTGATTTAGGGCACTGAAAGAACGAGCAGTGTTTAACTCTCGCGAGACGTGTACGTTGCGAGAAGTGATGACTTTTTGTTGTCGGGACAGCCATCCTCGCCTCCTCTTCCACATCAATTCCCCTTCAAATAAATGGGCATTCAACTCTTATATTCAAGTAGTATTGTTGTTGTTTTTATTTACTTTTGCAGTTCATGGCAGAAAATGATCAACATAGGAAGTTTTGAGTATTTTTTTTGTTTAGTGTGAGAATCAGTTTTTATGGTTTGCTAATACATTAGTGTTGTACGTTGCTGTGTTTTAAAATTTAAATTGGTAAAATGTATCACCAGAGCTCAAAAGATACATTTTTGAAGTTAATTGAAGATATAGCAAGTCCTTCAATAAAAATAGACAAAGAACTGAAAAAAGTAAAGGAGAAAGCAAGATCAATATAAATTTATAGAGAGAGATTGAAATATGAAGTGACAGAGAAGAAAAACGAGAGATAAAGTGATAAATAAATATGAAGATTAATAGAGATGAAGAGAAAGATGAAGAAGTCAAATTATGGAACGTTTTTTTGAGACATATGTAAGTACAAAAGTAGATATTAAGAAAGATAGATGGAGAAAGCAAAAGAGACAGTGCGGGAGAGAAAGAGATTATGAAAACATGAAAAATTCGGGGAAGAAATGTAGGAAACGAAAATTATAGCAATAAAGAGAACAAGAAGTGATAGCTCACTAAATAATGTGTAATGCGACTGACAAGATTACATTAGATCCGCGGCTGCTGGGAGTGCATGTGATTGTTACAACGAACACAATTTACGATTTTGCTCACATTTAGCGGATCAAATATCCGTCCCTTGTGAGTTAATTATCCAGATGATTTTCATGTCAGTGAAGAAAAGAAAGAGGCAAATACATCCGCGCTTGTCACTAGAAGCATACTATTCTTCATGGCCATGAACTTCGCGGTTAATGAAAGCCAGCCAGCTTTTATTACCATATTTTGAAGAAAAAAAAACCTACCCGTCGCACGAGCCTATAATAGTGGACAGCAGGAATTTAGATTTAGAGGAAAAGCAAGGAAAAGATAGTTCGTTGATGTTGCAGAAACTTTAGACAGGCATGGAATCAAAATATCAACGGCCCCACATATGGTTTGTGAAATAAGACTAGCCATGCTCATGAACGCTTAGTAACATAGGCTGACTGAGGCGAATATGTGGAGATTTCAACAAACAAATGTAACTATCAGGTTAGGTTCGTATTTGAGTCGAGCACTTTAGCTTTCTTAGTAAACTTTTGCTGCCAAATATCATTGGATGTTGCCAAGTGTTGTCGTATGATTAAGTTTGTTTTGAGACAAGTGTTGTATGACTACAAGTTCATTTTGAGACAAGTGTTGTATGACTACAAGTTCATTTTGAGACAAGTGTTGTATGGTTACAAGTTTATTTTAAGACACGTATTGTATGATTTATGTTATCTGATAAATAGGGAGGTAAGGCAAGGTTGTGCTCTGTCCCCCGACCTGTTCCCTCAATGCAGCTAGATCCAGTTGAGAGACATACAGACAATCCCAGCAATATCAATTGGCGGACAGAACTTAAATAATATACGATATGCTGGGGACATTGTATTGATAGCCCAGAATGAAACCGACTTGCAAGGAATTGTAAACACGGTAGTTCAGCAAAGTGGAAACAACAGCCTCGGTTGAAATACAAAGAAATCCAATGTGACGGTAGTGACGAAGAAACCAGGTTTTCCAAAATGCTGCGACGACAAAGCGAAGGTGACCGATTTGAGGCAAGTCAACACATTTAAATACCTGGGCACATACATAACATCAGATGGAAGATGCAATTACGAAATAAAATGCAGAATAACAGAAGAATCGGTTTTCCAGACCATGAAAAAAAATATTGTACAAACAACTTTGCTATTTGAACTGAGAAAGAGTCTTTTGATGCTTTGTGGAACCAATACTGACATGTAGCAGTGAATCATGGACAATCAGCGAGCCAGCGCATATATTTTTAGATGCAACGGAGATGTGGTTTTGCAGAAGAATGCTGCGGATCCTATGGATTGCAAGGAAGACTAATGGTACAGTACTCGAAAAGGCACAAACACAAAGACAACTTATTGTAAGGATCAGAACATGACAGTCATTCTTTTGCCTAGCTTGTTATGAGAAGTGGCGATTTGGGGAAAGTTATGACAACGGGAAAGATAGCAGAAAATAGAGACAAAGAAAGGCAGAGAGAGAGAAGATGTTGGACAGCCTGAGAGAATGGCATGGGCGATATTCATCATCATCAGAGTTTGTAACCGACACACGTGATAGAACCACGACATGTGGAACGGTTATGTGCAAGCAATTCCGAGGAGGTGACATCTATGTTGAACCATTTCAGAGATACCTTCAATGAGCTTCTTTAGCGCTAGTTTCTTTTGTCCTTCTGAGCGGCTGTTTGAACTTATATCAACGTATAACAGCTGCTTAGTGATGAGCTTATTGCGCACGCAAATATGCCCCGCTAATCTTTACTGAGCTGTTGGCAGAAACGCATGGAAGCTGAACATATTAGACATACCAGGAATTTCAGATTTAGGCAGATTGTCCTGCCATCTTCTTCTTCTTCTTCGTTCGTTCTCAATCTCCCACTACCAAACCCTAAAAGGGCTTAAGTAGCAGAATGTAGTCCAGAGAATGGAATGCGTTGTGTCGTAGTTTGCAGCTTGGCTGCGATATTTGCACCTTTCGGTCTAACACATCCGACTTCAGCAAGCATTTTTTGAGTACCGGGTTAACATTCCCTCTTCGATCCCTTCTCTTTAGCCAGTCTGCCCTGCTGCAGCATGTTATCCAGGATCACCGCGTGGAGGTGTAGAAGGGTCTTGGCAGCTATGGTTCGCTGGCCCTGACGCTAGCAGTCAGCTATGTGTCGATAACCTCTGCAGCTCATGTGCTGCTCAGCGTCTTGATCCCGTCCTGCCATCTGATCCTGACCAGCCTAGGCTGTCCTGCCATCTGATCCTGATCAACCTGGGCACATTGTCCTGCCACCTGATCCTGATCAACCTAGGCACATTGTCCTGTCACCTGATCCTGACTAAACTAGGTACATTGTCCTGCCACCTGATCTTGACCAATCTAAGCACATTGTCCTGCCATCTGATCATGACTAACCTAGGCACATTGTCCTGCCACCTGATCCTGACCAACCTAGGCACATTGTCCTGCCACCTGATCCTGACCAACCTAGGCACATTTTCCTGCCATCTGATCCTGAGCAGCCTATCCAGACATCTAAAATGAAAGGGATTGATCTATCTGACGTTGTCTTATATACGCTTTCCATATTTCACAGACATGCAACATAGTGAATAACCTTGGTAGCCACTCTGATACTATATCGACTCCATACGTTTGCTTGCAGCTCCTCAAACGCAGATTTCGCCTATGCAACCCTGCTGATAACCTCAAAGTTGATATTCGAATCTCTAGTAAAGGTACTGCCGAGGTAGGTGAAGCCCTATATAGCACTTTATATACAGTTAATGAAAACATACATACTAAATCCCAAGTAGTACATGGATTGAAAAAATAGAGCCACTGTAACCTCCCAAGTAAGTTGTTAAAGGTGACTAGTTAAGGGTATTCATGACGCTTGCGGCCTCATAAAAGTAAAGTGACTACTATTGAAATCGTCACAGTAAATGGCAAGATACAGGCGTCTTAAAAAATGTTTAGCTGTATAGATTGACATATGCTCCACTATGAGCGAAAATGTGAAATCGTGACGTTTTTATGAAATATTATTTTTGGTGGCGTTTAGAAGGTGTATCATTGGTTCTAGAGGTGTCCCTCATATGGCCATGGCTGCTTCTTCTTCTTTCTTAGTATGGTCTTGTTTTTGCAGGAGTCATCGGGGCTATGGTGGCGCTCTTTTCTGTGTTTCTGTTGTGCGGGTTATGGTGGAGATATAACGTCTCCTGCTGTGCTTGCAAAGTTTGTCGGCGGAGGGCTTCTCTAAGTCTGGGGGCTGGTTGGCTTAGATCTTTGCCTGTTTCTCTTGTCTGTCAATAGTTATACCGTTACCTAAGTCTGGACCTAAAGTTGTGCCAAAATTACAGAACAATAAGCCTCATCAGCCACACTAGCAAGGTCATGCTTAGATTAATCCTCGACCGACTGCAATCCCAAAGCAGAAGAACAGAATTGCTGGGTAGCAAGTAGGATTCAGACAGCGAAGAAGCACTACAGAACATATATTTAATTTAAGGCTGATAAGCGAGAAATATCTAGAACAGCAGCAAAAACTGTATCATGTGTTTGTTGATTTTAAGAAGGCATTTGATAGGGTATAGCATAAAGTGCTATGGGCAACCATGAGGATGTATAAAATTAACGGAAATATTATAAAGGTCCTTGAACACCTGTATGACAAAGCGTCCAATACAGTTCTTGTGAATGGGAGGTGAGGGGACTGGTTTCACACATCAGTCGGTGTGAGACAGGTTTATACACTTTATCCAACTCCTTTCAATATATTCCTTGAGGGAATTATGAGTGAGGCACTTGGAGGTCAAGTTTATACTGTCAAGATAAGGGGCCGAACGATTACCAACCTTCGTTTTGCAGATGATATCGATGGGTTGGCGGGTGCAGATGATATCGATGGGTTGGCGGGTTCAGAAGCAGAGCTCCAGGAAGGTGTCAGAAGGCTCGATGAAACAGCTTTTGACTTTGGTATGGAGATAAACGCTGGAAAGACAAAATAAATGACCATCAACGCCGTGGGCTTCTATAGTAAGATAAAAGCTAATGGTCAGGAACTCAAAAGTGGTTGACCGTTTTAAATATCTTGGGTCGATTGTCAGTGATGAAGGATCAAAATGTGAAGTGTTGGCCAGAATAGCACAGACAATAGCGCGCTTGCACTGCTTTACAAAATCTGGCAAGATAAACGGTTAGCACTATGCACGAAAATTAGATTAACGCGTACATTGGTCCTGTCAGTATACCTCTATGCTTGTGAGACATGGACAGTAGCAGCTGACCTTCAGCGAAGGATACAGGCCTTGGAGATAAGATGTTTCTGTAGACTTTTAAACGTCACATACAAAGATCGAGTTACAAATGAGGAAATACGAGAAATAATGACAACAGCAATATGGCCTTTGGAAGACCTCTTGGCAACTGTCGAAAGAAGAAAACTCGCTTCGTACGGTCACATATCGAGATCAAATGGTCTTGCAAATACGATCCCGCACGGAAAGGTGCAAAGCAGACGACGAAGAGGCATCCCAAAAAGAGATCGGAGGACAACATAAAAGAATGGACCAATCTCGGACCAGAAGAGGCACATGCATCGGCAGCTGAAAGAGAAAGGTGGCGTGGGCTTGTGAGGATGTTTTCATGTGTGCCCCAACGACATCACCGGTTATGGGATGACCTGACCTGACCTTGCCGGCCACCATGAGAAAAACGTCCTGGTCTCTCAGCGAGGTCTTTGTTGTCCCTGTGTCCATTTCGGTTGTCATGTTTTTTTTATGGCTTGTGATTTTTTTCTGGTGCTGACAACGGCCGATACCACGTTCTCTGATTGAAGGACCAGTTTTTCGACTAGTGTGACGTGCTTTCGCAGTGGGGAAATTCCGTTCACCCTCCTGGCATTGTGACCAGGTTAGTTACGGTTATTCCACTTGCAAAGTGGATGTTCCGGTAGCTGGGAAGAGATTGACCTTTTTTGAAAGTTTGTATGTATTTTTCTGGTGAGGTTATGTTCTGCTGGAGCTCTTCCTTTGGGTCACTAGTGATGGCTGCTGCCAGTATTTTTTTTAGAAAATGACCTTTGCTGTCGAAGGTAGCCTTTGTAAGGTGGCTATGTACCTTAGTTTGTCTAGGTGGGCTATTGATACTAACAGTTTGGTGTCTGCCCATTCCAGCTGCCGTTCATGCATCATAGTGTTGTGTATGGGCTATCGTAGTTAAGGCTGCCTTCCCATTTGCTGGGCTTTGCAGCCTACATATGGTTGCCACCTAACACTTCTCTACGTCACAAGGCCACCGTTATGATGTTGGTGACGAGGGGGTAAGCTTGTTTTTAGGACATAGGCCTGGGACACTATTAATACCAATGTGCCGGGGGAGTGGAAGTCCTTCGTTTCATCTACTGTGACTCAAGACGGCATTGGTGGCAATAATTGATGTTGACTGACACGTCTTGAAAGATATTGCTTAGGTTGTCTGATTATTCTGTAGCACATGTGATGGGAAAAGAAAACAGGTTCCACGTTGTTGATTTGTACGGTCACACACTCGATAAATATTATAATTATTGTTAAACAGGTTTCTGAAGTTCATAAAACTACTTAATTGATTTACAATGTCCTGAATAAAAATACTTCGGTGAAAAATTAAACTTTCTTGATCATTCTTTAACACGTACTGGTGATTGTGGTTGTGACTTGGTTTATTAGTAATAAGACCGAACAAGAGCAATTTGTGATTGTTGATATTAAGACAAACTTGACAAAGAATCCATAAAAGGGTGATCTTCACCGCCTCCTTCGTTTGTGTTCTCGTCTCGGTGAGGTATCTGACCATACCCATTTTAAAATTTTGATTAAACTCAATATTAATCAACTTTTACATTTTTTTTCATTTGTATTTTTCCCCCACAATTGTGCTTGAACCTCCTCACATTCAATTGGAAATTGAATAAATAAATAAATTATCACCAGTTGTCACTATCATCCATTTCACAATCTGAAACGCTCACCATCTCATGATTTCATTTCACGAGCTTTTCATCCCACTGCCCATACCCTAATAGACAATTTTTGTTTGACAAATGTGCAATAAACATATGAAAAACAGAAAAGAATTTACACAAAACACTTTATGTACAATTAATAGCAGCCATAGATAAAACACGTTATGTACAATTAATAGCAACCGTATACATATAAATAAGTTATACAAGCTTACAATTAATGGCAACTATGTATAAATAAGATACATACATATATATATATATATATATTATAACTTTTTATGCGAGTATTAATCGCATACATACTTACAAAATGCAACTGTGCATACAACTGATTACAAACATAAATTTGTTTTGCCAAGTATGAAGAATATAAATCTCTGCATGAAATGTTTATATATTTCTTGTAGTGAAATGAAAGATAACCACAGAGTAAACAATATTATTTGCTCAGGCTTAAAGCAGACATTGAAAACGTCTAAACACATCAATAAAGACGAGAAGGAAAATGATTATTTTATCAAGTTACTTTTTGCGACGTGTTGGACAGGTCACAGTGGGCAGGTTCTGTAATCCCCATACACCACTCACGTGGATATGTTCTTTTGCACACGTTTTTTTTTTCAAGCTGACTTTTGGAAGTCATAAATGCAGCTTGACACTTCTTAAATTGTTATTGCGCGAAGTTGATAAGCTCTCTTTCACAATGGACTAAATCAAATTACATGATTTTGTATGCTCTGATCTTGGAGTAAGCCATATCATTTACAATCAATGTCTTATCATTAACTGCTCTTTGCATTTATCCAGATATTATATAACCGTGACATCAATCGCGTATTGCGTTTATCCAGATATTATATAACTATGACATCCATCGCTTATTGTATTATCTAGATGTTATGTAACCGTGAAATCAATAGCTTATTGCGTTTATCCAGATATACTCTAAATGTGACAGTCTAATGAAGACAACGCCCTTCCTTGTTGCAGGAGACCCTATGACATAATCTCATGCAATGATCCTTTGTGGCGCTAGTCATTAGCTTATTAAATATCAATATACCTAGTCAACTATTATTTGCACGAAGATAGACCACGCGACATTCTCAACCATGACTCATAATCTCGGAATATAACTTAATCTGACATTAACCCCTTTGTCGTCGCTGTATTGATGTATAGTCACAATACAGTTATTCTAATTATTTCCAGACAAGCTTAGTTCCGTTGATGGTTTCTGATCATCAGGGTTATGTTTCACCTAAAAAACCTGATGATTTCCTAATGAGGTGGTGAAAAGTATGCAGACAGCATGTTGACTGTTTATCAAATTATTACACCAAAACATGCAAATAAAATTTTCTTTTGAAGCCGTAAATATTATTTTGGGAAAACAATATTTCACTTAATTTTATTCTAGAACACCATTAAAATCTTGTTTGCAAGCAAATAATCTATGAGGGATATATATAATATTTTCGTGCTCTTATCTTCTTCTTCTTCCTCGTTCATCTTCAGACCTCAACTTCAATGACTCTAACGAAGGCAGGAGTTGACTCAAGGCTCTGTACGCTTCCGTACAGCTTCTAATATGTATTTTCTGTTTCATAAAGCGTTAACTACCAAATGGGTAGAAAAGAGACTACGGAAAGGTGCGCATGACGTTAGCAAACATTATTGTGTGAAATTAAAAAAAAAATGTACACACCATTGTTTCAAGAGAATATACAAATCTTAAAGAAAGACACTGCAATAGATTTGTAACTGTAGTAAAGTATGGTTCCAGGGTGCGGGTACATCTGATATTAGCACATAAAGTGTGTAACGTTTCGTTGGTAAAGAAAGTCACAGAGGGAGGTAATGGAGACATTACTACCTTCCCTGAGTATGGAGCAGCTTAGAGCACACAAATGTAATAATTGCAAATACTGGAGTCTGGCTGTTCTCAGAGTGACAAGAAGCTATAGACATAATGTTCTTGGAGAAGACACGCTGATTATCAGAGGGGGTCTCAAAGTTAAACAATTATTTTGGCACTGCAATTTCTTGACACTTAGGTAATGATTACACGATGGCATTCTTGTGTGAGCTGATGTAGCCTCAAAGAGGTCCAGATTTACCTAACAGGAAAGATAAAGACCTCTAATTTAGATGACGATAAGTCATTCTTATGTTGCATTTTTAATATCTGTCCTGATTTGAAGCGGAATGCACATTTTTGTTGCATGTGGAACACGTATTTTATTGCTTTTGTTTCTTAATACTTTGAGGTGAGTGAGGAAGGGGCTGGTAGGGAGCTGTGGCTGGGCTGAGGGATATGACCGGGGATGGGGGAGGGAGGGGAGGGGGGAGGGGGGGGGGGTTGTCACGTGAACCATGACTGGCGATTGTCATTGTTTTTATGCTTTCCTTTTTTTCTAGAATGGAACAAGAACCCCTACATTGTTTGATACCGTGGTTTGATCAATGTTTTTAACTATAGGGATTTCGTTCTAAAAAAAATAGCAGTCAATTTCAGTCATGTCTGTCAATAGTAAAGTAGCCCATTTCAGTCATGTCTGACTACATTACTAAACACTAGTAGCTTCTTTCAGTCATGTCTGACTATAGCACAGGTTAAAGTAGCCTCTTTCAGTCATGTCTGACTATAGTACCACACACTAGCAGCTTCTTTCAGTCATGTCTGACTATAGCACAGGTTAAAGTAGCCTCTTTCAGTCATGTCTGACTATAGTACTACACACTAGTAGCTTCTTTCAGTCATGTCTGACTATATCACAGGTTAAAGTAGCCTCTTTCAGTCATGTCTGACTATAGTACTACACACTATTAGCTTCTTTCAGTAATGTCTGACTATAGTACATGTATTGTAACCCATTTCAGTCATGTCTGACTATAGTACTACACACTAGTAGCCTCTTTCAGTCATGTCTGACTTCTTCTTCTTCTGCGTTCGTTCTCATTCTCCAGCTACCAAGTTCTGAACAGGGCCTTGCAAGTAGCAAGATGAAGTCCAGATAGCGGAATGCGTTGTGTTGCTAGTTTACAGCTTGACTGCGATATTTGCACCTTTCGGTCCGACACATCCGTTTTCGGCAGTATGTCTGACTAAAGTACAGGTATAGTAGTCCATTTCCGTCATGTATAATTATAGTACATTACCCCTTTCAGTCATGTTTGACTGTAGCATAGTTCACTCATGACTGACTATAGTATAGTAACTTCATTCAGTTGTGTGGGGCTATAGTACAGTTGTCTATTTCTGTTATGTCTGACAATATTATAGTAACCTCTTTCAGTTATGACTGACTATATTATAGTAACCTCTTTCAGTCATGACTGACTATATTATAGTAACATCTTTCAGTCATGACTGACTATATTATAGTTACCTCTTTCAGTCATGACTGACTATATTATAGTAACCTCTTTCAGTCATGACTGACTAAAGGATGATGTGACCTTCGAGTGGCAACTCTCAACTGAACTTTTTCTTTACAGGATTGCCGTTTCACTTCTCTGCGTTGCCCAAATCTTCTTTTCATCTAACATGCAGTGGTTCTTCAGTGTAGATTAACATGGATCGATCTGCAGCTTCGTCTCCCCAGGATGTCAGATCGATATCCAAAGCTCTGATATCCCGTTTACACACATATGTGAACCTCAGGTGTAGTCGACCGGCTTTTTATTTTGCCATCCGCCAACTGTCCTTTGAGAATATCTTTGAGGATGCAACCATCTTCTATGCGGCAAACATGACATAAACTACCTTACATTCTGATAATAAAATTTAGTATTTATATACACAAAATTTATATCATATGTGATTCTGAGTTATAAGAGTTCCATTCCTTTCTACTTGGATTGGCTGGGGTTCGAATCTCACGTCAAATAAGAGTAACCAGGTTGTATTTCTTCCGAAACTATCGAGCTCTTATATATGTTTGTAACGAAGAAGAAACTGTAACGATGTGCAAATGACTTTGCCAACAAAGTTCTGTGGTCTCAGCGCACCCAACAACAGCTGACTAATGTTTATGTTGGACGCTGCCAATGCGATCTTGACAAAGCTCTGTAAAAATACAAATGAAAAGTTAGTTAAATGATAATTATAAACCTATTAAACGTATCATATTTTAAATAGTCATTTGTTACTTAACTTCTTCTGCTTATTCTTCTTTTTCTTTCTGTCCCATTTCTTCTTCTTTTATTTTTTCTTTTATTACTTTTTTCTTCTTAATTTATTTCTTCCGCTGTTTTACCAAAACCAAACTTCGGTTAGACCTTGTTATTTATCAATATTATATAACAATGAACAACAACCCTATACATTCATTGAGTGGGCGTTAGCAATGGAATACATGTCATACTGATAGTTTTTTATCAGTTTATTTAAAACAATGATTACATCGACAAGGAAGCAAACAGAAATGAAGAACCAAATTTAACAAAATACAATAAAAACTAAAATAAAGAAACATTTGGCTTCAAACTTACTTGGCTTTGGCATTCTATTTTGGAATCGATACTGTCTCCAATGTGTCTTAGTGCCAGAACGATATCGTTAGACAAGCGATCAGTTGCCGTAGAATCGAGATTATCCCCAATTATTTTTAAAACGTGACCAATATTTTCCGACTGTTTATGGACACCTTGTTTGACCGTGTCCTCAGAATGTGAATTGGGCAGGCTGTTGGTGATGGTCGAACATCTATCATCATCGCTGGTATGGTCTACGTTGTCGTTATTTTGATGATGTTGGTCGTTTATGTATTGTTTATGTATATGACTACTACTTTGATGTGAATGCATGTTTTGACTCTTTTCAATGAAACAATTTTGAGATCTCCCTTTATCCTGAACTTGATCTGTGGTAGAACTCCTTTGATGCGAATGCCCGATTTCCAAATCATTGGTGGACAAGTTTACAAACAGCCTATTATTCTGAACTTGACGTCCATATTTACAATTACATTTATCTGAGTTTTCTTTTTCACTGTCTTGATTTGAACAGTTTAGAAATCTACCACAGCCGTCAAGTTCATGCGTGTTGCTTCTTCTCTGATGGACATACCCGTCTGTGCCTTCTTGAGTAAAACCGTTTCCATCACCTTCAAAGTGATGTATATTGCTTCTGGTTTGATGTGAATTCCCGGCTGTACACCTTTCATTTAAACAGTCAGGACCTTTGAATTCGCTTTCAAGTTCATGCTGGCTTGTTCGACTTTCATGAAAATGTTTACGCTCGTCAATGGAAGAGTCAAGAAATAATTCTTCAGGGCAATGCAGACACATTTTACTGCTAGTTGAAATCAAATGGAAGGATATGAGTCTGTAAGTGTCCGTGAAGTCGCGCTGTTAAAGCTGAACACCTCGCTGTGAACACAGCTGTCTGTGGATTAAATTTGTTGGCGGGACGAACCATTCACAGCTGCAGTTTTGCTAACGATGATGCAAAATCTGTAAAAGAGAAAATAATTGCAAACACTTAACAACAAGTGACTACAACATGATATGTAGCATATATATCTATAAATATAAGTTGTCATGAAATTAACCAAGAAAACTAAACCTATCCGTTCTGAAAAAGAAGAAAATTTAGTGATAGCGTGAAAAAAAACCCAGTGATCGAACAAAGAAAAGAAAACAAGGAGAGAACATTTTGGATAAAGGAAAATAATGGCTACATAAAAGAATATGCCAAGTAATAAAATGCTTAAAAGATTAATAATAGTTGAGGAAATGAAACCCCATTTACCACAACATAAGTGCAATGAGACGCGCGAAAGTCTTTTAATCATCCACACTTAGCATTGAATCAGTATGTAATCATCATCTGCACTGGCAGAATACATGTCTTATTCACACTCACGTGTATATCATCTGCACTGGCAGAATACATGTCTTATTTCACTTGTTTATCACTATTATCAGTTGATTCGTTAAACTTCCCTGCTGAGTAGGTTAGGGTGAAAGTTCATGGCCTTTGAGATGGCGGTGTCAGAAATGACAGGACGAGATAACGGCACTTTTGACAAACTACACACTTGCTACACGCTAGTAAACAGGTGATTTAGAGATTATAGTTATTTTTCTAAAGTGACGTACAGCATGAGAGAGCTTTGTTGCAAATGCTAAAGAGGGTCGATTCCAGCACAAAAATCCTGTTAGACAGTAATGGTGATTTACAAGGCTACACACATTTCTCCTTCCTGCAATACTCGAACCATTATGCCATCATGAAACTGGTAGACAACTGCAATGGGTCTGCCGGGACAACCAATCTTCGTCATGATTTGCCAAAGCCATTTCCTACTGACGATGTCAAAGGCCTTAAACAGATCGACAAAAAACTATGTATAGGTCACAATGCTGTTATTGATATTTCTGCTGGGGTTGGCGGGCTGAATAATTATGTTGATCCTCCCACGACCCGCATGAAAGCCACACTGGCACTGGGAGTAGACCATGCTCAAGGTGACCATATGGGTGGTTGAGCAGGGCTCGGACAGGAATTTTGGCCCGCGATTGACAGCAAAGAGATGTCCCAGTAGTTGTCGCAGGATTGATGGTTGCATTTGTTTGTACAGGTGTACACTAGTGACATATTTCATCTTGGAGCTTTCTCGGCTTCCCATATACACCGAAAGAGTGTAGTCAGTTCCTGGGGTAGCACAGGACAGTCTACTTGGTAAATCTCAACATGGAGGGAATCTGACCGGGAGTCTTGTCTCTGGACATCGAGCCGATGGCGCTTCTGACCTCAGCCACGGTAGGCTCGAAGTCAAGGTCCTGGTTAATAACAACTTGAGGTATATAAGCTATGGCTTGATCGCTGATTATGGACGGACAGTTGAGGATGGTGTCAAAATGGTCTGCCCAACGTTCCAAATTCTGGACATTGTCACTCAATAGTGCGTGCGTCAGCACTAAGGACAGGCGATGTATAATGGGACGGAGGACCGCAGACAATAAAACCGTCTTGAGTCATTGGTAGCAGCATGCCATCTAATCTCCATCGTTTTGTCGTATATGTAGGCATATTAGATTGACCTGACCATGCATTGCTTAACCTTACGTATGTTCTCGAATACAGTCCTTCGAGGTGATCAGGTGGCGGTCGCGTTGGAACAGTCAGAACTGGCGCTAGATTTCATCTCGCGAGATCTTGATAGTTGCGTTGTTCTCGTCGAACCAATTATTATGTCTATGAGTCATATATCCCAAACACTACGTCACAGAAAGGTTATGTTATTCACGAGAAAAGCTCATCTGTATTCACATGCTTCCGTCTCCTTATGACGCATTGACTCCACATGAATGTTAAACTTGGAGACAATGAGTCAGTCCAGCACCCAGCGTTATACATGACCTTAGTTACACGCACATGCCGTCTATCCCTCCACCGAGGGGAGGGAGACTATCGTCTGGTCAAGCAAAAAAAAATTGATCAGACATGTTAGTCAGGGTCAGGAATAACATACTCGCCAAGACCCTCACCTCGGCTTCCTAGTAGGTCTCCCTGGAAACGGGATGTTTACATGGCAGCCTGGCTAACGAAATGAGGGATCGAGATCCCTGTAGTAGTTAGTGACACGCAGATAACGCTAAGCATAGCACAACCACCGGGAGCACCTCGGTCCACCTTCATCAACAAGCTCGAGATGTGAGGAAAGTTACTGCAACCCGCCACTTAACGTCCTTTTCAGAGTGCACAAAACAGTAAACTACTCATTGTGGGCATTCGCAAACAAGAATTCCTCCGTCGATCATGCATTAAAGTGTAACTAATGAGGGTTTACGCTAGCTACCTTGCGATGTGATGTAAATAGCTAGACAAAGGCCACTTTGAGAGAGCACGTGCGGAGTGTTGCTATGGTCTCATGCACTGGGCTAATTCAAATAGTGAACCTATTTTTCTTAACGAGGCAGAAATAAGGGAACAATATGTCTATTTAAATACGAATTTTGTAGCCTTACTGGTACTGAAATTACAAGCTCTGTGAGTATCAATATTGTTACCACCGATTTCTAGCAACGTAACACGAAAGGAACAGTTATTTCTTAAATTAGTTTGTTTAATCTCATTGTTACAAATATTATTAAAAGAAGATAGAAAAATGCAACTCACCATACGCAATGAAGAAAATCTGGTGATCTGTGGTAGAGCATTATCAATAAATGTCTCATAAGAATATCACATTCCAATAGCAGATAATCTCATTAGTAATTGTTAGCTTGAACTAAACATAAAACTGTGCTCAAATATAGGCGACACAGTCTATATACTAGGAGTTAATCTATGACCTATACATGGGTCTACATTGAAGCAACGCAATCCTAATGTGTAATAGTACAGGACAGGACAGGACAACGGGAAAATCAATAATGATTACGTGTCTGATAACAGAAAATAACACTAAGTTATAGTCAGTAAGTGTCCAGAAATGGGTTATTTCGGTAACAGGTGAAACGACAATATTGACATAACATGTATATTTTGGAAATCGTTTACGGTACTCAAGGATACATCCGTGGCTTTATTGTGGAATATGTAAACATACCGGGTAGTCACGTACCAGAATGCGTTGTAGACATGCGCAGTGTAACAAAGGAAAATCCAACCCACATTAGAAATCATCACGAGTCGCTCCGACTAAAGAGCTTTGTTTAAATCCGGCAAGAATAGATTCACTGCTTATTATTATGCATGTTGAAAACATAATCCAAATATGATACATGAATAATAGAGCGAATAGCTTATTTCTCTGGGAACGAAAGAATTATAAGTAGAGCTAGAACACAGACAAGAAGAAATGAAAGATTATGGAGGATTGAGAACGGTCTATTTCCGCCAAGGTCTTTGTGTATGACAGGGATAGGAATAGCACCACAGGTCCACAGAGAGCATGTCGTAAGAGGCAACTGACTGTGTGACATGGTATAACACTGGCCATGGTTAGGTAGTTTGTTTAGAGCAGCATAGATGGCGCCAAATAGGCTGCGGGTCTACTTTGCTTTAGTGTTTGAGTTTATTAAGATGGACTCGCACATCGGTTATCCACCCTCCGCAGGACGTGTCCCAAGCTGCTCGAGCTTAGCCCGCTAAGCAGGAAACCCTTTTCCCTGCTACATACAGCTCATACCAGAGCTGGAACCTTCACAGGGGCATCTGCCACTGTAGAAGGACAGGTCAACTAAGAAATAAGAACTACTTCTTGTTGTTCGGAAATTTTCTTCTGGTTGAGTTAACTCGTGACGACGTTTCTTTGGTAGCAGGTTACAGTGGCTCTTTTTATATCTCCGTGACAATTTGAGAAGGTAGATCGGGAACCTCCTGGCCGTAATATAATGTGTGGTTCCTCAGCAATCCCACCACTACGGGGATTACAATGTCGATCTTAACATCGAACAGATATTTAATCTGCGGATATTGAATGAGAAATACTTATAGTATCAGCAACACATATATCAAGTCTTCATCAATTTCAAAAAGGCGCTCGACAGAGTATAGCAGCGGCGCCATTGACCATAATAAAACATTACAAGATCAAAAGTAATATTGTGAGACTATGTGAATGGTTCCGCACGTCTGCTGGTGTGAGACAGGGTTATGTACTCTCCAACACTCTTCAATGTATTTTTGGAGAGAATAACGGAGGCGGGCCTGGAGGGGCATGTTGGTACGTTCAGAATAGGTGACAAGACGATTACAAATCTCCGATTTGCAGATGATTTAGATGGTCTGGCAGCACGGAAACGGGAACTCCAGGAGATGAATAGTAGATTGAACAGAGTGGCGAAAAGTTATTATGGAGATAAATGCAGACAAAACAAAGCTGATGACTAATACCACGGAAGGGTTTACATCTGTGATAAAAATAAATGATCTGGAACTCGAAGTTGTACACCGGTTCAAGTATCTGGGATAACTGGTCAATGACGAGGGCTTGCAGCCTGAGATAACTGCCAGAATAGCACAGACTACAGCGGCGCTTATGCGTTTGAAACCCATTTGACATGATAAGCGGCTCGTCCTCAGCATAACAGTTAGACTAATGCGCTCATTGGTGCTCTCAATATGTGTGTATGCCTGTGAGACTTGGGCCATTACTGCGGATATCCAGTGCAGAATACATGCAATGGTAATGAGGTGCTTTAGAAGACTCTTAAATGTTACATGTAAGGATCGTGTCACGAACGTAGAGATACGACAAAGAGTGAAAAACGCAATTGGACCTTTTAATGATCTGTTCACAGCTATCAAAAGGCGAAAGATGGCATGGTATGGGCACGTCAAGAGGTCCAGAGGAATTACAAATTCGATACTGCATAGTGCCGTACCAGGAAAGAGATAGCGGGGTCGTCCAAGGAAGAGATGGGCAGACAACATCACTGAGTGGTCAAATCTTCGTCATGGTGAGGCACGACTGGCGGTATCGGACAGAGAGAGAGATGGCGTGGAATTGTGGGAGTGTCTTCAACTTTGCCCCAACGAACAACGAAATGATGACCTGATGAGCTGAACGGAATTGAACATCGTTTGCCACAATGCTGTAACACAACCAGAGACATGAACGGGGACATGAGGTGTGGTTGTGACTAGTATGTTTGACACGCCACTGATTACTTTTCGATCCCTGAATGGTATTACAGATTGGCACGAAAAAATTAAGTGAAGGATTTTTTTAAATGTTGTTTTTTCAGTAAGCTTTTCGCTTTTTGCGGTATATGTTGGGATTGTTATCGGTGACATCCAGACATAAACTGGCACAAGTCAAAGCCGATATGCGTGTCACCACAGACCTGCGTCACCCTCTGTAGAGTAGTATCTCAGACATCAAGGGATCATGAATCAAGAAAGGGTCGTCATGGATAGCACAGGCTGAGACAACAATCGGACACATCACTCCAGCTGAGACGATAGCCAAGAGGGAAGAATGGGTCCACACTGGTGATAGAATGATAGAGTTCCAGAGAGTCATCATAACCTTAGGCAAGGAATGCAGAGAACGGAGCGACGGGAGAGCAGAACACGAGGTAAATCAGCTGATAACTGAGAACACGCAGGAGAGTGACGCTGTCATATACATCGACGGATCAGTTGGGCGCAGTGGGGCATCATGCTGGGGTTTCTCGGCTAGAGAGGAGAGGTCATTTCTGAGCGCAGTAGGGCATACATGTCAACAACCTCCAGTTTGAGAATGGAGACGGAAACAGTGACCTCAGCAATGAAATGGACATCTGAGAATCTATAACAAGGGCCGTCATCGTGACAGACGAGCAAGCCGTACTTCAGAAAGTACAGAAGGGATGGCTTAGGTACGAGTGGATAGCAGTTGTTGAGGCTTCAAACCTCCAGAAGTTGACATGGATCTACTGTCCTACTCGTGCTGGGATTCAGGGCAATGAAAGAGCTGACATCATGGCTTCACAAGCTCCCATCATGGGCACATTAGTGATGTAAAGAAGTGACATTTTGAAATCAATCAATGACCGCCTGTTAGATGAGGACACCGAAATAGATGAAGCAGCAATCCACAGACTGCAAAGTGTCGACATTAAACGAGGTTCGAGCGGAGTATGGCGCATGAGAGGATAGAGCAGGAGATTGTACAACCAGTGAGCTACAGGGACCATCAGCATCCATACCCTGCGGTTCAGCATCCTGAGAGAGACTGAGTACCTATGGGTGTGTCCAGAGTGCAGTGACGTCGATTCTTAGAAACATAAATTGGGGAACTAAGACGCTAGTCAGACACAATATACTGACCAAGACCACTAAATTTCTCCCATGTAGCGTTTCCTGGAAACACGTCAGATGTGGTTGACGAGATGTGAATCGACGACAATCCCCGTAGTAGTGAGCATCACGCATACGAAGCCAAGCATAGCACAATCGCCCGGTGGACCATGGTCTACATTCATCAGCACGCTCGGGATGTGAGGAAAGCTACTTCAGCCCTCCACTCAACGCCATTTTCAAAGCGTATAAAAGAGTAAACTTACTCAATGTTGGCATTCAACAACAACTACAGCAATAACAGCTGTATTACGAAGAAACTCGAAGAAACAGTCATACCATTGAAAACCCGGTCTGATAAACTAAGCACAAAGTAATTGGAACTTGGTATGTTTGGATTGTAAGCCGAACTTACGACCACTAGACCACCGAAACTCCCGTTTCCGTTTTTGTTAAATTATCATTACCCCAACTTTATTCTTCAAAAAGTATAAAAAAACAAGCAAATTGTTTCTAAAATGAAGAACAAGCTGTTTTGAAAGACACGAATTAATGAAAGACTGAAAATGTCACATTTGTAATTAGAACAGCATACATGTACAATTTATTAAACGGTTTGAAGAACTGAGACAGTTTGTTCAAAACATCTACCTCTACCTTTACCCCAAGTGGTCCACCAGGTCTTTGTGTACCACAATATAAGAATAGCACTCCTGCTTTATAGAGAGCATATCGTTAGAGGCGACACACTGTGTGACATGCCATAACACCTGCCATCGTTAGGTGGTTTGTTAAGAGCACCATAGATGACGGGTCTACTTTGCTCTATTGTTTGAGTCCATTAAGATGCACTCGCACATTGGTTAACCATACTCCAAGATATTGGTTGTATTCAGACTCAGCAGAGTTTTCTAAACCAGCATAAAGACGTTAAGTTTGACAAATTTGAATGTGTCATTTAAAATAATCCTGAAAGAACAAAAAAAAATATTGTTATTTCAGTGCAATTTGAATGCTGCCTTTGGGGTCTCAACATATTTTTGTACTTTGTTTTCAAGTTCATAAGAGTAATAAAATATCCGTGTTTACAAAGGTAGATTGTTTGCAAAAAATAGCAGCATTTTTGACGCTACTTCATGTGCAATTTTAAAAAGGATTTGCAGATTTTCATAACCAAAAAGATACTAGATCTGTCATTGTTTTGCTGTTGGAGTGCTTTACTGTTGGTGCGACGTTCAAGAATGCCTCTACCAGTTCTTTAGGCTCTTTGGGAACATCGGCAAGTTGATTCTTGAAGGGGTTTACAACGTAACTGACAGTTTGTAAGCCAAGTTCTGGAAAGTAATCAGAGAACCATATTTATCTTGTCACAAAGGATGAGATCTTCACAATCTTTTAAAAACTGCAGGTTTTGGAATGACGGATATCGTGTTTTGTTCCACTTTATGGTTCCAGTACATATTTTTGTTCCAAATACTAAAATCTTTTCTTTTGTTAAAATGACAATGACATTTTCCCAGTCCAATTCCTCATGCTAATAAATCATATGTCTAAATATATCAACTCAGTACACGACATATACAAGCCAGACGGAGGTTCTAAATTTATCTGCATGGAAGATTTGTAGTACATTTCTGAGAACCCACACTTGATTCAGAAAAGTTCCATCCACCTCAAATCTGTATGATTAAGGTCTGAATATTAAACCTCCCTATGGTCACATATACTTTGAGCTGATTCCCCTAGGAAACAATAAAGCGGTTTGATTATGGAGATAAACGCAAGCAAACTGCATTGTGTTGGAACGGCGGCGCCATGTATATCGCTAGCATGCTGTGTGTACTGCCTCTCAAAACACGATTTAGTGAAGAGAAATGTAGAGAAATGTGCACGTCATGCCAAAAAACTACAATTTAAGCGATAAGGCATACATTAAAAAAAAATATAAGTGGTTTACCATAAGATTTGATATTTCTTTCTTTTCGCTAGTGTCCTGCTTGTGTCTTTCGGCGTCATGTTATGAATAGGTTTCTTGACCGGGCCCTAGAATGTGCTTCATACACGTGGAGCTTCACTGCATTTGGTTATTTCTGATATCCGTCTTTTGCGTGGTCGGCCTTGGCTTTGTACGCATTGTAATTGTAAAGTATTACGTTTTGTATCAATTGTCACGCGTTTACACTGTAATGTCGGGGACATTTGCCCAATGATTTGACTTGCATTATTACATATGTGATGGATTTCAGTGTCTTCATTGCCATCTGCTGAGATTATATTACCCATGTACGTGAAATCTGTCAACGGTTTCACTTGTTGGTTTTGTATACATATTTTTGTTTCTATTTCTTTTCTTGCGATCATCATAACTTCGGTTTTCTCTATGTTGATTTTCATACTGTAATCGGTACAGACATCATTAAGTTTGTTGATAGGTTCACGAAATTGTTTTTTTTCGGAGGTTGCTATTACTGCTTGGTCATCAGCAAAGAGAAGTTTATTTAAGTGATCACTGAGGTTGTTTATGGCGTCTATATATGTGATAAACAGTAAAGGAGATAGTACACAACCTTACCGTACAACCGTTCTAATATGACATTTTTCGGAATATCCTGCGTTTGTTCTTACTGTACAGTGCCTTTTCATATAGAGACTTTTACATTTATTGGACAAATGTTTATTTACTCCTAACGTGCTATTGTTATCCCTACATCTTTTGTTGCCTTGATTAAGTTAATTCGGTAAGGATGTCATCCGATCCAGGTAACTTCTATGAGGTGCCGTTTGTGTAACGTTTTATATCTCTGATTGATTTATATCAGGTTCAAGCGCTGTATTGATATCTGATTGATTCATATCAGGTTCAAGCTCTGTATTGATCTCTGATTGATTTATATCAGGTTCAAGCTCTGTATTGATCTCTGATTGATTTATATCAGGTTCAAGCGCTGTATTGATATCTGATTGATTCATATCAGGTTCAAGCTCTGTATTGATCTCTGATTGATTCATATCAGGTTCAAGCTCTGTATTGATCTCTGATTGATTTATATCAGGTTCAAGCTCTGTATTGATCTCTGATTGATTTATATCAGGTTCAGGCGCTGTATTGATATCTGATTGATTCATATCAGGTTCAAGATCTGTATTGATCTCTGATTGATTTATATCAGGTTCAAGCTCTGTATTGATCTCGATATCGTGTGCTCCTTTTGTTCCTCCAGAATATAGTATCTCTTAGAAATAGTGTTGCCGTCTTTCCATGCTTTTTCTGTTGTCGTGTGTATCATTTCCCTTTTCATCACTAATGATTTCTGTTGAGTAATAACACTAGCCTCTGTGTCTCATAATTTTTTTTTCTAGCAGAAGTTGCTTAATAAATTTGTATTGTCTGTGTTTAGATTTTTTCAGTATTCTTTCCATGCTTGTGTTTTCGCTTCTTGAATTACACTCTGTGTAGCTTTTCTTGCCAATTTAAATTGTGGACAGTTCGTCGTTAATTTGCTCTTAACCCATATTTTGTATGTGTTCTTTTTCTTTTTAACTGCTGTTTTTACTTTGTCATTCTATCATGCTGTAATTTTTGGTTTAGGGCCTCTTGTCTTTACAGTTCCGCAAGTTGGTCTTGCTGCTTCAGTGATAGTATTCTTGAACATCGCCCATTCTTCTTCAACTGTCTGTGTTTCTGTTGCAAGTTTGAGAAAAACCTTCTATTACAGTGTCCATGTAGCCTTTAATCCTTTAAACTTGATTGTATCTCTTACTGTTTAGTGACTTGGTTTTATCTTCGCTTTCCATTTTGTTCTTATAGTAATCATTATGGTCAGTATCAACACACAGGTTCGGAATAGCTAATGCATCGATCACTTAGGGTTCTCAACTTTTCTTGGCTAGTATCAAGTCTATCTGGTTTTCCTGGTTCAAATCATTCCACCTGTACGTACAATGTGCGCATATGTGAGCTTCCGTGCTTGAAAATGGGATTTGTTATGAACATATCTTGCTGGCTGCACATTTCTTGGAGTCTGCGTCCATTCTCGTCTCTCTCTCTCTTTGTGCATCTTTGTATTTTCCTAGATAGTTTTCAACTCCTATTCAGTAATATCCTGGTCTCGAATTAAAGTCTTCCGTTATAATGTAGTTTGCTTCATGTTTGATGCTGTTTATTGTGTCATCTATGTTATGATGTCAACAAATTATTTGCATTCGTCTTCATTCTGTGAAGCTTTGCAAGTAGCACATATTTGAGCATATTTTATTTATTCCAACTTTTCGTTTATTTCAACTGTCATGATTCTTTCTCATAGATAATTTATTTCAGGTATATTCTTTGCTGTAGTTGGTTCTATGTCGACTCCTATATTACATTTTATTATTTCGTTTGCAATTACTCCGGAATATAGGAGTGTGTAGTATTGGTGGATCTATTTACAACCTCAATTTGTTTATTCTCGTGTATACTATTCCAATGATCTTAATGCGTCATTTCTTCATTTCTTCCACGATATCTTCCACGTTGTGATTGCTTCCACAGATGGTAATAGCACACCATCTTATAGTCTCTTCATTTCTTCCACGATATCTTCAATGTTGTGATTGTTTCCACAGCTGGTAATAGCACACAATCTTATATTCTCTTCATTTCTTCCACAAGATCTTCCATTTTGTGATTGTTTCCACAGATGGTAATAGTACACAATCTTATAGTCTCTTCATTTCTTTCACGATATCTTCCATGTTGTGATTGTTTCCACTCGATACATAGGCTAGCTATAGTCTATTCCAGAATTTAGAACCCAAACCCGACCCATTGGCTAGCTGTAGTCTACTCCAGTATCCAGAACACAAATCCGACAAAGTGATTAAAGTCTGCTCCAGAATCCAGAACATACAAATATGACAAGCACATGTCCAGTAAAATGGCCAGGTTCTTCGATTTTTACAATTTTACATCCTAGATGTATAAATAGCCGGTGAATTCATATATCCAATATTGTCGATGAGTTGATAAACATAGATTCAACGGAGCAAAATGACCTCTATGTTTCATTTGAATGTGGTTAGGTTATGCGTCATCCTATTTGCAAGTTCAAATGCTAAAATTGTATTTTATTCGACCTTTCTTCAGCTACATACAATTATTTCTGTATGTTCAATCATTTTTAATAGAATCAAATAGTACTGTCCTTTAAAAGAATTGAAATAACTCGCTTTACGAAACTAGTATAATATATTGTATTATTTTTTAAAGCCTTCAATACCCAGGGCATTTTCATTTTGACGCCAAGGTGAAAACATTGATCCCTGTTCCCCAACCGCTGGTCTAGAATACTGCAAGGTCATTAAACAATCTTCAGTCTTTAAAATGGGAAGAAATGGCTTTTGGAAAATAAGACTACACGGACAGAGTGAGAGTGAGAGAAACACGCAGAGAGAGAGAGAGAGAGAGAGAGAGAGAGAGAGAGAGAGAGAGAGTGAATGAAAGAGTTATTATTAATGGCAGAGGGTTATTAATGTCAGGTTTAGAGAAAGGTGTTTGAAACTTACTATGAACTATCTCATTTGACATGTGGACTGAGCCTGCTACTTATGTTGACTGTTTATGACTAATGTGTGTTGGAAGCGAACAACGACACCAGGGTCAGTTGAGACATATATATCAAGACCAGATCTCTCGTTTGCGTCGCGCTCCTGGAAAAAGGCTGTGTCGGTGCAATCAAGTCAACAAATTAGGGATCGATTGTGTGATTTTCATAGCGGCGCGCTTACCAAGGAGCCTCGTATTGCAATACAGCTTGGAGTACACAGTTTGAGCTTCTCAATTACGTCTCATGATGTAAAGAGAGCCCATGTAATCAATCAATAGGCAAACGTCATCAAAAAGTTTAAACTAATTCAGTAGAAGTGGCTGCTTGTCAGTAATTTCTATTTTGGACAGGTCGATAATAGTTCCCATGATGCTCCAATTTATTTATTTTGTCATTCTATCTAGTTTAATTAAACTGTCTTTGACTTCCCAGTCTTCGACTCCTCTCCCTCCTCCCTCGTCCCACCAACATCAAAGACAAGCCTAGTTACTGCGTTCGCTTGCTGACAGTATCTATCGCATATATTGTTAACACATTTCCTCGTATCGTACGTAGGGTGGCTTGCCTGTTTCCTCTTTGTGAATTGAGCTATATGTTAACACATTTCCTCGTGTCGTACGTAGGGTGGCTTGCCTGTATCCTCTTTGTGAATTGAGCTATATGTTAACACATTCCCTCGTGTCGTACGTAGGGTGGCTTGCCTGTATCCTCTTTGTGAATTGAGCTATTTGTTAACACATTTCCTCGTGTCGTACGTAGGGTGGCTTGCCTGTATCCTCCTTGTGAATTGAGCTATATGTTTCAGCTTCCATAAATGCCACCCAGGACGCAACGCTTTCTAATCTTTTATTCACCAACGCGCCCCTTTGCATTCTATCAACGACTCTCTATCCGTATTTACGATCGATCAATGAGACCCCAGTTGTCTGGGCTTCCCCTGACACTGTTCTTCAACAGTTCTTCTTTGGCATCCTCACTCATCTCTTTTCCTGCGGCTTCCAGTCCAAAACGCGTGCTTTAGTCTCGTAAGATCTCTGAAGAGAATATTTTGTGTGCTTTTGACGATGCTAAACATTCTGTCTTGATCTGCACCAAATACAAACAGTGCAATAGAGGAAATAGCGTTACGTGGGTCACCATCATCTTGTGTGGCACCTAGATATGCTAGATATGCTGACGACACATTTGAAATGGGTATTTTGTTTCCAGACTTGCGGCAAAACCCAGAAACAGGTAATTGACGTACATGAAACCTTTCTTCACTGACGACGGCAGACTGGACAGAGAAATAGAAAATAGAATTTAAAAAACAAGCTGCATTACCAGCTAACATCAATCCTGACATTAATGATGACATTTTGAAATCAAACAATGACCGCCGGTTAGATGAGGACACCGTGATAGATGAAGCAGCGATCCACAGGCAGTAAAGTTTCAACATTAAACGAGGTTCGAGCGGAGTATTTCGGATGAGAGGACGGAGCAAGAGAGTGTACAACCAGCGAGCTACAGTGACCATTAGCATCCATAAGCTGCGCCATTTGCTGAGGGAGACTGAGCAACTACGGGTATGTCCGCAGTGCAGTGACGTCAATTTTTAGAAACATAAACAGAAACAGAAACCGATACTGAAACATCCAAGATGCCCATGTGTTCACTAAACAGATACTTATAAACACCCTACTTAATGTTATCACTGTCAAACCTGGACCCTGTTAGATTGACACCAACGTCAGATCGAGACCTGTCAGATATCATGAGTTCGACGAGCAGCAGGAAAAACAATTCGCGACAAAATGCACAACAGCACGCTATGGAATATGGTGGGGGATGCAACGGCTAACAACTATAAAGACACACAGAATATAAAGGGGTTTGGTCATCTGACAAGGATGCAGAGTAATAAACCAGCAGCGAAATCATTCTAAATGAAAATTCCAGTGCCATGAACAAGAATTGATCACAGCAACGATGGATAGAAACACTCCAAAAGTTCAATATTTTGGCAGTACAAGCCGTCTACCTAGCCCAAAACAGAAGTTTGCACAAACCTTCTCTCTGCAACGCCTCAAGACAAGCGCAGTAGGATACAAGAACAAGAATAATGGTATGCGTTTTCCAGACCAAGTTATTTCTATAGCGGACTTGATAGTCATTACAGATATACTGCCTGCATTCTTGGCTACTGCAGTCTTCCGGTCTGTCAACTGTTACCGCATTTATGACGGCTTATTAGGGCCAGATACATGGCCAAATGGGAAACAGAACATACTGGATACACAAAAAACGATACCTATTACCAGTTTAAATAAGAGAGCAGGTCGTGGTCTTCAGACTCCGCACAGGCTACAACAGACTGAAGTACCACCTATTCAATAAACTGAAGATAGGTGGCACTGACGAATGCACTTGTGGTACCGGAAAAATGATCGCTGAGCATCTGCTGCAAAACTGTCCGACATACGAGGACCAGAAAAAGCACATGTGGCCATCACCAGTGGAAACACTAGACAAGCTCTATGGCAGTGTCGACAGCCTCAGGATGACCGCTGCTTTCTTCGAGCAAATACAGGTTGACAGCGTACGAAGAAGAAGGCTAGCGAGTTGGGGGATCGACGCTGTGATCCTCGTAGTTGTGAGCCTGTTGAGAAGTCTTGCGTTGCACATCCATATATGCCTTCTTCAGTATGCTACTGAATACAATAATAACCGGTGATATACTAACTGCCAGGGGAAGGCTATGTGGCTAGTGGCACGACTTATAAACCAAACGTGTCTGGTGTAGAATTAATGAACCGGCAAGCTCGCATTCATCTGGAATGTCAGCTCATTAAAATGTACGTGCTGAAGTCGGATGCAATAGATCGTAAGGCGCAAATAACAAAACAGAGCACTTCGCATTAACAAAACAAAAAAAGCAACAAATAGCAGATACAATTTAAAAATGAAAATCTCATTATGAGTAGAGAAAAGAGTGATTAGTCAAAAAAGATAAGTTCATTTCGAGTAAAGAAAAGAGTGATTAGTCAAAAGAGATGAGGTTATTACGAGTAGAGAAAAGAGTGATTTGTTAAACGTGATGGGGTTATTACGAGTAGAGAAAAGAGTGATTTGTTAAACGTGATGGGGTTATTACGAGTAGAGAAAAGAGTGATTTGTTAAACGTGATGGGGTTATTACGAGTAGAGAAAAGAGTGATTTGTTAAACGTGATGGGGTTATTACGAGTAGAGAAAAGAGTGATTTGTTAAACGTGATGGGGTTATTACGAGTAGAGAAAAGAGTGATTTGTTAAACGTGATGGGGTTACTACGAGTAGATCCGAAAACAACAACCACATTTACAAACGCGTTTCGAGCATCTCGTCATCCTATGTTAATTTATAGCAAAGTATGAGCATAGGTCCACCACTACATGTAACGTCCCTGCAGGAAGTCTGCAAAAAAGCATTTCTGTGCTCTTTTTAAAGGAGTTTCTTAAGCACTTTGTATCTACAGCGAGAATGACATCGGCCAAGATCGTACTGTGTTTCTACTCAGATTGACATCGGCCAAGATCGTACTGTGTTTAAACTCAGATTGACATCCGCCAAGAAGCGTACTGTGTTTCTTCTCTTTCCGTCTTTATTACTTTTTTAAACTTATTAATATAATACCCATGTGTTACCGGGACCGGCAAGAGTATCACAGAATAGTAACGCTGTAACGTGTTATGAATATCGTATGAGGTGTTTGAGAAACGTGTGAAAATATGAGTGTAAAAATATTAAGCCTAAAAAACGTTAACGATATAAACAGATCAACGTTTGTTCAAGACTTATGCTCAACACGGAGCTGACAGTTTTTGTTTGATTATTTCTGTTAAATATTGCTATCGTTTTTTTATTTATTTGTCCCTGTACTACACAACCTTATCTTTAATAACCTCATATCTGTACCGCAGTTGACCCCCCCGGCTCCTCTATTTTGTTGGCGTAGATTCCCACAGGTGACCATTGTTCGTTCTACATGACGCCACTGTAAGATTCCTCCTTACTTCCATTCATAGAAACGTGTTTGTAATTATGTCTTTCTTTGTGGGCATTTCTGGCAAGCATTTTGAACTTACGCAAATAGATATTTGAGCGTCTGAAAAGCAGAGTGGTAGAGAGCTTGTTTCTCATTACAAAGGTATTTGGATCAATTTACCCTATTGATACGCTCCAATCGACTCAGATGTAAATGTGGTGCTTGATTTAATGTTAGGAAAGGCAAGGCATCATAAAAGACTGTGGTTTATCACAAGATAATCTGTAACATTTCATCCACGATATCAGACCCTGCTATGCAATATCTTTCACTTTTTTGTTGTTGTTACAAGTTTAAATTAATCTTTCATGTCCTGTGTTCCAAGGTTTGCAATGTTTATTAATTTCGTTAGCTGTTTAAATACCATTTCTTTTACCTTGGTCAAATCATTAGTGTCTGGTTTCAAAGTATTTCGTAGGGGTCGAAAAGTTACCAGTGAATGAGCCGACAGCATTCATCGACGCATAACTGGCTGCTTGCATCAGGGACAGCGAGCTAGATCCTATTCCGCCTCCAAGGGGTGGCCCTGGAACTGGTTGCAATAGTTAATCGGACTAAGCGAATAGGGATCGTAGAGGGCTGGGCAAACCTTGCCTCCAAAATACCGTTCTGAAACCGGATGTGTCGGGTTGAAAGGCGCATATATCTCAGCCTCGCTGTAAGCTATGACACTTCATTACAACGTCCTTTTTTTAGGATGAACGCCAGAAAACGAGGCAAAAAAAAGTTTTTAGATATAATTTCCTTTCTCTACTACAGGCGTACAACTTCTATTATTAGACACTTGTGAACTATGTGCGAGGTGGGTCAACGATCTGCCTTGTTCTGCTTTGTGTTATCCCATATGTTACCTTGACATCAGCCCGTGAGTATGGTTATCCTAGTCACACTAGTTGGCTGCTCGCGCTCCCTTCTCATTGTTGCCTCCACACACAACACAGGCTGACGACAGCTATGAGTCCGACCTTACACGATAGATGTATTAGTGCACTTACCTACGCTCTTGCATTGATAGCTTTTGTAATAATTCATTTGTTTATGTGTGCATGTGTTTTTCTTGTTCTTCTAATTATTTCATGACTTCATCTGGCACTTAAAGCCGATAATAACAGCTGTCGCCCTTTCATGAAGCTTATATCAAAGCGTATGGTACGATCTTACAGTTGATAATCTGTCATAATTCTCTCTAGTTGATTTATATGACTAGCGAAGAAGGTTGCCGAGGCATATTCTTTCATCTCTACATACCCCTCAGGTACGACTTTTTAGATTAGCATTGTATAATTACGGTAAAGATAAGTGACGTGCCCTAATGTTGGAAAAGGTCAGACATATTCTGGTAACATTCCAAATATATGTCAGTAAGAGTTTCCGGTCACTACATAAATATTCTGGAATATCCCGCCATAACAGCGGATTAGGTCGTACACCAGCAGCGTAGATCTAATCACGGCCTTTCCCAACTTGTCAGTGTACATAAAAGCCGAACAAAAACATGTTTACACTATCATTTATTAAGTACGCAATACCGCAAGAAACGATATGAAAGTTAAATGGTTGTAACATTGCTTGCTTACCGTACAATTGTTTCGTTTTTGAGCTTGGTGACTTACGAATGCATATTTTAAAATAATGTTATTGTTATTTAAGAAGACTGAAAGAGATAGTGGAGATGCATCAACTGAGCCTTCGACGAATCTCATTGTTTGTGTGTGTGTGTAATGATATACAGGTAGAATGAACAAACTATCAGCGAACTGTGTCCTTTTGTAGAAGGCGTTTTCAATAGTAAGTCCACATGTTGTCGAATGTTTTTTTAATGCTAGGCCGACATGTTGTCGAAGGTGTGTTCAATACTAGGCCCACAAGTTGTCGAAAGTGTGTTAAATACTAGGCCCACATGTTGTCGAAAGTGTGTTCAATACTAGGCCCACATGTTGTCGAAGGTGTGTTCAATGCTAGGCCGACATGTTGTCGAAGGTGTGTTCAATACTAGGCCCACATGTTGTCGAAAGTGTGTTCAATACTAGACCCACATGTTCTCGAAGGTGTGTTCAATACTAGGCCCACATGTTGTCGAAGGTGTGTTAAATACTAGGCCCACATGTTGTCGAAAGAGTGTTCAATACTAGGCCCACATGTTGTCGAAGGTGTGTTCAATGCTTGGCCGACATGTTGTCGAAGGTGTGTTCAATACTAGGCCCACATGTTGTCGAAAGTGTGTTCAATACTAGACCCACATGTTCTCGAAGGTGTGTTCAATACTAGGCCCACAAGTTGTCGAAGATGTGTTTAATGCTAGGCCCACATGTTGTCAAGGCGTGTTTAATGCTAGGCCCACGTGTTGTCGAATGTTTGTTTAATGCTAGGCCCGCAAGTTGTCGAAGATGTGTTCAATGATACACCCACATGCTGTCGAAGGTTGTGATGCATGTGCCACTTTCTTAAAGTAAGAGAACAACATCCCTGGCTTCATAGATTGACGCTTCATTTCTCAGACAATTTGCACGTAACACGTGACACTGTTTACCATTCTTCTGTTCGGTAAAGAACATTTTTTTCTTCCCTTAACAGGAATCCTTGACTGTAGGCTAAACATAGTAAATCAGGTTGCAAAAAGATATGCAGTCATCCAATCATTTTTTGAGCTATGATTCGCAGTTAACAGGGAGGTCAGCTGTCACCATTTATAAGACACAAACACACCCCAATAAAGACAAAGAGACACTTGATAAATCGTATTTTTGTACCAATTCTATGCTACCAGTGTCAATCATGGACTCTCAGCAAGGCACAAGAAAGAAAAACCATAGTATGAGAAATGAGATGTTTGAGAAAGGCTGGACAGATTGAGAAACGAAGTAATCAGACAGAAGGTGGGTGCAACACCGTCCATGGAGTACACAGAAAGGCAAAGAATTAAATGGTTCGGACACCTGATAAGAATGCAGCCAAAGTTACCAGCTCCTAGCATCTACAAAACCAGACATCGGGGTTGCAGAGCAAGAGGAACCACGTAACAGATTGATAGATGGTGTCAGGGAGACGCTGAAGAAAAACGGAATGACAACAACATCGGCAACAAAGCTGGCACACGATAGAAAACTACACCTTCCCACGACCTCTAACACCACAACTGGATAGATGATGACGAGGAACGTTAGATATTGCAAACTTCAGTATGTGTCTAGGATTTTCAGAACGATAGAACACCAGTCTTCAAATTACAATCACTTCTTGCATTAGAATCCTAACAAAAATGCTAATCTAACTCCTTTCAGCTCTGTAGTCACGCAATGACTTCCTCTCCTTATCAATGAAGATCATTACATGCTATTTTCTTCCTGCAAATTGCTGATTCTTGAACATGAACCACAATTACTGCTTAGTGTAACCACTTTCTTCTATGACCTTAGCAATATCATCTGGATAGTGTTCTGCAGCTTCAACGTCAGCACTATCAGCTTCAACATCTGAACTATCATCTTCAACATCTGCACTATAAAGTTTCCGTACCATCACTATCAGTCTCAGTACCACCACTATCAGTTTCAGTACCAACACTATCAGTTTCAGTACCAACACTATCAGTTTAAGAATCAGCACTATCAGTTTTAGCTTTAGCACTATCAGTTTCAGCATCTGCACTTACAGTTTAGCGTCAGCACTATCAGTTTCAGCATCATCAGTTTCAGCATCAGCACTATCAACAACATCACTATCAGTTCGATCCCCATCACAGCACCGGCCGTTACCCCGGGGAAGCAAACCCTTAGAAAAGGCAGGAGGAAGCAGACCCTTACATAAAATGCATGCTGAAGTCGGATGCACTGGGAGGTAATGATTAACAGGGACAAACGGGGGCATTCGTATTGCGGCGTTAGAGGTGAAATTCTTGGATCGCCGCAAGACGAGCTACTGCGAAAGCATTTGTCAAGAATGTTTTCATTAATCAAGAACGAAAGTCAGAGGCGCGAAGACGATCAGATACCGTCGTAGTTCTGACCATAAACGATGCCGACTAGCGATCCGCAGGAGTTGCTTCGATGACTCTGCGGGCAGCTTCCGGGAAACCAAAGTGTTTGGGTTCCGGGGGAAGTATGGTTGCAAAGCTGAAACTTAAAGGAATTGACGGAAGGGCACCACCAGGAGTGGAGCTTGCGGCTTAATTTGACTCAACACTGAAATGACTGACATGCCGAGACCACTTTTCTGGGGTCTAATATGGAACTGGTGCTGGATTTAGACCCTCAGAAATCTGGGGTTATGCCCTCTGTGGCTCGGTTGGTCTGCATCCAGTGTTTGATAAAGGAATTGACGGAAGAGCACTATCAGGAGTGGAGCCTGAGGCTAAAATTGACTAAACACGCCAATAGTGTAGAATGACTGTCAAAAGAGAGCACCTTCGTGGGGTCTAATAGTGAACATGTGCTGGTATTAGACCCACGGAAGACAGGTCAGTCTCCAAACCCCCAAATGAAAGAGCGCCTGCTACGGTAATCTGGTCTTCACCCTGCAGAAATCGCAGGCTCCAGAAACTGGGCCATTGACAAACTAAAAGCCCTCTATTGATACGGTCTGGCTAATATTGAACGGGTGCTGGAAATAGACCCTCTGAAGACAGGTCAGCTTTACCCTACAAATGACAATGCTCTGCTGCGGTAATCCTGCTAAGCCCGAGAGGAGCCGTAGACATTTTGGTTCACGTACTAGGCGGATAAGCCAACGGTTCGAGGTGAGGGATTACGGCCGAACGCCTCTAAGCCAAAAATCCCGCCCAAAAGCAGCCCAGCACGAATGCAAAGGGAGGCTTCGACATGGTGGGGACCTCGGGGTCACGCTCCAGCCCCGCCCGGTCAAGCCGCAGAATGAGGTCTCTGCCGTCCTCTGATAAAAGCGGGGGGAAGCTGCTCGATATTCACCCCATACGGCGATGAGGAATGAAATCATTTGTAGAAGACTTAGTTCTCGGTCAGGTTCCCTAAGCAGTAGATCAGCTACCTCACTGCGAACTGCTGAGACTCTTGACCCTTGCTTGGCTGATAAGCTACCATCTGAGGGATTACGGCCGAACGCCTCTAAGCCAGAATCCCGCCCAAAATCTCAGCACCGCTGAGATGGGAGGCTACGACATGGCTGGGGCTTGTGTCCCGGCCCGATCGAGCCGCAGGAATGCACCTGGTAAAATGCACTCCTTCCTCGCTCTTTGCATCTGTCTATCAGTCATTCCAATGGACGCAGAAGAGATGCAGTCCAGCGGACACTGCACCTCCTGTCCTATGGTGGCAAGCTCCCGGGTGGCGGGGAATGCTAGGCGTACCATCACTGCAGATGAGCCGAGAAAATAGAGCGAGCAAAAAGATACCTCACTCATGCATATGCTACGTTTCTGGCAGGACGTGACGATCCTGGGAAAAAGTCACACTGGACTCTCTTCCGGAATAGTACTAACTAGTACATAGTCCATCATATCATTGCCAAACGCTATAGACACGAGTAGGGAAGACTCGATAGTCCTGCAAGACAACTTCCCAAGAGAGACAACTCTGACCAAAAACAACTGCTGCCTTGCAGTTAGGCTGGGGACAGTCAAAGGCTAAGGAGGGCAACCCTACAGAAACGCCTGTTGAAATCGGATGCACTGAGCCACTGGCTAACAAATTAAATCAGTGCAACGTAAATATCGCTGTAAACAGCGTATGATGAAGAAGAAGAAGATGCACTGGGCCGACAGGCGCAAAACAAAAACCACAGTGTAACGCACACACGCCTTGGGGAATAGATAAATAAGGCGAACGCAAAAAAAAAAAAAAAAAAAAAAAATCACTATCAGTTTCAGCGTCAGCAATATCAGTTTCAGCATCAGCACTATCAGCTTCAGCGTCAGCACTATCAACAACCTCACTATCAGTTTCAGTATCATCACTATCAGCTTCAGCGTCAGCACTATCAACAACATCACTATCAGTTTCAGCACCATCACTATCAATTACATCATTACCAGGTTCAGCAACATCACTATCAGCACCAGCACTATCAGCACCAGCACTATCAGCACCAGCCCTATCAGCACCAGCACTATCAGCACCAGCACTATCAGCACCAGCACTATCAGCACCAGCCCTATCAGCACCAGCACTATCAGCACCAGCACTATCAGCACCAGCACTATCAGTTCCAATATCAGCACTAACAGCTTATCCTTGCACTTTCAAGCTGCGGAACTAGTGCGGCGGGAATATGACACCCGTCGCCTCCGATGTCTTTTTTAATTCTGTGCAGAGTCAGCTGCAGAGAGCGTTGGGCTAAGATGCATAGATGCCTTTCATGATGATCAAACCGTGATCCCTGTAGTTGTGAGCGATACGTAGGTGGAGCCAAGCAGAGCACACCCATCTTGAGGACCCCGCTTTACTTTTATTAGCACGCTCGAGATGCAAGGAAATCTCTTGCAACACGCCACCTGAAGCCTTTTTTATGGCGCACTCATTAACAACAATATCCTGATCAGTCAATTACGATTTGTAAATGAATATTTAGTTATTGTACAAAATGTTATTATTTTGTTATACACAGAATAGGTTCCCCTTCGATCACATCACTCGATATTTTAGAATACAGAATAGACCGACCTTTCATAATTTGTACGTTGTAGCATTAATTGCAATTTATGTAATAATTATTATTTCTTTAGTAGGGGACGGCGTCTGCTAGTGGTTAAGTGACACTGCTCACAACCCTGAGGTGCTGGTTTCGATCCCCATCATAGCACCGGCCGTTACCCCAGGAAGCAAACTCTTAAAAAATACAGGAGGAAGCAGACCCTTACACAAAATGCACGCCAAAGTCGGATGCACTGGGCCGACAGGCGTAAAATAAACACCCTAGTGCAACTTACACCGACTTGGGGAATGGAGATATAAGGTGAACGCAACCAAAAAACAAAAAAAATTGTTTAGCAAATTTAGGCTGTTGATTGCATTATACAAGGTAAGCAAGAATATTAGCCTCTACTTAACTTAATCTGGGTGATGATTGTTGTGTTATTCTATCTAGTGACTTTCTATGGAAGTAAGCATTACTTTCACAGCTGTGTAGTCTACATGTTAATTGTTTCAGTTAAGTATGTTAAACATAGTTCAGCATTGTAGTTATATTTGTACCTCAGTTTATTATTTGTAGTTTAGTATTTGCATTGGTAGCATCGTTGAGCTGAGTTTCGCAAGCCATAAGATACTGGCTACGGAAAAGCGTGGGTATAGCGAAGCACCGCCATGCAATAGGGTCACTTCTGGTAGTTATGGTCTAGATACGAGTATGTTCCATTTGACATGTGCACCTTTATGGCAAGTCTCTAAGCAACTGGTTACTTAAGTTGCGTTACATAATTGGATGAAAAAGACGCATCTCATTAATATTAAAGGAACAAGAAGACATACAATTTTAATGTAATACAATTGTAGATAATGCCTCTATGGATGAGGTGTTCAAGATTTCATTTACAAGTTCTCAGCTTTTATCTGGTATAATGACCAGTTCACTTCTTCGTTGCCATTAAGTTCCTAAATTTAACAGTAAGGTAGACATTTGCAAATGAGTGAGTCAGTTGTGTAGATTCCAGGACCAAATCTTTAATTAGTAAAGAATATCCCAACTTTTGGTCAACTAACTCTAAATGTTGGTGTAATGATTAACATAACACTATATTTTGAAGTAAAAATGAAGTCAACCTTTGATCACATAATTCTATAATTTAGAATTAAGAATAGGTCCGCTTGTAATAAAATAACTGGATATGTGGCAGTAAAGATATTGACAAATGTAAATATTTGTGAGAAAATTAAATTTCATGTATTTCGATATTTTGGAGTTCAGAATAGGTTCACCTTCCAACACATTATTCGATATTTGGGGGAAAGAATAGGTTCGCCTTCCATCACATCATTCGATCTTACATAATTTAAATTCTATATTTTAAAATAAACGATATGTATACATTTTGTTTTTTAACTCGATATTTAGAAGCAAAAAAAAAAAAAAAGGACGACATCTTCTATTTTCGATTTATTCGATGATATTAAATTAAGAACCTAGTTACTTTCTTCAAGAAATGCACTTTTTCTAGTACATATTGATTATATATATCTCAATATCTTACAATGAAGAATTTGGAAACTATGCTCGGTAAAATTTGTAAAACAAATGGCTACACAAAGCGTCGATGGGATATGAGCGCGGGAAGATTATCTGATGGTTAAGTGCTTGCAAGGGAGTCATGTGCACTGATCGGCCCTTGTTTTTTAAGAGCTGAAAACAGGAAAGAAAAATAAAATGAAATCTGGACTCTAGGGCAGACTGTTCTCTTCTAACCTGTAGTGACTCAGCGAGTTGGCGTTATCTGGCGACGATGTCAGAATCGGAGTCTCCATGTTTTGTTTTGCGGTTAACACAGATAAGACCCACAGTTAGGAAATTGGCTAGGGTAATTTGGAGCGAGTTAGGGCATTTCAATCATTTTATCATATTGAATTGAAGACGAGGTGGTAGATGGATAGAGGATGTGACATCAGGTTACAATATGATAAGCAAGCAATTGACTTAAGAGATGAACAATCTTCTATCCCATGACGCTAAGGCTAAACTGAACGGGAAAAAAAATGACATTAAAATGAAGAAAGTAAATTTAGTCTGACGCATTGATGTAAAAAAAAAGAACAACCGATCTACACATGTCTTTAATACAAATGTACAATTACGTATTTCGTTTGTTGTTTGTTCCATATTTTACATTCGATCACAGTTGATCATCGCGTGACATATTCTTGTCAGAAAGTAGTGTCCATCATGGCGGCTCTGTTTGTTTATCGGTTTAGCCGAGTCGGCCCGCGTCATACAATAACAGCCCTCAGACTGCTCGTAATGTCATCTTCGTCGGCGTTGACCTCTTTTCCTCCAACCAGGAACCATACTCCCCATTAAAACTCACTCCACACTGTTATGTCTCTGTACATGCGCAAATATATGTTGTTAACTTGCAATTTTCCTTAGAAGCAAATCTTCTGTAATAAGCAGTTATTGCACAATTTATTTATTTCTATTTTTGTCTATCCATTATATTTTCAGAATTCTTCCGTAAAGCTGTGGAACTTTTTTTCAATTGATTTATTTAATGTCCATGTCTCATAACCATATGTCGCCACTGGGACAATGCTTGTCCTGATCAGTGGAATATGTGTCTGCTTGCATGTGCATTGCCACCCAATTGTCATCTGAATTAGTTTGTTTGTTGAAATTGCATGTCTTCTTTCGACTTCAGTTTGGCAGTCTTCAGAATCATTGACGGTAGATCCTAGATATTGAAAATCCATTACATCTCCTGGGTCGTGTTGTGTTTCTTTTGTTGATACAATTAGTTTTTCTAGCTCCTCTTGGCTCGCCGATATAAGGATTGGGTGATTTAAATACCCGACAGAAAGTACACAAATGAAATTAATCTACGAGGTGTGTTCAAAAAGTATTCGACACAAAATGTCGGAAAAATTTAATTACTCATCTCAAGGTTTAAACGCCTAATCACCTTCAAAGTACTCTCCTTGGGACTCCCCACACATCTCCCAGGGACTCCCCACACCTCTCCCAGGGACTCTCCACACCTCTCCCAGGGACTCCCCACACCTCTCCCAGGGACTACCGACACCTCTCCCAGGGACTTCCCACACCTCTCCCAGGGACTCCCCACACCTCTCCCAGGGACTCCCCACACCTCTCCCAGGAACTCCCCACCCCTCTCCCAGGAACTCCCGACACCTCTCCCAGGGACTCCCCACACCTCTCCCAGTGACACCCCACACCTCTCCCAGGGACTCCCCACACCTCTCCCAGGGACTCCCCACACCTCTCCCAGGGACTCCCCATCCCTCTCCCAGTGGTCCTGCCGTTTTTAGAAGCGTTTCTATAAGGCCTCTTTGGGAATCTAGTACATCTGGGCCGTCACATTCATCATAATGTCTTCTCGTGATTCAAGTCGGATCCTTTTCATCGGAATCTTCATCCCGGGGAACAGCCAAACATCGCACTGAGCCGTTCCGGGAGAATGAGAAGCCTGAAGAACCATAGGAATGTTGTGTTTGGACAAGAAAGTCTGAATAAGAAGCGAAGAATGTATGAGTGCGTTGTCGTGATGGAACTGCTAAGTCCCCGTTGTCCACAGGTCCGATAGTTTGAGTCGAACAGAGTTACAAAGGAGGCAGATGACCCCCCGGAAGTACTCTTTGGTCATTTTTATTTACCTTGTGGTACGTACTCGTGATGCACAATCCTACGGGAATAAAAGAAAACAGTTAACGTGACTTTGACATTAATGCGCGATTTCATGGTCGTATCAATAAACCCACGACCAATCACCAGTGATCACAGTGTTCAGAAAGTAGGAATCGCCGTTTGGGGAGTCTAGCATGTCCTGTGAGACTTTCAGTCGGATTTTGCTTCTGCTCCATCGTTAGCAGCATCGGCACCACTATCGTGGACACTCTCCGCATAGCCAAATCCACGCTCAAAATAGAACCAACGGTTTTTCCCACCTCACCCACAAGGTTTCTGACTGGAATACGACGGTTCTGTAAGACGTGTTGAGGGCTTCCGAAACGTGATCCGCTCTCCTACGTGAGCGGTAATCTTTGAAGCGATTGTACCACTCTTTAATTTGCTCCTGGCATCGTCATCGAAAGCTTGTTGAATCTTCCGAATGGTTTCCACTTTGGTATTGACTAGCTTCTGGCAACATTTGATGCAACGCAGCTGCTCAAGTCTTTCCGTCATTTCGTGGTGAATGAAAACCCGACGTGTGCTCACTGCACTCAACACTGATACGCAGACTGCCAACGACTGACGTAATCTGCTGGCAGGAAAAAATGCACGTATGCGCATGGCGGTCCCCTATACCTTCCAGTCGAATGACAGCACCAAAGCTTCATTTATTTCCACGGAAACAAAATTAAGGTCGGTTACTTTTTGAACACACCTCATAGTTTAACCAAGAGAATATGCCACATGAATTATTTTTTTCTTAAATACTCATAAATTAAGTAAACTACACAAAATTAATGTTAAGAAGCAAGTACAACACATGATCGGATACAGGCTTCATGAAAACGGATTAGTCGTAGTGGTAGCCATAGGATTCATTTCGAGCAGAGTTTAATGAAAATGTGAGGCTTCAAAGACCACTTGGCAGAGTGGTTAGGATATTTTTGCTAGTCTAAAGACACGGATTTACTCTGTAGCTGCTGCTCATGATGGCTTGAGTTTTATATCGGTAGCAGGTTACAGAGGCTCTTCCTACACCCCGATACAAACTTTAGAAAGTGAACCGGAGTACTCATGGCTGTAGTACAACGTTTGGCTTCTTAGTACGTTCACCACTAATAACAGTGTCGATCCCCACCTGTTTTGTCAGGCTGCTGCGATTCAGCCTGTTTTAAAGAGCACAAACGAGGACATGAGGTTGGGTCTGGACCAGTATGTTTCATCTGACCATGATTACTCTTTGGTTCCATTTTGTATGGTGACAAAAGTATGGCGAACATAAGCTCCGGCGACGGTCCACCCGAATAGCATCATCAATGTTGGCGATGGCATCTTCTGACACAACAATATGCGCCTGACTTGGTCTCGGTAGATCGTTCGTTAACTCATGTCCTTCTTTAAACTTCGTTGTCCAGTTCTTCACTGTTGTCTTCGACATACTTTTGTCACTATACAATGCCTGCATTCTGCGATAAATGTCAGCTGGTAGACATCCTTCAACTGTTAAAAACCGAATCACAGCTCGCTGATCAACTCTAGACGGATTCCGTATCACACCCGCCATGTTTTCAACGATCTCCTGAGAAAACTATGAGTCGGAGGATAATGATATTTTGCAAACTTGACGGTTGGTATGTGCTGTTTACATCAAAAGTGACGCTATTATGCGCATCGTACGTATGTTCACTTGGTGTAGTTAGGTCCGGTTTCATTTGAACAAGCCTCGTATCTAACATCTCAGTCGACCAAGTGTACACCCCAACTGCAAAGAAATAGGAGGAAGAACACGACGATTTCTATGACCAGCTAATCGATGCACTCCAAGAGTGCGGAACCCACTACATAGTTGTCATTGGAGACTTCAACGCCCGAATTGAACAAGAAGAACGGTGAAAGACACATCGGACCACGCTCCGCAGAAAGACGAAACGAGATGGGGGGAGGGGGGGGGAGGGGAACTGACAACCTTCTGCGAGACACAATACAATAGTTTCGTCGAAAAGCTATGTCTGGAACTATGGACACATGTCAGCTCAAACGGTCAGCACCGCCACAAACTAGACCACATGTCAGCTCAAACGGTCAGCACCGCCACAAACTAGACCACATGTCAGCTCAAACGGTCAGCACCGCCACAAACTAGACCACATACTTTCCAACCGTAGAAAATTCAAGCACGTTGGAGTAGACAAACCTTTTGTCACTGGTGCATGCAGTTTCAGCTTCGACCTAAACGAGGCACGAAAGAACCAATATGCAGATAGAAAGTGTCATCGGCGGCTTGTACACGAACTTCTTTATGCCATCGCTTCCTCACTCCACCTCTTCAACGAACTCATCTACACTTTCTTCACTACTCCCATCATTCCTGATTTGCGAGCCGCCATATTCGACTCAGTGGTCCTACCAGCGCAATGCTTTGAATGTGGAACCTGGTCTCTGACAAAAGCCATGGAGAGGCAGCTAAGGACAACACATGCTTCGCTCGAGCGCCGTCTCGTGTGTCTATCACTTAGGCAACACCGCCAGATGGCTTACACAACAGTAACATCCGGGCATTGTCACACGTCAAGAATGTCATCCATTATATCAACAACTCCAAGCACTGCAGGGCTGGCCATGTAGTGAGAAGGAAAGATGTACGCCGCAGCACAGCAACAACTCTGTGGCAAAAAAGATCTCCTGGCAGACCCCTCCACTAGACGGCAAGATTCGCTCGAGTTGCCAACCACTGGCGATCCTGAAACAAACAAGTAAGCCATCCACTAAACAACCCGTGCCTGAGACAAAATCGACTGGAAACCGAGATGAGACCAGCACAAAACCAAACAAACATTGCACTTATCGAGTCTAGCCCGCTGAGCAGAAACATACAGCCAGTTACTACCGACTCGCACAAGAGTTGGGACCTTCATAAGAGCTAACGCCCTTGTAGATGTACAGTTCTTCTTCTTCTTCTTCTTCTTCTTCTTCTTCTTCTTCTTCTTCTTCTTCTTCTTCTTCGTACGTTGTCAAACGTCAACCTGTATTTTTTCGAAAAAAGCAGCGGTCATCCTGAGGCTGTCGACACTGCCATAGAGCTTGTCTAGTGTTGCCACTGGTGATGGCCACATCTGCTTTCTCTGGTTCTCGTATGTCGGACAGTTTTACAGTAGATGTTCAGCGATCATTTTCCCGGTACCACAAGTGCATTCGTCAGTGCCACCTATCTTCAGTTTATTGAATAGGTGGTACCTCAGTCAGTTGTGGCCTGTGCGGAGTCTGAAGACCACGACCTGCTCTCTTCTGTTCAACTGGTAATAGGCATCGTTTTTTGTGTAGCCAGTATGTTCTGTTTCCCATTTCGCAATGTATCTGGCCCTAATAAGCTTTAAGAACTCTTCGTAGGTCACACTAGAATATGGTTGTGGTAGTCTTGCACCTTCTTTTGCCAGTCTGTCTGCCTCCTCGTTGCCTTGGATGTTACAGTGGGATGGAACCCACTGTACCACTACTCTTTTTGGTGCGGACTGCTGGCATAGTTGACAGAGTACTGCTCTTAAATCATTAAGTTCAGTATTTTTCTGGCTTTTTAGTGCTGTGACTACGGCCAGGGCATCTGTAAACAGGACTATCTGGCTTTGATTGCTTTCGCCTGTCAGCATTGCTTCTACTGCAGCCCTCAGTGCCTCTGCCTCCGCTCTGAAATTGCTTGAGAATTTTCCAGTTGCCACTGACAGTGTTATTTTTCTACCATTTGGTAGGCTCAGGAATACCCCAGCCCCTTCGTTCTGTGTTGTGTTTGTTACAGAGCTGTCGGTGTATGCATGGGTCTAGTCCATGCTTGGGTAGTTTTTCGTTAAATGCCTCAGGGTTGTGTCTTTTCTTAGTTTTTCAGTCTGGCTGTTCTTGTTTCCAATATCTGGTATATTTTCTACCACCTCCGGAATGATATGCTGCTTCCAGGTAGGTTTGCGTACAGTAGTGTTGTTAATGTGTTCATAGAGTCTTCGCTCATCTTTGCTTTGGCTATTTCTGCAAAGTTTCTCCGCTTTAGTCTCCCATTTCCAAATCTATTTAGTCTCTGATGCATTGGATGGTCTGTCAGTCTTCTGAGTTTCTCTGCTTGCTGCTGGGCTCTGCAGTCTCTTCTGTCGGTCATGGATTGCAGATTTGTAATCTTTTCGAGTTCTACAATTGGCGTTGACTTCATGCCTCCTGTTATAACTCTCATGGTTTGATTTTGAAGCTTGCTAATTTTATCAAAGTTTGCCTTTGCATCTGTTGTCCATGCCGCAATGCGATACTCGAGAACTGGTCTCACTCTTCCAGTGTACAGTTTCTTTAGTATACTTTCGACTGCTCCCCAGCTTGTGCCTGCAAGTTTCCTCATGATTGCCATTCTTTCTCTGGCTCTCATTCGGTTTCTCTCGATCTGACTTTTCCATGTCATGCGCCAATCAAATGTGACTCCCATGTAGTTTGGGTTGTCGTTTGGCGGCAGGTATTTGCCGTTCAGATGTTCTGGAGTTTATTTGAAAGGATGCACAGTTCAACTAAGACTACGATCTAACTCGTTGTCTCTGCTATTCTCTCTAGGCTGTCGTAATCTAGGATGAATCTGTAACCCTCTCCGGGCTGATGAGGAATCCTGGACTGACAAACTCATCATGTAAACTCATGCACCACAAAAGACCTATGCTTTGGAACATGTCTCATACAATGAGATCTGCGCAGTGAAGACCCATTGCTGCTGTAGGAAGGAAATGGTAGAAGAATGACACAAAAGAAAGCAACTTCAGTATCAGACAATTGAAACCAATGAAAACATAAATACATTTACTTCCATAGTTACATGATTCTCCGTATTCTTTGATTCCTCTGTTTACCAACTTGTTTACTCACAAAGAAAATGCTCCCCTCCTATACCCTGTAACTTTGATTCTTCATCTTATGATTGGATGAAAACCAGGTAAATAGGACAATCATGTGACAAAACACACAGATGTATGGATATTCCTGCGCTGAAATTGCGTCTTCCAATTTTTCCTAAGCTGTAACAAGTCTATAACACAATTAATCTGCGTTTGAGCAACCAAAACAGTTCAGTGTCTTAAATTGTACGTATTTTAATAGGCATTTCTCTATGAGTGCTTTTCTTAACCTGTCTGCAACGCACCAGGACAGCGTAACCCTTCGAATGGGTCCTTCTGACTGCACGACGTGTGATATCCTGCAAATGTATTTCGTATCGTCAGGTTATCACTGGGGCTAAATAATCAGGCAATCTCCCCAATCAAGACGAAGTGCATACATGATAGTAGAGCTGAGCAAAGGCTGCTCGTAAGCAATGCAGTTGTTTCCTGGTTTCTATTCCTGTGTCGCGCACAACGCACAAAGACAAACTAAGGCTGTAGACAGGGCTAGATCACGAGCCAGGTAGCAGTTAACTGTCACGACGCAGGTAGCGGTTACCTGTTTCTTTGACAGGAGAGGGGAAGAGGAGACTAAAAATCGGGGCAGACAAAACATACTAATCAGACATGATGGTCAGGCTCAGATAAATAAACTGACCCACCTCCCTTCCACGCAGGTCTCCTCTGCAGCGAACAGTTTTTATGGCAGCCAGGCTAACGACGTAGGGGATCGACGTGATCCCCATAGTATTTAGCGACATGTAGATGATGCCAATCATAGCACAACCACCTGGAAGAACCAGATTTACTTTCATCAGCGCGCTCGGGATGTGAGGAAAGCTACTGCAACCCGACACTTTACTTCCTTTTCAGGACGCACAAAAGAGTAAGCTTACTCGATGTGGACATTCACAACAACAACAGCTATGAGGGGAGAGAGTGTTGAATTGAATTAATCCGCTACATAAGTGAAGCACTTCATAACTTTGATGAAGTTAAAGGACGCGATAAGCAGGATAATACAATATGGGGCAATCTGGTCATCAGATGATTTCTTCAGTCGAGAATGCTCAGGGACAGCTGAAATGGTCGTAAAATGCTTCATGTCTCAATAATGAGGAAAGAAAACGAGAAGATTCACAGGCCTTCCGCTTCCTTACAGGAAGAATGTACCGATGCATCTTGAGTGATCCTGCAGTGATTGTTTCTGTACACGTAAGTCGAGGTGTAATGAGACGAGGTGTTCCATTCTTTTCCTCACTCTCTTCCTAAGAAGGTCAAACATCCATTTACAACTAGGTCGACTGAAACGTCTCGATAACGCAGATCGAACCCGATGGCTCTACCGTGAGGAACTCGGAGCCTACCACTATGACACTCAGGCGCTCATTGTTTTATATAGCCATTGCTTTGACATGAGGTTTCGAACTCTCCCCGCTCGTGGTAAACACGAGCAACATAATTATCCTCTAATGCAGTGTTTCCCACCCTTTAAACACTCGCGGGCCGGTAGAAACAAGAAAAGGAATTTCCAGACATGTTAAAATATGAACAATGTTTCATGGACCGCTCAGACAGAAAACATGTAAATAGTATTGTGTGTATTATTTGTTAAATCTAATCTTATAAAATGAAAATTCTAAAGCTATTTAAAATAACTAGAATTCGAGCAGTGAGGGGTTCATCAGCAAATTCCTTTTTTCGTGGACCGGCAGGAAATTTATGCAGCGGTCCACGGACTGGTGGTTAGGAAACCTTGCTCTAATTGATCAGATATGTCGGAATAACTTTCAGCAGCGGAGGCGGAAAGAAACGAAAGATAAACTGGTTTTGACACCTTGTGACGATACTTAACAAACAACCCGATTTCACGGGAGTCATATATGTCGTCTTTCCCATTCATAGTAGCATGAGGTCGCCACTAAAATGTGCTTTTGTGCAGTAAGACTGAGCCAAAGTTGTTGCAGTTGTTGTTTCTAAGGCACGTTTTTTTTAAAAAGGGATTGAGAATATAGAATGTTTACTCTTTCGCACGCCTTGATAAGGACGTTAAGGGGGGGGGGGAGGGGGGGGGGGAGTGTAGCAGTAGCATTCCTCCCATCGCGATCGTGCTGCTAAAGGTGGGCCGGGGGTCCTGCAGGCTGTTGTGCTATGTTTGGCCTCATCATCGTGACGCTCACTACTGCGGGGATCACGTCCATCCGCACCTTATTAGGCAGACTGCACGAAACAGCCTATTTCTAGGGATAACTATTTAAGTGATGTGAGGTCTTGGTCAGTATAGTTCAACTGAACTGACTAACATTGCATGAACAGTATGTTTTAATTGACCAGACGATAGTGTCCACTCTCCTTACTCTATAGGATGGACTACAAGTTCCATTCACATCCCATCTTAGACGACATTAACGACAAGATGGTATGGTGCAGACCTTTTTTCTGTCTTTTCATGAAAAATCCATATGGCACACGCAAGAATATGGCATTGATATCAACTACTTACAATGGGAACGACACGTAGAAATATGACATTGATATCAACTACTTACAATGGAAACGACGCGTAGAAATATGACATTGATATCAACTACTTACAATGAAAACGACACGTAGAAATATGACATTGATATCAACTACTTACAATGGAAACGACACGTAGAAATATGGCATTCTAGGGATTCTAAGGATAAGTACTTTATCAACTACGAACGATGAGAAGGTCACGTAGAAATATGACATTCATAGAAACTGTACACGATAAAAAGAACGCATGGATACAATTTGCGCGTTTTCGATAACAAGTTGATAATCTGCTTCTTTTGTGGACAGTAAATGGAAGAAAAAGAAAAAGTAAATTAGGCGTAAATTAACAAAAACATTTGGCAGTGTGCAATTTCAACGGCGAACCATTATTTAAAAAATTCCGTGAAATTTGTAAGCTGGATATAAAACGGTAATAACATATTTATGATTAGTTCAGTAAGGAGAGAAAACACAAGCCTGGTTAATAGTAGATAGTGGAGCTGAACGGTTCTAGGGATAAGTACTTTATCAGCACTTGGAACATACACAAACACACCCCACACACACACAGAGACATATATATATATATATATATATATATATATATATATATATATATATATATATATATATATATATATATATATATATATAATATAATATAATATAAAGCAAATTATACCTAAAAGAAAAAACAAAGACCAGATTCAGAACCAGTCCACCCAAATGACAACCTAGGTCAACGAAAGAGGTGTACTCTGATATGCAGCCAATCAATGATCAAACCAATATCACACAGGTGAACATGGGTAGCCAAACAAAGGTGACATGGGCATTTCAACTAAACAATGGTAGCCTTTTTCATGAAACCAAACAATACTGCGATCGTTTCGCTAAGGTACCCATACGTTTCGGAATGTCGTAGATTCTGTGTCAATGAGCAAGTACAGATATGGTGCTATTACTGACGATAGATGGACGAGAATGATGTATTTCTTGTGGCCATACAACTACAACTGATTTCGTGGCAATTTTTCAACGAGTCGGAGAGGTGTTCTGCACCACGCCTTTTGATCATCATAGTACTCCAGTGCGAAGGACAGGCACATATTCAAGCATCTTCAGGCTACTTGGAACCAGGCAACCTTGTATGATTGAATACCAAAATTCAAGTATTCAAGTAAGTAGTAAATTTATAACTGGACATTAACTCGATGTTCCCATCTAAGAAACCTAAATAAATTAGAATAAGACACTCAAACTAGCCTCAATGACAGATCGTCAACTCATGTTCAGGCTCGAACCCTTGCCGTTAGTCATGGGACAGGATACACATGACTTCACGCTGTATCTACTGCCAATGTGCCTTCCTCAAACTGGTTTTAATCACAAAACTGAAGCATTATGTTGTTGTCCATGCCGCACATTAATTAACCTTGTTTAAACTCCGTTTCTTTTAATTTGATCACGTGTCCAAATAGAGATGGAATCATCAGCAACAAATCAACAATAGTTGTAAAAAATTAATCTTACCGGATCGCTCATCTTGAACCAGATGGATAAAAGAACGCGCCTGAAAAGTAAGTAATCTTCAAAAGTTATTATCACAGCCTTGAACACAACCTACAAGTGCTTTACCGATCGCGTACTCTAGAGCAAGGCGGTGACCCTCGAAATTATGACCCCAAGTGGTATAATAATAATGTTCGTATTGGTGTCAAAGTCCTGTTGCGTTAATCGAAAACTACCATGTCCAACTGCCGAGACTGTGTTCATGCGTAGCATGTCGACCGAAATCCCTACAGACTCCCCAGGTGGAGCCGTGTATTCCGCAGCCTTGGGATGAGGGCCGCGAGGAGTGTGTTAGACCAATGTTTGTGTCAAGCTGTCCGTGTCTGTCCGTGTCAAACTCCGTTTCCACGTGTCCCGCTGCCGAGGCTTCTGACTGTGTCCACCTGTTGGTTAGAGTGACCCTTGCTGTGTTGAAAATACGAGGTTGGGAGCGTTATCGTGTAACCTCCGGTGGAGGGAGGGGCGGACAGAAGGAATTCGGCTTCAGTCCGAGCAGAAATGTCCTCGAAAAGTTATAATCTGGACCGAATTCTGGTGAAACGTTGAACTCCGTCATGGACTGGTTTCCCACGGCTTGAGCCAGGCATGGAATGCAGCCAAATGTAACATAACAAACAGGATAACCGATCGAAAGCGCATCAATTCCACAGAATAAAGTCCTTGATACCACGTGGTGAAGGAGTTGTGAAATATAATCCTGACAGGAAGCACCAAACATCGGAAAACATAGACACAAACACCGGAGAGAGTTGAGAGCGCAGCCATTAAGGCGCGGTCATCTTACTTTTACTAAGTGGGGTTCCCAGGTGCGTTATTAAAGTGTCACTGACATTAAAACATTATGCTTAAATAGAGATGTTTTTGCACCAATATTTATATTTACAAGTCGGCAATGGATCATCTCAATAAAATAATATTTAAATAAGGTCGCACTAACTAGAAAATGGTGCACACCTGTTCTAAATCAGAGGTTGGCAGCCTGTATCAGGTCAAGGATAAGAGAAACATTCACAAGTCTTGTGACTGGTAGTAAGTTATACACTTTTGGAAGCATTTGAAAAAACAATTTCCTAGAAAATGAATAATTCAATATGAATTGACCAGCAGCTTATTTGTTATTAGTTGAATATGGTCGGTGTCGAGCTTCATCAACAACTCTTTGAGAAAGATTCTGAGCCAACAGTTGTTCGACAATCTCCATAGTTCAAGTCGAACTTTGGTCAATCATTAAATTGTGTTCCGAAGCCACATCTACACCCATGTAGCCACTTTCATCCTGTACAGGTCGTCTACATTTCATATTCATGAAGATGAGATCAAGCTGGTTTTGACTTTCATGAACCTTGATATATCCATGTTGCGTTATGAATTCTCTTGTGTGGGAACATGCTTCTCCGATAACTTGTTTGTTTCTAGCGCATACATTAGCAAATATATCACAATTCATTACTTCGAAACCATTTTCCTCACAATCTCTTTGTACAATCCATTATTCTCTCCGTTTTTGTCATCACGGTTTCCCATCACGGCGCTCAGTCACGGACAGCATTTACACCACGCTAAGCGATTCCGCCTGTCCCTAAATGAACATGTAGTCCGATTTCCAAGGGCCATCCATGTCCACCAATTCTTGAAGAAGGTCCTAGAGATTAGCTGTGGTATGCAAGCTATTCCTACAATGTTCCGCTTTCGAGGCCACCCAAGTACCTCCAGTCTGGGCCAAACAGGAATGACTTTGCCCTGACTGCGTGCAGCCTGGAACCAAGCTTTTCATAGTGGAGACGGTCGATTGGCGGATTACTACTACTACTACTACTACTACTACTACTACTACTACTACTACTACTATAATTACTACTACTACTACTACTACTACTACTACTACTACTACTACTGTTGCTGCTACTACTGCTACTCTCATCACTTTTGTTATATGTCCTGGCTTCGACTCATACAATAGAATTTGTCATTTGTTGTATACATTTTCTCAAACTAATTCTTCTTTCTCGTTAGTTGGAGAATAACATTGTATGAGGTTAAATTTTGGAATTTTAATTTGATTTTAAAGAATGCCTCCATCAGTTTTGGAATAGCTTCATGCTGCTCTTAACTTCTGCCACAAACACTTTCCTTGTAGAAACATCCTTCAGTTTAACTGTGCCATATTTGAATTACTTTGCTACTTTTATACCTGTAGTTCAGACATTGATATTCATTATAGCTACCCCTAGATGATGATCACTCCCAACATCTGTACTTCTTCTGTCTATGACATCTTGTAGGGAATTCGTCTCTACCTGCTATTGATAATTAAGAGATATGTCTGGTTATTTTCCCGACATTTAGAACATTCCATGTAAGTCTATGGACATTCTTTTTAAACGGAAGAGTGCCCAATCTACCATCACCACCACCACCACCACCATCACCACCACCACCACCACCACCACCACCACCATCATCACCACCACCACCACCACCACCACCACCACCCCCACCACCACTAAGTTGTTTAAGGTTCTAAAGCTGATCAGCTGCTTATCCCTTCCCCTTATCTCGCCATCACTCAGCATATAATGTCCTTTCCAACTTTCCAATTGACGTCTATATTGCTTTCGTGAACTCATGTCTCAGTATTGTTTCCTTTTCTTTTTGTAGCTACTACTAGAATTCTTCATTTGCCTCTTCATCACTGTTGCTTGCTGGTGCACAGTATTGTATTATAGTGATGTTGGTGCACAGTATTGTGCTATAGTGATGTTGGTAAATGTTCATGGTAGTCTAGCTCTTATTAGTCTGTTGTTCATTGTTCTCAGTTCCAATAATGTTCTCTCCATTCCAACAACGTTCTCTCCATTCCAACAACGGTCTCTCCATTCCAACAACAGTCTCTCCATTCCAACAACGGTCTCTCCATTCCAACAACAGTCTCTCCATTCCAACAACGTTCTCTCCATTCCAACAATGTTCTCTCCATTCCAACAACGTTCTCTCCATTCCAACAACGGTCTCTCCATTCCAACAACAGTCTCTCCATTCCAACAACGGTCTCTCCATTCCAACAACAGTCTCTCCATTCCAACAATGTTCTCTCCATTCCAACAATGTTCTCTCCATTCCAACAACGGTCTCTCCATTCCAACAACGGTCTCTCCATTCCAACAACGGTCTCTCCATTCCAACAACAGTCTCTCCATTCCAACAACGGTCTCTCCATTCCAACAACAGTCTCTCCATTCCAACAATGTTCTCTCCATTCCAACAACAGTCTCTCCATTCCAACAATGTTCTCTCCATTCCAACAACAGTCTCTCCATTCCAACAACAGTCTCTCCATTCCAACAATGTTCTCTCCATTCCAACAACAGTCTCTCCATTCCAACAACGGTCTCTCCATTCCAACAACAGTCTCTCCATTCGAACAACAGTCTCTCCATTCCAACAATGTTCTCTCCATTCCAACAACAGTCTCTCCATTCCAACAACAGTCTCTCCATTCCAACAATGTTCTCTCCATTCCAACAACAGTCTCTCCATTCCAACAACGGTCTCTCCATTCCAACAACAGTCTCTCCATTCCAACAACAGTCTCTCCATTCCAACAACGTTCTCTCCATTCCAACAATGTTCTCTCCATTCCAACAACAGTCTCTCCATTCCAACAATGTTCTCTCCATTCCAACAACAGTCTCTCCATTCCAACAACAGTCTCTCCATTCCAACAATGTTCTCTCCATTCCAACAACAGTCTCTCCATTCCAACAATGTTCCCTCCATTCCATTCGCTATAATAATGGCAACGGTTTGGCTGGAACGCATCATTTGCCCCGTTGAAGGCCTTCTTCCAAAAGTGACAGCTCGTTTGATTTATGTTTTTTGTAACAAGAAGTCGTTTATGGGACAGTGGAGCTGTGGTCTCGCGGTATAATTTCCGCCTTGGCTGCCGGAGATCATGGGTTCGAATCACTGTGGAGACCGGGATTTTTTTAAAGTGGATCTTCTGGTAATAGTTCCCATGATCTTCTGGTGATGAGATCGGGATCCCGTATTCAGTGTTGAGCACGTTAAAAATCGTTAACACTTACAAATCGAAAAAAGTAAGCTTAATGGTCGCTGCAAGGACAAAAATTCAAAACTCATGTTAAAAATCTATCCACATTATTTGTACCTTCCCCCAGGCCTAGTAAGAGGAAAGAAATTTAAAATATATACTACGTTTAGCCTTCGCTTCCTAGCAACAGACATTAACATGCCTGTTTGAATACCAGGATACCAAGTTTTAAAAGGGGCTGTTCCCACATTCAACCTTCCACTTGTCTAATCCGGACTTTGAACCAGCCATGGTGAAGTTGCTCTCCAGTCTATCCAGCTGGGTACTTGCTATATAGTGTTAAGTCATATGTGAAAAGATTCTATCTCTCACTTGACAAAATAATTGACCATCTACATTTAAGTCTTCATTACTTCATCTTTGCTAGGAGAATGATTTGTGTGTATTTTGGTCCATGTTACCTCGACGTGATTGGATAAGAGCTGCAATAAGAAAAATAATAGAAATAATAAAGAACGAACTAATATCTAAATTTCTTCGTGTAATATTGTAAACGTCCCAAAGATCGAGTTACAAATGAGGAAATACGATATAGAATTACAACAGCAATAGGGCCTTTTGATGCCCTCTTGGCAACTGTCAAAAGAAGGAAACTCGCTTGGTACGGTCACATATAGAGATCAAATGGTCTTACAAATACGATCCTACACGGAAAGGTGCAAGGCAGACGACAAAGAGGAAGTCCCTAAAAGAGGTGGGAGGACAACATAAAAGAATGAACAAATATCCGACTAGAAGAGGCACAGGCAGCGGCCACTGACAGAGAAGGGTGGCTTGGGTTACTGAGGATGTCTTCATGTGTGTCCCAACGACCTCACTTGTTTATGGGATGACCTGAATATTGCAATCGGACAATCTCTGTAATCGCTCCAAAAACAAAAAGGGACGTCATTGACCATCTTAATGAAATGGGCTGCATTATAAAGTGTACTGTGGTTGGGGTTCAGTGCATACGTAAGCAGTTGCTTAGGTTGCTTTTCCAGCATTTTGCTGTAATAACCTACAACTCAGAATTGTCTCACCTAGAAAAGCTGTCATGCTCTCATTAACAAAAAGCAAAATGTGATTACAATAAAGTTCTTCGAGTTTTTTTGTTGCTTAATGGCACGATGACTGTGGTTGCTATTTTGTCAAAAGGGCCCTAAGTGGTGGGTTGTAGTAGCTTTCTTCACATACCGATCGTGCATGTGAAAGTGGACTTCGGTCCTCAAGACTGTTGTGTCTTGTTTTTGCTTCATCTGCTTGACGCACACTACTACGGGGATCACTTATATCCACATCTCGTTAGCCAGACTACATTTAAAACATCCTGTTTCCCAGGTACGTTACTTGGAAGAGAGGCGTGGTCTTGGTCAGTATATTGCGCCTGACCCTGACGCAACGTCCTGGTCAATTTGTTATATCTGACCAGACTAGCGTCTCTTCCCTTAAGAACACCTACAGTGCAAGTTGAAACACTAATTTGCGTATTTTTAAAAATGCATTGTTTAAAATTAGTCACGAATAATATAAATTATCCAGGATAATATAGGTATTGCCAGAACTGGGCCACGGAATAATTAATTGCTTCTTTTACAGTTGATTCGTTTAAATTGGTCTGTGCTGAGACACCCGACAGTGAAGTTGCTAACATTCGTTTTCAACAGCAGTATCTGATATTTAGACTAGCACCACTTGATCGAACTGGCTGAATTTGAGAAAATTCGAAATTCCCATAACAGGAAGTAAAATGTGTATGTGTTCAAGAAGGCCTTAAAAAAATGTATCTCAACGTATTGAATGAGCTAGTGAATTATTAGTTATTCTGAGAGTTGATGAAGCAGCTATCCCAAAATGTATAAAGATTCTAGTACATAAAGTAAAGTAAATTAACCCATAGCATTACTGTTGTAGGGATTTGAGATGTTAGTGATCTCACATTTCAAAGGCTCGGATATATGAGTGCGGTAGCCATCTTCTCGACAGAACAACTATAATAGCCCACCTTAAATTAACACTGGAGGACAAATTACCCGGTCACTGAAAAAAAACAAACGATTTTTATCATCAGCTCTCTCGGCGAGATCGAGTGACCATTTTCGAATTGAATTTCAATTTTTATAGAAAAATTAGCGACTATTCTGACAGATCTGTGCTTCTGTTACATGAGTCCCTTGACAGTTTAACACATGTTGCAAATCTGTCAGTTATTCACTGCCGTTAGAAGAAGTAAGGGGAACATAAAGAAATGTTGGACATGAAAGTAAGAAGTCGGAAATTTTTACGATTTCACGCCAATGTGGCATATTGGGAATGTGGTGCTCGGCCCACATTTTTCTTGACCAACGGCACACTAGGGGTGAAATTGTTAACATCACTCAGCCGTCTGTACTTTCCTAGATAACTGGTACCCAGTTTTTGAGGCTGGATTGACACCGGACGCCGATTCACGATCGAAAAAATCCAGCACCAACTGGGAAACGAACCCCTATTGCTCAGCTAGAAAACTGCTCTAACCACTGCGCTATCACGACATACGGATTTCAGTATTCTGTCCGTGAGGATATGCGTTAAAAACATCGGTCAATTATAGATTGTTCATTTTCATTGGGTGCAAAATTTAAAAAAAGCAGTGCGGAACGACTGCTGGGGCAAGTCGTCTTTATTCCTCGGCTCTGTACATCTTCCTGGAGGATCTCAACTAAGGGAATAAACGCCGTAATGACAATAGGAACGGAAAAAGACTAAGAGCCGTGTCGGAAATTAACCGTCAGACGTCGATTTGTCTAAAACATTAACTCTCCTGTAGGTGTGAATGAAGTCGCTATGTCTAAAACGCTATCGGTCTGGTAAGTATAAATTACGCCAATTATGTCCGAAACACTAACGGTCCCGTACATATAAATGAAACGTAACTTTACAGGTAGGATGAAAACGAGAAGCAAAATAATCGCTGCTGTAACACGATGTATGGAACGTATCAGGATGAGGAATAAAGGCTGCAAGACGTGCAGTCGCTACGCAGTGTGCATGCTAAGTTTTGGTTGCCCCCATGTTGAAAAAAACCAAAAGCAAGAATGTGCCTTATCAGAGTTTTGAACACGCGCTTCCTTGGTAATGAGACCGGTAATCAAACCGCTCGACAACGCGCTCCTAGTAACGAAGCGACGTAATATAGCGTATTTATCGCAGCGGAGATGTGTGAACTTTGACACTTGATAAAGCTGCACCGAGGTCAGATGTCAAGTTGTTGAATAACTAATGTGATGCACGGCTGAAACGAACAAGTTTCCCCAGAACCTTGGCACCACATACACATATTTGAAGCTGATCGAACGCTGGCTAAATCTAGAATCTGTTAGGATCAAAATAATGTTTTAATTCCAACAGGTACAATCTTTAGCGGCAGTTAGGTGGCGACCCTGCCCTGTTTTCTCACGCAAGGATGAAGATAACAAAGATGATGCTATGGCTGATAAGAAGGAAGTGTTTATTAATAGTTATTCTAAGTGGGTTATTTTGCGGCGGAAAGACACGTTAACCGATATTGCCTAGATTTAGAAAGTATGTCAGACTGGGGATCCAGCCATGGATCTAGTGTTGGCTGTGGCCCAGCAGGGAAAATAGATTGCGTCACGTAGCGTCAAAATAGATGGTGTGACATAGTTTCAGAATAGATGCGTCGCGTAGCAGCGTCAGCATAGATGGCCGCACATAGCATCATAATAGACGCGTCACATAGCGTCAGAATAGATGAATGAAACAAGTAGAGATCAAGAAAGGAAGTCTAACCAATGTTGGGCTCCTTGTGAGGAAGCATGTAGGTAAGCATGTGTAGTGGTGGTTTCAGTAACGATGGCTATACATGGTGAGGTGGATAGCCGCTTGCGCAACTTTCTTTAGTCGTTTTTGCTAAGATGCTTGAAATGCTACAGTGGTTCTATTGTTTGTAAAACCGGGTAATCAATTGTGTTGACAAAGTCTGACTGATTAGTCATTATAGTAATGTCTTGGCCAAGAAGAAAAGGGCCAAGACTACATTAAAGACAAGGTTTTCTTTGCACCGGAGTTGAAAAAAACAACCAGTCTAGCATGTACACTGCGAGATGGCTGCAGCAACAAGCGTCTTTATTTATCTCCCTTACAATATTGCCATGTAACTCAAACAATCGAAACAAAAGTTGTAATGTTAACAATTATAATAATAGTAGTATATCAGCTTCAAGGTCGATGGGATATATTCATATATTCACAATGACCTCCCACATAATGTCAACGTTGTGTTACATCAGCCTGGTCACCAAGGCGGGTTTTCTATTATTATAGCAGAAATATTATATGAAGAAACCTGCATTGTACTGTACCAAAGAATATCCCAGATCAACGTTCTTCAACACGCGGCTCGTGATATAAAAAGAACACTGCAGCCTACTAATATAGAACACTAACCAACAGTAAAGAACACTACAATCGTCTATTATAGACCACTCGCAAACAGCTAACAACACTACAGCCCACTATCAAAGAACACTCATCAACAACGAAGAACACTACAGCCCACATTCAAAGAACACTCACCAACAATAAAGAACACTGCAACCCATTACCATTGGATACTCGCCAGCAGGGAATAGTTCAAATGCAAAGTTCACAAACAGAAGGTGCTGGGTTCGATTCCCATCACAGCACCGGCCGTTACCCAAGGGAAGCAAAGGCTTAGAAAATGCAAGTGAAAGCAAACTCTTACATAAAATGCACGTTGAAGTCGGATGCACTGGGCCGACAGGCGCAAAGTAAAAGCCACAGTGCAACGCCCACCGCCTTGGTGATTAGAGAAATAAGGCGAACGCAAAAAAAAAAAAAATTAATAAAAATGCAAATCCCTTTGATAAAAAATCGAAGTGTTCAAATCTCGCCAGTAGTTGTTTCATCATCATGTAGCATGTCTGTCGCAGAACAGGCGCCACATAAGGCACTCGATCTTGAGGCAGATCTCCGATCTTCGTCACCAGCAACTTCAGAACATCTTTGATATCGTATGATCTATCTTCTGCTCGATCTGCTTATGACTCGTTTTCCAGATCCTGTACTCTGCAGTAGACTTTGTTCCCAGACTAGTGTGATGATATATGTGGCCAAAGTAGGTTTGTTCCTTAGGCCCAACTCTTTAACAGCCGATTGTCTTATTCAGCCAGCTTTATTAGGACGCATGTTTTTTTCTTTTACTTTGCCCTTGGTATTATGATAATTTTCCGGTTGCATTTTAGCTGGAAAGATTCAGTTTTTTTCTCTAGTTTTTATGTCATAGTCCATGTTGCCATATGACTTGGCTTCGTTCTCAATCTCCCGCTACTTAACCCTGAAAGGGCTTAAGTAGCAGAATGTAGTCCAGAGAACGGAATACGTTGTATACTAGTTTACAGATTGACTGCGATATTTGCCCCTTTCGATCCAACACATCCTACTTCCGCAACATGTAGCCATATGAAAGATGCGTGTCCTCAATTTTGTGTTTTGTTCGTGTTCTGCCATACATTTCCCATGTTTTGAATCGAACCTCTACATTGCTATAATGATTCCTGTTCTACCCTCTTATCCTTCTACATTGCTGCTGATAGTGGAGCCGACATTTTGTAAGCTTGTCATGGTTTCGTTGTAGTTGTTTGGTCAAATATAATTAATAGAGGACACGTGATATTTTCAGCTGCAGATATGATCTTTTGGTTATAGTATGACAGCAATATCCATTTTGAATAATGAGGATTGACACCAATTCTGCTGATGGTTATCTGAGACCTCAATAAAAAACGGATTTTTTTTTCGTTTGCCTTATTTCTCTATTCCCCAAGGCGGCGTGCGTTGCACTCCGGTTTTTATTTTGCGCCTGTCGGCCCAGTGCATCCGACTTCGGCATGCATTTTATGTAAGGGTCTGTTTCTTCCTGCATTTTCTAAGGGTTTGCTTTCCCTGGGTAAAGGCCAGTGCTGTGATGGGGATTGTAACCAGCACGTTCGGATTGTGAGCCGTGTCACTTAACCACTAGTCCACACCCTCTCCTGAGACCTCATTACAGTGGAGCAATCGTATCCCGATTCTCAGTCCATACTTCTACAGACAGTACAGAAATGATAACTTTCACATCGAGTTTGCAGGTCTTGGGCTGATCCACTATTCTGATCCTTGAGGGGTCCACAGCAATCGAGGAGGTCATCTCCTGGCTTCGAAGGTACTCATAGGTATTTGGGAAATGGATAAGTAAGAAAGTGGTGGAGGATCGGGGGGAGGGATACTAATGTCCCAGAATAAACCACTTTAGATATGATGACGTAGTAAATAATCAACGATGATATAGTACTGTTTATGATGCAATAACGGGAGATAAGCGGGGATATCTGAGCGGGTTATCCCAAGTGTGAACAACCAGCAGGCAACGTGTACCATCAGCATTACAGCTCTTCGACAACTACATAAATGGCTTAGCTCCTATTAGTTTATGTAAAGTACAGAATTACATTGTTGTCTGTTTTTAGTATCATACTAAAACATGGTACAGATATAAGCGCAATAAGGACACATGCTACTGATACAGTGGGGGGGGGGGGAGTGATTTGATAGATACGTGTCATAGCCTTGTAACCAGGTCACTACTTTACAGGTGAACTTTGTAAGGTGAAATTTATTTAGTGCCAGGGGATATATTTAAACACCTGGCGTGCACGCTTCATATATTACAGTTAGGAAGTACGTGTAAGCAACCAAAAATAGAACATGCTGTTGTTGGTGAGAAAAAAAATAAAGTTGGTCAAATCAAACACATTGGAAAACCTATCGTGTAATTCCTGAATCCTTTTGAATTCACCTGATACGAATTTCCCGACATTTTAAACATAAAAGTAAGTTTACTGGCTCAGAGCAGATTCATAGAGAAGAACTAATAGCGGGAATTTTTTTACCAAATGAAATGTTAAATTTAAAGAAATTATGGTCGGTAACCAGGTGATGGATAATGAAGTTTTAAGTTAAGGTGATCGGTAAGTTCGATGAAGTTTACAGAAGGAATTATCCTTTTAATACGTGTAACTGCTTTCTTGTTTCTTCAGATCAATGGGAAAACTAGCTATTCACAATTGCATTATCTGTTAAACAACGCATTTTATCTATAGCTTTCTTTCAATTAGACAGGCTTGCACTGTCGAAGACGGATGTGTCGCACATTTTTGCGTTCATACTGTAAACTATCGACACAAAGCTTTTCGTTCTCCGGACGAAATTCTGCTACTTGCAAAGCCCTGTTCAGGGTTTGGTATCCGGAGATTGAGAATGAACGCAGAAGAAGAAGAAGAAGAAGAAGACATTTTTGAGTGTGCCGTAGTTTACAACAAAGCTCCTATATCTGCACATCTCTGTCCGACACATTCGATGCAGTACTGTCTTTTTGAGACTTGCCTTCTCACTTCGATCCCCATTATCTTAGCCAGACTGCATGACTACAGACTGTTTCCAGTGCTGTAACTGGTTGGCGGAATAGGATCTTAGTCAGTTATCGCTGCAGCGATCAGCGACACGTAGCTGACTGTAAGCGTTAGAGCCAGCGAACCAGAGCTGGCAAGACCCTTCTACACTTCCACGCGATAATCCTGGATAACAGGCTGCAACAGAGCAGACTAGCTAAGGAGAAGCGATCGAAGATGGAAAGCTAAACCGGTACTCAAAGCTGCCTGCTGAAGTCGGATGTGTCGAACGAACGGAGCAAATATGGCAGTCAAGCTGTAAACTACCACACAACGCATTCAGTTCTTCGCGGGCAACATCCTGCTATTATCAAAACCATGTTCAGGGCTCGGTAGTAGGAGACTGAGAATGAATGAATGAAGAAGAAGAAGAAGAAGAAAAAGAAGAAGAAGAAGAAGAAGTAGAAGAAGAAGAAGAAGTTATGAGTCACTTAACTTTACAAAAGTAACCAGCTATGAGTCGCTGGCTGCTGTTAGCTCGTTCACTGCTGGATCTTGGCCCCCAGACTGGTTTTTGACTTTTGTCAATGCTGAAGTGTCAAATACCGTGAGTATAAGTCTCTCTGATCTTAATTGCTTCATATTAAATCACATTTATTTTCTTGTTCAGTATGTTAGAAAATAAAGACACATACATCCTGAATCAAAGATGAATAAATATTCAGAGATGAAAGAAGAACACAGAGATCAGTTTACAGAATATGTCGAGCATAAACAGTCTTCCAGAACAATTACAATTTTTACAACGCAACCAATTAATGAGAAATAACGTAAAACAAACAGAACTAAAGTGCGACAATGTATCAATAGTATTTTATGGAAGTAATTACGGGTCATTCAACAATCGTATTACAAAAGTAGATAAGGCAAACAAATTGTAGTATTTCTCAAGAAATGTAGGTATTCCATGAAGATTATTAAATAGCTTCAGACGAACTAATCAACAAAACAGTATGGAGAAACTAATCGACACTGGGTGATGAGAAGTCGAACATTAGACAACTTGGCGTCTCAAGAAATAATAAAGGGAATAAGAAGAAGAAGAGGCCAGAGAGAAAATATATCTTTGACATTGTCAGAATGTAAGAAATGTAAAAACTGGTTTTAAAAGCAATGATAAAGTATAATGATGACATATGAACACATGTTTCTGACGGACGGGCGCTAGATAATGATTATGACTCACTGAACGTGTTTGCTGAGGTAAGAAACAAATATACAGCAAAGCTAAATAATGTTGCCGGAATTCTGATCGGTAGTTGTTTTTTGTTAAAAATTCCCTTGACTAATGACGTCATACAATTGATGTTTGTTGCTGGCTTTAGAAGGAGTTCTTAAATTTGGGGCATCGGATCCCAGTAGATCATTATAGCTGCCGTTGACAGGATAGGACTATAAATTCAGTTAGTAGGCTGAAGCCTAGGGGCCGGGAGCTCTTTGAGGCGCCTGCATAAGTAAGATGAACAATTATATTAAGATTACTTTATATGTAAAAAGAAAACGTTTCCACTTCGCAATCGCATTCGAACCGCTCTAAGAGGATGACTTAAAAGACGTAATGAATACCAACCAATCTAATAAACATGGTCGATTAGACTTTATATTCCCCATAACGTTACTGTGCCTGCGGGCTGTGCTTATATATAGAACAGATTGAGGGCTGTTTTTAATCTTCCCGGTTTGTTGCACGCATAATGTGTGCATAACTTAACTGAACCCGCCTATCCATCTGTTCAAGCATTAACCCAATACTGCTTTTGGCTTCTCGAACCTGTTTATGGAAATCCCAACTCCAGTTATTTGTAGTGCGGCTTTACAGCAATAGTTTTTACATGGTGAGGTTATCAAACCCATGATTAGCCTTCCACAGTCACCTCTCTAACGATTTACAGAGAAGTAAACAGAATTGTCACAAGAATCGCTCGGTAGGTATGTATAGAATCACAAATAAATATAACATTTAATAATGAAAAAATACAAATTGGGGTACTTGTCCATTAATTCTCCCCAAATAAATAAAATATACATTTTTATCGCTGGATATGGAGGGGATTGGGGGGGGGGGGGGGGGTGGTGACGTCACAGAATATATATTTATTTTAACTGTTTCGGGTGTTAAACATTCTACTTTTGTGAATTTCTGATTTTGCTTCAGCTTCCGCTTGTTCCTGCTATCTTATTTGAAATACGCGGTGAATTTATGGAATCTGTCAACGTTGGTCCATGATAACGAGAGTAATATGTATTTCCTGCAGCAGCTTGGCATTATCCATGCTGTCAGACGATGTGATAACAACCATGTTATGGTGTTGTCCTTGACTGAATGACAGGATAGATGGAGATGTCAAACCTTCGTCTCGGTGAGGCACGACTGGCCGCAGCGGACAGAGATAGATGGCGTGGGGTTGTGGGAGTGTCTTCAAGTGTGCCCCAACTACCTGATGGGTTAATGGATGAACTGAACTGAACAACAGGTACAATGTCGGCAGGACATCCCGGTGAGACAAGGCACTTGGATACACAGTTCCCGCATGACTTATAGGTAGATCATACTGTTTGTATACTGCTGGTTTCAAGAGCTAACTAGCATCATCACTTGCATCTTTTCTAAACATCAAAATGTATCTATGTTTTGACTTATTTCTTTACAATACAATTATATCGACCTGTCCTACCCGTAACCCAATATGCAATGTTAAGCTACATTAATCAGTTGTCAAATTTGTGTAATGGGAAGCCAGGGAACTATATTTTGGGTGAATTAAGAAGCCGCGTAGCGCAGTGGTTAGCGCTCTGGCTTCGCATCTGGGTGGTCCTGGGTTCATTCCCCAGTTGAGGTGGTAGTGTTTTTTCAGATCGCAATGGCTCCCGGGTCGACCCAGCCTTAAATGGGTACCGGTTCAGTCCGGGAGGTAAATGCGTCGAAGGAGAGGAGATGGTTATCGCCCTCATAAAGCCGAGCCTTTGAAATGTGAGATCGCTAACACCTCACACCCCTACGGCAGTAATGCTATGGGTTACTTTACTTTACTTTACCTTACCCAAACATGGGCTGGGGAAATGGGAGGTCGGGTGGGGTGGGGGGGGGGGGTGGGAATAAAACATTTAATGAAAAGTAGCAAAATAGTCAAAGTGACAGCAAAGGTAGTCACACTCTCTTAAAGTTGATTGTTCGTGCTACAACAACAACATGAATCATGTTTCCAGTACAGGTGTAGTCCAAATTGGTGAATATGTAGGGTGCGTGTATTCGGACACTAAGCGTAATTACAATAATGACACAAAGAACAGTTCAACTTAAAAAATAACAGAAAGTGCAGACAGCATTTCTGGACAAAATTAAGCAAGTTCTGATTATGAAAGAACAGTGATGCTACCTATTGACTGAGTCGCTCGTCGTCCAGTCAGTACAGAAGCCAGTACATTTAATCGTTTGATTCACAGTGATTATCGACAGGATATGACAATGATTATCCTGTAGGATAACAGAATGCGTTTGTGATTTTTTTGACAAGAAGTGGAAGTAAAGATTAAAATAATAACAGCTGTCCATCGTTGTCGATGAGGACCGCCGACATCATCCTTGTCACAGATTTCCCTGTTGGGTGTGGGTGCGCATGTGGCTGAACAGGCCAATGCGAGCACGAAAATATCTGCTACATATCGGGCACACGAGATTTGTAGAAGGGGATGGTGTTCCCGCTGCTCGGGATTTCCGCGTCTCTCGTCTGTTCTGGGCTTTCACAACACGGTCATCTTCACCGGCAGCTACACCCTTTTTGACTGCGCTTCTCCAGTCAGATCTGTTTTGCGCAAGACATTCCCAGGTGTCGATGTCTATCTGGCAACTTTTCAGTGAGTCCTTCAGACCGTCTTTAAAACGTTTCTTTGGGCGCCCTCTCTAGCGCCATCCTTCTCTCAGCTCGCCGTAGAGAAGCTTCTTTGGGAGCCGCTCGTCTGACATACGGACGAGGTGTCCGGCCCATCCTAGTCGTGCTTTTTCTAGCAGTGCATAGATGCTGGGCATGTTAGCCCTCGAGAGAACCTCGATGTCAGTGACACGATCTTGCCATCGGATGTGGAATATTCGCCTCAGGCAACCTGTGTGGAAGTGGTTTAACCTCCTTGCATGTCCAGAGTATACAGTCCAGCTTTCGCAAGCGTATAGTAGGGTTGGAATGATGGTTGCACGGTAGACTTTGAGTTTGGTCTTGACGCTGATGCCACGACGTGCCCAGACCATCGAGCGCATTCTACCAAAGGCTGTGCTGGCCTTTGCTATTCTGCTTGCCACCTCATCGTCTAGGCTGACAGATCTCGACAGCGTGCTGCCCAGATATGTGAATTTATCTACGGCATTCAACGTCTGCCCGCTGACTGTAGTCTCTGGTTTTGTGTACGGCATGCCTGGTGCTGGTTGGTACATGACCTCTGTTTTTTTGGCATTTATGGTCAGGCCAAAATTTTTGCAGTAAAGATTTTTAAGTAAAGATTATAGACATTAAAATTATGGCTTGGTCAGCTTCGTTCAAATTTACAACAAACAGAAAATATAGTCAACTCTAGGTTTTACTATTGTTTCTCAAACGGTAAGAAAAATATAAGAAACTGTGTGTAGTTTTTCTTCAAGCAAATATATAGCCTATGAAATATTACAACTATTGGCAATGATACACTAAAGTTGTGCGATTATGTGTCTGGTATCGATCTTTATAAGAATTTTTGTAATGAACTAACTCATTTGAGAGAATTTATTGGGTAAGGAGAGAGGGTTTAAAAATACAGTAGTATAACCAGTCAGTCTTCACTGTCTCTTCTCGTACTTATCGTGTTTGTACGTAATGGTCTTCCAGAAACGTATCAAAGTGTGTTCGTTTGTTTCCGTATTCATTTGTCACTTTTAACAAGAAAACAAACAATAGCTCAAGGAAGCAACCATGTTCTGCACTAAAACGTGTCAACAACTGTAAACTACCCATCTTGAAGGCTGATAAGGTGAAGAATGTGGCACATCGAACCTACCATTCTGAGAAATACGAATTTAGCCAACTACTGAAGAACATGTTTAGAGAAATAACGATCATGTTTTCAATAGAATGTGTTTGACTTAGCTTACTAGTACAAACCGGCCCACAATGTCTAGAAAAGAGAAGAATTCGAGGTGACCTACTATAGGTTAATGAGATAATCAAACGAACGGATAAATTAGACAATAACAAGTTTTTTTTTCAAAATACAACCACCCACAAGAACAAGAGGGCATGGCTGCAAATTTACTATATAGAGGTCCAGAATAGATATTAGAAAATACTTTTTTTGTCAAAGAGTGTGAATGCTTAGAATGCTTAGAAGTTGTTGAGGCAGGGACAATTAATGCATTTAAGAATAGATTGGATGAGCAAAGCTTTTAGAGCAAAGAAATGTAAATGAAACTGGTTGTTTACAGACTCTGCAGAGTCTTCTAAATCAGTATAACAACGTTAAGTTAAGTTATATTAAGAGGCTGGATAGGCTATCAAAATAGCAGGTGAATATATTAATAAAACCATCTATACCATTGCAATGGATTAAAGTAAAATATTGATTAAGAGAAGAAAGGTGTGAGCCCAAATACCAATCAATTTAGGGACTGTTCTCAGTTTAATCCGGCCCTATTGTTAAAGAAGCATAAATAAATTTTTAAAATTCATTATCATTTCGTGTTTTCCACAACTTCTACAACTTTCTTTCATTAAAAACGGAATTACATCCAGTCGGTTTTCATTAAATCATGAAAGACGATGGCAGGGGGAAGACGAATCTGGTATCGAAAGATCTGCAGAATATATTTGCAGAAATAGAAAATACAATTGAGCAGACTTGGCTACATTGATCTTATTACGAACTCCACCCACACACAAAAAACAATAACTAAATCAGCGAAGAGGAGGTGGCAAGACATCATTAAAGAATGGATCAATCTCCGACCAGAAGAGGCACAGGCAGCGGCCGCTGACAGAGAAGGGTGGCGTGGGGTTGTGAGGATCTCTTCATGTGTGCCCCAACAACCTCACCGGTACAGGATGACCTGACCTGACCTGACCTGACCTGAAAACAGCAAACACTGTACACATTGTTAAAAGATATCAACCAACCCATATCTCGGATCTGCTACTTAAACAGGAATACAAAATAATGTGCATTATTTTTATTTGTATATTATGTATGTGTTACAAGTTGCTTGTTTAATGAATCATTTTGACAAAAGCACCTGTGCAAATAAAAAAAACCAAAAAAAAACCCAACATTTTAACACAATTTTGTAAACATGTTTCCACATAAGGATGTTTTCTCTATTTAAATACATTACAAAATGACTTTTATAACTAATTTTTCAAGAAAGTAACTTTAAAAAAAAATTAAACTTGACACTATTGTCTAACGAAATGCCCCCTGACGATTACCGTTTAAAGACATTTGGTCTGGTATCTACACAAGTGTAGTATGTAATATGTTGTGCTGTGACATTTGTCTGGTAAACTAAACTTCCAAGTTTTATTAATAGAGACAAATAGGACTTTAATAGTGGCAATTGAGATACCATCTTCTAAACTGAACTCCGTCTGTTTACTATGGAAAGCTCTGATGCCATTTCATAACATTACACACTCAGTCAACCGTAACCAAAGTGACACTGAAAAACAAGACATCACCACTATCATGAGTCATGTGATAACCTATTTCACAACTGTGATATGGGCATTGCAGGTGTTTGCCATCGGTTCTAAAACTATAGTAGTATGAGAACCCATGGTGGAATGGTATATTTTCTAAACCCATCTAATGCATTTGCTCTGGCTGCAGATTAGCGGGTCATTGATTCAGAACAGTGATTCATAGCCTGGTTGGAAGTGTTTCATTGGAATTGATCTCATCTTTGTGTACCCTTTCTTGTTGTCGTACCTTCCCTATGAGTAATCCAGGTATTCATTTGCAGCTGTTTATAGAAGAACGTGCCGTCATCGGTTTGCTGACTAGGTTTTCTACAAGATTGATACCCAGAGCGTCGCAGGATAACAATCTCGATTGCCCAATTACATCACAGGAACAAGTTTGATATCACAAAGACCTCACTAGAACAAGCTCGACGGCCGAGGGACCTAGTGAGAACAAATTCTATTGACCAAGGACCTCACGAAAACAAGACTGATGACACAAAGACTTGATGAAAACAATCTTGAAGATCTGAAGATATCACGAGAACAATTTCAACGAAACAACTAAGACCTCATCAGAACAACATTTATGAAACAACAAACACCTCAAGAGAACAAGTTTAATGATACAATGACCTCAAGCGAACAATCTCAAAAGACCGAAGACCTTTATAAAACCACAAAAACCACACGAGAACAAGAAACAGCAAGGACCACACGAGAGCAACCTTCATATGAAACAGCAAGGACCACACGAGAGCAACCTTCATGAAACAGCAAGGACCACACGAGAGCAACCTTCATGAAACAGCAAGGACCACACGAGAGCAACCTTCATGAAACAGCAAGGAGCACACAAGAGCAACCTTCATATGAAACAGCAAGGACCACACGAGAGCAACCTTCATGAAACAGCAAGGACCACACGAGAGCAACCTTCATGAAACAGCAAGGACCACACGAGAGCAACCTTCATGAAACAGCAAGGACCACACAAGTGCAACCTTCATATGAAACAGCAAGGACCACACGAGAGCAAACTTCATGAAACAGCAAGGAGCACACAAGAGCAACCTTCATATGAAACAGCAAGGAGCACACGAGAGCAACCTTAATGAAACAGCAAAGACCACACGAGAGCAACCTTCATGAAACAGGAAGGACCACACAAGAACATGAAACAGCAAAGACCTCACGAGAGCACCTTTTAAGGTAAAAACAATGACATCACGTGAAAAGCTTGGTAACACAAGGATCTCACGAGAACAATCTCGGAGGCCTACAGATCCCACAAACACAAACTGTATAACAAAAAACTTCACGAGGTCTCACTGAATAACTTAGAAGCTGCTCTTGTCACAATATATGTCCGCAAACCCTTGCTCTTGTCACAATATATGCCCCTCTAACCACTACTCTTGGCATAATATATGTCCTGCAAACCACCGCTCTTGTCACAATATATGTCCGCAAACCACTGCTCTTGTCACAATATATGCCCCTCTAACCACTCCTCTTGTCACAATATTTGACAGTATTTATCGTCGGGCTGCAGGATGGGACACAACTGAACCGCTCGTGATCCGTAGGCTACATGTTTGAGACTCCTGTCATTGAAGGACAAAACTAACGGACTTGGATTTTATCGGACGCCAAATCATGAAAACATAGCGACACTGAGACTAGACAGCCAGGAAGGCAATGAGGAGTAGAGCACATGCGTCGACTGGTCCTCAGCCGCAGATAGGGTTAATTATGTTTGAAGAGATAACAAGGAGGGCTGTCTGTCGTAAGCTGGGTGTGTACGTGTTTCTCTATGGGAGTGTGTGGGACAGAGGCAAATTTGAAGTCAATCAATCAAAACCTTGCAGCTCCCTGTGAAGAGACACGTCAAGTCTTCCTGTTATAACCCAATCGCTCCAACTCTATCTCCGTCATCCCTGTTTCTTTCGTGTTAGCCTCCAGCTCTATTCTTTGTGTATGTTTCGGTCTGACTCTACTTCTCTTGCAGTGGAGATTCAAGAACAGATAATTATGTTATCAGCAGGTTTCTTAAAGTGTGTCCTATCCTAAGCAACCAGCTTCTTCTCCCTTCATGTTTCGCGGATTTTCCCCAACAGTTCCACAAATAATGATCTCATCATTCCACTACAATCTCTATTCGTCACAAGCAGCAACAGAGCAGACTGGCTAAGGAGAAGCGACCGAAGAGGGAAGGCTGACCCAAGCAGACTGGCTAAGGAGAAGGGTTCAAAGAGGGAAAGGCTGACCCAAGCTGACTGGCTAAGGACAAGCGATCAAAGAGGGAAGGCTAACCTAAGTAGACTGGCTAAGGAGAAGCGATCAAAGAGGGAAGGCTAACCCAAGTAGACTGGCTAAGGAGAAGGGATCAAAGAGGGAAGGCTGACCCAAGCAGACTGTCTAAGGAGAAGCGATCGAAGAGGGAAGGCTAACCGGATACTTAAAGCTGCCTGCTGAAGTCAGATATGTCGAACGAACGGTGCAAATATCGCAGTCAAGCTGTAAACTACGACACACCGCATTCCGTTCTTCTCGGGCAACATCCTGATACTATCAAAACCATTATCAGGGCTTGGTAGTAGGAGATTGAAAATGAATGAAGAAGAAGAAGAAGCTATGAGTCACTTGACTTTATCGATGTAACAAGCTATGAGTCGCTGCTGTCAGGTCATTCAATGCTGGATCTTGGCCCCAGACTGGTTTTTAACTTTTGCAAATGCTGAAGTGTCAAATACCACGAGTACGGGTCTCTCTGACTTTTAAATACATTCGTTTAAATGGTTAATTGCTTCATATTAAATCACATGTTTTTTCTTGTTCAGTATGTTAGGAAATAAAGACACATGCGTCCTGAATCAAAGATGAATAAATATTATGAGAAGAAAAGAGAACACAAAGATCAGTTTACAGAATATGTCGAGCAAAAACAATCTTCCAGAAAAATTAAAATTTTCACAAAGAAACCAATTCATGACAAATAACGTAAGACAAACAGAACTAAAGTGCGGCAATGTATCAATAGTATTTTATGGAAGTAAGTACGGGTCATTCAACAATCGTATTACAAAAGTAGATAAGGCAAACAAATTGTAGTATTTCTCAAGAAATGTAGGTATTCCATGAAGATTTTTAAATAGCTTCAGACGAACTAATCAACAAAACAGAATGGAGAAAGTAGTCGACATTCGGTGATGAGAAGTCGAACATTGGACAACTTGGCGTCTCAAGAAATAATAAAGGGAATAAGAAGACGAAGAGGCCAGAGAGATACATATCTTGGACATTGTCAGAATGTAAAAGCAATGATCAAGTATAATGATGACATATGTGTTAGCCTCGAGCTCTATCCTCTGTGTATGTTTCGGTATGACTCTACTTCCTTTTGCTGTGGAGATTCTAGAACAGTGAATGTATTGCTATGTTATCAACAGGTTTCTTAAAGTGTGTTGTATCCTAAGCAACCACTTTCTTCTAACTTCATGTTTAGCTGATTTTTCCCAACAGCCTCACAAATAATGATCTCATCATTCCATTTCAATCTCTATTCGGCGCAAGCACCCATTTATGAAAGTCTTTACCAATACAGTAGAGTATTGACTTTACATTGTAGAGGAAATGAGACGATAGTAGTCAAGCACAACCTACTGATCTGGACGTCGCGTCAGGGTCAGGCACAATGCACTGACCAAGACCACAATCTCCCTTTCATGCAACGTTCCCTGAAAACAGGCTCTGTTCAAGGCAGCCTGGCTGACGAGATGTGGATCGATGTGATCCCCATAGTAGTGAGCGCCAAGCTGATAAATCAAAACATAGCACAACCGCTTGGAAGTCCACGCTCCACCTTTATCAAGAATTAAAGTTTGAGGTGGTCAAATAACTTAAACTGTCGTCGGGAATAAAGTGTTCAATAAGTCATTGCGTTTTAGCTCAGTTTATATAAAGCTTGGGTGACCAATTTCCTTTTATCCCTAAAAATAAAAAGGAATCCATATACATCTGAATAGACTGGAGCGTGTTGAGACCAAGGATTGAATACGGTAACTTTGCTGTGAGAAACCAGCGCTTTACCCACCACACTACCTCATGTGCGAGTAAGTTAGATTAAATGATGTATAGACATTTGTTATGAAATATTGAATTAACAAGAGCGAAGAGGTAGAAGAAATGCAGCTGAGAAGAAAGAGATAGTTTATTTGTTGGTATTAGTGTCTGGAAGAGTAGCATATCCAGGCCGTGGACATTGACGGACTATGGCTCGTCGGATACTTTCTGTTAAATGGTAAACAGAGGAGGGCTGTGGATGATAATGTCCAAGTTTGGCTGCCCCAACAAGTTCATAACGATGGTGAAACAGCTACACAAAGGCATGTGTGCTCGTGTACTGGACAGCGGTGCAATCTCTAAAACGTTTCTAGTATCAAACGAAGTAAAACAAGGATGTGTACTCGCCCCGACCTTGTTCAGCATGATGTTAGCGGCATCGATGACAGACGCCTTCAGATCACCCATAAAGTACCGCACAGATGGCAAGTTACTCAATCCCAGAAGAATGAAGACCAAAACCAAAGTGGCTGGCGACATAATCAGGGAACTTGTATTTGCTGACGACTGCGCTCTAATGAGCAACTCAGAACTGAACATGCAGGTTTTAATGGACCGGTTCTCTGTTATATGTGAAAATTTTGGCCTGACCATAAATGCCAAAAAAACAGAGGTCGTGTACCAACCAGCACCAGGCCTGCCGTACACAAAACCAGAGACTTCAGTCGGCGGGCAGACGCTGAATGTCGTAGAGAAATTCACATATCTGGGCACCACGCTGTCGAGATCTGTCAGCCTAGACGATGAGGTGGCAAGCAGAATAGCAAAGGCCAGCACAGTCTTAGGTAGAATGCGCTCGATGGTCTGGGCACGTCGTGGCATCAGCTTCAAGACCAAACTCAAAGTCTACCGTTCAACCATCATTTCAACCCTACTATACGCTTGCGAAAGCTGGATTGTATGCTCTGGACATGCAAGGAGGTTAAACCACTTCCACGCGGGTTGCCTGAGGCGAATATTCCACATCCGATGGCAAGATCGTGTCTCTAACATCGAGGTTCTCCGGAGGGCTAACATGCCCAGCATCTATGCACTGCTAGAAAAAGCACGACTAGGATGGGCCGGACACCTCATCCGTATGTCAGACGAGCGGCTCCCAAAGAAGCTTCTCTACGGCGAGCTGAGAGAGGGATTGCGCGAGAGAGGGCGCCCAAAGAAACTTTTTAAAGACGGTCTGAAAGACTCACTGAAAAGTTGCCAGATAGATATTGACACCTGGGAGTGTCTTGCGCAAAACAGATCTGACTGGAGAAGTGCAGTCAAATCGGGTGTAGCTACCGGCGAAACGACCGTGTTGTGAAAACCCAGAGCAGACGCGAGACCCGCAAATCCCGAACAGCGGGAACACCATCCCCTTCTACAAATCTCGTGTGCCCGATATGTAGCAGATATTTTCGTGCCCGCATTTGCCTGTTCAGCCACATGCGCATCCACACTCAACAGGGAAATCTGTGAAAAGGATGATGTCGGCGGTCCACATCGACAACGATGGACAGCTATTAACATAAACATAAACATAAACATACAACTGTCTGCACCATACAACAACGGCAACAACAACAAATTAAGCTGACGATTTCATAGAGAGTATAAAGGGCATACGTTTAGAAATAAATAAAGCAACATAGCCAGACATGCTTTGCAACTGAGCATTAGGAGGAAAAGGAGAATGTGAATGCTAAATGAAACAGTACATAAAAATGAAAGATGATGCTGCTTCAGATGAGGTCTAATGGGTGGCACTCTAGAAGACGACCCAAAAATTGACTAACATTCGAAAATGCTCTGTGTTCCAATAGGAGCGAGAAGGATGGTCTACTTCAATTAAAATGGAGTCCATGAAAAAAACATTCTTCAGGTTTTGATTGAATGATTAATAGATTTAGATCATACGATAAAAGAGTGTAGAAGTTAGAAAAATAATACAAACGTGAAAAAATTATATCATTGGGCACTCAATCAATAAATCAAAGTCTGTCGTCCCTCTCGGTATATCGGCCATTACCAACATCCCACGTCATACACGCTTCTGGGCTGCTTTACTTGCCTTTCTCTAGGTGTAATCATTTAATCTTAGTACCTTCTCACATTCCCTTCTCTGTGTATTTTTGGGTCTACCTCTCAATATCTTCCCTTGAGGATTCCGCGTAAGAGCCTGTCTGGCTATGTTGGATGGTGCATTCCTTAGCGTATGTTCTATCTTGCTTCATTTTCTTCGGTTAATTTGTTGTTTCAGTAGCTGTTGTTGGCTCATTTCCCATAGGTCTTCATTTCTCATTATGTCCTTCCACTGTATGCCCATTATCATTCGTAGGCATCTGTTAACGAAGGACAGGAGTCTTTGCTGTATGACCTTGGTCGTTCTCCATGTCTTCGCTCCATACAGCAACACCGATTTGACACTGACGTTGAATATTCAAACATTGGCCTAAATCTTGATTTCTCTGGATCTCCATATGTTGTTTAGTGTCAGGAATGTCCCTCATGTCTTTCCAATGCCGATCCTTCCATCTGTATATATAAATGTAAATATCTGTATATAATCTATGTATATAATATCAGGTCTGGTCAGGTCATCCCGTAACCGGTGAGGTCGTTGGGGCACACATGAAGACATCCTCACAACTCCACGCCACCCCTCTCTGTCAGATGCCGCTGCTTGTGACTCTTCTGGTCGGAGACTGGTCCATTATTTTATGTTGTCCTCCTATCTCTTTTTGGGCCGGCCTCTTCGTCGTCTGCCATGCACCTTTCAGTGGAGGATTGTGTTTGCAAGACCATTTGATCTCGATATGTGACCGTACCAATTGAGTTTCATTCTTTTGACAGTTTAAAAGTTTTCAGAAACATCTCATCTCCAAGGCATGTATCCTTCGTTGAAGGTCAGCTGTAACTGTCCATGTCTCACACGCATAGAGGAATATTGACAGCACCAGTGTTCGCATTAATCTGATTTTCGTGCGTAGTGCTAACCGTTTATCTTGCTAGATTTTGTTAAGCCGTGCAAGCGCCGCTATTGTCTGTGCTATTCTGGCCAACACCTCACATTTTGATCCTTCATCACTGACAATCGACCCATAATATTTAAAACGATCAACCACTTCGAGTTCCTGAACGTTAGCTGTTATTCTGCTGTTGAAGCCCGTGACGTTGTTGGTCATTAATTTTGTCTTTCCATCGATTATCTCCATACCATAGTCAAGAGCTGTTTCATCGAGCCTTCTGACCCATTCCTGGAATTCTGCTTCTGAACCCGCCAACCCGTCAATATCATCTGCAAAACGAACGATTGTTCGGCCCCCTTTCTTGACAGTACCAAAGTGCCTCACTCATAATTCCTTCAAGGAATATATTGAAAAGAGTTGGAGAGAGTGTACACCGCTGTCTCACACCAACTGATGTGCGAAACCAGTCCCCTAGCCTCCCATCACAAGAACTGCGCTAGAAGCCTTGTCATACAGGTGTTCAAGGACTGTTATAATATTTCCGTTGATATTATACATCCTCATGGTTGCCCAAAGCGCTTTATGCCATACCCTATCAAACCCCTTCTTAAAATCCACAAACACATGATACAGTGTTTTCTGCTGTTCTAGATATTTCTCGCTTATCAGCCTTAAATTAAATATCTGTTCTGTAGTGCTTCTTCCCTGTCTGAACCCTGCTTGCTCCTCGGCAATAATGTTCTCTGCTTGGGTTTCAATCGGTCGAAGATGTTATATAATATAACATCTGTATATATATATATATAAAACTGTTGTTAGGAGTTTTCCTGTGGGAATTCCCAGTGCAGCATTCTGACTTGCCTCAGCCGCTTATCTTAGACCTAGTCTCTTATTTTTTTATTTATCTGAGTCTCTTCAGTACTCGTTAAGGTAGTAGGCCCATGCAACCCCTCAGTCGCCTTTAACAGCATACGTGACAGATGACATTGATACTATTCTTTACTCCTGTTTCAGGCTCTGGTAACACACGTTTGTAGTCCTTCCCACATATCTATAATATAATAGAAGATCTATAACAGCTGTCATTTTGATTCATTTTATATTAGTTTTTCTTATTTTTTTCCTTCTTCTTCTTCCTATTCTTCTTCTTCTTGTTCTTCTTCTCCACCCCCACATCATCTTCTTCTTCTTATTATTATTATTAATATTGTATTATTATTATCGTTATTAGTTGTGTTATTATTGTTTTTATTATGATTGTTATTATTATTACTATTATTATTCATTGGCTCTTTCCGTTTTGTCAGTGCTTTGAAAAAAAAAGGTATGCAACTACCAGTCCATGACGGTAACGAATGTGACTCGTAAGACCAATACAGGCAGAGAAGCGTCTTCCAAAGTGTGTGCAAGGAAAGTCAGGGCCGTTTGCGGCATCGCATGGTGTGGCGTGTCTTCTCAAACGCTGAGTTTTTAGCCTATCAGCAATCAGTATCTCCTCTGCCTGTATTCCATGCTTAATCCTGCCCCTACATGTAACACGGTCTATGCGTCCTGTTCCCATGATTTCAAATCGATGCCTGGATCATTCATATCCTGCTTACATACATCCTTATACCAAAGTAAGGACGGCCCCTAGACCTTTTCCCCAACTGTAATTCCCCATAGAGAAGATATTTTGGTATTCTGTCATCATCCATCCTCCGAATGTGTTCCAGCCAACGGAGCCTTCGAAGAATAAGGATGCAAAATATTGCACCTCTGCGCTTGTGATCTTGTCTTGACCACCCAACCCCCAAGATTCTGCGCATGTACCTCATGTGATAGCTGTTTAGCCGCCTTGCCTTGTGCGTGTAGGTAGACCATGTCTCAATGCCATAAAGAAGGATTTTCAGAACACAGGCGTGGTAAACAAGTGTTTTTGTTATAACAGTGAGAAAGGGTCAGTATCACAGTCAGCACTCGGATAGCTGCGTGTTAATTGTGTGTAATTCAAATGTCTCTTGGTGATAATAAAGTCCATTGGGTGCCAATGACCAGATCTAGGGTGTTTCCATAATACCTTAAAGCGAGTTTTTTGTTGTAGTAGGAGTTTGTGGTGCAGAGATTTTTTTTTTTTGCAGAATTCCAGCAGCCTTTGTCCATTTTCATTCATTTGCCCAATATTGTGTTTGCCCAAATAAACTGGCCATGAATTCAAGTCCAATCCTATCCCGGCATTTAGATTACCAAGAATGTATAGGTGTCCGATTTTGCAATTCTATTCACTCCACTGTGTAACTCTACATAGAAGGAATCCTTTGCATCTTCCGCTGATGTGAGCGTAGGAGCATCGGCAGCGATAAGTGTTATTTTTACTATTGGTATTATTGCTTGTATTACTATCATTGTGTTGTTATTGTTTTTATCATTGAATTATTGTTATTGTTATTGTTGGGTGTTGTGGCTTTTCTTTCCATCCCCAAGTAGAAATAAGAATGTGTCTGACTCTTTTCTGGCCACAGGTGGTATGAAGGTGGAAGAGGGGGAAGGCTGGAGGGCAGGGGGGATATGATACAGCCGGGTGTGTGCAATACCGAGTGTTGAACTGACAATTATGATGGTCTCTAGTGGACTTGATGCTGGTACCAGCATATATGCAATCTCGAAAGAGTCCCGTTTTTATCGTTTCCACCAAGTTTCAACTTTGCAATAGGGCATGGGACACATTCATCGCAGAGTAATGGTATACTCAGCTAAGTGCAATGTTGAGTAGTGTACGCACAACTAAGTGCAATGTTGAGTAGTGTACGCACAGCTAAGTGCGATGTTAAGTAGTGTACACACAGCCAAGTGTAAGGTTGAGTAGTGTACGCACAGCTCAGTGTAATCCTGAGTAGGGTACGCTCAGCTAAGTGAAATGTCGAGTTAGTACCTGAGACCTGGCCGTCTACCCCTTTCCCCTACTCCAGGTGCCCCGAGAAAGTCCCGTTTACATCCTTTCCATCGTGTTTGAGATGGGACACACTCGGCTCAGTGCAATTCCGAGGTGGACACACCCAGAGCAGTTAGATAACGTTTATTAAAAATGTGTTTATCGTTACGGCTTCTTATAAACTGACTTGCGGGTCGGGTAGAGCGGAGCAGGTTTATAGGACTGAGAAATAAATCCGATTGTCACCTCCGGCGTCACCAAGTGTGGAGGATTGGTTTTTATTTCACAGAAGTTGGAACAGGCGTCTTCATACTAAGTAAAGTAAAGGTTGTCTTATACTAATCGGTGGTGTCGGGGAAGAAGTGGTAGAGACATCACTGCGCGGGACCATTACATGTTCATGAGGTGGTGTATCAAGTTTCTGTCTTTATTGCTATCCATTCAATAACAGTAATTGGAGGGTGCTTGTGACGGGAGTTAAACCCGGACTTCTGCCGATAACAGCGAACGCTCTACAACTACGCTAATCAGCCACTCTGTAAAGACACTAAATAGTCAACGGAAAAAGATCAACCTTCGGTGATCAATGTCAAGGCTAAATGAAGTCCAGTATTAAAAAATAGTCGACAAATTATGATGTTATTTATGCAATGCTTCTGTAGATATGTTTATGTTATTCAAACAACAGGGTTTTTATATTTCTCAAAATATTTTATCAGCAAATAAATAATATTGACATGTTTCGACACTGATTTACGATTTGCTACAGCAACGCGCACATACTACGTAGAGACCTTGACATTTGACAAACGCGTTATCAAGGAAGAGCTTCTGAAGAGGAAACATCTTATCTGTTAAAAACATTACTAGGACATTTTTTATGTTTATAATATAGAACCAGTTTGTCACAAGGTTGTGAATCTTGGACAACGTCAATTAAATAATGTGGTTATATGAATCTATTGAAGTGGGGGTTACACATAAAGAAATGTTAAAAGTGCTCTCAGTTGCTCTCCTTATACCAAGGTGTACTGATGATGGTGGACCTACGTGCTCAGTGTTAGGTTTCTCAGAAGGGCCCTAGTGTTGATCCCTACCATGATGGTCAGACAGCTGTAACATGGAGTAGGACGTGAAGTCTGAGATGAGGTCTTGGTCTGAGATGAGGTCTTGGTCTGAGATTAGGTCTTGGTCTGGGATGAGGTTTTGGTCTGAGATGAGGTCTTGGTCTGAGATGAGGTCTTGGTATGAGATGAGGTCTTGGTCTGAGATAAGGTCTTGGTCTGAGATGAGGTCTTGGTCTGAGATGAGGTCTTGGTCTGAGATGAAGTCTTGGTCTGAGATGAGGATTTGGTCTGAGATGAGGTCTTGATCTGTGATGAGGTTTTGGTCTGAGATAAGGTCTTGGTCTGAAATGAGGTCTTGGTCTGAGATAAGGTCTTGGTCTGAGATGAGGTCTTGGTCTGAGATGAGGTCTTGGTCTGAGATGAGGTCTTGGTCTGAGATGAGGTCTTGGTCTGAATGGTTTACCTTACCTCAACGTAATGTTAGTCTTGGTTCGCGATTCGCGTGACTCAAGTCGATCTGTACACTTGAATTTAATTGGTGTATGAATTCACCGCGGCTGAATGAAGGACAGAACTTTCTTTACCTATCTCGAGGCAGATGTGTGTGCCCATGATATTAAGAGCTATGCCAGGGGTATAACATTTTAACGTCTCCAGTGAATGATGAATAGTGAAGGGTGAGATAATCTATGATACCAAGGCGAAACATAGATGGGCAAGTAACATGTAACATGTAACATGTAACATGTAACAAAGAAACTATCGTCGATGGCGCAAGGCCACAGCAGTCTGGTACGCTGAATAAGAAGAGACCGCGGGGAAGACTTCCAATGCGTTGGTAAGCCTCCCTTGTTGTACGCTGCAATATCTGAGATGCCTCTAAAGGAGTACTTATCAAGCAATGGACTTCCGTGACCCAAGAGACGAAGTTGTTATCCGCAGCTACGCCGAGGAACGGCTCATCAAGATCAAAATCAAGTTATACTATTTTAACGTCTCGAGTGGTCTGTTGGGATCTTTGTCTGTGACAAGGTCAAGAATAGCACCAACGCGGCAAACAGAGCAGGTCGTAATACAGGACTAACTGTGTGCCATGTCATTATGTAGGCCATGGTTAGGCGGTTTGTTAAGAGCAACATAGATGGCGCCTAACAGGCTGCGGGTCTACTTTGCTCTAGTGTTTGAGTCTATTAAGCTGGGTTCGCACTTCGGTTAACCACCCTCTGTGGTACCTGTCCCAACGCAGTGGGATAATAAGCTAATCGAGCCTTTGACGCTATGCAAGAAATCCTCCACCCGGCTACACCAGCTCAAGCCAGACCTGGGACCAGCACAAGGGCATCTGTCCCTGTAGAAGTACAGGTTGACTGAGACTAAGAATATAAATTGTGTACGATTCTTGGATCTCAATGTTTACTTCAGAATTTATAATGATGGTGTTTATTGTCATTGTTGAGGACAACTTGGGGGATTTATGGTCTGGGTAATACAGGTCGCTGTCACCTCCAGTCACCACGCATTATGCAGGCTAGGTTTTCGTTTTTGTTTTTATAAAAAAAAGAGTGAAAAATATAAAATAGGTTCTAATAGTTCAGTTAGTGATTGAGTCATATATATATATATATATATATATATATATATATATATATATATATATATATATATATATATATCTATATATATATATATACATATACACATATATATATATATACATATATAAATAGACAGATAGATAGATAGACAGACAGAGAGACAGATAGATAGATAGATAGATAGATAGATAGATAGATAGATAGATAGATAGATATATATATAGATAGATAGATAGATAGATAGATAGATAGATAGATAGATAGATAGATAGATAGATAGATAGATAGATAGATAGATAGATAGATAGATAGATAGATAGATAGATAGATAGATAGATAGATAGATTAGATAGATTAGATAGATAGACAGAGAGAGACAGAGTGAGATATATACTGTAAAAATATAAGAAATGTCTCTAAATGCACACATCAACAATTTCATATATTGTTTTCTCCAACGTCACTGTCTATGTATTTATTAAATTCGGCATTGTGTTATATATGTATATATGACTTCAATTCCATCCACAAATGTTCGTAACCCACTTCTGCACAGTCTCGATGAGCCGTTTAGAAGGTGAGTCATAGACGCCTCAATTCTATTCATGGACCTGATGTAGGAACAATACCAGACCCACCCAGCTGATAGTCTGTTTAAGCTCTGGTCGATGTGTGATCTACACTACTGGGTGACATCAGCGGGCCAGTGACAGGCTGATAAGTGTATTCCGTAAGATCACGGCAAGCGCTGCTTCAAAAAATTAAATCTCTATTGATTTGCGGTAATGTTAAGAAATGAGAAACACAGAAGAAAGACAAGCGAAAAGTAAGCTAACTCTTTTTACAAAAACGACTCTTCCAAAATGTAAAACTTGCTTTTTCAAAAGACTAGCATTCTTCAACTTGCCAAAATAACACACGACATCCAAGATTTTAGAGCGAACAGTTGCACTACGAACAAAAATACGACAAATATCTTTAACAGAGATACAATATTTATCAGTGCTAAAATCAGTCTTTCTCATAGCTAATCAACACTTCCGGCAACTAGAAAGAGTAACATTAGAATACGGGACCTAGAAGTCAGCTATATAAGAAAACACAACATTACAAGAGTAATAGGCAAATGTGACCAAATATATCCAATACGCATTATACATATGTTGGATTTGACATTGCGAACTATTGTCAAAATCGGATATAAATTTTATAATCAATTCTCATTCAGATAAAGCGTTAGAGTGCACACCAAATTCCCACATTGAGCTGTCGATTTCCCTACCTTGACCGTGGTCTCGTAAAACGATTTCCGATTCATCACTACCAAACTATTCACGAGCATGTTTGTGACAACGTGCGCCTATACAGTCATTGATGAAGAATGTATTCCTTATACGGTCTGATCATAGACTCATGTGTTCATTCATATTTTTAGTGTTATTATTCATATTCTTTGCGTCAGACTCGTGAGCAGGAAGGTGAAGGTCAGAAATCTCGGGGCTCTAAAAGCAGCGGCTCCCAACTTTTACCAGATTGCAAGTCGTCATGAAGCAAGTGGTACTCACGATGGCTCCCCTATTCTGTCTCGTCAAAGAGGCACAATTAAAAACATTTGCACGCATTGAGAACCTGTGTTTTTCCTGTGGCAGCATATGGCTGTAAATCATGGACAATTACCAAAACGTTTTGAAAAAGAATAGTCTTACGAGTAAAAATGTTACACAACGATCCTCAGAATACCTTCAGCGGGGAAAAGACAAATATAAATATTCGACAATAGTTGAGCATAGAGGAGAACTGATCAATCAATTTCATTTTGGCCAGAAAATGGAAATACGTTGGTCACATCAAGAGACACAACGATCTTGAGAAAACAGTGATGCAAGGTATGGTGCCAGGCAAAAGAGGTAGGGTTAGATCAAGAAGATTTCCCAAAGATATCCAGGAATGCCTGGGTATGAGTGTGGCGGAGAATAGAGTTTTGGCAAGGGAATGAATTTCCTTCTGACAGGCTGTAATGGGAGCGACGTTCAATAAAGGACATGCTACATGATGATGATGCACGTTTTTCTAGTATTCTTTGCAACCATTTCATACTAACTTTCATTAAGCAGTTCAAAATTCATCAAAAATTAGGTTGTTTTAATAAGTCTGAATAAGGCTACTTACTAACCACGGACTTAGCACTTACAAAAAAACTGATGGTTGGTGTTTGCTGTTTGTGTATGCTAGCTTTAATTTCCAGAATCAGTCTACAATTTTACCTTCATTCGTAGATCTGGCCAATTAGTAATTTTGTTTCTATATTTATGTTTAATATTCACAAGAAGAAAGATAATTGTCTCTCGCTAATAATTCAATAATTAGGGCAAATAACATAAGGCTCATTATAGTTCTTTGGAAATGACATTCTGTACACATGTGTTTAAGCAAAAAACAAATAATGTTGTGTTACATTAAAAAGTAAATAATTTTAAAATTAGATTTGGTTTGCAGACCCACGTAGAACTATATGGTAACCTCTACGGGGTCTATGCCAGCATAAAAACATCTGCTTTACTGCATAATATGTAATACACTTGAAATAGATCTCCGTTGTCACTTAAAATTAAATTGTGTGATCTTAATATACCATATTATAATAATATATTTGGCCCATAATTAACATTAAGCGACGTGACGATTGTTCTAGGGCAAGTGAATCCAACCTGCGACCGGTGGCCCATGCAACAGGTTACCAAAGCGTTTAATCAGACCTACCAATCACTTAAGAATATTTCTGTTCAGCAAAAATATGCTACAGGGAAGTCATTTACAGTTTCGAAATAAAAACATTAAAACAATTAGTCTTGTTTTTGTTTTGTTCATTTTTGATTAATAGTAGAACTCTTTCCTTGATTGATAGTTATAAACTCATTTCAAATTGATAGTCATAAATTCTTTATGTTTGATAACTACACTAATTTTTTTATTGATAACTTTACTATTATTTTTATTGATAACTATACTATTTATTTATGGATAACTATATTTTTTGTTGAAAACTATACTGTTATTTATTGATAACTATGCAATTTTTCATTGATAATTATACTATTTTTTTATTTATTGATAGTTATGCACACTATTTATTGATTATTACGATAATTTTTGATTGACAGTTGTCAGCTATTTTTTAAATTGATAGTTAGTTTTACATGTTTTACAAAACATTGACAAACTCAAGGACACAGAAAGCTAATGCTGTTTCCTATCAACTCTCACCATTTTTAAACGACAAACACATTCCAATGAAAACAAAGAGACAGCTGATAAATTGTATTTTTATAACAACTCTCTGCTACCAATGTCAGACATGGACTCTCACCAAGACACGAGAAAGAAAAATCATGGTATGCGAAATTAGGTGTTTGAGAAAGGCTGTCTGATTCACACGGCTGGACAGAGTACGAATCGAAGAAATCAGGCAGACGGTGGGTGCATGGAATACATAGAAAGGCAGAGAATAAAATGGTTTGGACACCTAACAAAGAATTCAACCAAAGGTACCAGCTGCTCGTATCTACAATACCAGACATCAGGGTTGCAGTGCAAGAGGTAGACCACGGAAAAGATGGATAGATGGTGTCAGTGAGACATAGAAGAAGCACATACTGACAACATCATCAGCGACAAAGCTGGCACATGACCGAAACCTCCCCACGGTGTTTAACCACACAAGTGGATAGATGATGATGATGACACTCTTTTTTGACTGACAGTTATGAACTCTTTCTTCATTGTGTATATCAACTCTTTTTTTCATTGTGGATATAAACTCTATTTTCCTTGTTAGTAAAACTCTTTATTTCATTGATTAATATAAACTCATTTTTTCCTTGATAGATGAACTCTTTTTCCATTGATATAAACTCTTCTTTTTTATGCTCTTGTCCTTTTTCACATTTTCCCTATTACCAGAGTATAGAACTATCACTACTGTTAACCCCATTTAGGACGTTTGCATCAAAGCACTTCCTGTGATTCGGCAGTAGAGGTTTGAGTAGCAATATGTTTTACATTATTGAGTGTGCTACCCCCCATGTACAACTCATTTTAGTCACATTTGACGACACACATTTAAGTGCAGTGGACGTATTTTTTCTTTCGCAGTTCTGTTTATTCTGGCTTATATGTTCTACGGTATGAGATAGCGGACTCTATATCCAGTCATGTTTACTTTTTGTGAAATGCATAGCTCACTACAGTCTTACTATCTTTACTCTACTTCCGCACTCGGTAACTCAAGCGCTCAATGTGCATAAACAGAAGATCTTTACACTCAATTCCGCTAATGATAACAAACTAAACGGCTTCATATCACATTTATTCTGACCCTAACAAACGGTAGAAAGATGACGCTGTCGACGCCAACACTAGACAATCTCTATGGAAGTGTCGACAGCCTCAAGAAGACCGCTGCTTTCTTTGAAGAAATTCAAGTTGACGTTTGACAGAAGAAGACGATATCCCATTTATCATTATAAATCCTGTATGTCTCTTAATAGAGCGTCGGATCACGACTGTAGTTAGTCTTGTTGTAGGAAATCTACGCCAAAACATATATGTTCACTTGACTCGTGGTGATTTCTGAGACTTTGTGTTCTCACGGTGACGTTACTAGTTCCATGGACAACCCTTCCAACCTTTAACCCTACAACCTTTTCTGGCCTGCGTTAACAAAATGCACAATAACGTGCTGTGGGTCTAATATTTGGTCTTCAGAATCTCCAAGGGGGAGACAAGCTCTGAATGATGTGCAAATCGGTCTGGTTCAGACTCTGGAACTAATAATTATGTCCCTGTGTGAGTAGCTGGTAATAGGCTGGCTGGAAAGAAAAGGGAATTATATTTTTTTCAGGGGTCGTTTCTTTGATTCAGAAAATGTCCTGTCATATCTGTTTCATCTTCTATTCCTGGAGGCAATTATTATCATAAGAGAATGACTAGACCATCGAAGGCATCATTTCGCCCAACGTTCATTTATATTTGATGTTGGTATTGTTTCCTCGTTTGACTGAGATCTCGTTTGAGAGCTCCATTTGGTCTGGAGCGGTTATACTGTGTGGACCTGATGAAGACGTTTAATTAAGGCTCTGGTCACTTGAGAAGTTACAGGGGTCATAGCCAAATGGGGTTTTGAGCTGTTCGTAGAAAAGACACTAGCTGAGTTATAGCTGGATTAAGAGAAAACGTGGGCCCATTTTGACATTGCGGCGTGTTCTTCAGGACAAAAACAACGGTCTCTTTGATTTAGGTACCGTTTCCGGGCCGACTGTTTAATTACCAAAATTACCAAGTCAGTCAAAAAACGTGTCTCCCCCGTTTTACGGTACGCACATTGTTGTGACGTCACAATGGACTAGCATCAGTCTATTAAACGCTAGTCTCAATTCGCTTTTTGGGGGTACTGTGTGCCACGAGAATGACAAAAGGATCACTGACATGCTCAGAACATGTTAAAAGAGGCAGCTTAACTATGTGCCACAGAAGCAATCAAAAACATTTCACACTGGTCAGAGGCCGTGATTAATGTAGTTTAGTCTTCTGAGAATGAAATAAAGTTGTAGAAACAGTTCATCATATTCATCGGCAAGTCAGTAAAAAAAGTCCCACATGGCTTTCAAAATAACCTAAATGAGATACTAACTGGAAAACCATTTATTATATGCACCCACAGTGTTCCTTATTTCTCAAACTAATTTTCACCAACATTCATTAATGTAACTCATCGCTTCATCATTGCACCAAAACCTGCAACATAGACGTCTGCTGTGTGCTGTGCGCGTGCATGCGGCACCTAACGTTCTTTTTTTCATCTACAGTGATCACAAAGCTGTAAGTTGCTGTCTCCTAATGACACCCTTAGAAACTACTAACTATATTGTTCAGCTTTCCCATTTCTGTTTGTGACCAACACACTTTGTATAGTTTAGTCGAAGAATCAACGTCATTGCACCCGGTTTAACCCATAAGTACTCTATATGTTTCTTTTCACATTTTGGAGAACCTCAGAACATTGCATGAACTTCGTAGCACCGGCGTGCATCCCATAGTAGACTGGGCATATTTTTATCATAATTTCGAATTTTGACCTAGCAGAGGCCTACTCTTTTCAAGTTCCAACGGGATTTTTAACGTGCGCGACACTGCACACAGGCGTGCGATCTCTACTCCCCAGAGATCCAGGAAAATGCCAGAAAGTCTACGTGAAAAAAACCCTATCTCCACCGTGATTTGAACCTGCAACCTCCAGCACCCGAGACCAACGTCTTACCTCGAGACCAGATATTTACTTACCCTTGTATTATGCAGGAATACAAGAGTCACAAAATAAATCTCACGGAATGAGAATAACCAGAATACAATGTCTGTATTTGATAAATCAATAGACATCAAAATAATCAATATATGCATGAAATTGTCATAAGGTATCAGAGTATATGCAGAAAATCTACATCGGGGAAATAGTAATTAATAACAGAGGCTACAACAATTGACTGCGGTTTGCGTAAACTTCTGAGTGTCTCACGTTTGACTGGTGCAGCTATTAGAACACGTGCTACTCGTAGTTAACAGAGAGCGCAGTTTAGCCAGGTCAAACTACAATGGGGACTCAGTGGTAAGGTGTCCGCCTCGGGTGCCAGAGGTCGTGGGTTCAAATCAGGGTTGAGACCGGTATTTTTGTGTGGATCTTCTGGTTAAAATTTCCCTGATCTCTGGGTAGTGAGATCGGACTCCAGTGTTCAGTACCGAGCTCGTTAAAAATCCCTTGGCAGTTGGAAATGGAAAAGAGTAGGCGTAACGGCCACTGTCCGGACAAAATTCAAATTAAAAAAATATACCGAAGTTATTTTTACCTTTCTCCAGGTTATGAACAGCTAGCTATAAATGGCGCCTAACAGGCTGCGGGTTTACTTAGTTATAGTGTTTGAGTGTATTAAGATGGACTCGCATATCGATTAAACCACCCTCCAATAAATTGGTTGTATACAGACTCTGTGGGGTCTTCTAAACAAGTATAAAGACATTACGTTAATCAACCCAGCTGTTAGTTGTTCAACAAGTGATGGAAACTAACTTGTTGCATCACAAGACAAAAATCTGAGAACTGTACAATGGGCTCTAGTCATAACCATTTTATTGAATTGGGTCAGTGGGTCGAGTTATTGATACAGGTGGATCGGATGTTTGACAACAATGGGTTGGGTGATTGACACGCGTTGATCAAGAGCTTGGCATCCTTGATTTGTTGTTGTTGTAAAAGCTACTAAATTGTTGTCTTTTGACTAACTTTTCTCTGACAGCTAAGGGACAATAGCTTCTTCGACATCTCCTGGCGCGTATATAAGAAGGCATATACTCAGGTTAGACTGAAAAAGGGGACAAGAACACAGTGATATCGAATCTTGACATAAGAGTGTTCAAACTATTCGGCTGAAGTACATGGACACATTATTGCTCTAGAAATAATTATCAACACCGTAAGTCAATCCCAGCAGGGTGTACTTTAAAGATTAAATGTTCGATCTGCCAGCCCTAAAAATGATAAACTGCCAGAGCTTAAATAGTCAGGGGAAATAGAAGCAAAAATAAGGAAAGTGCTACAGTTGATACCATCACAATCAACTTCCAAGAAAAGAAGTCCTTTTTCCAAGCCATAAGGTGGGTCGAACAATCGAGAAACAACTATTACTGCCTTGATCAAGTTGAGCAAGTCAGGTTGTTCCGCACAAGAATAGGAAATAACATATTGAATTGCCACTTACACGGGCTAGAATTGGCTGCTAACATATTGAATTGCCACTTCTTTCAAATAAACTCCAGAACAACAAAATCCAAAACAAGTCTTAATGGCAAATATCTGCTGCTAAACGACAACCCAAACTACCTGGGAGACACATTTGATCGGCGCATGACATGGAAAAGTCAGATAGAGAGAAACCAAATGAGAGCCAGACAAAGAATGGCAATCATGAGGAAACTTGCTGGCACAAGTTGGGGAGCAGTCGAAAGTAAACTAAAGAAACTGTACACTGGAAGAGTGAGACCAGTTCTCGAGTATGGCATTGCGGCATGGACAACAGCAGCAAAGGCGAACTTTGATAAAATTAGCAAACTTCAAAACCAAGCCATGAGAGTTATAACAGGAGGCATGAAGTCAACGCCAAGTGTAGAACTTGAAAAGATTACAAATCTGCAATCCATGACTGACAGAAGAGACTGCAGAGCCCAGCAAAAAGCAGAGAAACTCAAAAGACTGACAGACTATCCAATGCATCAGAGACTAAATAGATTTGGAATTGGGAAACTAAAGCGGAGAAACTTTGCAGAAATAGCCAAAGCAAAGATGAGCGAAGACCCTATGAACACATTAACAACACCAAAGAATTCCCTACTGTACGCAATATCTACCTGGAAGCAGCATATGATTCCGGCGGTGGTAGAAAATATACCAGGTATTAGAAACAAGAACAGCCAGACTGAAAAGGAAAGAAGAGACATAACTCTGAGGTACATAACGAAAAACTACCCAAGCATGGAATGGAGCCATGCATACACCGACGGTTCTGTAACAAACACAACACAGAACGGAGAGGCAGGGGTATTCCTGAGCCTACCAAATGGTAGAAAAATAACACTGTCAGTGGCAACTGGAAAATACTCAAGCAATTTCAGAGCGGAGGCAGAGGCACTGAGGGCTGCAGTAGAAGCAATGCTGGCAGACAAAAGATATGAAAGCCACATAGTCCTGTTTACAGATACCAAAAAGAGTAGCGGTACGATGGGTTCCATCCCACTATAACATCAAAGGCAACGAGGAGGCAGACAGACTGGCAAAAGAAGGTGCAAGACTACCACAACCAGATTCTAGTGTGACCTACGAAGAGTCCAAAATGTTTATTAGAGCCAGACACATGGCCAAATGGGAAACAGAACATACTGGCTACACAAAACATTATGCCTATTACCAGTTGAACAGGAGAGAGAAGGTCGTGGTCTTCAGACTCGGCACAGGCCACAACAAACTGAGGTACCACCTATTCAATAAACTGAAGATAGGTGGCACTGACGAATGCACTTGTGGTACCGGGAAAATGACCGTTGAACATCTGCTGCAAAACTGCCCGACATACGAGGACCAGAGAAAGCACATGTGGCCATCACCAGTGGCAACACTAGACAAGCTCTATGGCTGTGTCGACAGCCTCAGGATGACTGCTGCTTTTTTCGAAAAAATACAAGTTGACGTTTGACAGCGTACGACGACGACGACGACGAAGAAGAAGAAGAAGAAGAATTGCCACTTACACAAGCTGGAATTGGCTGCATCACTCATGTCTATGTGTAGGCTCACCACAGAAGAATCTAACAGAGCATGCAAGACATATACTTAATCAACTGAGTATTGAGCGTTCATCCACCGAGACGAACCTACGTACCCAACTTTTGGAAGGCCTTGAAAAAACTCCAGCACAGCAACCTTCATACAGAGAGCTGGATTTCACGTGTAGACGTAATAGAAAAACGTGGCAAAAGAGAAGAAGAAGATGACAAAACAGAACTTAAAAGAAATGCTATGACACAAGCTTATTGTATTGTGCACAGCTACAGTGGTGTCCCCGGGACGCTATTGCAGCAAAAGATAAAGATACTAATGTAGAAATGTTGATAGAAACCCGCCACGGACAAGCACTCACTCACTTACGACTTTTGCCTCAAATGAAGACATATTAAAGAGGGTAACTCGGGACAAGGAAATCACACAATTTGCGTTTAAAAAAAACCACGTGACCTGGCACGTGATTACCCGTTCAGTGAGTCTGTAACGAACTCGTTGATTGGGTACTTGATGCAGTTAAGGGCTAAGTTCATTGGGTCAGTTCATTAGCGGATTGCTAGCCTGCCTAATCACAAGCGTCTGAGCAGCACAGCTGGCAAAGTACGTTTCTTGCTGTAAAAGGACCATTTTCGCTACCGGGTCACGACACGCTTCAGTATAAATGGGTACCTGACTTTACAGATAGGGAAGACATAGCTGTACTTAAGGAAATTGACCACTACACCACAGAACAAGTTATGACATTGTACAATGAGGTCGATAATGTTTCATCCTCTACGGCAATATAAATGACAGAACTACCTTGAGCTTTACGCATACTAAAATATTGTACATGTATATGGTTAGGCTTTCCCTCACTGCGGTCAGTTTTGAACATAAATTGCAGCTGCGGCGAATCAGATGGATAAGCGAATCTTACATTACGACCAAAATTCTTTAATCTGGGACAAGGAACAGCACAAAGAACATTCAGAACAGTCCTCCTTTTTCTTTTTCTTCTACTTCACCGTAACCACAATTATTTCTCAAATATGTATTTGTCTGTATTTCCACCGTTTGCATAGGAGATTTGATTGGCTGATCGAATCACGTAATGTCACCATAAATGCGCAAAAGTGGCGACTAGCGCGAGGCACTACAACACGAGGCCCAGTCCGTGCTAATTATGAAATGATGTTACTGAGATAATGAGGCAGTTCTGAATTTTAAAGATTCATCGATGAGTTGAGATGGGGAAAGATACTGGCGGTTTGAGGGAGGGGGAAAGTGGGGATGAGGAGGGGGTAAGGAATGTGGAAAATATTAATTGTAACGTAATGTGTACTCGTGTAAGAATGATATAATCAGTTATCTCTTTCACCTTCCAAAGCTCAAATGGATCAGGCACATATTTACATTTCGATAGACTAGAGCGTACACAGTTAGGTTATATACAAGTGTCACGGCTCACAAGCCGAAGGTGCTGGGTTCGATCCCGATCACAGCATCGGCCGTTACCCCGGATAAGCAAACCCTTAGAAAATGCAGGAGAAAGCAGACCCTTACATAAAATGCATGCTGAAGTCGGAATGCACTGAGTCGACTGGAGCAAAATAAAACCACAGTGCAACGCACACTGCCTTGTGGATTAGAGAAATAAGGCAAACGAAAAAAAAATTTAAAAAATATACATTAGCAGCTTGTCACGAAAGGGAAGAGTTTCAGCAGCTCTGCCACGAGACACTCGGTAACTTCTTAAGACAGATATTTAACGAGCCTGTTGTTGGGTACATATATTCATCATCATCTTCTTCTTCGAACAACTGATGCTACGCTCCAAGCCCGGTGAGATTCACGAAGCAGACTGCGTTTCTAGTCTTCGTCAGTCCCCAACAGCTTTTCTAGCTTAGCCGCTCCCCCGGGCCAGACCACCTCTCTTCGGACAGCATAAGTTGGACATACCTGCAGGATGTATTCTGGTGTTTGCTTGGGGAATAGACAATCGCATGTGAAGGTGAGGCTTTAGTCTGCAGTGTCCCGTTATGATTCTGAAGATATTTGTCTGCCCATTTCTAACAGGGTTGTCTTCTCTGTCATATTCTGGTTTCTAATCTTTGTGCTGGTCTATCCATTCTGTTCTCGTGGACCGTTTCATAAGTGTCTTTGCTTCTTTATAGCTTTCAATAAACATCTTCATCTTTGTTCTCAAGTTCTTCTTCATCATCTTGTTTATCATCTTCATCATCATCACCATCACCATCATCCTCTTATTCTCCTTTTCTTCAGCATCAAAGCCTTCTCTTCTTCTACTTCTTCGTCATAACCTTATTTGTATTACTATTCTCCTTCGCCTTCTTCTTCTTCTTCTTCTTCTTTACCTTGATCGCCGTTTTCTTCTTTATTTTGATCTCCTTGTTTCCCGTCCGCTCATAATCATCTTCTTCTTTTTCTTCTTCACAGTCATTTTCGAATTCTTCTTTTCCTCTGTAGACTTCCAGACCTAAACTTGAAATTATCAGAGTGAAGCTCAGTTATCCTGAGGCTTCTAGTATCTTTTTACCGCGTGTCCAGGAGTGGTACCACGAAGGCCAGATGATATCTATATGTTTGTTAAATGTCCAACACTTCTGTCGCAGATGCTCGGCCGTCATTCGACAGCACAGCATACACGTAGGCCATGTTTTCAGCGTGTAGAACAAATGCCTCATTTTGTTTTGGTGCGTGCATAGTTAGAGATTGACCACTGTCAGTAATTTGGCAGCCTCGCCTAGTCAAAGGTGTGTCCCAAATTAGTCAAGGATGAAGTGTAGAATATGTCGTTATGCAAGATTTTCTAGTTTGTGATGTAGACTTAAGGGTTACCATGCTTACGGTCCTTATTTCGGTAGTTTCGATATAAACCTCTAATATGTTTCCGATTAGCGTGATGGAAGGACGCTCGCATTTCACGGCAAAAGTGCTGGGTTCAACATCCGTTACGGCACGTTTCAGTCCACCTAGCTGTAAAAATCAGTACCTGGCTTATTCTTGTAAGAGAAGTGGCCACCCTAGCTTATAAACAAGCTGCAGCAGAGTACAACGAGGTCAGACACTTTATCTCAAATAGCAGTGTTTGCCGTGGGACTACACTTACCTTTCTAATTAACACAAACAGACACACACAGAGACACACAGACACACATACACACACAGGCACACACACACAGACATACACAGAGACACACAAACACACACACAAACACACACACAAACACGCACACAAAAATACACACGGCATCCCGGTGATCCTGGATAACAGGCTGCAACAGAGCAGACTGGCTAAGGAGAGGGGATCGAAGAGGGAATGCTAACCAGGTACTCAAAAAATGCTTGCTGAAGTCGGATGTGGTGGACCGAAAGGTGCAAATATTGCAGTCAAGCTGTAAACTACGACACAACGCATTCCATTCTGCTACTTAAACCCTTTTAGGGTTTGGTAGCGGGAGATTAAGAACGAACGAAGCCAAACACACACACACACACACAGACACACACACAGACACACCCACAGACACACAGACACACACATACACACACAGACACACACAGATGTACACACAGACACACATACACATACACACACAGACGCACACACAGACACATACATACACACAGACACACACACACAGACACACACATAGAGACACACACAGACACACACTCAGACATACACACAGACACTTACACACAGATACATACACAAACTCACATACAATCACACACTCGTATGTATGTATGTATGTATGTATGTATGTATGTATGTATGTATGTATGTATATATGTAGGAAATGTATGCATTGTGCTATGCATATACGTTTATATGTATATATATGTGTCTGTGTATATGTGTATATGTATGTATGTATATATATATATATATATAAATATATATGTATGTGTGTGTATGTGTGTATGTATGTATGTATGTTTGCATGGGGCTATGCGTGTACGTCTATATATATATATATATATATATATATATATATATATATATATATATATATATGTGTGTGTGTGTGTGTGTGTGTGTGTGATTTGAGGGGGGTGGGGCAGGTAGTGGGGCAATTGGTAATGTGTTAGGCGGGAGAAATCTTTGACATTGTTTGTGGTGATTTTCAGCAATGTAAATTGTACATGTTGTCCGTTTGTTAGTTGTTTTGAAAACGAACATGGCCCTTACAGGCGACATGTAAAAAAAATTGTTAAACCATTTTCAGGCTAATCCCAGGCCAGTAGTCAGAGGATTAGTAGGGTGTACATCAACTGATATACCCAACTTGACTCAGTGTCTGGATAAAATAAGACAAAACACACAAAGTAAAACAGATGGGAAGAAAGCAACTTTAGTGAAAAAATACAGATATAGAAAAGAGAATGATATTAAGCACACTGTTTAGTGGACAAGCGGAAACAATGAGGAACAAATAATTGCAGACAGTTTTAAGGGTCTGACATTGCAACAATGCTAATATTTTATGGCATGCGTCAATATGGTGTGAACATTTCGCCAAAACTATAACCATTGATACGTTTGGCTCCCCTTTGGCCTGTCTGTCCTGTCCTAATTAGTTTTACCAGCCCTGTGAAAATGTTCACAGAAATAGCCATCCATTTATACATTTGGTAACACTTTCAGTTGTCTGTGCTGCTTTGATTAGTTTTGCAGGTTGCCAGTTTGTCAGAAGACGTGCTAAATAATGCAAAGACAGCACCAGTATCACCCTGAGACATGCCAGGTTAATGCAATAAATCTACAACTCTCAAGCCCATTATCATTCGGTTTCCATGTTGGTTGTAGCAGACATTCTAGAGTGACATCATAGTTCCATGATTCCTGCAGACGCATGTCTGACAGTGATGGTCGCTCAGCGCCTTCATTTAAATTCTGCGTCTCTGGAAGCTGGGAAGTTGTCTTAATTCATCTTTCGAGACGGCTCAGAGATTTACGACTTGACACCTTCGTCTTTTTCTTTTCGTTCGCTTTTATGCGTCAACTTGTACATATCTAATCAAAGAAGTGGTCGGCATAATGTTATTTATATCTCTTTTGGGCTTGTTCTTCTTCATTCGCATTCCGATGTACACATGTATATACGTGGACGAGCATAAATGGTAACTATCATTTGCGCACATTCTGTCAGTAGCAAATAGTAAGGTTACTTTTTGACCCCTCCTCGTACCTAAAAAGAGCATTGGTCCGTCCGTCAGTTGTTATTGGTATCTCCGTAGAGGGTGTCCTGCTTACTGTCCTTTCAGACATAGCACTGGCTACACTTAAAGTGAACGTTGGTGCTTCTGTTCTTATTGGTATCTTCTTAGAACGTGTCCTATTTCCTATGCTTCCAGATAAAGTCTGGGGACTGCGTAGGCTAGCCGTTAGGTGACACGGCTCACAAACCAAGGTGCTGGGTTTGCTACCCATCACCGCACCGGCCGTTACCCCGGGGAAGCAAACTCTTAGAAAATGCAGGAGGAAGCAGACTCTTACATAAAATGAATGCTGAAGTCGGATTCATTGGGCCGACAGGCGCAAAATAAAAACATAGTGCAACGTTTACCATCTTGGGTTATTGAGAAATAAGGCAAACGCCAAAAAAATAAATAAAATAATTGATGTCTACACTTGAGGAGAGAATTTGTCCCTCTGTTGTTATTGGTATTTTCTTAGAACGTGTCCCTCTTTCTTTGCTTACATGCCTAGGCCTGTCTATACTTAAAGAGATCATTGGTCTGTCTATTGTTAATAGTATCTACTTAGATATCATCAGACGTAGGCAATTGTTAATATTATCTCCGTAGATATCATCAGACATAGGCAATTGTTAATATTATCTCCATAGATATCATCAGACGTAGACAATTGTTAATATTGTCTCCGTAGATATCATCAGACGTAGATAATTGTTAACAATATCTCCGTAGATATCATCAGACGTAGACAATTGTTAATAATATCTCAGTACATATCATCAGACGTAGACAATTGTTAATAATATCTCCGTAGATATCATCAGACGTAGACAATTGTTAATAATATCTCCGTAGATATCATCAGACGTAGACAATTGTTAATAATATCTCCTTAGATATCATCAGACGTAAACATGTTCTTACTTATTATGAGCAACTTTTATTTGTTGTTATTTGCATTACCTTACCGCTTTTCCTTCCCCGTAACTTCACAGATGTAAAAAAAATTGAAGGTAACATGTCCTTTGCAGTTCGTCGCGTCTTACAACCGCCAGCCTATCTGGCTGTTTTATATTTCTTGGCATATGTGCTGTACGGAAGGTTGCCATAATTTACTGCACGCTGAGAGCAATGCACATAGAACAAAAAATCTGCGTAATGCCAAACTGGACACTAGCTTGAGTCGGAACTTGTAAAATATCTAAAACGTGTATTTATTGGTAAAGCCACAGCTTGTCCTTCGTTTTCTTCTTCTAATCCTTTCAATGATTAAATTTAAATTACCTCAAAGGAAACGGTGATCGGTTTGAGGTTAATTTGAATGTAATTTAAGCTTGGCCAGAAATGATCTTTGCGATCCTGATATTAGGTTTCGTGTGATAAACTTATTTTTATTTAAAGCTTGAAATGAACTTTTCATTTCGACAAGGGTCAGCCTATTGGGGTTAATGAGACAATAAAGGGGAGCCTTGCGAACATGATAAGCTGAAATGATATAGAGCGAAGGTAAAGACCACATTCCTCCTTCATCAGCACGCTCGGGATGTAAGGAAAGCTACTGCAACCCCACACTTAAAGCTCTTTTCATGTCACACAAAAGAGTAAACTTACTCACTGTGAGCATTCAACAACAACAACAATTAGAATATAAACAATAACACGTTTTATAATTCATCGCGCTTTCGTTCTTGTCAATGCAGTGGGTCTCATATGTACTTACTCTACGTCTTCTTTTTCTTCTGAGCTCGTTCTCAAACTCCCGCTACCAAGACCTAAACAGGGCTTTGCAAGTTGCAGGATGTAGTCTAGAGAACGGAATGCGTTGTTTCGCTAATTTATAGCTTGACTGCGATATTTTCATCTTTCGGTCCTACACATCCGTCATCGGCAGGGCTCTGCGGCTATTATGTGAGAACCTTTCCTGCAGATGTTCAGTAGTGCAACTACGGAGAATATGTGATGAACGATCAGCTTTTTAAGCAACTACAAGCGAATTTCAAATCTACAGATAGATCAGAAGGATTAATGAGTGTCTGACAACCTTACACATCTTCGCCAGTGATTTATTATATGTTTTCTTTTCATTTTATATTTCCAGTTGATTTATTGTAGACTTATTGTTTTCTACATATTATTTTAAGACTTCGGGATGACCCTAGGTTTATTTGGTTTTGAATTAACTTTACGATAAATACCAATTTTATGGGTTTTTTTTTGGTTTGTTTCCTTTTTATTTTTGCTGTTTTTACTTTGCTGCTGTTGTACACACTCCTATATTGGTAAATTCATGTTGGGTTGACACTGCTTTCTATGTCTGCTGTTAATCTTGTGTTTAAATGTTTTATCAAAAGCGCCAGATGGGTATACACAAAAGTGACATCCGGGCATTGTGTCACGTCAGGGATGTTCTACAACATACCAACAGTCCCAAGCACGGCAGGTTTGATCATGTAGTCAGAAGGAAAGATAAACGCTGGAATACAACATTCATTCTGTGATACCCGCGCGACAAAAAAAACTAACAAAACAACAGCCTCCTGGACGTCCCCCACTAGGTGGCAAGATGCTCTCGAGCGGCACAACACTAGCTATCCTAAAACAATCAAGTTTGTCTTCCACTGGACAACCCGTGCCCGAGACAGAACCGACAGGAGACTGAGCAAGGACCAACCCGAAACCAAAAAGCACAGCACTGCTGGAGCCTAGCCCGCTCAGTAGAGAAATGCACCTTTCGACTACCACCAACTCTTACAAGAGTTGGGACCTAAACAATGGCTACTGCCCTTGTAGATGTACAGAATGACTAAATAGAATTTTTTTTAAAAATATGTCTGATGATAACTTTTATATGTCTGGTGTTAATCTTCTGTTTAACCTCTTTCTATGTCGCCTATTAACTTCGTGTCAACCTACTTTATATGTCTGAGGTTAATCTCGTGTCAATCTACTTTATATGTCTGAAGTTAATCTCGTGTCAAACTACTGTATATGTCTGAAGTTAATCTCGTGTCAAACTACTTTATATGTCTGAGGTTAATCTTTCCTTAAACTGCGCATAAATGTGACTTATTTCGTGCTGGACAGAGTAATAAGCAAAGATTAAAGTTTTCCACTTCGAGGGTCATGTGTTAGATAGTTCATTGTACCAAGTTACATCTCGTTTATAAAGTGGGGTTGCAAGTGTCCATCCTTTCATTCCATTTCCCTTTTATTTCAACATGTAGAAGCAGCCACCAGAGGTAAAAACACACTCGACCTAGTTTTTACTACAGGGGAAAATATGATTGAAAACGTTACCGTTGTGGAACTGTTTGGCTCAAGTGACCATCAAATCATCCGTTGGGATCTTATTGCAGGGAAAGAAGTAAACATAAACGCGTGAACATACGACTACTCTAAGGCAGATGTTTAGAGGATGAACGAGGCATCGAGACACATAATCTGGAAAAATATTGTTGGAAGAACAGATGTTGGACAAGTGGGAGAGTTTTAAAACAGTTCTAGAAACGCTGAAAGAGGAATGTGTTCCATGTAGGGCGGTAAACACCAAGCGTAAAAAGTGGATAACTAGATTTGTAATTAAATGTAGAAGAGCTAGCAATAAAGCATGGAAAAAAATATATAGAGGCAAGTAAATCAAAAGAAACAATTAAAATATTTGGACACGCAGAACACAGCTCAGAAGGTGAATAAAACAGCAAAAAATACTACGAAAAAAAAACTTGCTCAGAGGATCAAGACTGATAGTAAAAGCTTCTATTCTTATGTTAGAAATAAACAAAGAACGAAAGACAAAGTAGGCCCTCTCATAGACAGTACAGGAAAAATAATAAGTGAGAATAGGGAGGCAGCTAATCTGCTCAATCAGTACTTTGGCACAGTCTACACAAAAGAGGACTGCTCCAAGATCCCAAAGCCTATTGATATTTTTCAATGAGACCTGGATACAGCGGGATTAATATAAATCTGCATTACAGAGGAAATAGATTTAAAAAATTTGAGGGTTAAAAGTGGATAAATGTCCAGGTCAAGATGGTATTCATCCAAAATTGCTGTATGAAATTAGAGACCAACTAGCAAAACCATTGGCTATATTATGTTCTCAATCACTTGCAAAAGGAATTGTTCCACGGGATTGGAAAGATGCAGGAGTGATCCCCTTATTCAAAACGGGCAAAAAATCAGATCAAGCAAATTATAGACCGGTGAGTTTAACGAGCATAGTCTGTAAATTGTTAGAGTCAAAAATCAAAGAAAACTTTGTAATGCATTTAGAAAAATTTAATCTAATCAGAAATAGTCAGCATGGGTTTACCAGAGGGAGATTGTGCTTAACAAATCTATTAGAATCCATAGAGGAGGTTACTAAATTGATAGATAAAGGGTATCCAGTGGATATTATTTATCTAGATTTTGTAAAGGCCTTTGATAGAGTTCCTTATTAAAGAATATTTCGAAAGTTAAATCACATGGAATAGGTGGGGAAGTTGCCAACTGGATTGAAAATTGGTTAACGGGAAGAAGGCAGAGGGTGGGCATAAATAAGGAGTACTCTGAGTGGTGTGAAGTGAAAAGTGGAGTGCCACAGGACTCAATTTTAGAGCCAATTTTGTTGTTAATATATATATATATATATATATATAAGCGATTTCGACATTGATGTAGAATAAATTATTGCAAAATTTGCTGATGACACGAAACTATGCAGTAGTGTCTCATCTAAAGAAGAAGTGGATATATTGAGGTCGGATTTAGATAAAATTCAAGAATGGTCTGTAATCTGGCAAATGGAGTTTAATGTAGACAAATGTACAGTTATCCCCATGGATAGATCCAATATGGAACATAATTACAGAATGGGAGAGAACAATATTAGAAAGATTGATTGCGAAAGGGACCTATGCGTTATAATAGATCATACAGGTAAGGTGAGTGAGCAAGTCCAGGTAGCAGTGAAAAGGCAAATGCAATGTTAGGGATGATAAAAAGAAATATTAAACATAGGAGCAAAGAAGTGATAGTTAAGCTGTATAAAGCATTAGTTAGACCTAGATTGGAGTACTGTGTACAGGTGCGGGGTCCTTATCATAGAGAGGATATAAACATGTTAGATAGAATACAATAAAGAGCGACAAAGCTGATAGTGGGATTCCAGAATTACAGTTATGAGGAAAGAAAAACAGCCTACAGTGTATAGAAGAGAGAAGAATTCGAGGTGACTTAATACAGGTTTATAAGATGATCAGAGGAATGGATAAATTAGACTATAGCAAGTTATTTTTTAAGACAGCCAACCATAAGAACAAGAGGGCATAGCTACAAATGAACTAAAGAGAGGTCCAGATTAAATATTAGGAAATTTCTTTTTAGCCAGAGAGTGGTGAATGCTTGGAATGCATAACACGGGAGGTAGTTCAGGCAGGAACCGTTAATGCATTTAACAATAAATTGGATGCGAATAGCTTTTAGAGCAAGGTGATGTAAATGCAACTGGTTGTGTACAGACTCTGAAGAGTCTTCTAAACAATATAAAGACGTTAAGTTAAGACGTTAAGTTACAGTAAGACAGGGACCCATTTATAGTTAGGTCGACTGGGACGTGTCAGTAACAGGAATTGGACACCGTATCTTTGAAGTGAACAGCTAGTCAGATGCTCAGATTAAAAACATGAAATTAATTAAAATATACCATGATTTGTAAAGAGTGAGAGTTATGATCAATTTCTTCTTCTTCTTCTTCTTCTCCTTCTTCTTGTTCTTCTTGTTCTACTTCTTCTTTTTCTCCTTCGTTTGGTCTCAATTTCCTGCTACCAAGCCCTGAAAAGGGCTTTAAAAGTAGCAGAATGCAGTACGGAGACCGGAATTCGTTGTGTCGTAAGTTACAAAATGACTAGAACACTTTGGCAATCAAATAACCTATGATGCTAAATTAACCGTTCTTAAGTTTATTTTTACAGATCCAACTACAGGTTAAAGATACCATAGACATAATTCTCATGGTTTGAATGAATAAGGGTAAGCTGGTAATGGATTGTCAATGTGCATTCCCTGTATCACATTATCATGATCAAGTAACTGTGCCACTCACCATCACTGTATCACATTATCATGATCAAGTAACTGTGCCACTCACCATCACTGTATCACATTATCATGATCAAGTAACTGTGCCACTCACCATCACTGTATCACATTATCATGATCAAGTAACTGTGCCACTCACCATCACTGTATCACATTATCATGATCAAGTAACTGTGCCACTCACCATCACTGTATCACATTATCATGTTCATGTAACTGTGCCACTCACCATCACTGTATCACATTATCATGTTCATGTAACTGTGCCACTCACCATCACTGTATCACATTATCATGTTCATGTAACTGTGCCACTCACCATCACTGTATCACATTACCATGATCAAGTAACTGTGCCACTCACCATCACTGTAACACATTTTGTGATCAAGTAACTGTGCCACTCGAATCTAGAACAATTTTCAAGTGTCAAACACAGGGACCTATTAGACCTGCAGGGGTTATAGCCAAAGTAGAAGCTGTAAAATTAAGCGGAAGAGAATAATTAGTTATTTCTGTGTATGACTTACTGAAGCAATTAGGTCTAAAAGAAGAGTCAAAAGTCATGGAACATCCGTAAAGACATGATAGAGGCTGTGAAACCACAACAGACAATGAATGTAGAATAGTTGTTTGCTGTTGTTTGCTGTTGTTTGCTGTTGTTTGCGAATACACATAATGAGTAGATTACTCTTTTGGGCGTCCTGAAAAGGACTTTAAGTGGCGGGTTGCAGTAGTTTTCCTCACTCCTCGAGAGTGTTGATTAAGGTGGACTGGAGTCCTCCAGGCGGTTGTGCTATGCTTGGTTTCAACAAATGTTCATTGTTAGCCAGGCTACCATGAAAACAACGCGTTTCCAGTCAGGGCTACTAGGAAGCTGAGGTGAGGGTCTTGGCCAGTATGTTTTGCCTAACTCTAACATCTCTGATCAGTATATTTTGCCTCACCAGACGTTAGTCTTTCTGCCCTTGTAGAATAGTAAGTTTATATTCACCTTTAATATTAGTTTTATTAGCACCTAAATGAATAAAACAGTCAGACAACCAAACAAAAAAATGTGTGGACGTAGTAGGAAAAACACTAGAAAAAACAACAACACAATAACAACAATCCAGCAACATAAGAATGATCTGTGTGTGTTATTTCGTCATTTGGACATCAGAATGTGACAGCTCCATGTAAACAACGAACTTATAGAGGAACAATTGCTGGTTTATTGGACACCATTTCGTTGTAAGATTCAGACATGCCTGCTGCTGAATTAAAGAGGGTCAGGTTCGGGTGCGACAGCCACATACATTAATAAAAACTAGGCAATGATGTCTAGTGGATAAAATCCACCTCTTTATGGCCTTACTTTTATGAATTAGGACACAATAACGTGTCTCAATGTAAACATTAGTATTCAGTGTTTGTTGGCATCAAATACACACCACGGACACACAAACTTACGTATTAACAAAATACACGAATTCATAAAAGGAATTTCAAGTTTTATCTTTTCAATAGGGAATTCAATATGAAGGTAGGAATGGTACGACAAGATCACCAACGTGAAACTGATGAGACAAACGGGGTAAATACCAGTGGATCATGAAATACGGAGGAGGCGATGGCGATGAACAGACCACGCACTACGGAAACCAGTGGAGAACATTACAAAACAAGCTCTGTTCTGGAATCCACAGGGCAACAGAAGTAGAGGACCGAGACACTCATGGAAGAGGGAATTAGAGGCAAGTGTCAAGGAAGCAGGTATGGCGTGGACAGAATTGGTTCAGATGGTTCATGAAAGGAAGACTTGGCGAGTATTTGCTGAAGACTTATGCTCCACAGGGAACTGACAGGTTTTTGATTGATTGATGATTGATATATTTAGTAGCGTTTGATTAGAACAGTGGTATAGAGCTCTCTTTTCACGGCAAAGGCATGTGCTTCAACTCTATCAACCATCTCGCTACATTAGACCCAGCTGTACATAGATACCAGACTTACAGTTAGAGAAAAAAAAATGCAGCGAGGAAGGGTGACTTGAATGCTGTATTTTTCAGTAGTTTGTAGACGTAGTCTCAACAATTAAAAAACAAAACAACAAAACCTTAGTTAAAATATAAAAATACAACATAAAAAACGTACACGAGTATGTTAATCACCAAACACCAACACGTCTGCTTTCTATTGATTTAGTCAACTCGTGTCAGGTAATTATAATTACCACGTGCAACAAATTTTACAAATTGCAAAGAAAATCTGACTTTGCCCGCCTATCCATCCAATGTACTTATGAAAATTGACTTCGACTGCAGGCCCTTTTAGGAAATTGGCTCAGATTACAAACTCCACCAGCAGAGAATCTTCCCTTCTCAAGGGACTCCTAAAGTCCACAGAGATGTCTGCCAATCCTGAGCAATATTACAGCTTCCATTCATTGAGCTTTGTTTCCAACAAGACAATAACAAGAATGTGACATTTTCGCCAAGTCTCTAACCAGGAGGACCCGCTACACTAGGGATTCCCAACACGAGACCCGCAACGATGTCGTGTCAAAAGGTGGAACGAGACGTAATAAAGGCACAAGTGGAATATTCGAGCTGGCAACCTAAATAAAATGTACGAAAACAAGCGCAGAAACGAGTATGTATTAACCAGTGGGGAATATGCATATAGACTGTACGATTGCTTGCAGTATACATGCGATAGTTATCACATGTTTGTTTACTTGATAAGGCATAATACATTTTCTATACTAATTTTCGGGGATTCCAAAAAATAAATTAAGTGAATATATATATATTGCTTTAGTTCGTCACTTTTCATATGGCGTTACTGGTTTACCGTCTTCAGTACGTATTTTTTATGATTTTATTACGGATTGGTGTGCCACTTTGCTATTTATAGTATCCCAACCAATCATATGCGTTTGGGTTGTGAGCTGTGTGACTAACCGCTTTACCACCCCCTCCCCGTCCCCCTACATGGATATAAGACATTATTTAGTGTAGTTAACTGAGCCAAAATTATATAAACAGAAATAATAGTCGGTGCACAAAAGACAACACCTAACACGTGCGTCCTTAATTGAACAACACGAACCTTCATAAGTTTTTTTAAACTGACATGCAAACTTTATAGTGGGGTTACAGGATGTTAGCGTTTGTTTAACGTAGTGGCAGATCACTCGCTTTCAATGTATAGGTACACAATTCAACTTCCATTACTAGTACACTTCAGTCGTCCCAGCTGTCACAGGGTAATTGGAAGAGAGTTGGCTAACATTTCCTGTCAACCAAAACGACTGATTGTAGTTGAAAGGGGCAGGTATAACTTGAAGCTAGTAAAATTTCTTGCTGACCATCGTCCCTAATTGTTGGATGCGGGAGCTGCTCTGATTTCTACGATGACGTGGATCAACGTTGTAGAACGTGGATGATACTTCTTATTGTTCTTCTTCTTCTTCTTCTTCTTCTTCTTCTTTTTCTTCTTCGTACGCTGTCAGACGTCAACCTTTTTTTTCTTCGAAAAAAACAGCGGTCATTCTGAGGCTGTCGACACTGCCATAGAGCTTGTCTAGTGTTGGCACTGGTGATGGTCACATTTGCTTTCTCTGATCCTCGTATGTCGGGCAGTTTTGCAGCAAATGTTCAGCGGTCATTTTCCCGGTACCACACGAGCATTCGTCAGTGCCACCTATCTTCAATTTGTTGAATAGGTTGTACCTCAGGTTATTGTGGCCAGTGCGAAGTCTGAAGACCACGACCTGCTCTCTTTTGTTCAACTGGTAATAGGCATCGTTTTTTGTGTAGCCAGTAGAACATGGATGATACAACACGTCATGGTACGATCACATGTTGTTCGTCCATCGTAATAAACGAGGACTGCTTTGTCAGCATTCACTGTTAGCATGAGTTCGAAAATGGCCAACTTAGGATTATCTGAGCCTTGAATTGCCTGTTGCAATTTGTATATGGAAATAAGACACCTCCTTCCTCCAGGGGTTGAAGAAGGTTTGATGTGAGTTGACTTGCAGAGCGATCGCTTCTGAAAAGTCTCATCTATTCGTGATGCATCATGTCTCTGAACACCCTCACCAACAGTGATGCACCAGTCTGATCATAGTCACGTAAAAAGAAGCTTTTGTAGTCGTAATGTGGGCTTCGTTCATGTTTCTGATCCATCATTTTCTGAGATGTGCTTGTCCACTTTGAATCTTACTAATCTCTAAATACTGGATTTCAATCAGGCACGTATGTCCGACGCCTGATAGCCAAATTTTGAGTAAACGCATTTCGCTCTTTTGCCTTGGTGTACCATGTTGGACCTGGGGTCTCCTTCGGGTCATCTCCTCAACCTTGGTCACCCAGGAGAGCGTTTGAAGTTGTAGGGCCTCCATGAAGTCACTCTACGTGTCCATCTATTCATGCGCACCACATTACTGCTCATGTGTATTTTCGCAACAGCGCGACATCTACAAGTATTATGTCAGTGAAGGAAGTTTGAAACAGATGATAGAAAAGCTGAAACAGTGCATCGATGCAGCTAAATTACCCAACGAAGAAAAAAACGTCTACATACGAGAAGGCTTAAAACAAAAATGGCGTGCACAATAGCTGATCAGACGCAGATGTAACGGGACGGCGTGGGCTAGTGGTTAAGGGGCACGGCTCACAACCAGAAGGTGCTGGGTTCGATCCCCATCACAGCCCCGGCCGTTACCCCGGGGAAGCAAACACTTAGAAAATGCAGGAGGAAACAGACCCTTACATAAGATACATGCTGAAGTCGGATGTACTGGGCCGACAGGCGCAAAATAAAAAAACCACAATGCCACGCACACCGCCTTGGGGATTAGAGAAATAAGGCGAACGCAACAAACAAACAAACAAAAACACACCAAAAAAATCAGACGCAGACTAAAAGAGGACCACAAGCAGGATAGTTTGAACAAGCTGAACAGAGCAGCTGAGACAAGAGGCAAAATAATGAAATGTCGAAAAGTCTTCTCCAACCAAAGAGTATTATGACTGCCCTAAAAGATGCATTTGGTATCAGCCTGACAGTTAGAGTAGCAGTAGAGACAGAGTGCCAGAGGTACAGCTTTCAATGTTATTACATAACAAGAAGGACAACTGTAACACTCCATTTCAACTCCCGTTATTATCACTTGGATAAACCTGTTTGGACGGCAGGAACCAACCGTGCAAAAATAGTCTCTAATGTGAATGATACAATACGCTTAGATGTGACCAAATCAGCACTGTCTAGTGATGAAAGTCGTCATTAAGAAGATACATGTTAATTCAACAACCTCTTTTATTGTTAGACGGTTAAGTTCATTCTAGTCGACATTACAAAAATATTAATAGATTATAAAATTCAACCTGATTTAACCAGCAAAACACGCTTTGTATCTGTAAGAAATTTGATTTCACTGCATAGAAGGTAAACTTTAACTTAGCGACAATCACTTGTTAGACGGTTCGACAACACATTTTGGGCGACGTAAAACATCGTTGCAAGAGCGCGTCTATATGCAATACCCAAAGGAACAAGTTCAATTCTAATGATAGTCCCTTAATATCATCTCCATTACTCGCAGTGGCGTATCAGATTTAATCCATTAATGTAGTGTGAGCTGCTAATTGGTGACACACGCCTTTGGTTGATATGTTTATGGTTCTGTGAAATAATGTATTGTTTAACGGAGTTCTTAGTCAACACAGACGCTTGAAAAAGCTACAAACTGCCCTTTATTGATAACGAGGAATGCATTAAACATGTTGTGTGTGGCGCGTCAGAGTAGGATACTAAATTCTAAAACTAATGTTAAGTTAATCCTATAACATTCAAAGCAACTATAGACAAAGTACTGCTTACTGTATTTTGTAACGTCTCGGTGTTTCTGAGAAATGGTATACGTAGGGTCCAGCTGCAAATTGGGCTGCCTTTAATAGTCGGGGGCTCATTGGCAGTTGGGTAAACTTGATTGTTGTACTATTTGATGACTTATAAGGTTTTTTATTTGCGTCTAGAAGTGATTTCACAGATATGTCTCTGGAAGTGCACTGCAATTGTGACAAAAATACATTTGAAAATAACTCAAACTGAGATAGTTTTGAAAGTTATAAAGCGAAAACACACAAACACACACACCCACCCACACACACACACACACACACACCCACACACTCTCATGCACGCACACACACATACATACACACACATACATACAAACACATACACACACATTTACACTCTCACGCGCGCACACACACACACATATACACTCACACACACACATATATACACTCACACACACATATACACTCTCACGCACACACACTCACACACACACACATATACACACACACATATACACTCACACACACACACATATATATATACACACATATATATAATAACAATGGTAATAATTCGTCCATCGTCGTCGATGAAGACCACCAACGTCATCACATGCCATAAGGCAACCTGGAGTGTTGGTGTGCGCTCAAGACTGATCAAGCCAATTCGAGCCTGGAAAAGTTTTTGGCATGACTGGCAAACATAATCAGCAGTTGTCTCTGACATTTTTTCTTCTCTTGACTTCCTGGTTGCACGTCTATCCTGAACTGGCTGGAGACGGAGACCCTTGCTGAGTTCACTGCCGTCCGGTATCTTGCTCTTCCATGTTGAGTGATTGTGAGCCAGGTTCTCTCGGGTGTTAATGTCTATTTGACATTACTTAAGAGACTCTTTCAGACTGTCATTGAAACGCTTTTTATGACGTCCTTTGTGATCGTTCTCCTACACTCAGTTCGCTGTACAGGGGCCTCTTTGGAAGCCTTTCGTCTGACATTCAGGTGGCTAGCCAACTCAATTGGCATTTTTGCAGAAGTTCACGAATTCCTTGCACATTGGCTCTGGACAGCACTTCACTATCTGTTATAAGGTTCTGCCAGTGTATATGTAATATCCGTCTCAGACAGTTTATGTGAAAGTGATTTAGCTTCCTAGCGTCACCAGTGTAGACAGTCCAGCTCTCACAGGCATAGAGCAGAGTGGGGACAATGACGACACGGTAGACCTTCAGCTTAGTCATTATGCTGATTCCTCGACGTTACCATACTGTTGAGCGCATTCGGCCAAAAGCTGAGCTGGCCTTTGATATTCTATTAGCTAGCTCATCAGCAATAGTTACTGATCCCGAGAGCGTGCTTCCGAGGTAGATACATTTTTCAGCCGCTTGTAATTTCTGTCCCTTCACTGGAACTACTGGCTGTTTATACGATGTCAATGGTGCCGGTTGAACCATGACCTCAGTTTTCTTTGTGCTAATTGTCAAACCAAAGTTGTCACAAGTAGCAGAGAACCGCTCCATACCCTCCTGAATTTTCCGTTCTGAACTATTGTTCAGAGCACATTCATCTGCAAACAGAGTTCGCATATCGTGTCGCGCATCACCTTGGTGTTTGTCTTCAGTCTGCGTAGATTGAATAGACCAACATCCATGTGGTACTCTATTGGTATTCCATACTTGGTTTTCTTGAAGGCGTCCATCAACATGGCTGAAAACATCATACTGAGCCGTGTCGGAGAAGTACACATTCCTAATGGTAGAGAGGTAGAGAGGTCTCGCCGCTGTCCAGTATACGTGAGCGCATGCTCTCGTGGAGCTGTTTCACCACAGTTAAAAAATTTCTAGGACAGCCGAATTTAGACATGATCTGCGATAGCCCACCTTTGCTAACCGTATCAAATGCCTTTGTGAGGTCAATGAACCTAATCTAGAGCTCGAGGTTATGTTCTCGACATTTCTCCTGCACCTGACGCGCTGCAAAAATCATGTCCACAGTTCCTCGACCCACACCTAAATCCACACTGACTTTCTGGGAGGTGATGGTCTAGCTCAAGATGTTTGTTCAGGCGGATGAGCAGCACTCGTGCGAGGATGTTTCCGGCACAAGATAGCAGTGAAATTCCGCGGTGATTGTCCCACTCCTGGCGATCTCATAAATATGCACTATCGACACATCCGTCATTTCCTGTGGGATTACTCCTATATCCCACATGGAGCAGACAAGTTCAGTGAGCCTTTTGGTGAGACGTGTTCCTGCTGCTGTATACACCTCTGCTGTTATTGAGTCAGCTCCAGGGGCTTTTTCAGGAGAAATAAATTTCTTCTTCTACTTCTTCGTTCATCCTCGGATCAAGGTTCCGCTTTCTCTTACAGAGGACACCGTTGTTTGTAAGGCTGTTTCGTCTCCACACAGCTTATGTCTCATATCTGTCTCCCGAGGCCAGCATTGTTCTCTCTTTTCCTGCGTAAGCATTCAGCTTAGTAGGATGTGTTCCACGGTCATGATATGCTCCCCACATGGGCACCTGTCATCTGTCCCAATCCTAATTTTGGTGTAAAGATAACTCTTGAGTCTGTTATGCCCAGTTCTCAGTCAGAAGATGATGACTTGCTCTTCTCTAGTTAAGTTAAAGTAACTGTCTTCTTTTCGGAATTCGGGGTGTTGATCAGCCCATTTTACCCTGAAGTTGGCTTTAATTATGTTTTTGGCCTCATTACATGTGATACTCAGGTCTGTTTGTGGGGATGCTCCTCCACTCTTTGCTAGTTTGTCTGCAGCTTCATTGCCTTCAATATTGCAGTGGGATGGGATCCACTGTCTGACCAACCTTGGGTGTTCTGCTGAGAGCTGTGTCAGGGAGAACATACATTGCTCGAGATCTTCATCTTTGTGTTGTTTTAGCGCTGCTATTACTGACGCGGCATCAGTCAGGAATATTATGTTTTCTTGGTGGATATCTTTATCTTGAAAGAAATTTGATGGCCTTGTCTACTTCATCCACAGTTATTATATCATCAATGACCGTGTTCATTTCTACCTGGGGCATACGTTGGTTGGCCTCTTTATTTATGAATGATGGACTTCTAAGAGCGTTGCAGAAATATTCTGCCCACCTGTCAAGGATCTGAGCTTCCTCTGTTATCAGCAGTCCATCGGCGCTGCGAACTGGAGAGTTATCAGGAGGCTGTGGACTATATAGTGATTTCGGAGCCGCGTAGAACCTTTTGAAGTAATTGCGAAGAGCAAACGCCTCTATCACATCTACCTGTTTGCTTATCCAGGAATCTTGTAACTGCCTGAGTTACAGTTTCTTTTGAACTGTTCTTCGCGCGCTAGTGAAGGCCATTTTCTTTAACAAGAACGATTTTCTTTAACAAGAACGATGTGTTATTTTGAAGAGAAAATATATATTCGAGGGGAGTTCAGAAAGTACTGCACTATTTCGTTTGTATCAGATATTAATAAAAATAGAAGCATTCAATTTTGCACACTTCAAATACTGCATGTGTAAACTGTGTGTACCAAATTTCACAGCAGTCGGCCAAATAATACGACTGTACTAAACCGTTGAAATGGAGCATGTTAGCAACCTGCGTTATAAGCAGCGAATTGTGATACAATTTCTTGTTGCAAAGAAGGAAACGGTTGTGAACATTCACAAGCGTCTGTAGATGTGTACGGAAGTTTTGTTAGTCGCTGGGTTCAGAGAATCAAAGGTAATGATCACTGTCTTTTGGGACATTGAAGGTGTGACTCTTGTGAGTGTGATGCCAAGAGGAGAGATAATTAATTTGCAAGCTTATATTAAGACTTTCCAAAAAAACTAAATCGACATTTCCGCAGAGTTCAGCCGCACAAGAATCCAGCATGCATGCACTTCACGATAATGCGCGCCTCACACAACTCTGGCAACACGGGAAGCAATCACCAAATTGGGTTGGAATGTACTACCCTATCCACCTTATAGACCTGATTTGGCACCCTCTGATTTTCATGTGTTTTGTCCACTTAAAGACGCACTCCGTGGGACAAGGTTTGAAGATGATGAAGAAGTGGTGCATGCAGCCAAGAAATGGCTACATGATAAAAACAAATTCTGGTACTCGCTAGGAATACATCCACTTGTTTCGCTCTGGCATAAAGCTGTACAAGTAAATGGGGATTATGTTTAATAATACAGATGTTTACATAACATATCCATGTATGTTGTGTAGAAATGTCATGCCATGTGAATAAACTGCTCCTGAGAAAAACGATGTGCTGCATTACTTTCTGAACGCTCCTCGCATATATATTATACATATATGTGTGTGTGTGTGTGTGTGTGTGTGTGTGTGTGTGTGTGTGTGTGTGTGTGTGTGTGTGTGTGTGTGTGTGTGTGTGTGTGTGTGTGCGCGTGTCTAGCAGTGAACGAGTTGACAGTAGTCATCTACTCATATATGGTTGCTTGCACTAAAGTTAGCGTCTCATAGCTCAGCAAGTCCCTTTTTCGTCTCCAAGAGATAGCCCCGAAGACAGCAAGCTTCTGCTACGCCTATCAAGAGAAAAGGAATCGAAACAAAAGGCAAACCCGTTCCCAAAAATACTGAATCGAATAGTGCAGATATCATGGTCTCGCTGTAAACTACGATACAACGTCACAACGTCCTTTCAAGTACGAACGCCAAAAAGAAAGAAAACTGCTTTCGTCAGAGTCAGCGAACCATAGATGTCTACGAACATGTTCTGTTTCAAAGTGACAACCGTGGATACAGACAGCACCCGTGCAATCTACCTAGAGAACAGCGATGGAAATCGAAAGGCATACACTGGATGTGTGCGGCTGAAAGACGTAGATTACGAAGCCTTTATGTAAGCTACAAAGCAACTTGAGATAGCGCCCTTTCTAGGACAAATACTTATATATATATATATATATATATATATATATATATATATATATATATATATATATATATATATATATATATATATATATATATATATATATATATAAGAAGTCAAAATGCCATTTATTTCGATATAATCTCCTGCACTTATCCCAGCGTTTAAGTAATGTCTGAAAATCTTCAGCGTAGAAAGATTTGTAAGCACGTCTGAACAAACCCAGGACAGCCTGGTTCACTTCGTCTTCAGTGCTAAAGTGCTGACCTCCCAGGAATTCTTTTAGAGGTACAAACATGTGGAAATCGCTTGGGGCGAGGTCTGGGCTGTAAGGTGGATGTTGCAATTCTTACTAGTGGAGTTGCTGCAGATGGCACATAGTGCGGTGAGCTGTTTGAGGTCGAGTGTTACCTTGCAGGAGCAGGACCATCTTTGTGATCAAACCAGGCCGCGTTTTCTCCGCAGACGGTTATGCCCATCACTCAAAATGTGAAAGTACTGTTCACTGTTGATAGTGGCACCACGGGGTAAAAAAAACCAATATGAATAATCCCAAGTTTATTCCACAAAACATTCGCCATCACTTTACCTGCAGACGCAATTGTCCGACATTTTTTGGGTGGTGGTGATTGCGTATGCTTACACTTCTTGGATGCTTGTTTGGGTAGATTTTCCAGGATAAGGCGCTCTACAATATAAAATAATAATAGCTGTCCATCGTTGTCGATGAGGACCGCCGACGTCATCCTTGTCACAGATTTCCATGTTGGGTGTGGGTGCGCATGTGTCTGAACAGGCCAATGCGGGCACGAAAACATCTGCTACATATCGGGCACACGAGATGTGTAGAAGGTGATGGTGTTCCCGCTGTTCGGGATTTCCGCGTCTCGCGTCTGCTCTTGGCTTTCATAACAAGGTCGTCTTCGCCGGTAGCTACACCCGCCTTGACTGCGCTTCTCCAGTCAGATCTGTTTTGCGCAAGACATTCCCAGGTGTCGATGTCTATCTGGCAACTTTTCAGTGAGTCCTTCAGATCGTCTTTAAATCGTTTCTTTGGGCGCCCTCTCTCGCGCCATCCGTCTCTGAGCTCGCCGTAGAGAAGCTTCTTTTGGATCCGCTCGTCTGACATACGGACGAGGTGTCCGATCCATCTTAGTCGTGCTTTTTCTAGCAGTGCATGGATGCTGGGCATGTTAGCCCTCGAGAGAACCTCGATGTCAGTGACACGATCTTAACATCGGATGTGGAATATTCGCCTCAGGCAACCTGTGTGGAAGTGGTTTAACCTCATTGCATGCCCACAGTATACAATCCAGCTTTCGCATATATATATATATATATATATATATATATATATATATATATATATATATATACGCAGCGTGTTCATATGAAACCGGACCTAACCCTAACTGCGCCAATTAAACATACGTGCGATGCTCATGATGACGCCACTTCTGGAGTAAACAGCACATACCGATCGTCAAGTTTGCAAAATTTCATTAACCTCCCACTCATAGTTTCCTCAGCAGACAGGTGAAAACATGGCGGGTTTGTTACCTAATCCGTCCAGAGTTGATCAGCGAGCGGTGGTTCGGTTTTTAACAGCTGAAGGATGTCGACCAGTTGACATTCATCGCAGAATGCAGGCAATATTTGGTGACCCAAATTGCTGCATCAATTTTGGCGATGTAATATTCTAACGCAGCAATATGCGCCTGACCTGTTCTCGTAAGATCTTTCATTATGTCAGGTCCTTCTTTAAACATCGTTGACCAGTTCTTCAATGTTGTCTTCGACACATTTTTGTCCCCATACAGTCTCTGCATTCTGCGATGAACCTCAACATCTCGACGTCCTTCAGCTGTCACCCAAACAACGCTCGCTGATCAACTCTGGACAGATTCCGTATCACACCCGACATGCTTTAAACGGTCTGCTGAGGAAACTATGAGACGGAGGATAATGAAATTTTGCAATTTTGATAGCTATGTTCTGTTTACACCAGAAGTGACGTCATCATCCGAATAATGTCTGTTTAACCTGTTTGACATGACGTAAGGTATCACTCAAGAGGGTTGTGCATGACATCTACTTTTGCAAATTTTGAAGAAATGTTAAGCAGTTCACCTTGAACATATATCGCCAGGCAATTGCTGTTTTGCTGTTTTGTATGTATTTGTTGAAAGAAGCAAAACAGGTTTATTGGATGATGGTGGTGGGTACTTTTTACCTGAGTTATACACAAGATGAAAAGAATAGGTCAAAAGCAACCTCCAAAACACGTGGTAAAAGACGACTAAAGAGAGTTTTTGCAACGCAAGCAAACTCATCGCGATGTTGCTGTTGGGAACCACTTGTTTTGAATTAACTCTTCGTGACATTCCTCTGGTGGCAAGTTACACTGGATCTTCTATCATCCCAAGGTTAACCTCAGAACGTGGACCTGCCTCCTCCTAGTTGTAGTGCAATACGAAGTTCTATCGAAAGCTAGCCAAAATGAGGGTTACGGTATCAATCTCCACCTCGATAGTTAGATGGACTGCTGTGATACAGCCTGTTTTCATGAGCTTGACATGGATGTGAGCTGGGGGGTCTTGGCCAGTATGGTTCACGTGAACTTGGCATTATATGGGGGAGGGGGGGGGGGGCGGGGGATATGAGTGGGTCTTGATCAGTATGGTTCACTTGACCCTGACATGAACTGGGTTCTTGATCAGTATAATTCATCTGAGGCTGACATGAGCTGGGGTCTTGATCCGTATAGTTCAGTTGGTCCTCACATGAGCTGGGGTCTTGGTAAGTATAATTCATCTGACCCTGACATGAGGCGGGAGTCTTGATCAGTATAATTCATCTGACCCTGGCATGAGGCGGGGGTCTTGATCGGTATAATTCATCTGATCCTGATTTGAGGTGGGATCTAGATTAGTATGTTTTAGCTGACCCTGACATGAGATGGGATGTTGATCAAAAGTGTTCAACTGACCCTGACGTTAATTTTCACCTCCAACTTCATCAAGTTCATTGATTGGTTGGTTATTGATCTAGCGGCTTATGGGCTCCTGCCCTTTCACCCAATGCCATTTATTGGTATCTGCAAGTGCTTTTAAGCTGCTGTTTAGTTCTGTACAAAGGGTTCCATTTGTCTGGCCTTGGAGGAAGAAGCTCTTTCGGCAAGCGTCAGACATTCAAAAAAGATGATGTTCAACAGTTTTATAGGGATGTGTACACAATCAGTACTCTGGAGCATGTTTTGGTTGAATTATGTTTAAGTTACTCTTATGTTATGTTGTATGTGTTGAGTGCGAAGTCAGAAAATGGTGCTTTGATCTCTCCTTTTTAGCAGGTTGATGTTGTCTTTGGGATTTCTAATGGCCACATGTTTGTAGATTTCTCTCCAAGTATTCCCCCATTGTTCATCTATTCAGCTATGCCTCTTTGTTTGCAGTTTTCAATAGTTTTTTGTTTTTTTTACTGTATGTGGGATTGTTGGTGTGTATTGTTGTTCTTGACTTGATTCCTTCTTAGCTAGTCTGTCTGCCTTGTCATTGCCAAGTGTATTTGAATGACCAAGGATTCATTGCATAATTATGCTGACTTATGGGATGCGACACGTTGGTTGGCATCTAAGAATAGTTGGGTAAGTTCAGGCTTACAATTACCACCATCTTCCAGAGCTTGAAGGGCAGATAATGAGTCTGTAAAGATTACGATGATGTGGGCTTTTTAATGGGAAAGCACCGAATAGAGTCCCCAAGTCGTACAGAGCTACTTCGAATGCTGTTATTTCTGCCTCATAATTTGAAGATGTCTCCCCAATATGCACTTAACAGCTCATCATATTTTTTTTGGTTTTTTTGTTTGTATTTATTTTGTGTTCGCATTATTTTTCTAATCCCCAAGGTGGTGTGCGTTGCACTGGGTTTTTTATTTTGCGCCTGTCGGCCCAATGCATCCGACTTCAGCATGCGTTTTATGAAAGGGTCTGCTCCCTCCTGATTTTTCTAAGGGTTTGCTTCCCCAAGGTAACGGGCGGTGCTGTGATGGGGATTGAATCCAGCACCTTCGAGTTGTGACCCGTGTCACTTAACCACTAGCCCACACCGTCCCCTTGCTCGACAGATATTCTGTTTGGAAATTCTATGTAGACTCCATAACATGCTTTAATGGTGGCCATCAGTATAGACATAAATCCCTTCATCTGGATAGCTGTCAATCGTTATCTTTGATGCTCACACAAGACTTACTGGATCAGCACTTCTTTTTGTATTATCTGTTAGTTTTGTTAGAATTTCTGGCATTTTTAAACGTTTATGTGATAGTAAATTTCTTGTTGCTCTCTGTGTTTCTTTATCGTTTGTCTGGGACGTAATATCTGTCTTTAATCTCACTGATGTGGTGGAGGACTGATTTTTGGGTTATTCTCTGCTTTTCTTGATATTTGTTTTGCAAGACTTCTATTGGCTATTGTGATTGATCTTTGGTAATTCTTTAACTTCTCTCATAAACCTCCATAGCAGCCAAATCTGTTTGCATCTCAAGGGGTTCCACATTCACATTTATTGTACAACAATAGAGGGCCGAGGATAGGGGTGATCCCTCGTGGGGCGTGGTTCGATGGTGGGAGTTACCGTTCCTCTTGTGTGGACTTGCCATTATTTTTATCTCACTGATAATAGCTTATTTCTCTAACATAATCATTACATTTGTTGTTATCCATAATTGTTTCCTTGCTTTTTTGCGTCATTAATTCAACTTCTGTGCAGTTCTTTTGCTCATGAAATCTAATGTCGCTTAATTTGACCGTATTCATTAATCTGTCATTCTTCTTCTTATTATTATTTTTATATTTCTTTTTCTTCTTCTTCACTGTCTTCGTCAATCTTCTTCTTTCTTCTTCTTCTTCTTCTTCCTATTTCTTCTTCTTCTTCTTCTTCTTCTTCTTCTTCTTCTTCTAAATCTTCTTCATCTTCTGTGATTATTGCTTATTTAGATCGGATCTCCAGATTTCTCCGTAATTTCTTCTCTTTTTTACAGTTTCAATATTGCCGTACACTTTCTCCTAATACAAATTCCTACACCTCAAATGTGTGTGCTGAGGACAGTCCTGAAGTACATCCATCCTGTCGAAGCACTTTTATTTTGTGTAGAGCTTCATAGCTGTTTATCACCTATAATTAGGAATGTAAAGATGTAGTGAAGGTAGCCTTGTATTCCTCTTCACAAACAAACTGAGAAATTTTGCTATACATTCTATAACGTAAACCCCGGCGACAGTGTCTAGTGAGAGGCTATCTCTATCATTATTTTGAATCCAAATTTAACCTGCTCCCGGATCCATTCGTTTTGACGAAAATTTGACCTAATTAATTAACCTGAATTTCTCGCTATGGTAGTCGACTTTTACAATTTGTAGCTTTTCTGTTTGTTTGTAAACAAATAAGAATTTCTTGTGTAAAGAGACACAATTGAATAATGAACACGTGGGTGTTATTGTTTTTGTTGGGTTTTTGTTAGTTTCTGAGATACAAAAAAGATGAAGTTAAAAATGTATGAAAATCTGAAAAAATTGGGACTCGACCACTAGGGCTAGTCGCTTCGATAGAAAATCATGGAAACCACAACAATGTATCGATACTGTGTTTACACTATCGACACAACTGTTAGTTTCCAATTTAAACGTAGTTCTTTCATCTAAACAAATAAAATAAACAGATCTACTCGATAAAGCTCATTCCCAACATCCTACTTTACCTTTCGCAAAAATTCGGCTTGCTCCAAACGGCATATACAAAATTAAAACTGTTCAAAAGCCATTTTTAATCGAACTTACGATACTTTAACCGGCAAAATATCGTGCATATATGGTGACCTATTCAGCAGAAAAAAATGGCTGTAGGGAGTGCCTCCGTTCAAAAAACAAAATTTTTTTCGTACACCGTTTTTGTAGGCCGAGTTGGGGTGTAATTCATGCCACTGGAGTGCAGCGGGTTTAAATAGTAAAATCATACTACGTCTTCGAACTGACCACAGCAGAATGAGTTACCACCTGTACTCCAAACTCAAGACAAGTGCCTCCAACCTATGTTACTGCGGCCTGGCAGACACGCCATCGGCACATGTCCCCCTGTCCACAGAACACAGGCAGATGAGTTTTGTGGCCACGCCGACTCCCCTCGAAAAGATACTTTACGTTGGTATTGAAACTTTTCTTGTCACCTGTCATACGACATTTTTCCCATTTCTGAGATAGTCGAGAGGTTTTGAAGGCTGACGACTACAGATCGCTTCGCCACTGCTGTCGCCACGTCGTGTGCTGGCTATGTTTGTTTATTTCACCCCCATCAGAAAAACGACATATGCCATACCGAGGAGTCGAACCGCTGCACTCTTTGTCTGAAGGTAGGCTTCGAAACCATTCGGCCAGGCGCTCCTCAATATACTTTACGGTATTGAAACCCTGAAAAAAACAGCAACATTTATTGACGAATGTTGTCCCAGTTTAAATGAACAATGGAAAAAAAAGAAGAAAAAAATAGATGTCGAAAAATTAGACCAAACCACGTTATTTGGGACTGACTCAATCTGTGTAGTTTGTGAAGAAAGTAGAAACATTATCATTTAATTTGAGTTCCACAGTATGCATCCTTCTACATTAGCTTTGTCCTTTACTAGTCACTCTATGTCTAACATCGCTATTGGTGTGTCTGCTTGTTAGCAAACTCTATCACTCCAGATGAAATACTACTTGAGCATTGTCCCTCACTGCCAGCTGTCACCTGCGCTGACTCTCCAACACTCGTGTCCAAACAATGCTGACCAAGCGAGGGATATGGACAGAAGATGGAGATAGCTCGGTGTGGGCGTGGCTGTAGTACTCTAGTTCTTGGCTGATCACCACCAGCTGAGGCTACTCCCAGTAGTGAGTCACACCCACAGAATGAACGGTAATTTTTGCGGTTGTTTTGTGAGGCACATACGAGCAACCATTGACAGGTCTCAAGTATCATCAGCTACAATTTTATGGAATGGGTTGAACAAACACACGATAAAACCAACAATTATTCTAGGAAAATTACTATTAATGATAGACTGAAGAGACGTATTAGCTTTTTTTAAAAAATATTCTGGGAAATATACCACCAGCTTCTATTATGCATGGACCAGCTTCTCTATTCACTAAAATTGTTATTGAGATCATTTCTTTGGTTACCTTTCAAATAATATGTTGCATATAACACTGCATTAGCTATGTTACTATGTATTTATACACTTTTTTAGTAGCATATCTGACAGCGAAAATTACTTTAGTTGAATATATGAATTCAGTTAGATTGAAAGATTTATATATATATATATATATATGTATATATATATATATATATATATATATATATATATATATATATATATATATATATATATAGACAGATAGACATACAGATAGAAAGATTGACAGACTGAAAAAAGACAGACAGACAGACAGACATACAGGTCCAGATAGATAGACAGACATACAGACGGACGGACGGACAGACAGTTAGACAGACAGGCAGGCAATAGATAGATAGATAGATAGATAGATAGATAGATAGATAGATAGATAGATAGATAGATAGATAGATAGATAGATAGATAGATAGATAGATAGATAGATAGATAGATAGATAGATAGATAGGAACACAAAAACAACAAAATGGATACTTGACCCACATATTGGGCACAAATGGCAAACTATATCTCATTTACAACTATTTACGTCGTTAGACAAACGGAAGTAGTAAATGGGACTGGACACTTCAGCTCTTCAGAATAAAAAGAACAAGTCAAGTGATATAGAAGTGCGTGCTCATAAAAGAGGTCGCAATGCACAGAAATAAAATGATAATGCCCTACTTCCTCGCCAAACTGCGCAGATTGAGTCAGTCATAGACATCGTGGTTTGGCCTAATTTTTCTACGATTATTTATATTTTGATTCAAATTGTCAGATAGACCATTTGATGGGACTGGCAACCTTACTTTGCCAAAACCATTGCTACTGGATTCATGGTTACCTAAAAACTGGGAAGGGTAATCTGAATGTAGTGTTGGACCTAGAGGATGACATCTAGAGAAACTGGCAAATGAGGATCTGTGACGAAGAGGCATATTGTTGGTCAGTAGCTGGCGTCGTATGAAATGATCACTACTTGTTGCCAAATGGGCAGCCATAATCATATCTTCTTCTTCGAACAATGGATGCTTTGCTTCTAGTTCTGTGAGGTTCACGAAGGAGACATTTAGTGTCAGGCCATCTTCGGTGCCCCACTTGAGTTCACTAAGTTGAAAAATAACTTACCCTTTGAAATAGAGATTGAAGATGTACAGTCGGCATTGATTGTTCACAACCTCGATCTCTTCAATTTTATTACGGGATCAAATGATAAATGGAGCAGATAAACGCATTTTAATTTTTCTTTAAAAAAACACGAAAACACCAGTTATTTTTTTTTTAAACACGTCAATACACCAATTCACCAAAGAAACACCACAATATCAAAAATACAAACACTCCTGTACTATAATCAAACAAACAAAGAAATCATCTTAGAATAAATAAAAGCTTGTAGCGAAAATTTAAAAATAAATATTTGCTTGTTCTAAAATTACTGACACAATGGTATAAGTTTGTCTCTTTTCACTCCAAACGTAGTTTAGCGTCACCACTACATTTAGACTCCAGTAGACAGCATGCACACACAAAATTGCTTCCGTGCTTTTGCCGTTGCGATTAATGTAACAATTTCTGACAATTATTTACACAATAAGGGTCCTATCCCACAACCACCAGATAGTAAAATGCATATCGCGAAAGGAAATCTGTATATCGGGCTGGCAACCTCGTCATGTTAAATAAAGTGCTACAGAAACTATCACTGAAAAATAGGAGGGTTATTTTAAACGTTTAACCTCCCGCACCATATCTTGGACAGCAGTGCTCATAGCTACTTAACACCTATATGAAAATAATCTCTAATGAAGTGACTATAGGACCATGTAGTAGCACGCACCTGGATCGTGGAGCATGCGCACATCAGACATCAAAATGGCGGCATACACGGAAATAAGGCTGAAGAATCTTACTGTGATTGATTCTGACATGCATGAAAGAATCACTGCGGTTAATGGTAATGCCTGTGCGGATGTCAGTACTGTCATGTGGTTTACACGGACTATAACATGCGACAATACAGCCACGATGAACCAGCATAACAAGGGGACAGCTTTACACGGCTGTGTATGCACAGCACCAAACTCGCATGGACGAACCGATTAGTACCAATCGCGTCAAGCAGAACGATATCGCCGCGATGCTTCTAATTTTAATTGAACGATACCATAACACTTAAATACTACCCATGCCCTGCTTGGGTATAGAAAGGCGTGTGAGAGATGGGTCCCTCACACCCGATAAGAAACAGCGCCTGCAGCAGAAACTTCTGACGCGATATGAACAGAAAGATCATACCTTTATCCGATGAACTGTCATTGGCGACGAGTCATGGGCACATCATTATGACCTAGAAAACAGCAGCCAGTCTATGGAGTACAGGCAAAAGAATTCACTTACGACAAAAAAACTAAATATCAAGATTGTCGTCTCGGCGGTAAAAGTAATGATGGCCATCTTTTGGGACTGCGATGGCCTAGTACACACTACATATTTGGAACACTGCAATACCGTCAAATTCGATCAATATGTGAAAACTTTTCAAAAACTTAGAACACGATTGCTTCGTGTTCATGTAGGAAATCACGCAATTCTTCACCAGGACAATGCTCGCCCACACACGAATCAACAAACATTGGCTGCATTTGAGCGTCTCAAATTTCACATTTTACCGCACACATCGTACAGCCCCGATCTGGCCCTTTGTCGCTTCTTCCTCTTCTCAAGAGACACAGTTACGCTCCTGACTAGATGATGCAAACATCTGTGCTTACCTGGTTTTGGGGTAATACGTCAGATTTCTTTTTTCCTCGATGGATGCAACAACTTGTCCAACGTTTGTATGTGTGTGTGTGTGTGTATGTGTGTGTGTGTATGTGTGTGTGTGTGTGTGTGTGTGTGTGTGTATGTGTGTGTGTGTGTGTGGACTAGGATGGTGACTACGTTGACAAAAAATGACAAATCACCTAAACGACATTCCAAGCTTTAAGAAAATGTATACCTCATGTGTCATTCTTGCATTTCAATGAAATTATGTCCTGATAGGCAAAACTTTTTAAATCGCAATCATTCAGTAATATTATGGTCCATCAATGGGACTCCTAAGTTAACAAACTGTAAACACATTAACAGCTTCTGTTCCAAAGGTAACATTGCTTGAAAACTGGGAAAACACATAGAAAACTACAGAAAACAAAGAAAACAACAGATAACATAAAGAAAACAACAGAAAACATACAGAAAACAAAAGAAATCATAAAATAAACAACAGACAACATAAAGAAAACAGCAGAAAACATAAAAAACATAAAGAAAACAAAGAAAACAACAGAAAACATTAAGAAAACAACAGAAAACATAAAGGAAACTTAAAGAAAACAACAGAAAATATAAAGAAAAGAACAGGAAACAACAGAAAACATAAAAAAACATAAACAAAACATAAACAAAACATAAACAAAACATCAACAAAACATAAACAAAACATAAACAAAACAACAGAAAACATAAAGAAAACATTAAGAAAACATAAAGAAAACAACAGACAACAACACAAAGAAAACAACAGAAAACATATTACTTTGACGTCTGCTTCTACTGTTCTCTGTATACATAATAATAGGAAAGCTAATACCAGACTCTGTTTCCATGGTTTTGTGTGTGCGCTACGAGGGTACTCAAGACATGTGCCCTTGCTATTTCTATCGCTACTGTGTTTCCTGCAACCAGAGAAGCTTTGTTATTGACCTCCTGATCTCGAAAAGGGAACGCAAGTCCCATTGCTGCTAGGGGTGATGTGTTAGGGACTTTTTTGTACTAGGCCTCAACGTTTTCATGAGTTACGAGTATCCAGTTCCCTTCTTTGCTGCCTTTCCTTCTCTAGCCATTGCTGGTATCCATTTAAAGCTTGGTGCACTGGAGCATTCCAGCTTCTGTGATCAAACTTCGTATCTATGCCGGGAGAGCAAACCATTCTGCTACTCAGATACTCCCCGTGTTCTAATTTAAAAGAAAAAGGAAAACTGGTGAGTAAATGTTTATAGAATGATTGTTTCTAAAAATGATTTGCCCCCAAATGATTGTATGATTGACGTTAACAGTGTGGCTGATCAGCAGATAGGATATCCAGATTGTTCGTTGCTTCAAACTCCGTTACAGAAGCTCTTTGAAGAAGTCTCTGGTCAATGGTCTGATTTTTTAATTAGCTGGACAGAACTCGATCCTTTTGTGAAGTGAAGACCCGAGAAAAATATTACTTTTATGTCGGTCGCTGTGAAGATCACTTGAAAACAATCAGACTAGATTGGGCCGATCTGACTAAGTGAAGAGCTAGAGATGGACATGTTCAACTGCTACATTTGTTCAATATTTGACCAAGACAAGCGTTAGCTGGGAATACGGTCATCATAAGAATATAGGAACGAACAGAATATATATTGTTTCACTAACTTTTTAAATGTTTTATGGTAGGATTTTTCACTGTAGGAATATTTAACATGGGGTCCATAAAGATCAAATAGCGTCAGCGGAAACATTTCAAGAGGCCCGCGAACGGGAATGTGTGGTGAAAACTACATATTTTTTACTACCTTCTAATTACAAGAATAATAGTTTCTCATGACAGTGAAAGCTTACGACAGGATCATACTTGTACTGCGAGATATGATCTTATGTGTGTGTAAAGGAAAATTCTAGCACGGCAGACTCTGCTACATTTGGGACACACATATTAGGAGTCGGCTGTGCGGTCGCAGTGTATTTTGTTCCTTCGGGTGGCGCGCTTTCTGTTTGTGTATGTGAGTATGTATGTATGTATGTATGCATGTATGTATGTATGTATGTATGTATGTATGCATGTATGTATGTATGTATGTATGTATGTATGTATGTATGTATGTGTGTGTGTGTGTGTATGTATGTATGTATATATGTATGTATGTATGGATGGATGGATGGATGGATGGATGGATGCATGCATGTATGTATGTGTGTATGTATGTATGTATGTATGTATGTATGTATGTATGGTTGAATATATGTATGTATGTATAAGCAATTCGATACAATATGTGAGCATCCTGCTGATTTGTGTGACTAGAATGATTGGTAGGGTCACAAGAGGCCGGGTGATATGATATTTATTTTTTAAATCGTTGATCGAAACATTTCAGATAAGAGTTTATTTCAGTTTATCATGATGGCCGTAGCGTGCTGACCATTGCTATATATGACACATGATTAATATGTTCCGTTTGTTTTAGGGATATTGTATGAAGACAAAAAAAAAACACATGTATACATGAAATATATTTATGTTGACATCAGAGTACACACACCTTTTAAGAAGTCCTGAAGTCTTTATGTATTTATTAATATTATTTTAAGATACTATCATTGCCCGTAGACTTTTGACAACAGAAAATGACTCAGAGTTGTTTTCAGGGTTCATTCAGTGCACTGTGAGTAATGCACCGTGAATGTTTGCATGGGTGTGTAGCAATTAAAAACGCTCGGGTGAACTGCTGAATTAAAGACTTCAACTACACGGCGACTCTCTGCTCACGCTCAGTTCATTTCAATAGTTAGTTGCAGTGACAAATTATACACACGAAACACGCAAGTGATCAACTGTCATGGTAGTCCTATACCAGATACTGCCTTCGGTGATCAAGTATTGTAGACTTCATTTGAACAAGGTATCAGTTTTCAGAGTAGTGGTGGCTAATGTCTGACCTATTTGTCTGACCTAACAATAATAGGCAGGTGTCGATTTACAGGTCCCTCTGGACCTCAGCGATGTGGATCATCAGCGTATTGATTGTTTGTATCAATTGATAACTGGATAAAGAGAAGGCGTTGACTCAAGACATGACATGCTCTGTCGAAAAAACCTGTTGAAATTTGCAGGACAGGATCTCGAAAGGTAAGAGAAGTATTCGCAGACGAATGACACTTGCAAAAAATAGAACTGGTGTCGAATTGATGGGATGACTGGGATGATCTTCTTCTTCTTCTCCTTCTTCTTCTTCTTCTTCTTCTTCTTCTTCTTCTTCTTCTTCTTCTTCTTCTTCGTTCTCAATCTCCCACTACCAAACCCTGAAAGGGCTTAAGTAGCAGAATGTAGTCCAGAGAACGGAATGCGTTGTGTCGTAGTTTACAGCTTGACTGCGATATTTGCAGCTTTCGGTCCAACACATCCGACTTCAGCAAGCATTTTTCGAGTACCAGGTTAGCATTCCCTCTTCGATCCCTTCTCCTAAGCCAGTCTGCCCTGCTGCAGCCTGTTATCCAGGATCACCGCGTGAAGGTGTAAAAGGGTCTTGACAGCTATGGTTCGCTGGCCCTGACGCTAGCAGTCAGCTATGGGTCGCTAACCACTGCAGCTCATGTACTGCTCAGAATCTTGATCCCACTGGGATGATCTAATCCAGAGCAGATGGTAAAGCACAAACATACCTGCCGGTTCTTGGTTAAATGCGCATGCACCGCAGGGACCTAAACAGTTTTGATTGATTGATTGAACACAAATAACATACGTATCTGATAAACTTTAATGTTTGAAACAAACCCTAACCACTATACCTTACGGTCGCTCAGACACATGACAGAAGAAATAAGTGCGACATGTCAGCACATTGAGTCCAGGAATAGACATGAAACCATGTTCTTCTTCTGGTCCTGTTGTTAGCCCTCACAGAGTAGTCTGACCACTGACATTAACCACATACCGATATCGTGCATCAATGCACTTTGCCTGATGTCGTAATGATGGGTTCTGTATCCATTCTTATTACCGGTACACGATGCGGTTGTTAGTCCCAAGTATAGTGTTTTTTTAGTACACGTTTGACTCACTTGCCAGTCAGGATTCTTCTTTGCAACTATGACGGGATTTCCCGTAATTATATTAGGATACGAAGGTTCGGGTCTATCATGCCTGCGTTCTCGGCACTCGCATGTATGGAAGCGAGACTTGCAGCACTGACACTAAGCAGGAGCGGCGGCTTAACACCGTTTACATGACATGCCTAGGGGGTATATTTGGGATTGGGTGGCAAGAGAGAGTGTCACATAATGTGGTATTACATCAGGCAAACACTCACAGCATTTACTGAGTCAACTTCGCCTTCGATGGTTGGAGCATGTTTACCCATTGGAAGATAAGAGGCTGCCAAAGGATATCCTCTTTTTACAGCTGGCTACCAGATAGAAGCAATCGGCGATCTCACACTGCGTTTCAATGACCTATGCAAGAGGGACATGACTTAATGTGCAATAACCTTCCCCCACACCCGTCCCTACTAAGGCTGTGATCGAGACATTTAGAGACAGTCAGTTGGTAGGAGCAAGATAGCTGCCGAGGCTCGTAGAATCCTTCTGGCTGCATAGAAAATGAAAGGACTGCAGAGATAGGGGGACACCCCGGCACACCAGTCTCCTCAGCGTGGTTGTACGTTCTGCGGGATCAAGATGCTGAGCAGCGCATGAGCTGCAGTGGTCAGCGACCCATAGCTGACTGCTAGCGTCACGGCCAGCGAACCAGAGCTGTCAAGACCCTTCTATACCTCCACGCGGTGATCCTGGATAACAGGCTGCAGCAGGGCAGACTGGCTAAGGAGAAGAGATCGAAGAGGGAATGCTAACCCAGTACTCAAAAAATGCTTGCTGAAGTCGGATGTGTTGGACCGAAAGGTGCAAATATAGCAGCCAAGTTGTAAACTACAACACAACGCACTCCGTTCTCTGAACTACATTCTGCTACTTAAGCCCTTTCATGGTTTGGTAGTGGGAGATTGAGAGCGAACGAAGAAGAAGAAGAAGAAATACGATCTGCAGCAGGGTCTGTCACTCGTGTATTGGACTTTACAGTCGTACCAGACTGTGTTCAAATATAAGAGGCAGAGCTGGACAAAACTCACGGGCGCCACGCGCAAGGTCTACATAGACGGAGACACTATTGATGATGATGATGATGATATTAAGATACCATAGACCTAACGTCTTCTCAATAAATATATATTGATCAGACAATGCTAGTCAGAATCTGAACATTCTGACCGAAACTCCACCTCACTCCCATGCAGGTCTATCTGGAAACAGGCTGTCTCGTGATAGTCTGCAACGTTGTGGGCATCGACATCGACGTGAGCCCCATAGTAGTGAGCGACACACAGATAAAGTCAAGCTTGCACAACAACCTGCAGGATCACCTTCATTCGCACGATCGGGATGTGACGAAAGCTATTGCAAATCGCCACTTAACATCACCGATCGCTTACGGCTTCCGTTCATCGCTTTGAGAGGCGAGTGCCTTACCTCTCGACCACATATTTGAGAGGCAAGTGCCTTACCTCTCGACCACATTTCTTTGAGAGGCAAGTGCCTTACCTCTTGACCACTTCGCTTTGAGAGGCAAGTGCCTTACCTCTCGACCATATTTCTTTGAGAGACAAGTGCCTTACCTCTCGACCACATTTCTTTGAGAGGCAAGTGCCTTACCTCTTGACCACATTTCTTTGAGAGGCAAGTGCCTTACCTCTTGACCACATTTCTTTGAGAGGCAAGTGCCTTACCTCTTGACCACAGCGGTACATGGAACACACGTGAGGAGCAGGCTCTGTAGTCATCAGGCATATCCTTACTTCTGGCTTCTCGTTTTCTCCGAGTCTCAGCAATGAAGTTTCGCTCTGCGATATGAGCACGTTGTGGGATGCTGGCTTGTCAGATGGACTGGTTCGTTTAAGCATTTTACATTATGTGACATCAATGTTGAACTTTTCAGAGTCTTTGCAGCGTTTCTTCTGTCCACTTGATCAGCGTCTGCCAGTTCCGAGTTCACCGTATAACATCTGCTTGGGAGTTCGCACATCAGTCATGCGGACATGTCCCGTTTATCATATCTGGACGATATGCAGACCATTATAGATGTTCAACATGTGTTACCAGCTAAGAATTTCAGATTTAGACACTTTGTCCGTTCATATGACCATGAGAAGTCTAAATATAGCAGTTATACGCATTTTTTCGCTACGTCTGCTTAAAAATATTTAGTAATTGTTATTTTTTAAAGCGAGCAATTGTCTAAATTTTGTGTTTAGAATCTCGACGCCCTTAGTGAACAAATAACAGAGGATTCGCGAGTCGGCACCGGTCCGCGGACTATTAATTTGAGAAGCATTGATTTAGGCTGCTTAAAACATCATTATCGTGTTCCACGTTTAGTGAGAAATCTCATCTAACTGGGACGTCTTTAGTTTTCTCTAGTAGCCTTTGATCCCGGAGCAGAAGATTCGGTCGATCCTAGCACCACAGCTGAGTGCGGCTCAATTTGGTTTCCGACGAAATAAGAGCTGCACTGACGCCCTATTTAGCTTGAGACAACTAAGCAACACACAAAAAAAAAACATTCAATACGATCGTAAACTCAATGTGGCATTCATAGATCAAGAAAAGGTTTTCGATAGAGTAAACGTAAATAAACTATGGACCATCCTAGACGACTACGGAGTACTGGGGGAAGCTATTAGAGAATATTAAAGCACTGTGCCAAGGGTGTCAAAGTATAGAAGAACAACAGATGGTCTGATCGAAACAATGAAGATAACAACCGGGTTGAGACAAGACACTACTCTTCAACACATATAGGGACAGAATAACGCTGGCGGCCAAATTGAAACATATGTTAAACAATACAGAGGAAGAAAGGACAGAGGCTGAACGGTTAAGTTAACTCCTTTTTGCAGATGATCAATGTCAACTGTACAAGAGTGAAGATGACCTGCAGCAACTTCTGACTAGGCTCAACGCTGTGTGTGAAAGATACAGTCTGAGAATTAACACATCCAAAACAGAAACTATGGAGATAAGCAGATCGCCTGAAAACATGAACATTACGGTAAAGATCTAAGATCAAACAAGTGCAGGAGTTCAAGTACTTGGGCAGTTTTCAAATAGGATGGAGGTTTAGATAGAGAGATTGAGAGCAGGTGCCAAAAAAGCAAAAACAATTGCATACCAGCTGTCACCATTATTGAAACACCCTAACGTAAACATGTCCACAAAGAGAATGCTAATCAACAGTATATCCATGCCAAATCTCTGTTACCAGCGCCAAACATGGACTTTAACAAAAACTCTAGAGAGAAAGATCACGACATGTGAGATGAGATGCCTCTGGAAAACAATCAACGTAACTAGGAGAGACAGACGGAACACAATCAACGTAACTAGGAGAGACAGACGGAACACAATCAACGTAACTAGGAGAGACAGACGGAACACAATCAACGTAACTAGGAGAGACAGAATGCACAATGGAGATGTGAGAAGATTAATTGAAGCAAGACCCTGCTCTGAATATATTCATGGAGAGATGATCAATTGGTTCGGCCACCTAATGAAAATGCATCCTGACCAACTACCCCTGTGCACCTATAACGCACGACGTTCTGATTTTCACAACAATGGCAGACCGAGAACTAGATGGATAGGAAATGTTGCGGAGGTTCTAAATCGTAATGGGATGACGACTACTTCAGCGACGCGTCTGGCCCTGGACAGAAAACTACCGCTCCCCACGCCGCCTCACGGCAAAAGTAGATAAGACAAGACAAAACAAGACATGTCGTTGATCTGCAGGTTTCTCATAGGCAAGAAAGCTGGAGGTTTGATATAAGAGATCTGCTTCCAGTAGATAAGCTGTCATCGAATCTCTTAGAAAGAGGTACGAAACCGAGAATAATCAAGGTCAGATTGAGCTACTGATAAAGACCTCACTTCTCGTCCTTGTTTGTGCTCCTAGAAACAGGCTGTTGTCACAGCAGTCTGGGCAACGAGGGGGAATCTACACTATAATCCTCATAGTGGTGAGCTTACTGAGGAGCTTCACATTGCATTACAGCCAGGATCATTATGCTCTCCTTCCCAAGTACACATTGGGATGTAAGAAGAGCCATCGCAACCTTTACCAAAGAATCGTCAAGAATTACTTCAAATCTGCACTTGTCCACTTGGTTTTGTCCCTTTTCGCTCCAGCCGGAGTATGGGGGCACCACTAAGGTTGACTATTTTAAGGAAGTCTGCGCCAAAGCATTCTGTGTAATTTCTGTAGCCAATTGTTTTACACGATGAAGTTGCTGCCCTCACGCACAATTCTCTTTAGTTGCCTTTTTGACATGCATGGAGGTTCGGTGGACCTTTCCTCCCATCCCCAGATAATGAATCCGGGATTTACATGGGAAGCACAGATCAAGTATCTTCGAAAGGCAATATTTAGAAGCGAGCAGAACTTCTATGTTCAGGACTTCTCTGATTAGTACATGGGTATCTTGACAAGAGAAGACCAGAAATGGTACTTCTACTGTCAGAGTTAATGTTACAAATATTACGCACGGAATGATGCATGGTAACGAGATGACTGACACGACTCCCAACTGAATCTGTCCGTATTCGAAACAGCAGTCCTGCACCACTATAAGCAAAAACTCAAAATAACATGTGCGCTTAAGTCGTATGTTCTGTACTATTAACCGCGAAACAAAGTAAGAAAAAAAGACGATGAGAAATTGTCATTTTAAAATAACATGAAATGGAAAGATATTTCCATAGCTGAAACTGTTTTGGAGAGATGAAGTGCTATAGACCCTACTCTACATCGACGAAGTCGTCTGACAGACATGACTTGAAAAGACATTCACAATACTAAACCGCCGCCGTTTGGTCCTATTTGACCGGTCTTACATATGACATCACCAGCTGGTAATGCAGGCCAAGGATTTCAAGAATGGAAAAATGACTCTCATCTCCATCATGGTCCAACCGACACGGCCGTCCACACGCCACGTGATTAGGTCGAAAATGAAAGACGAAATCTTCATTGCATGCAGCCTGAGACTCAGCGACCCATCGTCTTCGTGGATGATTCTTGTGACTGACCCTTGTCGCATAAACGGGATACCTACCTACCTACCTACTTACCTACCTACCTACCTACCTACTTTACCTATCTACATATATATCTACAAAAGTTATCCCAGTTATAGTGACGTTGGGTAACTAGTCTCTTCTACGCCCGACTGAACAAAAACTAAATTGCTCCATACATACATACATACACAACATACATACATACGTATACATACGTATACATACATACATACACACATACGTACATACATACATACATACATACATACATACATACATACATACATACATACATACATACATACATATAAATATATATATATATATATATATATATATATATATATATATATATATTTAAACATATATACATATTTCTATTGACTTAACTAACAGAACTATTTCAAACGTATATGTTTTTAATTGATTTAGCTAACAACTTTGATATGTTTTTATTATCTTGACAAAGCCATTGTCCATTTCCAGTGAGGTGGATTTAAGAAACTGTAGGGTCTAGGACATGCAATATTTGTGCTGTGAGTGGGGAGAACTCTAGTTTCTCTGCCTTTAAGACGTTGAGTGCAAGTTGGAATTCCTAATAATAATAATCGCACTTGATGAACCCTTCTTTGGTTGACAATCCTTCGCTACAACTGAACCGCTTATCTTTGTGGATGTAAAAAAAAAATCGTTTCCGTCTTCTTTTTCCAGTTTCTGCATAAACACACAAACATTGGAAGGTGGTCGATGTGTTTGGGTGTTCCCTGGACATATTCCATGTTTGGACTGTGATGTCATTTCTGCCAACAGCTATCAATCGATAGGCTAGGCACGTGCGGTTTATTGATCACTCGCTCGTTTGTTTGTTTGTGCGCGTGAATTTTTTTCTTCTTCATTACAGCATCAGCTGGAATACTCCAGTGCAGACGAGACAACTTGCAGGGAGTGAAACACTACTAGCGTGACAGATCAAACTGTCTTTATGTGAGCACGGAAACAAGGTGAAACACTGTGATTGACGTAAATTAATTTACGCTTGAATATGGAAAAGGTATATATATATATATATATATATATATATATATATATATATATATATATATATATATATATATATATATGTACATATACATATATATATATATATATATTTATATATTTATATATATATGTATATGTATATATATATATATATATATGTACATATATATATATATATATATATATATATATATATATATATATATACATGTGTGTGTGTGTGTGTGTGTGGGTGGATTTTGGGTTGGTGGGTGTGTGTGTTTTTGTGTGTGTGTGTGTGTGTGCGCATGTGTGTGTGTGTGTGTGTGTGTGTTGTGTTTGTATGTATGCTGTGTATGTATGTATGTTGTGTATGTTGTGTATGTATGTATGTATGGAGCAATTTAGTTTTTGTTCAGTCGGGCGTAGAAGAGACTAGTTACCCAACGTGTGTGTGTGTGTGTGTGCGTGCGTGCGTGAGTGCGTTCGTGCGTGCCTGCGTGTGTGTGTGTGTGTGTGTGTGTATCTTCAGCCCTTCAAGAAACATACAATTTTATTGGAAAAATTTATGGAAATCAAAAGAAATTAATTCCAATACAAAAGTAAATATCTTCAACTCCAATGGAAAGCCCAAGCTATTATATGGGTCGGAAATATGGACACCAATAAATGCAACATACATAATGGTAGATACTTTCATAAATGGGACGCTGACAAGCGGATGGGGACATTGAATGGTATAACGAGGTCACTAATATGGCACTTTAGGAATGAACCAGACACATCAGGGGAACATGAGGTGAGAAGAAGGAAACGAACCAGACACATCAGTGGAACATAAGGTGAGAAGAAGGAAATGAGCCAGACACATCAGTGGAACATAAGGTGAGAAGAAGGAAATGAACCAGACACATCAGGGGAACATAAGGTGAGAAGAAGGAAATGAACCAGACACATCAGTGGAACATAAGGTGAGAAGAAGGAAATGAACCAGACACATCAGTGGAACATAAGGTGAGAAGAAGGAAATGAGCCAGACACATCAGTGGAACATAAGGTGAGAAGAAGGAAATGAACCAGGCACATCAGTGGAACATAAGGTGAGAAGAAGGAAATGAACCAGGCACATCAGTGGAACATAAGGTGAGAAGAAGGAAATGAACCAGGCACATCAGTGGAACATAAGGTGAGAAGAAGGAAATGAACCAGGCACATCAGTGGAACATAAGGTGAGAAGAAGGAAATGAACCAGGCACATCAGTGGAACATAAGGTGAGAAGAAGGAAATGAGCCAGACACATCAGTGGAACATAAGGTGAGAAGAAGGAAATGAACCAGACACATCAGGGGAACATAAGGTGAGAAGAAGGAAATGAACCAGGCACATCAGTGGAACATAAGGTGAGAAGAAGGAAATGAACCAGGCACATCAGTGGAACATAAGGTGAGAAGAAGGAAATGAACCAGGCACATCAGTGGAACATAAGGTGAGAAGAAGGAAATGAACCAGGCACATCAGTGGAACATAAGGTGAGAAGAAGGAAATGAACCAGGCACATCAGTGGAACATAAGGTGAGAAGAAGGAAATGAACCAGACACATCAGGGGAACATAAGGTGAGAAGAAGGAAATGAACCAGGCACATCAGTGGAACATAAGGTGAGAAGAAGGAAATGAACCAGGCACATCAGTGGAACATAAGGTGAGAAGAAGGAAATGAACCAGGCACATCAGTGGAACATAAGGTGAGAAGAAGGAAATGAGCCAGACACATCAGTGGAACATAAGGTGAGAAGAAGGAAATGAACCAGGCACATCAGTGGAACATAAGGTGAGAAGAAGGAAATGAACCAGGCACATCAGTGGAACATAAGGTGAGAAGAAGGAAATGAACCAGGCACATCAGTGGAACATAAGGTGAGAAGAAGGAAATGAACCAGGCACATCAGTGGAACATAAGGTGAGAAGAAGGAAATAAACCAGGCACATCAGTGGAACATAAGGTGAGAAGAAGGAAATGAACCAGGCACATCAGTGGAACATAAGGTGAGAAGAAGGAAATGAACCAGACAGATCAGGGGAACATAAGGTGAGAAGAAGAAAATGAACCAGACACATCAGGGGAACATAAGGTGAGAAGAAGGAAATGAACCAGACACATCAGTGGAACATAAGGTGAGAAGAAGGAAATGAACCAGACACATCAGGGGAACATAAGGTAAGAAGAAGCCGATGGCGTTTGGGTTTGACACACATTAAGGAACCGAGCTGAGGGCATTACAGACAATTTCTGTTCTGGAATCCACAAGGACAGGGGAGGGAGAGGCAGACCAAGACATACATTGAGAAGAGAGCACATGCCAAACATAAATGAAACATGGAAGACATGAAAATAAGTGGAGATGATGATCCATGAGAAAGATTCTGGAGCTGGGATGGTTCGACATGTTACAAATGAAAGCCTATAGGAGACAGGATAAATACATGCCACAGAACTCGCGAAGAACAGACCTAGAGACTGAAACAAAGAAAACAGTCAGAAGCTGGAAAGAATTAGAGAAAATAGCAGATGAAGAAATCTGCTTGAAGAGAATTGGTTGATGGACAATGCACTCCAAGTGATAAGGACAAACAAGAAGTAAAAGAAAACAACGTGGACGTACGAATGGGGCAAACGATCAAACGCTTGTCTTTCACTTGCAAAAAGAACTAGGCAGGTAACCTATTTGCATCACCCTCTAGTTCAAGTCGATGGAAATTGGTACCCGAATCTGTCATTTAGGGGAAGCAATTAGATAGAAACGGTATAATCCAAGACATGAGGTCATCCTTATTGGCAAGACCTTACTATGGGAATACGATTATTGCTGTTCTATAACTATATGTTTATTTGAGAAACACTACCATATTGAGAGCATGCACATGTTAGCCCACCTTGGGTAACACATATGACTATTCAAATCCATTTACTCAAGCAGGTAACATACCGACAAGGTGTGGATAGATTACTATAGAATCGAATATCATATATACAACGCATGGATGAAATAATCCATAACTCGTTATTCCAGGGTTTATAAGAAGATAAAAGGAAGATTGACGTATGCATGTGTGTGTGTGTGTATGTATGTATGTATGTATGTATGTATGTATGTATGTATGTATGTATGTATGTATGTATGTGTGTATATATGTATGTATGTATGTATGTATGTATGTATGTATGTGTGTGTATGTATGTATGTATGCGTGTATATATGTATGTATGTATGTTTGAATGTATGTATGTAAGTATTTGTAGGTATGTATGTATGTGTGTATGCATTTAGATGTAACACGCTCTCAATGTAGATGTAACATGCTCTCAGCATGGATGTAACATGCTCTCATTATAGATGTAACATGCTCTCATTATAGATGTAACATGCTCTCATCATAGATGTAACATGCTCTCATTATAGATGTAACATGCTCTCATTATAGATGTAACATGCTCTCATTATAGATGTAACATGCTCTCATTATAGATGTAACATGCTCTCATTATAGATGTAACATGCTCTCATTATAGATGTAACATGCTCTCATTATAGATGTAACATGCTCTCATCATAGATGTAACATGCTGTCAGCATGGATGTAACATGCTCTCAGTGTGGATGTAACATGCTCTCAACATGGATGTAACATGCTATCATTGTCGATGTAGCATGCTTGTAGCATGGATGTAACATGCTCTCGGCATGTACTTGGTAATATTATGTCTTTTGCCCCACTCATGACATCTATTCAGACATAATGCAACTCAGAACTCTGCCGTCGGATCTGCTGTGACCGCCCTCAAACAGAACCCGACAATAGCAGAATACTAGGTGTACTGCTGTTCAACAAACTGTGTCACAGCCAACTATTGCTAATGCCGCCAGGTCCCTTTATATCTCGACCGGAACGGCTTCTGATTGGTGGATTTGATAGTCTCAACACACCACCCCACCGCCCTTTACACTTGATTGTCTCCCACCCGCACTCACCCTCCCTCATCATCACCATCCCAATTGTTGTAGATGGTTATCTCCAGTACTTTGTTATACATCATCATCATTACGCGACTGTCGATTGGTTCCGATAGGTGAGCCAGCTCCCGCATCCACTCACCGCGCTCTTCCTCGTGTGACTCTCAGATCCGGTTGTTGCTGAGTTATTTCTCCTTGCTTTTTGCTGTATATCCGTAAGGTTTAAACGCTATCTGTCCTTATTTTCAGCTATCTTCCTTTTGATCTATTTTGATTTCACTGTCCGTTCTATAACGTTTCGTTAGGACAAGAAAGTTATCATCCTGGAGTCTTAGTTTCCTTGCAGGAAGTCTGGACCAAAGGATTGTTCTGTTGCCGATGTGATTTTTGTGGATTCTAGTTGGACATAAGTCTACCAGCTCAAGACACAACACTTCTATTTCGTGTGCAGCGATTAGTATGCCAACACTGACCACAACACACCTTATTCGTGTTATAATAAGTCTTCCAACACAGGACCCAACATTTTGTAAGATGAGGTGACCATCTGCCTTTTTTGCTGCCTGTTTCCTTCAATAGCCGTGAGCTAAATATCCATTTACAGCTGCCGTTTTCCTTCACTAGCCGTGAGCTAGATATCCATTTACAGCTGCCGTTTTCCTTCACTAGCCGTGAGCTAGATATCCATTTACAGCTGCCGTTTTCCTTCACTAGCCGTGAGCTAGATATCCATTTACAGCTGCCTTTTTCCTTCGCTAGCCGTCAGCTAGATATCCATTTACAGCTGCCGTTTTCCTTCGCTAGCCGTCAGCTAGATATCCATTTACAGCTGCCTTTTTCCTTCGCTAGCCGTCAGCTAGATATCCATTTACAGCTGCCGTTTTCCTTCACCAGCCGTCAGCTAGATATCAATTTACAGCTAGGTCGACATGAGCTGCCGGTAGCGGGAGTTGAACCCGGGTACCTTTGCCTTGAAAACTTAGTGCTCTACCACTGCGCTAATTAATCGCGAGAAGATAATGCGGAAGTAGTAAATCCAGTGGGAGATAACGGAATGAAAGTGGTAATGAAAATCATCAAACAAAAGAAATACATTCTCCAAAGTAGATCTCGCATCAGATGAAAAGGATTGGAAAGTCACCGGAACCTGACAGAAACAACCAGAAGAGGAAGTCTGGGTACGCGCAATCTCATAGTCGGATCTCAAACATGGACGAATTACAATATAATGTTCAGAAGGCATCTGAAGAGGCAAAATGGTGGACAGGGTATGCCTTGAAGAAAGCCCTTAACAATATAAGCAGGTATGCACAGGTAGAGAAAAAACAGAGAGGAGAAAAAAACACGGGGAGGAGGGCAGCAGCAGATAATCCGGATATCATGAATCTCGTGTTGGGAGATAAGAAGGAACATCCGGGATGAATGACTTGTTGGTCAACGTTCTCAATACAGGAGGTGGACAACCTGTCATGTAACAGGTGGACAGCCTGTCATGTAACAGGTGGACAGCCTGTCATGTAACAGGTGGACAACCTGTCATGTAACAGGTGGACAACCTGTCATGTAACAGGTGGACAACCTGTCATGTAACAGGTGGACAACCTGTCATATAACAGGTGGACAACCTGTCATGTAACAGGTGGACAACCTGTCATGTAACAGGTGGACAACATGTCATGTAACAGGTGGACAACCTGTCATGTAAGAGGTGGACAACCTGTCATGTAACAGGTGGACAACCTGTCAAGTAACAGAAAAATGTGAACACTCGGTTGTAAATGAGTACATGGCATAATGCTAGGGAAGGAATGGCAGCGAGGTAGGGAGCTGACCACTCCGCCTCATCATTCAAGCTGTGGCCTGTTACAATGAAGTCTCTAACACTTCATCTCCTACATGAAGGGGACTGTTTTTGATATTACTTCTAGTAGATAGTCTTTCCCTGAGCTCAGGACAACAGCAAATCAAATATAACCTTCAAAATGCTCCGAATGCCAGGGCACGCTATCTTAACTGCTCAGTTTTATAGATCATCTCCGTAACCACAGCAATGCCAATAACCGTAATGAAAGCTGTTGAAATGTGTTATTAGCACAGGCTTTTTGAGAGCTATATGGGCGAAGCAAATGATGGCATGCAACGCTTTCACTTGAAATAAACTGTCTTAACAGTGTCTACTAGATATTAATCTATTGTTTATGGTTGTACTCGCATGCGGGTCACTATCATTTAGAGTCATGTGCCTGCACAACCATTCATTCTTTGAGCGATTTAACACTTCAGATCGTCTTCGGTTACAACTCTACTTGTCCCGCTATTTTGAGATCTTTATTCTCTGTCATAATCGAATATGTCGTTCGTGTATTGTTTAACAGCCAACTATTAGTTTTGTATTCTTGTCATACATCTTCATTGGATTTCTTATACCATGCTTCCTAATACTGTTTTCTTGTCATACATCTTCCTTGGATTTCGTATACGATGCTTCCTAATACTGTTTTCTTGTCATACATCTTCACTGGATTTCTTATACCATGCTTCCTTAAGTAATAAATTTTGAATATATTTTAGGAAAAAAACTACTTTTTACGTTTTTAAAATCCTTTAACATTTTATATTGCTTTTAAACGTGTCAAATATTATAACAATTTCAAAGTAAACTACGAGGAAGCAATAGAAAAATAAGGTATTTTCAATATTATGTACATATTATTTATAATGCGCCTTTGAGTCATACAATGTTAGAAAGGGAGGAATGATATTCTGATATCTGGTGAAAGGAAGTATGGGCTAAAAAAGGTTGATGACCGATGTCTGAGATAACTGTATCTTATGTATCATTCTCACCGGGAACCACACACTCAGTTCTTTAAAAAAATGGGTCTGTTTTCTTACAGATTGCACAAGATGAAAACATAGAATAAATGATAATGTCGTGCCAGACTCTCTTGTTATATGACGACACAACGATTTGCAAATCTCCTTGCGCAAGATTTAAACGATTAAGATTTGAATAGTCCAAATTCACGTTTTAGGGTAGAGTTTCGTCTCGTTATGCTATATCATCAAATCCATTTACGTAGTTAGATGACGTGAGGGTATACAATCTTTCTACATTTGTCACACATCTGGCTGCTGTTTTTTCAAACAACATCTATGTAGTGCTTCTCTAACACTGTCAATTCGTTGTTTTCTTAATCTTTCCTTGTGCAGAACCCAACTGTATGAAGTTTTAGGCTCGTTGCTGCGAGCCTGTTTGGAGGCATGATTGTTGTTCTTAAATTTCTTCTGATCCATTGGAAAACAAATGATCCCTTCCATTATTTCTCTATTATTTCTGAATATTGTTTCCAAAGTTTTTATTTCACTACGAGGTGAACACTTTCACTAGATGGAGACTCTTCTAGCTTACTGAGATTCAAACCACTGACTTGTCCTCACTATCTGCTGAAGTTCTTTCTTCCCAGCATCTCTTCTAGTGACCCTGACCACAAAATCGCATTTCAAAATATGCTATCTTTAATTTCTATGCCTTTGTTATGGTCAAATTAAAGATACTGGCAACAAAGAGTTGATCTGAATATACTGTTGCTAATTTTGCTTTTACTTTTTATTGACAAAAGCCAAGATTCAAAACCTTGGCTGCAATCGCACAACAGCAGGAATAACTATCGATGGCAAACACATCAACTCAACTGAGGATTTCATTTACCTGGGCAGAAAAACTCCAAAGCACGAAGCCACACTGAAATCATTCGAAGAATCGACCTGGCTGCCCCCGGTATGGGACGCCACGCATCGGATCTGGGGCCAGCAGAGGTTCTCATTGAAACACATGGCCTGTGTCGTTCCCTTGCTTCAAAGTCTGGACTAATCTGGAGGGCGATCAGATGTTCATTGAACCTTTTCACATGCGCAGCTAGCGTCGATTTCTTACGATGAACTGGTACGGTCGGGTCTCAAACGTCGAAGTCACCAGAAAGACAGGCGTCGAGAAAACACTTACCGCAGTAAACCGTCGCCGTGTGTCCCTATTTGGACATGTGGAGAAATAGACACAGACTTGACAATAAACATGTTGTTCAATTAGCTAACTATACATCAATTCACTAACTAACTAACTAGCAACACTAATACACTAATTGTAAGACTGCAGGTAACTGGCCTTCAGATACACACTAATAACAAAGTCAGCGACTCATAACTGGCTGCTGTTAATTCATTCATTGCTGTATCTTGGTCACGCAACATAGTTTTATTTACAGTGTTTTCCGATGTTATCCATTCTGTTATAAACTCTTTCTCTCATATCCCTTCATCTTCATCCTCGTTTATTGTTGTAATTTGTTTTCTCCTATCTTGTTCTTATAATTTTCGGAACTTCACTCACTTGTTTCTTTCTGCTTGGTGCTCTTCTATCGTCCTTTGCTTCTTTTTATCTTCTTTTATTTCGTTTTCAGTTTCTTCTTCTATTTCCTTGTCATGATCTCCTTCTCCCATTTCTTTTTCATCATTTTCTTCTTCTACTTTAAAAAAATGTTTTCTTCTTCTTCTGTCATCTTTCTCTCCTTAGAAATTCTTTGTTATTTTCTTCTTCTACTTTAAAAAAATGTTTTCTTCTTCTTCTGTCATCTTTCTCTCCTTAGAAATTCTTTGTTATTTTCTTCTTCTACTTCTTTTCGTCTGTTTGTTCTTCTACTTCTTTCAAGTCATTTATTTCTTCAACTATCCATGGTCTTGTTTCTTGGTCTAAATCGTCTTTCTGTTTTCTTGCTCTCTCGTTCTGCTTACTTTTGATCGTTCTTCCTTTTTGTTATTTCCGACTTCTGTTTCTTGTTCTTCTTACTAATCTTTTCTTATTTCTAATTTGTCTTCTTTTTTTTTCTCTTGCGTGTTCTTCGTCCTCTTATTCTCTTACATATTGTTGCTCTTATCTTCATTCGTCAACCCTTCTTCAGTTTTCTTATTCTACTTTTTTCCTCCACTGCTTTTTATAACGATTTCCCTCAATTTTTCATCTCATAATTGTCAAACAAGCCCTGCACCTTCGCTTACACCTCCTCCAACATCTTAAACAGGTCTCACCCCTGAAGCAAAAATCACGGTTGACAAGTTAATTGTTTCGTGTTTTGCGCGACGGTCTATTTCCACATGTAATTCACTTATCAGGAATGATAGCCTCCAGTGTTCCTTTATCCGACTTACTAAGTGCCACGAACAAATTAGTCACACTGAATTAGATTTTTAATAGCATACATTTAGAGTGTCTGAGCAACAAAGTGGTAGAGCGCTCACTCTCGTGTCAAAAGGTAGATGGTTCGATCCCCATATTTTACAATTTCAATTCTACCCAGCCGTAAATTATTACCTGGTTTACTGCTAGCGAAGAAAGTAGCTGGACACATCAGGTTATAAACAAAGCTGAGATCTAGAAACAACAAATTCTCGAGTACTTCATCTCATACCGCATTTTCTACTAATGTTGCCATCAACATTATAAGTTTGCGATAGAGAATAATTTTCCCAATTGGAGCCCGTGCTCAATACTTGGGATGAAATAATAGAACCATTGCACTTACATGCCTCTTGTTAAAGGCGAATAAAGAGAGTTGTGCAAAATCATCGTACAAAACCAATTACAAGACAAACCACCACTGCACAAAGCAGACAAAGTGGTTTAGTACCCACTTCCTAAAGGAGACCGGCCAACTGCAGTAACGTGCAACAAAAGTAAAGATCCTGTGTACACATTGTGTGACGTATTGGAAATGTTTTCCTGATAGTGGGGGGTGATGTGGTTTACATCATCCGGGTTACCTTCACTTCCCAGAATTTCTCCGGTACCTAATTTTGAGACTGGGTGTAGTCCAGGAACCGTTTGCAATCGAAAACATATCCAGCTAGAGTGAACAGGGACAAGATAACATGATAGAGGATAATCATTAGGACATGTGTATCATAGAGCTGCTTCTTGCATGGCACGACAATATCAGATGCAGCAGTAACACTTGCTACTAAACATAGTTGGGATACAAGCAAAGCATGAGAGGATAGTTTACATTAGGGCAGTGACACATAGATATTTAGTTTATGTTTGCTGATTTGTATAGTGTTTACAGTTTACTTGTTTAGTGTGATCTTTCTTTGTCGTTACTTTATTATGAATTGACTAGCCTCGACGTTTCTCTTTGTTTTTTGTTTTGTTGTTGGTGTGTGTGATCTTTGTCGTTACTTTGTTTGTGATCCGGCTAGCCTTGAGACATCTTCTTTTTTTTTGGTTTATCTATTTATTCACTTCATCTTTCAAGCTGTAGATGCCTTCGCTGTTGACCGTCCTAGAGATGACTGATTCTAACGGCCAAGCAGCAAGACCGCAGGCGATGACAGCTTAACGCCTTCAATCAATCTCAATGCTGGGTCAGCTAAATGTCAGCAAGAAAAACCTGTCAGCTGGACACATCAAGAGTTGTACCTTTCCAAGATAAAGTAAATCGCAAGGACAAACCCACGCAAAGTTACAACTAACAGTTAAACGTGACTCCGGAAAAGCAAACGAGGAAAGACAAGGGACAACATCTTCTAAAAGCCGACCAGATGGATTTGCAGAACAAATGGCTAGCTTTTGGCTGCCTGGATGAATCCCATGATTCCGGTACTCCAGAATGCTGTCACACTTTCATATCTCACGCGTCAGGCCCACAGATGTGCCGTATGCGAGTACGTCAACAATATTCTGGATGTATCCCGACCTTTTGCAAGATGTACCAAATTAGGTCATGGTCTTTGGATAGTTTATCTGTCCACCGCATAGGTGGGCGACCCCGTAGACGTGTACAGGCCACCAAATTGTTGTTCTGCATGTCGGTTTGTTGTCAGGCACGAGTACGATATGCCCAGCTCAACGATGTTTGGGTGATATCGCTGCTTTCATAACGTATCAAAACAAAGTATGAAGTCGAATCTTCAATTATAATTTAAATACCACATGTTATAACTGAGTATCTAAAATAGATAGAGAATTCTCAAGACAATAACAGCCAAAGTTTGATGCTGAGGCGACACTTTGTGTGATACTATTCCATCTCGTTCAATTGCTTATATTCTCCTCAGACCTTGGCCATACGTTTGAGATCGATCATTTTAAAATCTTCTTTTATACCGCTCCTTATTGAGTACAAAGCCTCCCAATGTCGATGATTTCATTGAAGAAATCTTTGCCAAGTTACTTTGCATGATCTTGCATGCGAGGTGTATGTAACAGTTTGTTCTATTGGAAACAAACATATGTAATTTTGTCCAGAGCTTAGCGTGTTTTTTTATGTAGTTTTTGTTTGGGGCATCTCTAACTTGAGTTGACTTATTTCAACACACAAGAGCGTTATTAGTTGCCCATCGCAACAGAAGCTGACAACATCATCAGACGTTTGTCCCGAGATGTAAAATGACTGTACAATCCAATCCTGGCACTACAGTCTCTACCGCATTTGGGCCACTCATGTAAAGCCTGAAAGATCTTTAGCGTTCTTTTCTTTTGGGCAGCTCGCTTTCTCTTATCTTAATTGATGATATTCCAGTTGACGATCGGAGCACCTTGTGTAATACAAACGCGACAGACAGAACGACAAGAGCAATACAATTTCTTTAGTTGTCTCAATACACTTGAAAGATGATAATTCTGTAATAAGTTGCCTAATTTCATCACACAAGAACAGTACCTTTGTCTTACGGTGTCTTATTTCATATCAATAAAAGCCGTCTCTCTGGAATTATCTCATTTTAGCACACATGAACGATAACTAAGTCGAACCAATCGAATATTCCAACAATGGAAAGACAACTCATGCGCGTCCTGAAACTCTAGTACGAATGTAACTGGTGCACAAAAATAAAAACAGAAATTAAAAAGAAGTATCAACACCAGAACAATAAGGTGCTAGGCTCTATCTAGGTCGATTCTAACCGGCATGGAAGCCACGTGGACTGGTGAGCGATTTATGCGGGCCTGTGACTGAGATTGAATGTATAGAAATGTTCGAGAGTATCAGGACAGCCGCACCATTTCTGACACCTCCCTGTCCAGGCTAAGTTTACACTGGCATCAAATTCCTACTGTAAAACCTCTCAAATATAGGTTGAGAGGCTGTAGTGTTTTCGTCGATTAATGTAACCGTGTTAAGGACGGTATACGGCAAGTCTGTTCTGTTTATTTTAAAGAATTGATTTCACTGCATTCCGGGAACCTATAGGTGCTCAGTTAATGGCAGTAAAGGACAACGAGTGTCGATTCTGATGGTTCCTGCAGCACGTTGGTTGTACACACTTCTACTCCATCATTCCTTAAGGTGGTTATCATAGAAGGTGGTTTTCATAGTAGGTGGTTCTTTGTGGAAGGTGGTTCTCATAGAAGGTGGTTTTCATAGAAGGTGGTTCTCGAAGAAGGTGGTTCTCATAGAAGGTGGTTCTCATAGAAGGTGGTTCTCATAGAAGGTAGTTGTTATAGAAGATGGTTCTCAGAGAAGATGGTTTTTTTATAGAAGGTGGTTCTCATAGAAGGCGGTTTTTATAGAAGGTGGTTCTCATAGACAAGCGTATTCTAGCTAAACGCATATAGTGAAGGCGGTTTTCGCAGAAGGGGGTTTTCACAGCAGGCGGTTTTCACAGACAGCGATTCTCACTGAAGGTGGTTCTCATATAAGATTTTTTATAGAAGAACATATTCTAGCTAAATGTTTACAGTCAAGGTGTTATCACTGCATTCGGTGGTGAATTGTTGAGAATCCGCGTATTAGGTCTCAGTTATTTTAAAACATGCTATTAGTTCCCATCCACGCAGATATGCCTTCACTAATTGAAAAGCAGGTACCTATTTTAGCTGAGTGAACTGTAGCGTGTTATATATTTCCTGTGGGAAGGAAGACGTCTAACCACTCCTGTGTACTGTTACGCTTATTCTACACATCCTTAAGTGATGTCTATCTTTATTTATTTTTTTTCGTTCGCCTTATTTCTCTAAACCCCAAGGCGGTGTGCGTTGCACTGTGGTTTTTGTATTGGCCTGTCGGCCCAGTACATCCGACTTCAGAATGCATTTTATGTAAGGGTCTGCTTCCTCCTGAATTTTCTAAGGGTTTGCTTCCCCGGGGTAACGGTCGGTGCTGTGATGGGAATCGAACCCAACACCTTCGGGTTGTGAGCCGTGCCACTTAACCACTAGGCCACGACGTCCCCTTGATGTCTGTCTTGATTGTAAATACATGTTGACGTCCAGATTTTCTGTCTATCGCTCTCAAAGCGCGTACCCCTTCCTCCTCGTACATAATAACTCTTGTCCAAAGACATTATAGATAACATGTTGGTCATCTTTGATAACGAGTTATTCACGCTTGTATTCACGCATTCTGTGATGTTATTTTGTAGAGTTATCATTCAAAACAAAATGATATTCCACACTCGGCAGGCTTCTGGCCTGGATGGGCATTGGCATGAGTTGTTGAGGATTTTTCTCTATAAAAATTGGACCACAAAATTAGACCCAAACATTAGACCCCAAAGTTAGACTCCTCCACATTTAACAGGTGTTTTCGGAAAGTTTGTATTGTTAATACAAATAAAATACACTGTGAGTATGATCACTATCAGCACACACCGCCCCGACTGTCGTTTTTTTCTTTTTGTCTATTTTTATCATTTCATTAATATGGAAGCGGTCTGATTGTTCCACTACCTGAGCACGCTAATGCTCTAAAGCAAGGTTCTCCAAATTTTTCAGTACAAGGGCCATATCATATATTTTACATTTGTTAACCATGCAAAGCAAGGAAATTAAGTTTATAAATGACTTATTCCTTTTTTTTTGGGGGGGGGGGGGGGGTGGGGGTGGGGGGGGAGGTTGTTTTGTTTGGGTAGTCACCATTTGATAATTCAGAACAAAGGAGAAATATAACATTTACTTAGAATGAAAGGTGTAATGAAAGGTGTACTGAAAGGTGTAATGAAAGGTGTATTGAAAGGTGTATTGAAAGGTGTACTGAAAGGTGTAATGAAAGGTGTAATGAAAGGTGTACTGAAAGGTGTATTGAAAGGTGTATTGAAAGGTGTACTGAAAGGTGTAATGAAAGGTGTAATGAAAGGTGTATTGAAAGGTGTACTGAAAGGTGTAATGAAAGGTGTACTGAAAGGTGTAATGAAAGGTGTATTGAAAGGTGTAATGAAAGGTGTATTGAAAGGTGTAATGAAAGGTGTAATGAAAGGTGTAATGAAAGGTGTAATGAAAGGTGTAATGAAAGGTGTAATGAAAGGTGTACTGAAAGGTGTAATGAAAGGTGTACTGAAAGGTGTAATGAAAGGTGTATTGAAAGGTGTACTGAAAGGTGTAATGAAAGGTGTATTGAAAGGTGTACTGAAAGGTGTAATGAAAGGTGTATTGAAAGGTGTAATGAAAGGTGTAATGAAAGGTGTATTGAAAGGTGTATTTACACTTGGAAATGTTTCAACACTCACAATTCTCGCTGTTTGCCAACGTTTGTCTGTCACATTGTACCCCATGTCATTTGCAGCCAATCAAACCAATACCCTTCCATCTCTTCGCTGATGTCAATTCTAAAAATAACTGCAAGTGTAGGTTAACCTGCACAACAATACAAACTTTCCGAAAACACCTGTTAAATGTGGAATTTTTGTTATAACGAGAGGAAGAATCCAATTATCGCATTGGATATTTCCAAAACGTGACAATATTTTGATCCCGTGGAAGTTTATCTTCCCGAAACTGTTGTCCGGAAAAGGGTAAGATATTATGTCACTCTTACCCGAGAAACAAATCGGAAAACTTAAAAGTTTTTGTTATTGGCGTGAATTCCGTGAAAATCATCTACATATTTTCACCACAAAATAATTGAAAATTCATTAAGAGGTTGTTCAAATGTTTTATCAATTTGTTTGGATCTATGAATCCATTCACTTCCGCCATTATTGACGTATATAGTAATCTTATAATGAATCAAAATGTACAACTTTAGCAAGTGATCTGAGGAAATAATCATTGATTTACAACTAATCATGTTGGATTAATTATATTTACTGCATTTTACTCATGTTTACGTTCGATGAGAATATGTACACGTTTGTGGTACACATTATTCCGGCACAGCTTTTTTACACTGATGTGATAACGCCCTCTTCAGCTATTGTAATATGCATGCTATGAATTATGCTAATTATTTCATTCAATTATTTACTCTAATATGTAGCATAGGCTACCTCTGCAATTGGCCCCTTTCAACGGAGTCATGTTTCCAAGAATTTATAATCATTCAACTTGTTCGCTTAGGTGTGAAGTATAGATCATCACGGCTCCTGGCCCCTTTCAACGAAGCCTGTTTCAAAGTGTTTACAATCATTCACATTTCCGCTCCAATGTGAAGCATATCTTTCTTTTAACCACATTTAGTTCCCTACGATGAATCATGTATCCCGGCGTGAATTACAGTTATGAGGAACGACACAGAAAAACCGGCCTACAGTGTCTCGAAGAGAGAAGAATTCGTGGTGACTTAATACAGGTTTATAAGATGATCAAAGGAATGGATAAATTAGACTATAACAAGTTTTTTAAAATACAACCACCTACAATAACACGAGGGCATAGCTACAAGCTGATTAAAGAGAGGTCCAGGTTAGATATTAGGAAATATTTTTTTAGTCATAGAGTGGTGTCTGCTTGGAATGCATTGGGAGGTAGTGGAGGCAGGGGCAGTTAATGCATTTAAGAATAAACTGGATGCGCATAGCTTTTAGAGCAAGGTAATGTAAATGTAACTGGTTGTATACAGCCTCTGCAGGGTCTTCTGAACCAGTATAAAGATGTTAAGTTAAGTTAAGTGTAGTCTTTTTTTATTCTTGTTTATCTGCACTCTATTCGGTTAAAATGACCATCACTGCAGTTATCCTCGTTTAGGAACCTTGCACCAAACTATTTTGCCTGCTTTCACAAAAATGTCATCTGTAGTATATATTAAATAAGATACGCCTTGTTGATAATGTCCCGTATTCTAGTTGCAGTCGAAATCTAAGCCTATCGTTCCCTATTCCCGACACGCGTGAGCGCAAAATCGCTGGGCTGTGCAGCGATAATGCACACGTTCTCTCGAGACACCTTGCTGACACTTAGACCGGAGGTGTGTAGGGGTCACTCGTTACCGTGGGAGGTGACAAGACGTCTTGCCTATCTTGGAGTTCTTGTCAGTGAGAGACCCAAAAAAACCTAAGGAAAGAAAAGGGACAGGAGAGGTAGTAAAAGACAAGTAGGAAGCCAAGATCAGGGAAAACTTTTTAAAATTTGCCCTGCCCAGCTCAAGCCCAGCCAGCTAAGCAGGAAATGCGTCATCAGGCTAGCGCGACAGCAAATGTACTGAGCGGTGTGGACCGCACAGAACACGGCGAGACATTTGAGCAGCCATGGTCATCCACTGCACCCGAGTTCATGTCCAGTTGTCCTGACTTGTCTTGCCACTGGTTAATGTTGAACTCGGCGAGAGAGTGAGGTCGACGAACTGTGCAACCCTTCCTCACTTAAATAAAATTCATCGCGCAAGTGATTCTCTTTTCATTTATCCATTACTAACACAGTCGAGCCCTGTGACGACGTCGAGCGACGAAGGTAAGAGCGTAAGTCCTCTAACAAGCTAAACTACAGTCAAAAAGCTGCGTCAGTGGCGGAACTTCTGGCTGAGCAATAAAGTGGATAAGATACATAGGTTTGCTGACAATCTTGATCATCGTCTTGCGAAGCGAACTTTCTATGCTTTCACTGCCTGCGAGTATGTAGATCCCAAATCGGACTCCTGCAGAATATAAATCTTTGGTTTGTTGTCACAGCCACATTTGCAACTGGCATGCAACCCCTTCATCATTCACGAAAGGTGGGCTTTAAGTGCAGCAAGCAGGTTAAAATCGCCCGGGACTACGTCTGGGCTGGTGCATGTGCAAGAAGTTGTCATCCTAGTTGTTGAATTGTATCCTTGGTTAATAGAGTCGTATGTGACCTGGTTTTGTCATGAATTAATAGTACTCATTTAGTCTGCCAGCCTGGACGTTTTCTTCGAATTACATCCGGAAGCTGCAAGGAAACTTCGCAGGAAGTATATCCTTATTGAATATCCCTTACAGAAAGTCATTACCTAAAACAAATGCACAACATCATGCTGTTCTTTGATTGCACACTCTTTGTCTAAAGTCTGCTTCCTACAGTAATCACTAAGCTGGATGATGCTGCTACCAAATGTCATTTTTTGGATATACTCACTACATTTGTCATCTATCCAATATCAGTTTATGACCTACATACTGACCTACCCTTGTAAACTTTTTTCAAAGTTATTGTGTTTCGTATAAAATGTGTGGCGAAACTGATGTGGGTCCAGCGGTCTAAGTTTGGAGACTTCCGCTCGAAAACTCTAACGTTAAGTACATCATGTTCTGCTGTCTAAAGACCCTTCCTGTGATACCATTATGTTGCTCTGTTTATGGTGAAGTGCTCTTTAGCGCTACTCAAGAAGTTTCCTTGCAGCTTCGGGATGTAATTCGACAAAAAACGTCCAGGTAGGCAAACTAAAGGAGTACTGTTCATTCATGACAAAACCAGACTACATACGGCTCTATTAACCAAGAGCGTTATTTAGCCAAATAGCGTGTCAGTGATTGAAAGTGACTTACTTAATAGAAATTATTTGCTATGTCTGGACCAGAGCGGACTCTGTGGTCTCGCGGTAAGTTGTGTGTTTCGGAAGCCGGAGGTTGCGGGTTCGAATCACGGTGGAGGCTGGAATTTTTTCGCATGGATTTTCTTGTAAAAATTCCCCTTATCTCTGGGTAGTGAGATCGGACTCCGTGTTCAGTGTTGAGCACATTAAAAGTTCCTTGGCAGTTGGAAATCGAAAAGAGTAGGCTGCGGTTCTATTAGTGTTTGAGTGCACATCAGTTAAACCACTCTCCAAGAATCTGGTTGTAAACAGACACTGTAAAATAGTTACTTTTTAAAAGGCAGGTCCAAGAAGATACTTGTTGCTATTGTTGTTCAAGGTCCCAAACAATAGATTTACTCATTTGTGCGCATTAAAACAGACTTTCAGTGGCGGTTTGTTGTATCTTTCCTGACCTCTTGAGCGGGCTGATGAAGGTGGACCTGTGTCTTCCAGGCTGTTGTGTTATGCTTGGCATCACCTGCATGTCCTTCACTACTACGGGGATCACGTTAATCCTTGACCTCGTTAACTAGGATGCAATGAAAACAGCACGTTTCCAGAAAGAGCTACGGTGAAGCCAACGTGAGGGTCTTGAACAGTATGTTTTGCCTCACCTTAGTCTTCCTCCCCTAACAAGAAAATAGACTTGTCCATGTTTTATTCCAAGTGAAAAAAGAATCACCATTACCGGCGGTCTTTTATAGTAGACTTGTTACGAATTTTCACAATAGCAGTTTCAATTGCAATGATTCGAAGTATTCAATGTGCCAATCCCAAGCTCAGCCCTCTTTCACGACATTTTTAATAGGTTGCAATGGTTTTATCCTTGTCAACCCAGGTACCACTCAAATGAAGTTTGCACGATACAACTATGTTCATGCACATACGCTGTTTTATTTTTGTGTAGTTACATATATTTGCTAACTAAAGTACTCGTTCAGAACGCTGAATAAAGAAGACAAACTGAGTACTTACTACCATGTTGAACGTGTAACCACTAAGAAGCAAAAAAGAATATCTTAGCTACCCGATTACTGGTTCTTGGTACACTTTGTTTGCATTTCTGCCCTGCGGTGACACTATCACAACGTTACTACGCTTACTGACTCTTGAACGCACTATATAACATTGATCTAGAGAGAATCACTCTAGCCTTATATCGATGCCAGCCTCTTAAAGATTGTCCTTGGGACTTATTGATAGTAATTTCATGTTCTCAGTGGGAGACTTGCAGTCTTTTAAATTTGAAAGTGTAGATTAACGATACAGTAGGGATAGCTGGAGGAATTGTTATTTCATTTTCAGCTGATCATGGTAAAACATGTAACCTCGTTGACATTGCGCCCTAGGACCCTGATTTGAAGCCTTGTTCGATTATAGTTTTTTGAGGATTCAAATTACCTAATAATCTTTCAGGTGCATCGACCTGTAAAGTACTATGCTGGAATGGCATTCAATGAGGTTCAGTGTCAGGGAATCCCCAAAGGGACAACAGCAGGGGTGACCTTGTGATGCTACAAGTTTAACGTTCAAGAAATGGAGCACAAAAATATTGATACGGTCATAGACAACAATAAAACAGTAGGTGAGAAATTGAATCAAAGTGCTTGGTTTACTGTTTGATCGATGTTTCTGGCAGTAAACTGTCGTACGGCCTTATGCCGGCTGTTGAGGAAATCAATGTGTTAACTGTTTGGTCGATGTTCCTGGCAGTAAACTGTCGTACGGCCTTATGACGGCTGTTGAGGAAATCAATGTGTTTACTGTTTGGTCGATGTTCCTGGCAGTAAACTGTCGTACGGCCTTATTCCAGCTGTTGAGGAAATCAATGTGTTTACTGTTTGGTCGATGTTCCTGTCAGTAAACTGTCGTACGGCCTTATTCCAGCTGTTGAGGAAATCAATGTTTTTAAAAAATGAGGCTTACATGCCGTTGCGCCACTGCTGTCGCCACGTCGTTTGTTTTATTTTATACTAAACAGAAAACAAATTATGTCAATTAAATCCGCTGACACACTTAAAAGGTTAAAGGTTAAAGACGAGGATTCGAGTTCATCGCCTCATATGGGTCGGCCTCTCACGGCAGAACGGTATCCCTACCTGCTGAGAGCAGCGCACAAAGCACGAACTCCCTAGCTCCAGCGATGGTCCCAGGGATCTCCGGAAAAATTTACATCATGAACCAACCGTAGCAGCTCGAATTCGAACCCCGACCTTCTGTGGTATTGAAACCATTCGACCACGCAGTATTAACTCATTTGAGCCTCACATTTTGAGCGTCACATATTCACCTATCTCCATATCGTTCCTTAGAATGTAATAGGTGCGACATACTGGATGCATGACGCTGAATACTGGATGCCTGACGCTGAATACTGGATGCATGACGCTGAATACTGGATGCATGATGCTGAATACTGGGTGCCTGACGCTGAATACTGGATGCATGATGCTGAATACTGGATGCCTGACGCTGAATACTGGATGCATGAGGCTGAGTACTGGATGTCTGACGCTGAATACTGGATGCATGATGCTGAATACTGGATGCCTAACGCTGAATACTAGGTGCCTGACGCCGAATACTGGATGCATGATGCTGAATACTGGATGCCTGACGCTGATTACTAGATGCATGATGCTGAGTACTGGATGTCTGACGCTGAATACTGGATGCATCACGCTGAATACTGGATGCATGTTGCTGAATACTAGGTGCCTGACGCCAAATACTGGATGCATGATGCTGAATACTGGATGCCTGACGCTGATTACTGGATGCATGATGCTGAGTACTGGATGTCTGACGCTGAATACTGGATGCATCACGCTGAATACTGGATGCATGTTGCTGAATACTAGGTGCCTGACGCCGAATACTGGATGCATGATGCTGAATACTGGATGCCTGACGCTGAATACTGGATGCATGATGCTGAGTACTGGATGTCTGACGCTGAATACTGGATGCATGATGCTGAATACTAGGTGCCTGACGCCGAATACTGGATGCATGATGCTGAGTACTGGATGTCTGACGCTGAATACTGGATGCATGATGCTGAATACTGGATGCATGACTCTGAATACTGGATGCATGACGCTGAATACTGGATGCCTAACGCTGAATACTGGATGCATCACGCTGAATACTGGATGCATGTTGCTGAATACTAGGTGCCTGACGCCGAATACTGGATGCATGATGCTGAATACTGGATGCATGACTCTGAATACTGGATGCATGACGCTGAATACTGGATGCCTAACGCTGAATACTGGATGCATCACGCTGAATACTGGATGCATGTTGCTGAATACTAGGTGCCTGACGCCGAATACTGGATGCATGATGCTGAATACTGGATGCCTGACGCTGATTACTGGATGCATGATGCTGAGTACTGGATGTCTGACGCTGAATACTGGATGCATCACGCTGAATACTGGATGCATGTTGCTGAATACTAGGTGCCTGACGCCGAATACTGGATGCATGATGCTGAATACTGGATGCCTGACGCTGAATACTGGATGCATGATGCTGAGTACTGGATGTCTGACGCTGAATACTGGATGCATCACGCTGAATACTGGATGCCTGACGCTGAATACTGGATGCATGACGCTGAATACTGGATGCATGATGCTGAATACTGGGTGCCTGACGCTGAATACTGGATGCATGATGCTGAATACTAGGTGCCTGACGCCGAATACTGGATGCATGATGCTGAATACTGGATGCCTGACGCTGAATACTGGATGCATGATGCTGAGTACTGGATGTCTGACGCTGAATACTGGATGCATGATGCTGAATACTGGATGAATGACTCTGAATACTGGATGCATGACGCTGAATACTGGATGCCTAACGCTGAATACTGGATGCATCACGCTGAATACTGGATGCCAGACGCTGATTACTGGATGCATGATGCTGAGTACTGGATGTCTGACGCTGAATACTGGATGCATCACGCTGAATACTGGATGCATGTTGCTGAATACTAGGTGCCTGACGCCGAATACTGGATTCATGATGCTGAATACTGGATGCCTGACGCTGAATACTGGATGCATGTTGCTGAATACTAGGTGCCTGACGCCGAATACTGGATGCATGATGCTGAATACTGGATGCCTGACGCTGATTACTGGATGCATGATGCTGAGTACTGGATGTCTGACGCTGAATACTGGATGCATCACGCTGAATACTGGATGCATGTTGCTGAATACTAGGTGCCTGACGCCGAATACTGGATTCATGATGCTGAATACTGGATGCCTGACGCTGAATACTGGATGCATGATGCTGAGTACTGGATGTCTGACGCTGAATACTGGATGCATCACGCTGAATACTGGATGCATGTTGCTGAATACTAGGTGCCTGACGCCGAATACTGGATGCATGATGCTGAATACTGGATGCCTGACGCTGAATACTGGATGCATGTTGCTGAGTACTGGATGTCTGACGCTGAATACTGGATGCATCACGCTGAATACTGGATGCATGTTGCTGAATACTAGATGCCTGACGACGAATACTGGATGCATGATGCTGAATACTGGATGCCTGACGCTGAATACTGGATACATGATGCTGAGTACTGGATGTCTGACGCTGAATACTGGATGCGTGATGCTGAATACTGGATGCATGACGCTGAATACTGGATGCATGACGCTGAATACTGGATGCCTAACGCTGAATACTGGATGCATCACGCTGAATACTGGATGCATGTTGTATGACGTCATGTTTGGATAAGGAAAGCAAGTATTCATTAGAAAGGATATGTCCACCACTGCTAAACTCCCCTTACCGAAGTCGTCGACAAAGCGTGTTGCGTGGAAGTTCCCTAAGTAATGTGTATTACATGATGAAATCGCTAGTTCCATGCACAACTCTATTTTGCCGTTTAACGACATCCTTGGAATGTTAAGTTGTCCCATTCCCTCAGGGATTCACATAGATAAAAACTTCTACTGAAGTGTTTCATCGCTAATACTGTAGCTCAACAATGTGTCAGTGTTGAGAGAGTTTCATAATGGCGACAGAAGATGGATGTATTGGAAAAAATGGAATATTATTCATAAAATTGACTTCATTGCAACTGGTCTGGACGCTTCCATACGTGCTGTCTGACTATTTCAAAATGTGTAATAAATTACAATGCATGGGCTAATTAACAATCCATTTTCGACGGCAATGTTTCCCCCTAGTCTACTCTTACTCGATGGCTGATCAAATAGTATCGGAAATGTGTTTAGATAAACACAAACCGTTAACTTACCTACTCGTATGTAGTTCAAAAGATAATCCCTTTTGCAATAAGCCTTTTCTTTCTTGCCGCCATTCTTCCGGTCTTTCTTTCAGTCCTGGATGCCATTTGTTGTCGCATTTGTCTTTATTTCTTTCTTGTTGTGAAATCCTGTCCTTTTGAGTAGTACCATTAAGTTTTGGTAAGAGTCGAAAGTGACTGGAAGCCATGTCTGGGAAGCACGGGTAGTGCCGAACCTGTCCAATGCTGCTTTTTTGCTACAAACCTTGGACGAGGTGGGCAGAAACATATTGTTGTGATGGATCTGCTCATCCAGGATTTCTGATACTATTGAACAGATTCGACAGATGACCAGGTTTCTAAGTGACCGAGGTATAAACAGGCAACACCCATGCAGTCTTGCTTAGAAAATATGGCCAGAACAAGGAAGGCAAACCAGCTTTCAGAAATGATGTGCAGAAGTCGTATGTGTTGGACCGAATGTGTACATATCGTACTACAACACGGGATCAAGATGTTGAGCAGCGCATAAGCTGCAGTGGTCAGCGACCCATAGCTGACTGCTAGCGCCAGGGCCAGCGAACCATAGCTGCCAATACCCTTCTACACCTCCACGCGGTGATCCTGGATAACAGGCTGCAGTAGGGCAGACTGGCTAAAGAGGAGGAATCGAAGCGGGAATGCTAACCCGGTACTAAAAAAATGCTTGCTGAAGTCGGATGTATTGGACCGAAAGGTGCAAATATCGCAGCCAAGCTGTAAAACTACGACACGCAGCATTCCGTTCTCTGGACTACATTCTGCTACTTAAGCCCTTTCAGGGTTTGGTAGTGGGAGATTGAGAACGAACGCAGAAGAAGAAGAAGTACTACAACACAACCTGCCAAAACGTTCTTCTCAAGACGGACACTGAAATACAAAAATACGTTTTGTCTTTTTAAATGTTAGTAATCTCACTACCATAGATTTGCTGCGATACACAGGTCATGAAATGGTTGTGGGGTACATTGTTGTATGATTAATAGCGGAGATTTAATAGAGACAGTGTGGCTGATGGTGGCATGACTTCTGCTGTAAGCTGTCTGTACAATTAACTGCACACGTCGTTGTTTGAAACATGCAGGAAAAAGATACTTGATGAGGCGGAAGATACCCAGTCAGAAATTCGGAGAAATGGAAAGAAAAGAAATATGAGAACAATTATAAGTATTGAAAATAGCTGGGAAACTACAAATCAGTAACAGGAACCAGTTGCATCCCTATATTCCACATGGAACCGAAAGCATCAGATAATCATCGAGTAGCGAATGTAGAGATATATGAGAAATGCGCTTGAGAAACTGGTTAAATCTAGACATTCGTTAGATTGGAACCCACAGAAAAAGTGAATAACCTGGCTACAAACTGAAAAAAAAATTGGGGAAGAAGTAATCTATGTCACGAAACAAACGTGGTCTGGACAATCTGATAAACGAGATGGGGATCAACACTGTGATCCCAATAGTGGCGAGCTTATTGAGATGCGTCGTATTACATTACAGCCATTAGGATCAAGGTTCCCATCCTAAAGTACACGTCGGAATGTAAGAAGAGCCACGCAACCTGCTACCAAGGACGGGTTATCAAGAGTGAAAATCTCAGTTTGAGTATCTTCGACCAACATCATAACAACAACATTAGAAGTGTTTATATATATTATATGCATACATACATATATATACACACACAAACATATATATATATATATATATATAAATTTGTATATATAATTTGTGCGAGTAGATGACCATTTCATGATGGTCTATTTTAGACGTATATTAGCCTCAGTATACCAATTCTACAATGGATCTCTAGTCACTCAAATACACCTTGCAATGACAAGGCAGACAGACTAACTAAGAAAGAACCAAGTCAAGAACAATAATACAAACCAACAACCCTACCGACAGTCAAACAACCGCTTAAGACTGCGAATAAAGATGCCTGGCTGAATAGATGGGCAATTGGAAATACTGGGAGAGAAATCTAAAAACATATGGCCATTCCAAATCCCAAAGACAACATCAACCTCCTGAAAAGGAGAGACCAAAGCACCATTTCCGACTTCGCACTCAACGCATACAACTTAACAGTTACTTGAACAGAATCCAACCAGAATATACTCCAGAATGCAGGCTGTACACACATCCCTACGAAACTGTTGAACATCATCTGTGTTAATATTCGGCCATTGCCGGGTTAGAAAGAGTTTCTTCCTCCTTGGCAGGACAAATGGAAAACTTTGTACGGAACTAAACAACAGCTTGCAAATACTTGGAGATACCACTATACGGCATTGAGTCAAAGGGCAGGAGCTCATAGGCCATCGGATCAATAACCAATTAACCAACCAACCATAACAACAACAAAAATAAGTGTGTGTGTGTATATATATATGTATATATATGTATATATATATATATGAGGTAGCTTCAAAAAGTTCCCGGAATAGTCGACTTGTGTTTGAATGAAAAGGATGTGTAAAAGTTCCAGCCGGAGCAAGAGAGTTTAGGGCAGGGATGATGTGGTTGACGACTTAGAACAAAGGTACCTGAATGCGTGCCTGGTCACTCACCGTCTCAACAAAGGAAAACGGAGTTAATGGCGAAGAATGTGGACAGGTAGGAACTGGCCACTGGCGTTCCGATTTGGTTAATAGGGGGTGAGTGACAGATGCGACGGCAGCAGAGCTTGCTGCGATAGATGAGTGACAGGGGTTCAGAGTAATTCGTTCCAATAACGACTGAATAGAGCTATCCCCTTGAGATCCATTGGTCAACTCTGATACTGCTGAAGTGTATATAACACTAGACAAAGTTTAGCTCAGGAGGCTAGATTGAGAGGTGAGGAGAACGAATGAGAGACTGTAGATATGAGTCCGTTTAGCTCACCAATTGGATAGAGGAGCGATTGATAGACTGTTGTACGAATGTTAGTGATAGAATAAATAGGTGTGTGCGTTTTGTATTAATATATACTCTGAACGTGTGTTGTAAGCAGGACACATTGTGAACGAGGTATGTCCAGATCGCCCGCCTGAGGGGATTTGAGTGAGGAAGTATTTGATAAGGTGTGTTGATGATGCAGTTAAATAGAGTGTGTGTGAAGTATGTACGGCAATAGAACTGAATTTTTGGATAGTTGGGAATTCCATCAAGAGCTAACGCTTAAAATTTCCGCTTTAGTTAATATTTATATTAACATATATATAATATAGGAATATTTAGTTAAGATGATATGTATTGTATTGTTTTTGTAGTTTCACTACTCATTTTTCTGTTATGGATACAGGCCTATCAGCCTACTGAGCTGTGTCGACAAACTGTTGGAACGTATGATAAACACCAGACTGATGTGGCATCTGGAAGAAAAACGGATACTAATTCCACAGCAAGCAGGCTTTAGACAGCACAGATCCACTGAGGACCAGGTCATCCTCATAGCCCAGGAAATAGAAGATGCCTACCAGGAGCAAAAGCATACAGTAGCGGTTTGGGTGGACCTAGAAAAGGCATTTGACAAAGTCTGGAAAGATGGACTTAGAGTCAAGCTAAGAAGAAGTGAAGTTTGTGGGAAAATGTACAAGTGGATCAACCACTTCCTCAAAAACAGAACGGCCAGAGTCCAATTACAAGGGCAGATGAGCAAAAATGTGACACTTGAGCAGGGAGTACCATAAGGGGGAGTACTGTCACCCACACTCTTCCTGGTGTATATAAATGACATTACAGAGAATATACCAAGAAGAGTTCATAGCTCAATGTTTGCAGACGATCTGGCTGTGTGAACCTCTGAAAAGAATCTCACCATAGCAAGAAATCGGATGCAGCAGGCCCTAACATCGCTGGAAGAGTGGGCGAACTCATGGCTGGTCAAAATAAACGAGGAAAAGACCACATGTACACTATTCTCGCTATCAATCAAACCCCAAAACACAAAATTAAGTCTAAACGGCAAATACCTACAGACAAACGACAACCCAAACTAATCCTGAGGACACTTGCTGGCACAAGCTGAGGAGCAGACTAAAGTATACTAAAGAAACTGTACACTGGAAGAGTGAGACCAGTTCTCGAGTATGGCATTGCGGCATGGACAACAGCAGCAAAGGCGAACTTCGATAAAGTTAGCAAACTCCAAAACCAAGCCATGAGAGTTATAACAGGAGGCATGAAGTCAACGCCATTTGTAGAACTTGAAAAAATTACAAAACTGCAATCCATGGCCGACAGAAGAGACTGCAGAGCCAACTGCAATCAGAGAAACTCAGAAGACTGACTGACCACCCTATGCACCAGAGACTAAACAATTTCGGAAGTGGGAAACTAAAGCGAAGAAACTTTGCAGAAATAGCCAAAGCAAAGATGCACGAAAACCCCATGAACGCACTAACACCAAAGCCCATCCCTACTGTACGAAAACCTACATGCAAGCAGCATATATTTCCAGAGGTGGTAGAAAATATACCAGGTATTAGAAACAAAAACTGCCAGTTTGAAAAAGAAAGAAGAAATACTACCCTGAGTTACATTACGGAAAACTACCCAAGCATGGACTGGACCCATGCATACACCGACGGTTCCGTAACAAATACAACACAGTACGGAGGAGCAGGAGCATTCCTGAGCCTTCCAAATGGCAGAAAAATAACACTGTCATTCGCTACTGGAAAATACACAAGCAATTTCAGAGCGGAGGCAGAGGCACTCAGGGCGACAGTGGAAGAAATGGTGACAGGTAAAAGGAATGAAAGCCACATAGTCCTGCTTACAGATGCACTGGCCGTAGTCACAGCACTGAAAAGCCAGAAAAATACTGAACTTAATGATTTAAGAGCAGTACTCTGTCAACTATGCCAGCAGGCAGCACCAAAAAGAGTAGTGGTGCAGCGGGTCCCATCTCACTGCAACATCCAAGGCAACGAGGAGGCAGACAGACTGGCAAAAGAAGGTGCAAAACTACCACAACCCGATACTAGTATGACATACGAAGAGTCAAAACGGCTTATTAGAGCTAGATACATGACCAAATGGGAAACCGAACATACTGGTTACACCAAAAACGATGCCTATTACCAGTTGAACAGAAAAGAGCAGGTCGTGGTCTTTAGACTTCGCACTGGCCACAATAGACTCAGGTACCACCTATTCAACAAATTGAAGATAGGTGGCACCGACGAATTCACGTGTGGTACCGAGAAAATGACCGCTGAGCATTTGCTGCAAAACTGCCCGACATACGAGGATCAGAGAGAGCAGATGTGGCCATCACCTGTGGCAACACTAGACAAGCTCTATGGCAGTGTCGACAGCCTCAGGATGACGGCTGCTTTTTTCGAAAAAATAATGGTTACTGTTTGACTGCGTACGAAGAAGAAGAAGAAGATATAATAAATATGCCATCTTCTGTGTGCTATATTATTTGCAGTGTGTGGTCAGGAATGATGTGGATGAGTGTGATAATGTTCTAAGCTAAAATGACCCTAGGGCAAACAGTGGGATCTGCTACAGATGTTATGAAGAATATATATTTAGAATTTGGTATGTATTTAGACTTGCCAGGGAGGGAAGACAAAGAGAACAATTCATCCACCCAGTGTCACTGTCAGAAGTCAAGGCACACATTAAAAAAAATATAAACAACAGTGGATAGAGAGAACAAACAGCAAATACACACAGGGCCCAATCAATAGACGGAATAGGAAACAGTATACCACACCGTTCCGCCTCAGAACAGGTCATTTGCAGACTAAATGCACACATGCATAAAATTAAAGCAGCACAGACTGCACAACGCACATGTCAGAAAGGACCCCAGACTCCATAACATATCCTGCAAACATGTCCACTGGACCAAGGCTCCCGGGAGAAAACCTGGCCGAAGGAAAGAAACATACAAGACAAACTGTGGGGAACCAGTGAGGACTTGCGACTCACGTGTCACTTCATAGAGGCAGTCCATCTGGTGGCATAAAACGAGCATACGAAACTGAACGCAGAAGAAGAAGAAGAAGAAGAAGAAGAAGAAGAAGAAGAAGAAGACGTTGGTAGTAACACCTTGACGAAAGGACATGGCAGACGTGTCATTCACATATACTCTCGAACAGAAGTTACAGAAGTTTGCTTGTGTGTTGAGCTCGTTGCATCGTCGGAGTTGAAAATGTCCTTGATTGAACAACGTACACATGTCAAATTCTGTGTTTTGCTTGAGAAGTAACCTCCAGAGACACAACCATTGCTTAATAAACCATATGGTGGTACCGCAAGGAAGATATCGTAATTATTTGAGTGGCACAATCCACAGACAAAACGTCAGTACTCTGATTAGAAATCTACATATTCCCGTACACAGAAATTTCGCTTAGACAGGTGCAAAGGAAACGTTATGTTGGAATTTACTTTTTATTTCCAAGGTATTGTCAACCATGATTTCATTCCTAAAGGCTGAACGGTTAACAGGGAAATGTACTTGATATCCCCCGTCGTTTAAGAAAATGGAGAAGAAACATTTGAATTATACAGCATGACAATGCGCCAGCACATCGATCCCTACTGGTGAAGTATTATCTGGCAAATCACAATGTGATTACCTTGGAACATCCTCCATATTCTCCCGACCTGGCTTCGGCTGATTTTCCTTGTTCCCTCAACTGAAATCGGCACTGAAAGGACAGCGATTCAAGGATGCCGATGACGTTATCGCCAATGCGATAAGACATCTGAGACAGGTGTCAAAGAATGGGTTCCACGAATGTTTCCAGCAGCTGTATGCACGTTGGCAAAATTCGGTAGTTGCCGAAGGCAACTAATTTGAAGGAAATGTAATGTAGGTAATTCTATTGTAACTTATTTTTATATGATCCACTAATTCCTGGAACTTTTTAAAGCTACCTCGTATATATAATCTGTGTGAGTAAATCATCATTTCATGATGCTTATTTTATACGTATATTAGCCTCCGTATACCAATTCTACAAAGCCTAAAGTGCTGAAACTCCTTTCAGTCATGTGGTTCTAGATAACACATCTCCCAACCATTTTTTCCAACTAGTGATCTCTTGATTTGAGCCCGACATATCGCAACGTCACCTTCATTTCTGTAGGGATTATCCCTTTGTTTTATTTCCAACACAATTTCTTTACCACTTTTTCCAAATTGCGCTGTCATACAGTTACACACGTTGTGTGTTACGCACAATTTAGCCGCTTTTTATGTTAAATGACCCAGTACTATCGCCTGATTCACATCGGGATTCCGCAGGAGAGGAGTAAAGACAGCAGCCTGACACGTGTTTGCGTGCTCGCTTCTCTCATTAAATAACCAAACAGCAATCTATAATTCGAGAATCGAGAAGCTTTCCATACGCCTCAACTTACAAATGGTTTTAAACATCGCGACCCAAAAAACAAGAAAATTAGGTAAACACCAAACATAATTTACGTTCAATTTCTTCATATTTTATTTATTTAGTTTACTTTATAAACAGCAAAGAATAAACGAGAAAAAAATATGGAGACAAATAAATCCATATTAAACAAATAATGCACCCAGCATACACGTTCCAGATATCAGCTGATGCTGTTAATACGTGCATCTGTGAGTTACTCTGTTTAAACACAGTCTCCTTCAATCAATAGCACTCGCTTGAATAGTAGAAATGGGGGCCTCGGAGGAGAGAAGGTATTACGAGAGTAGGCTTAGAACATTTCTGCACACAAAAGTCCGTATTTTTTAATTAAATCGCGCATTACACTCGCCCCCCCCCCTCTTTTCCCTCCATCTTCCCCCCATTTTCAAATCAGCCCTAATTGAGATGGAACGAAGTTGCCCGATTGGCTGTTTCAGGTAAAATCAATCAGTTGTAATACTACCATGTTCAAAAATAGATTCAATGAGTTCTAGCCGTGTTTCGAGATCTTTTTAAAGTTAATCCTGGCAAAACATTCAGCGGAATGTACAGATGTTCGATAATATTGGCTAATATCGATTTTGTTTAAGTGGCAACTGCGAGTCAGATCGAGGTGGTTCAGGTAGTTGCATTCGATATCTTTCATTATTCTCTGTATTTCTTGTTTGGTATCGTAATGTATAGTGAAGTATGGACACATATCTGAAACGTCGCCCCTTTAACACTTAATGTCAAGCCAAGTCAACAATCAATGTAGAATGCTAGTTAGAATCTGGCATACATTTTTACCTATTTTTTATTCCTTTTTTTTTAAATGAAAGAAAAATGTACTATTTCTATTTAAACTTCTCCTGCTTTATATTTCAGAAAAATGAAATGATCCAAAAACGACCTCATCCAAACTGCACACATTCAGAAACAAATGCCCACATCGAATCTTTGTCTGCTATTGCCTGTGCGAGGTCTATAGATTCCACTTGTTTCGTTTTTCTGGACCCGTCTTATGTATACTATTTTATGGTTGTAATCCAGATGTTGTTTCTCACGTGTTCCAGAATATCATTCTGGTACGTGATTAAGTAGCCCCTTTTCAGACATGTCTGACTATAGGTTGATGCGACCTGGGAGTAGCAACTCTTTACTGAGTTTTTGGTTTTCCTTTTCCTTGCGAGTTGTCTTTTCACTTCTCTGTTACATGAGCTTATTTTCGCCCAGGCTGAGGTGGCTCTTTAGGTTGCATCTCCATTTGGATCAGTCTGGATAATAAGATGTCAGATCCATATCCATAGTCTTCATGTCCCACTTGCATGTGTCTTTGAACAGCAGTTGTGGTAGGCAAGTTGTTCTTTTACCACACGTCAGCTGCCTATAGTGAATATCTTTGGTGATGCGACTATCTTCTATGTGACGAAAATGATCAAGCCATCACCAGTCTTGGCTGTCAAAGGATGGTAAATACTTGGAAGACCGGTGCGAAAATGCACCTCCGCATTTGTCACCCTTTCTTTCCATGAGACGCCAAAGATGGATCTCAGGCATCGAAAGTGAAAGATGTTGAGCCTTGGCTCTTGTTTGGCATAGGTTTTCTACGTTTCGCTACCAAATATGAACGTACTGACGACACAGGCATTGTAGATCATGACTTTGGTCTTTGCTGTAAGTTTGGGATTTTCCCAGACACGTGTTGTGAGACGGAAAAACACGCCAAAAGTTTTTGCTAACGTCATTGCCTATTTCGGAGTCTAGGGAATGCATCTTTTATGAAGGGTTCCAGGTAATTGAACTGGTCCACAGTTGCCAGTTCGTAGTTGTCGACAGTGATGATTGGGTGGCATCTACGTCTTATAACAGCACATTTGTTTTATTGAGGCTTTTTGTTAGACCGAAATATATGCACGCCTGAGAGAATCGATCTGTCAGTGTCTGGAGTTCACGCATACTGTGAGTGACAATTGTAGCGTCATCAGCAAGTAACAAGTCACTGACAGTAACTTCTCTAATCTTGGTTTTAGATTTGTATCTCGCAAGCTTAAACAGACGGCCATCTGATCTACTGTGAAAGCAAATCCCATTTGTTGTATTACTAAATGCGTAGTAGCAGCGCTGGGATTCCGTGGCGAAGTGGTTAAGTCGTCGGCCTCGTGATCAGGTGGTGTGGGTTCGACTGCATCTCGTAGTTGCCCCCGAGTTGTCTTGTCCGTGACTTGCCACTGTGGTCGGGTGGCACGAGACGAGAGAGGGAGGATAAAAAGTAGCGCAGTTAATCCTTACTAACAATAGTGCTAGCAAAATAAATTATGCCATCATCGTCTACGATCGACGGCAGCTGTTGCCTTTTTTGAGTAACAGCGCAAAGAAGATTCCGAAGAGTGTTGGGGCCAGCAGGTCGCCTTTTTTAACACCAATGAGACTACTAAACGGCTGTGATGCATTAACCGTGAATTGGACTGTTCCTTTCATATCAGTATGATACACTTCATTGCATGTCATCATGTAGCATGTCCTTTGTAGAACGTCGCTCCCATCACAGTCTGTCTGAAAGAAACTCGTTCCCTTGCCAAAACACCAGCTTCCGCCACTGTCATAGTCAGGCACTCCTGGATATCTTGGTACCGTCGTCTTCTTTGTCTACCCCTTCCTCTTTTCATCACTGTTCTCTCAAGACCGTTGTGTCTCTTGATGTGACCAAAGTATTTGCATTTTCTAGCCAAAATGGATTTGATAAACCAGTTCTCCACTATGCTCCTCTTGCCGAATGTCTACATTTGTTCTTTTCTCTGTCCAGGGTATTCTGAGGATCTTTCTGTAACATTTTGATTCGAAGGATTCGATTCTTTGTCTAGAAGTTTTGGTAATCGTCCATGCTTCACAGCCATAATCTGCCACAGGAAAAACACAGGCTCTCAAGACTTTTACTTTTATCGTTTTGTTGGTCCCCTGCCATAATTTCTTCAGGCTGTTCAGTCTCTGCATTACCATAGGTAGTCTTCTTCTGATTTCTTTCGAGCAGTCACCATTTTTTTCAATTCTGGAGCCCAGATATTCTTCTTCTTCTTCTTCATCGTACGCAGTCAAACAGTAACCAATATTTTTTCGAAAAAAGCAGCGGTCAGCCTCTGGCTGTCGACACTGCCATAGAGCTTGTCTGGTGTTGCTACTGGTGATGGCCACATCTGCTCTCTCTGATCCTCGTATGTCGGGCAGTTTTGCAGCAAATGTTCAGCGGTCATTTTCCCGGTACCACACGGGCATTCATCGGTGCCACCTATCTTCAATTTGTTGAATAAGTGGTACCTCAGTCTATTGTGGCCAGTGCGAAGTCTGAAGACCACGACCTGCTCTCTTCTGTTCAACTGGTAATAGGCATCGTTTTTTGTGTAGCCAGTATGTTCGGTTTCCCATTTGGTCATGTATCTAGCTCTAATAAGCCGTTTTGACTCTTCGTATGTCATACTAGTATCTGGTTGTGGTAGTCTTGCACCTTCTTTTGCCAGTCTGTCTGCCTCCTCGTTGCCTTGGATGTTGCAGTGGGATGGAACCCACTGTACCAATACCCGTTTTGGTGCGGACTGCTAGCATAGTTGACAGAGTACTGCTCTTAAATCATTAAGTTCAGTATTTTTCTGGCTTTTTAGTGCTGTGACTACGGCCAAGGCATCTGTAAGCAGTACTATATGGCTTTCATTACTTTTACCTGTCACCATTTCTTCCACTGTCGCCCTGAGTGCCTCTGTCTCCGCTCTGAAATTGCTTGTGTATTTTCCAGTGGCGAATGACAGTGTTATTTTTCTGCCATTTGGTAGGTTCAGAAATGCTCCTGCCCGTCCGTTCTGTGATGTGTTTGTTACAGAATCGTCGGTGTATGCATTGGTCCAGTCCATGATTGGGTAGTATTTCGATATGTAGCTTAGGGTAGTATCTCTTCTTTCTTTTTCAGTCTGGCAGTTTTTGTTTCCAATACCTGGTATATTTTCTACCACCTCTGCAAATATATGCTGCCTCCAGGTAGGTTTTCGTACAGTAGGGATGGGCTTTGGTGTTAGTGCGTTCATGGGGTTTTCGTGCATCTTTGCTTTGGCTATTTCTGCAAAGTTTTTTCGCTTTAGTTTCCCATTTCCGAAATTGTTTAGTCTCTGGTGCATTGGATGGTCAGTCAGTCAGTCTTCTGAGTTTCTCTGATTGCAGCTGAGCTCTGTAGTCTCTTCTGTCGGTCATGGATTGCAGTTTTGTAATCTTTTCAAGTTCTACAATTGGCGTTGACTTCATGCCTCCTGTCATAACTCTCATGGCTTGGTTTTTGGAGTTTGCTAATTTTATTGAAGTTCGCCTTTGCTTCTGTTGTCCATGCCGCAATGCTATACTCGAGAACTGGTCTCACTCTTCCAGTGTACAGTTTCTTTAGTATGCTTTCGTCTGTTCCCAAGCTTGTGCCAGCAAGTTTCCTCAGGATTGCCATTCTTTCTCTGGCTCTCATTCGGTTTCTCTCGATCTGACTTTTCCATGTCATGCGCCGATCAAATGTGACTCCCAGGTAGTTTGGGTTGTCGTTTGGCTGCAGGTATTTGCCGTTCAGACCTAATTTGGTGTTCTGGGGTTTGTTTGATAGCGAGAATATTGTACATGTCGTTTTTTCATGAGCCATGAGTTAGCCCACTCTTTCAGCGATGTTAGGGCCTGCTGCATCTGATTTCTTGCTATGGTAAGATTCTTTTCAGAGGTCCACATAGCCAGATCGTCTGCAAACATTGAGCTATGAACTTTTCTTGGTATATTCTCTGTTATATAATTTATATACACCAGGAAGAGTGTGGGTGACAGTACTCTCCCTTGGGGTACTCCCTGCTCAAGTGTCATCTTTTTGCTCAAATGCCCTTGTACTTGAACTCTGGCCGTTCTGTTTTTGCCCAGATATTCAAAATGTGTAACCTGATCTATTTCCTCACCACCCACTATAAATTTATGCTGACATTGTGTTTTATCGGTGGTCATTATCTTTGTTTTGTTTATGTTTATGAACAGATTTTGATCTTTACTATGTCCATTAACGGCTGAAAATAGCTGATCTAACCCTTCCGCACTTCTTGATAGTATCACTGTGTCATCTGCGTATCGTAACTCTGGAATCTCGTACCCCCCAATCGTAAATGGGTCGAAACTTTCAATGTTCTCATCTTCTCGTACATTTCTCATTATACATTTCGTATATATGTTGTACAGATAAGGTGAGAGGATACATTCCTGTCGGACTCCCTTTTGTACTGCAAACCAATCTGATGTTTGCCCAGATACTCGGACAGCGGCTTGTTGATCTCGGTATAATGTTTCAATGAGATGGACTATTTGCAAAGGAAACCCCATTTCCTTCATGATTCTCCGCAGATTTTGATGTTTTACCGTTTGCATATTCGTATGTTATACCTGCATCGTATTTAGACAGCATTTCACCTCTAATAACAAACTGTTGGTATCCTGCTGTCTATGGATATTGCACTGAGATGGAATCAACTGTAACACAGATGACTCGAACCAATAGTTTAACAAATATTGCCATTTAAGTATCATTATATATATAACTCTTTGTATCGTTAATATTCTTGTTATTATTTGTTATATCTTTCTGTCAACGGCGGCTGCCTGTGCTTCTTCTGGTCGGAGATTGACCCATTCTTTTATGTTGTCCTCCCATCTATTTTTGGGACGGCCTATTCGTCGTCTGCCTTGCTCCTTTCCGTAGAGGATCGTATTTGCAAGACCATTTGATCTCGATATGTGACCGTACCAAGCGAGTTTCCTTTTATTTGACAGTTGCCAAAAGGTCTTGAAAAGGCCCTATTGCTGTTGTAATTGTATCTCATATTTCTCATTTGTAACTCGATCTTTGAAGAGTTCTTTGAAGATCTTTAAAAGTCTTCGGAAACATATCATCTCCAAGGCCTGCATCCTTCGCTGAAGGTCGGCTATAACTGTCCGTGAGGAATATTGACAGGACCAGTGTACGCATTAATCTGATTTTCGTGCATAGTGCTAACCGTTTATCTTGCCAGATTTTGTTAAGCCGTGCAAGCGCAGTTATTGTATGTGCTATTTTGTGGTTAATAGTCTATGACTATCTCTAACTTATGTTGTTAATAGTCTATGACTATCTAAAACCTATGTTGTTAATAGTCTATGACGATCTATAACTTATGTTGTTAAAAGTTTATAACTATCTCTAACTTATGTTGTTACTAGTCTACGACGATCTCTAACTTATGTTATGATTAGTCTATGACGATCTATGACCTATGTTGTTAATTGTCCCTGGGGATGACATTTCAGTCGTAACGTAGATTAACTTTCCAGAACTGCCCATGCATGAATTTACTCATTCTTATTTATGTTATTATTAACAATTAATTGAACAGACTGCTCCAACATATTTTCATGTGCTTGCTTATTTCATCTAAATTGTTTTTGATTAATGTAAATCCATAAAGAGTAATTTGGAAATCTCCTTTAAAATATACTTGATCCTTAATGTCAAATATCCTTGGACTCGTAGAAGTTAGCATCGTTACAGCCAGGATCTGTCCTGACACTAACAATGGTCTAATGCATCCAAATCTGGCTAATGTCCTTCTTTTGCTCCATCTTGCAAACCTAAGAGTCGTTAGAAGTTGAAGGCAGTCAGCGAGTGTGACACATCTATAGAATAAAATGTGAACAGGTAGCTTGAAGGCTGCTTAATTGTGGGAAATCGAACTGGTAAGGGCCAAAAAAGGAAAAAATATAGCCAAATCGAATAAAGAGGTGCACTGTTGCGTTCTGAAAGAATCGATGTTAATCAAGGTATGTATAAGGTTTTATGGCTTCTCTGGATCCGGTTCCGATGTATCTGTAGTCTGTTAATATGTGTTTGTGTGTGTGTTTGTGTGTGTGCATGCATATGAGTGTGTGGCTTGGCTTCGTTCGTTCTCAATCTCCCGCTACCAAGCCCTGATAAGGGCTCAAGTTGCAGAATGTAGTCCAGAGAACGGAATGCGTTGTGTTGCTAGTTTACAGCTTGACTGCAATATTTGCACCTTTCGGTCCAACACATCCGACTTCAGCAATCATGTTTTGAGTACCGGATTACCATTCCCTCTTCGATCCCTAACCATAGCCAGTCTCCTGTTATCCAGGATCACCGCGTGGAGGTGCAGAAGTGTCTTGGCAGCTCTGGTCCGCTGGCCCTGACGCTAGCAGTCATCTATTCGTCGATGACCGCTGCAGCTCATGCGTTATGAGTGTACAACGAATATACAATTCAGACTGCGACTTCACCATCACCAGTGGCAACACTAGACAAGCTCTATGGCAGTGTCGACAGCCTCAGGATGACAGCTGCTTTTTCGAAATAATAATGGTTGCTGCCTGACTGCGTACGATGAAAAAGAAGAAGAAGATTGCGAAAGACGTTTTAGGGATGACGAAATATTTGAACAAGCAGTACAAATGTGGCTGACACAGCAGACCACACAGATATATATACTGCAGACATTGGTGCAATATTAAAAACGCCGGGATAAGGCCATCAATGTTGCTGGGAATTATGTTGAGAACTAAGGGAGAATGTAAGTGCGATAATAAATGGTTTGCAAGTTTCTATCCAATTTAGTTTTTCAAAATTTAAATAACCATTTGTGACCTATTTACTGCTCTCGTTTATACCCACTTTCTATATTTAATTTTCTATTGAAATGTAGTAGAGTCCTAGGATCTCACGACCAAAATACTAGTTCGATTATCATTATCGGCACGCACCAGTCGACTTTAAATGAGCACCACTCTTACTGTTCTGGAAGAAATGAGCGAGAAAATGAACTGCCATCTCATAAAAAGGCTGAGGTCAAGTATACTAAGGTCTAACCACTTCATCATTGACAGCAATGCCTTGTATGAGACTACAGCTTTAATACAGCAGTGGATTCAAAGCGAATGGTCAACTAGAATTGTGATTTCTTTTCTTTCTTGTTGTAGATTTGGCATTAACATGAAGCCGTTTGGATGTGAAGAGTTTCTCTAAATTATTCCGACATTCAACATAACTAAAACACTGCCAGGGATCAAGATGCTGAGCAGCGCATAAGCTGCAGTGGTCAGCAACCCATAACTGACTGCTAGAGTCAGGGTCAGCGACCCATAACTGACTGCTAGAGTCAGGGCCAGCGAACCAGAGCTGACTGCTAGAGTCAGGGCCAGCGACCCATAGCTGACTGCTAGCGTCAGGGCCAGCGACCCATAGCTGACTGCTAGAGTCAGGGCCAGCGAACCATAGCTGACTGCTAGCGTCGGGGCCAGCGAACCAGAGCTGATTGCTAGTGTCAGGGTCAGCGAACCAGAGCTGCCAAGACTCTTCTACACCTCCACGCGGTGATCCTGGATAACAGTCTGCAACAGAGCAGAATGGATAAGGAGAAGGGACCGAAGAGGGAATGCTAACCCGGTACTCAAAAACGATTGCTGAAGTCGGATGTGTTTTGCATGAAAGGTGCACATACCTTAGCCAATCTGTAAACTACGACACAACGCATTCCGGATGCCAAGGATGTTGTGGGAACATGGGTTCACACCAAACAATACGAAATATGACCTTATAAACACTGTCATGGATATTGCTAGTATATGTATATACTTGACACAGTGTTAGACACACATAACTGACCAAGACCCTATTTCGCCTCCAAGTGGGGGCCGTTAAAATAGGGTGCAACCATGCAACCTATCAAGAATTAAGATCCCGAAAAGCGCATATTAACTGTAAACTGCGTCACAAACAAAGCGTAGACCGTCACGCTGCAGTTAGCCCATCTGCAAATGGACACCTGCCATACGACTAGGAAAGTAAAACGCAGCGAGGAAAGGAACTGCACCACACTACGACATACAGACTGTGGCGTATGTTAGTATAATGAATTATCTAACTTCTTCCCTCGACAGTAGTGCAACTACAATGTAACAAACCTGTATTCTACACAAACTTCCTATTCAGGACAAACGCCGAAGAGGAAGAAGAAAAAAAAGAAGAAGAAGACGAAGAAGAAGAAGAAGATGGAACAAGCAGAAGAATGTCCTTCTCATGTCACTTTATTTCCGCTTTGGAATTCAATATCATATCACGCTACATTCATTATATACATGTAAATAAAATGACAAATAGCAAGGACAAGACTGCCAGAATTGAAAACGTTGCATACAATTTAATTTTGTTTTTCAACATATACAATAAACATCACACAATGACCGGCAACTCAAAACATATCAACACATTCGATAATATTCTGATAAATGAGAACGCGCAATAATAAAAATCAAACTGGATTTCGTGAGTCTAATGCGGGCTCGCAGAACAACTGTGTGGTTGAAGAAGAGTGTCCCCGCTAAAAGGAGACAGATCCCCTAATAGATAAGACTGATAATGCTTCCCAAAATATTATGGAATATAATTACAAATGATCTGATAATAATATGACACACAATCAATAATGCTGGACTAAATTAACTAACAAATACAGCAAATCCTAGATAAATAAAATATGCACATGTTTATAGACAGATAAGATCACATAGTGTCAGTAAAGATATGCCACAATAATGTTATCCATTATCTCAAATCTCGATTCTGGTGAAGCGGAAGCAACGAAAGACATCCATCTTAAGAATGATAATATACAGTTAGAAGGTTCATTACATAACATTTATTACTTTCTAACCAGTTTGGCCTATCCATAACAAAATTCCATGAACTCCAGTTGCTTATTCTTCTTTCTCTTGTCCCTCTTTCACTCCAGATGAAGATTATGGCCACCACTGCAGTTGACTTCCTGTAGGAAACCTGCAACAACGCACGTTAGGTGCTTTTGAAGAAGAAGTTCCGTGTAGCAATTTCTTTTACATTATGAGGTTGTTAGTCCCATGCACAGCTCTCTTAAGTTGCCCTTTACAGTAAGCATCAATTGCCCGTGGTGGAAGATGCAGTTAATTATGCAGACAAGGTCAAACATCGTTGGTCGATCCATTTACTGGAAACAGTGGACGATTGATGAATCCCAGCAAACATCGCTGGGCGAGCCACTGACCGGATAAAACTGACAATTGATGAATCCCAGCAAACATCGCTGGGCGAGCCACTGACCGGATAAAACTGACAATTGATGAATCCCAGCAGACATCGCTGGGCGAGCCACTGACTGGATAAAACTGACAATTGATGGATCCCAACAAACATCGCTGTGTGAACCACTGACTGGATAAAACTGACAATTGATGGAGCCAGCAAACACCGCTGGATGAGCCACTAACTGGATAAAACTGACAATTGATGGAACCAGCACACATCGCTGGGCGAACCACTTACTTTAAAGAACTGACGATTGATGAAACCCAGCCACAGCAGCGTGGTGCGCCAGAGACAAGAAGTGAATACGGTGACGACCACCAACTTTGTATTATACAAGAACAATTAGGATGCCATATATTGGCGACTCATTATCCTCTGGTCAACCATGGCCCGCGACAGAAAACGTTGGAAGAGAAGTTGAAACCTGCAACGGTTTAACTATCGCTGAACGACGGATCATCCGGTAATCCATTAATCATTGGGGTGCACTTGTCAAATTATTTTAAATCGTAAATATGAGCCCCAGGGATTGTTAGGTTGCGTTGAGTCATAAAAGGGGTTCTGTTGATAAAGCAGAAGTGACTATAAGTAGCTTGCCCAGCGTCATGGAAAGTGTGTATATGTTTAACCTTAGCCCTTATTTCGTGTTTTGTTTCTTTTCAAATCAAGACCAGTTTGCAAGGTCAACACCAGGATAAAAAAAACCAATAGCTTCTGCAGACAGTTTCCAGCATGTCGCAGACCGGCTAATATACATGTAATGTATAGTAATGTCAGAACATGTAACAGAGAGAAAGAGAATAAATTGTTTTCATTGCTGGAACCTGTCATGGAGATTTATAGGACAAAGAAAACAATGTCGCTTATACCTGGAGTTATCACTTAATGTGCAGGATAGTTTTTTATATTACTCCAAATTGTTAAAAACGTATGACTTTTTGAGAAGTTTTAAACATGTGTCCCATTGTTCAGGAGACCAATATCCAAACAACTCGGCTACCTGATCCTCTATTCTAATTTAAGATAATCATGAAGCAACAAATGTGAAGAGATAAATATACAGTTACAAGAATTTCTTTCAAAATATAATTGTTAAAAATATTTCTTTGAAACAGCAAATAAATTTGATATTATTTCTTACACACCACAATCAAAACCTTTTCAGTTCTTCAACAAATACAGAATTGTACCATCAAGCCAAGAAACGTGAGGACTTCAGATATCTATTGCAGCCGACCGTCAATGTAGGACTGGCTCCTGAACTGCACTTAACAAAATAATTACACGCCATGTCATCAAATGCTGACCTGAAAAAACCTACTGAAACTCTAAGGGTTTAAGGTTTGTCCACGATGAAGTAGGCAGCACCATCTCCAACCCTCCTTAGTTACCTCCATCGGCACGCTTTACAGGTTAACTATGTTATAATTTGTACATATATGCCATTAAAATTGAGTGACGTTAGGAAGCAATTGAACATGCCTAATGTGAAACCTGACAATACCTAATTACTGGTGCCTCAAAGGTACGTACAGAGATAGATCAGGAAATTATTGAAACAAAGTATGGCTTAAGCTAAATATATTCTAATTAACAAGCTTTTCATAGAGTGGCTTGCAACACAAGAGTATAGACAAACCAGTCCAAGTGCAACTTTCGCCAAATGAAACATGAATATCGGTTAACTTGAAACATAGATAGAATAATGACCCATGAATATCGGTTAACTTGAAACATAGATAGAATAATGACCCATGAATATCGGTTAACTTAAAACATAGATAGAATAATGACCCATGAATATCGGTTAAATTAAAACAGATAGAATAATGACCCATGAATATCGGTTAACTTGACACATAGATAGAATAATGACCCACGAATATCGGTTAACTTGAAACATAGATAGAATAATGACCCATGAATATCGGTTAAATTGAAACAGATAGAATAATGACCCATGAATATCGGTTAACTTAAAACATAGATAGAATAATGACCCATGAATATCGGTTAACTTGAAGCATAGAATAATGACCCATGAATATCGGTTAACTTGAAACATAGAATAATGACCCATGAATATCGGTTAACTTGAAACATAGATAGAATAATTACCCATGAATATCGGTTAACTTAAAACATAGATAGAATAATGACCAATGAATATCGGTTAACTTGAAACATAGAATAATGACACATGAATATCGGTTAGCTTGAAACACAGATAGAATAATGACCCATGTATATCGGTTAAATTGAAACAGATAGAATAATGACCCATGAATATCGGTTAACTTAAAACATAGATAGAATAATGACCCATGAATATCGGTTAACTTGAAGCATAGAATAATGACCCATGAATATCGGTTAACTTGAAACATAGATAGAATAATGACCCACGAATATCGGTTAAATTGAAACAGATAGAATAATGTTCCATGAATATCGGTTAACTTGAAACATAGATAGAATAATGACCCATGAATATCGGTTAAATTGAAACAGATAGAATAATGACCCATGAATATCGGTTAACTTGACACATAGATAGAATAATGACCCACGAATATCGGTTAACTTGAAACATAGATAGAATAATGACCCATGAATATCGGTTAAATTGAAACAGATAGAATAATGACCCATGAATATCGGTTAACTTAAAACATAGATAGAATAATGACCCATGAATATCGGTTAACTTGAAGCATAGAATAATGACCCATGAATATCGGTTAACTTGAAACATAGAATAATGACCCATGAATATCGGTTAACTTGAAACATAGATAGAATAATGACCCATTAATATCGGTTAACTTAAAACATAGATAGAATAATGACCAATGAATATCGGTTAACTTGAAACATAGAATAATGACCCATGAATATCGGTTAGCTTGAAACACAGATAGAATAATGACCCATGAATATCGGTTAACTTGAAACATGGAATAATGACCCATGAATATCGGTTAACTTGAAACATAGAATAATGACTCATGAATATCGGTTAACTTGAAACACAGATAGAATAATGACCCATGAATATCGGTTATCTTCAAACATAGATAGAATAATGACCAATGAATATCGGTTAACTTGAAACATAAAATAATGACCCATGAATATCGGTTAGCTTGAAACACAGATAGAATAATGACCCATGAATATCGGTTAACTTGAAACATAGAATAATGACCCATGAATATCGGTTAACTTGAAACAGATAGAATAATGACCCATGAATATCGGTTAACTTGAAACAGATAGAATAATGACCCATGAATATCGGTTAACTTGAAACAGATAGAATAATGACCCATGAATATCGGTTAACTTGAAACAGATAGAATAATGACCCATGAATATCGGTTAACTTGAAACAGATAGAATAATGACCCATGAATATCGGTTAACTTGAAACAGATAGAATAATGACCCATGAATATCGGTTAACTTGAAACAGATAGAATAATGACCCATGAATATCGGTTAACTTGAAACAGATAGAATAATGACCCATGAATATCGGTTAACTTGAAACAGATAGAATAATGACCCATGAATATCGGTTAACTTGAAACAGATAGAATAATGACCCATGAATATCGGTTAACTTGAAACAGATAGAATAATGACCCATGAATATCGGTTAACTTGAAACAGATAGAATAATGACCCATGAATATCGGTTAACTTGAAACAGATAGAATAATGACCCATGAATATCGGTTAACTTGAAACAGATAGAATAATGACCCATGAATATCGGTTAACTTGAAACAGATAGAATAATGACCCATGAATATCGGTTAACTTGAAACAGATAGAATAATGACCCATGAATATCGGTTAACTTGAAACAGATAGAATAATGACCCATGAATATCGGTTAACTTGAAACAGATAGAATAATGACCCATGAATATCGGTTAACTTGAAACAGATAGAATAATGACCCATGAATATCGGTTAACTTGAAACAGATAGAATAATGACCCATGAATATCGGTTAACTTGAAACAGATAGAATAATGACCCATGAATATCGGTTAACTTGAAACAGATAGAATAATGACCCATGAATATCGGTTAACTTGAAACAGATAGAATAATGACCCATGAATATCGGTTAACTTGAAACAGATAGAATAATGACAGCATGCGCAAAGACAAGTATTGTAGCACCTAGGAAGAATATATAATGAACAACAGAAATAAGTGAGTTTGTATGCACTTTAGAATTGAACCCAGATCATGCAGGCGCCGGAAGTACTTAACTGCAAGAAAGCGACACGTACAAGGCACAACAAATTTCGGGTTCGCACTTTTGTAAAAAATGTTATTAATACAATTGATGTTACTTTATGCTTGTCCCTCCTATCCGTGTGTGTGTCTGTTTGAATATATCGCCATTATATATTAGTTCCGGAGTGGTCCACCGGGGTCTTTGTGCATTACAAGGACAAGAATAGCACCACTGCCCCACAGAGAGCATGTTGTAAGAGGCGACTAACTGTGTGACATTGCACAACACCGGCCATGGTTAAGTAGTTTGTTAAGAGCAGCATAGATGGCACCTAACAGGCTGAAGGGTCTACATTGCTCTAGCGTTTGAGTCTATTGAGATGAAGTCGCAGATCGGTTAACCACCCCCGCGGCACTTTTCCCAACATAGCGGAGTAATAAGCTGCTCGAGTCTAGCCCGCTTAGCAGGAAATCCTTCTCCAGTCTACATCCAGCTCATACCAGAGCTGTGACCTGCACAGGGGCACCTGCCACTGTAGAAGAACAGGTCAACTAAGAACTAAGAATATTAGTAATACATTTCTGAAAGTGCTTAATAACTAATTTTTGTGTGGGTGACCTGATATGCAGCGACGGATTAATTGCACATGATGTCTAAAATGCAGTTCAACAATATTGGGCCTCACTCTCTTCTTCTTCTTTTGCGTTTGAACAGCGCTTTGCAAGTAGCAGGATGAAGTCCGGAGAACGGATTTGCGTTGTGTCGCTAGTTTACAGTTTGACTGCGATATTTGCACCTTTCGGTCCGACACATCCGTCTTCGGCGGGAGGGTCTCACTCTATCATCACCATCCCAATAAAGAAACAAAATGCTACCCAAACAGTACAGCTGATAGGAAAAGGACCAAAGGGTCTAAGGCCAGAATTTATTTCAATTTGTCGATCACTGGTCTGTGCTGCGGAGAGTTTAGGCTTAGATATCTAAAGTGAAAACAAAGCATTATATCTTTTCTCTTGGCACCTCTTTTCTCTCGGCTTCTCTTATCTCTCGGCACCTCTTTTCTCTCGGCACCTCTTTTCTCTCGGCACCTCTTTTCTCTCGGCACCTCTTTTCTCTTGGCACCTCTTATCTCTTGGCACCTCTTATCTCTTGGCACCTCTTTTCTCTCGGCACCTCTTTTCTCTCGGCACCTCTTTTCTCTCAGCACCTCTTTTCTCTTAGTACCCAAAGCACGTACTTATTGTACTTAATGGGTAATCTAGTCATGCGTGTGTGTATGTGTCTCTGTGTGTGTGTATATATATATATATATATATATATATATATATATATATATATATATATATATATATATATATATCATAAAATGTTAATCCACCGGCTTCGACTTTAAATGGAGAGAAAAATCACATTTTATGACCAAGATATTTACAAGCATGAACAAATAAGTTTTTTCTGAAATGGAATTGAAAGCAGATTTTTTTTTAGAACAACATTTATGTGACACATAATCAATGCATGCCACTGAAATGGAAATCAATAAGGTGTGAGAACGTAGCCACACCAAGATATATGATCACAAGAAATGGAAATCAATGTAGTGAGAGAGCGTAGCCACACTAAGATATATGATCACAAGAAATGGAAATCAATGTAAGGAGAGAGCGTAGCCACACTAAGATATATGATCACAAGAAATGGAAATCAATGTAAGAAGAGAGCGTAGCCACACTAAGATATATGATCACAAGAAATGGAAATCAATGTAAGGAGAGAGTGTAGCCACACTAAGATATATGATCACAAGAAATGGAAATCAATGTAAGGAGAGAGCGTAGCCACACTAAGATATATGATCACAAGAAATGGAAATCAATGTAAGGAGAGAGCGTAGCCACACTAAGATATATGATCACAAGAAATGGAAATCAATGTAAGGAGAGAGCGTAGCCACACTAAGATATATGATCACAAGAAATGGAAATCAATGTAAGGAGAGAGCGTAGCCACACTAAGATATATGATCACAAGAAATGGAAATCAATGTAAGAAGAGAGCGTAGCCACACTAAGATATATGATCACAAGAAATGGAAATCAATGTAAGGAGAGAGTGTAGCCACACTAAGATATATGATCACAAGAAATGGAAATCAATGTAAGGAGAGAGCGTAGCCACACTAAGATATATGATCACAAGAAATGGAAATCAATGTAAGGAGAGAGCGTAGCCACACTAAGATATATGATCACAAGAAATGGAAATCAATGTAAGGAGAGAGCGTAGCCACACTAAGATATATGATCACAAGAAATGGAAATCAACATAACAAATGAGACTAGCTGACAATTGTGGTTTCTTTTTACCTGTAACACGTTAAAGAAAATTCACATTGAAATCAAGGATTCTCAAGCCTAGAGTGAACGTAACACCTGGAGGTTAGAAAGATTTAACTTTAGTGATACGGAGACAAACAATATTGATAGTTTTTTTGGATAGTTTTGTCCATCACAGGTGATGAAGACCACTCTCATTGCATGTATAAAATGAAATAATCAAAACACCAGATCTCATAAATGAAATAACAATGAAATAACGCATATTAAAATACCTGGCACCAAATATGGTTGTGCGTAAATCAGATTCGAAACACAAATCTGCGAGGAAACGTTCATAGTTTAGCACTCATGGATTATAATAGTCAGGACTGGCGTTATGTACAGGATTAGGGTGGAGCATTGTATCCAATTATTAAAATACGTAATGAGACATTGAGAATCCAGAAACATTGTGAGACCAGGTGTGTTGATGATGGAATGTGAAAACTCAGATCGAGTACAGGTGTGCTGATAGAACGTAAATATTCATATTTAGTTCAGTTGTATTGATAGAACGTGAATATTCATATTGAGTTCAGCTGTATTGATAGAACGTGAATATTCATATTGAGTTCAGCTGTATTGATAGAACGTGAATATTCATATTTAGTTCAGTTGTATTGATAGAACGTGAATATTCATATTGAGTTCAGCTGTATTGATAGAACGTGAATATTCATATTGAGTTCAGCTGTATTGATAGAACGTGAATATTCATATTGAGTTCAGCTGTATTGATAGAACGTGAATATTCATATTTAGTTCAGCTGTATTGATGGAACGTGAATATTCATATTTAGTTCAGTTGTATTGATAGAACGTGAATATTCATATTGAGTTCAGCTGTATTGATAGAACGTGAATATTCATATTGAGTTCAGCTGTATTGATAGAACGTGGATATTCACATATGTGTATATGGTTTGAACATAATGAGTGAAGTTGTGTTGAAGATAATACTCCATATTTTTAGTATTTAATTTGTGTCCAGATCCATAGTGTACACCAGACCCACCAAGGTCATGAGATTTCAACGGTATGTCTGTAGGACAATGTTTCATGAATTAGAAGGTATGGTAAAGCGATATATGAATGCAAATAACGAAAGAATAGTGAACGAGAAGACGCCATTCGAAGACTCGTGGCTGGCTACTTGCCCATCTCCTGGAGAACCTTAGATGTTTAAGATCCTATTTCACCTCCAAGAAGCAGCAGCCCCGGAAATAGTACGCGTTTGCACAATCTGGCCGAGAGAATATGGATCGAAGAGCGAAGGCAAACAACGACAAAACAATGTGCCGCGTTAAAACTGGATATGTTGCATTGAAAGGTACAGATACCGCAGCCTCGCTGTAAACTATGACACAACGTGAGAAAAAGTCACTGATGTGACGAACGAACGAAGAGAAATGTAAGAAATTAAACCTGAGTTAGACCAGCTAACTTGTCAACAATTTCAATTATCTATGACATTTACTTTCTAAGGTGAAAATTTGAGGAAAACAAAGAAACCATTGATTCTTAACTTGAAATATGATGACTTGACTCTTTGGGGGCGAAGACGCAGCAGTGAATGAGCTCACAGCAGTGAATGAGCTCACAGCAGCGACGACTCACAGCTGGCAACTTTCATTAGGGTCAACGAACAACAGCTAACAATGACCTCATTCCGCTTCCAAACGGCGATCTGGAAGCAGGCTGCCCTCGTGTAGTTTGGTTAAAAGAATAGGGATTTAACAGGGAGAGCTAACCCGATCCCAAAAATGCCGTGCTGAAACCAGATGTGCAAGGTCAAAAGGCGCAGATAACGCAGCATCGCTGTAAACAATGTCAAACCGTTATTTTTAGGACGAACGCCAGACAGAAAGAAAGACTTGACTCTTCAAATGTGGGGTCATGACATGATCCTTCTGGCTACCTCCTTCATAGAAGGCCGAGACCTAGTACATAACACATAACGTTTCACTTGGTTACTGTTATAACCTTTTTCTTCTTCTTCTTCTTCATCATTCGTTCTCAAGATCCCACTACCAAGCCCTAAAAAGGGCTCTGCAAGTAGCACGGTCTTGTCTGAAGAACATAGTTTACAGCTTGACTGTGATATTTGCACAATTCAACACATCCGACTTCAGCATGATATTATTTTGGTACCAGGTTAGCCTTCCCTATTTAACCAAAAAGAGTGGTTGAAGGTGCCATACTTTCGCCACAAGAAAGGTTGACCAAAGCATTAACACTTCATTACTGACAGTAATGCCTGTATATGGAACTACCTTCATCTATGAGACTGTCATTGCCTTCTGTTCTATAGTTTTTCATGATTCGCTATTCTGACTGCTAATCCATCTCTTTCCCTTAGGGTGTCAATCCAGTGCACAGTTTGTAGGTTTCTATCTGTGAATGTGTCTTATTGTTGTGTTACTTTCTATCCGTACTGTCCAGTTTGGCTAGTTATTGCTGTGTTCTTTGCTACATTTTTGTATGCTAATACACTGAGCCATCTTACATGAAATATCTAACGATGATATCTATTGGTGAGTCGCTCAGTGTAGATGTTAAACTCGTAGTTACTTACATACCAGATATATAATTCATATAGAAAAGGTCTTCTGATATTAGTATTCAACAGCCTAATGATATGTTCTTGAGAAAATGCTGCGGAGTTGCATATTAAGCGACGAAAGTTAGTGAAGCTGGAAAAAACTTACAAACGATGTTAAACTTATATGGTAATCAGACAAAAGAGAAGTGAACTATTTTAAATCCATCCAAAAATAATTGATCTATTTGGTAGACAAAAAATGATCTTCTATTATAAACATTTAAGGTCCATTTGTAAAGCTCCAGTGTAACATATGCGGAATGTTATATTACACCGGTATCTGTTATGACCGATGGCTGCCTTTACTTTTCCAGAACATTCTGGTATTCAATCTTTAAGTCTGGGCGTTTTTTGCGATCGGAAAAAAATCTCGCTCAAACTGGGGATTGCTCGGATGGGAAGCCAGCACACTAACCACCTCGCTACTTTGGCTCCTTATGTCCACTTTACTTACAAAAAAAAAGATCCGGAATTCATATGTATACTATGTATATCTAAAATATACGTACAAATGTCACGAAATGTAATTGCAAGAACATGTCAATGTCAAGGATTGAGTTTGATGTCAGCATTGTTATGACGCATAATTATAATTTCCGAACTTTATTATCGTGATGCATTGAAGAAAGAACATGTCATGGCTGAATGTGTTTACTTATGTTATCAGATGTATGTGCATATTGATATGTACGGGCGGGTCGTTGTGCTCGTTAGATAAGCTCGTCTGCAAATAGTAACACACAGCTGTTTTGTTCCTTGAATGTGTGAGAGATATTACACAAGATACAGGTGGTAACAAAATCCTTTAATCTTAATCCTTTATTTTCAGCAACGATAATTGTCTTTATCGTATGCGATAAATAGGCACATACAATTCTAACTACAATGATTGCATATTCAATGTTTTCAATTACTGTATTACTTGTGATGATTATTTACGACGCATTTCATTATTTTGTTATCTTCGTCTACATGTTTATACTACCTTTTTCATAATTTATAAAGTACCTTAGCGCAGAAATAGCTTTCAAAGCATGTGCAGCTTTTAATAGACATTGTGGTTCTGAAATCTTCTTGGGCGTTCGTCCTGAAGAGGACGTTGTGTCATACGTTACAGCGAGGATACGATATATGTGCCTTTCTGACAGAAACATCTGGTTTCAGCTAGCGTCATTTGAGTACCAGGTTTGCTTCCCATTCCGATTCATTTTATCTTAGCCAGACTACACTAACCCAGCCTGTGTTCAGGACCGCCACTTGGAGGTGGAATAGGTTTCTGCTCAGCTCTTGTACGTTGACCCTGATGTAAGCAGCCATCTATGGGTCTTTAGTTGCTGTCAGCTCTGGTTCGTTGACCCTGATATAAGCAGCCATCTATGGGTCTGTAGTTGCTGACAGCTCTGGTTCGCTAACCCTGGTGTAAGCGGTCATCTATGAGTCGCTAGCTGCTCTCAGCTCATTCACTGTGTTGCTTCTTCAGTCCTGTTTTGAAAACTCTACACGTGAAACAGTAAATACGTTTAAGGATGGAAATGTAAATAACTTGTTTTCCAGATGATCTATGGAGAAAAAAATAATCGATAAACGGTAACTGTTTGATTATGCTCCCGTTTTCATCGCGTATCCATTGATTGGCTGCTATCTTTCGTGTATCTTCATGTTTTAGCGTTTTTTGATTAGGTAAAACGTAAAGGTAGTTTTATAGAAGACAATGATGCCAGGGATGAAGTTTTGGAGGCTTCATTATACGACATCACAACTTGTTTATGATGATGGGGTGGCCAGCTTTCTTCCTCACTGCCTTTCTTTCCTTAACAGTAAGAGAAGTACACATTTACATCTCAGTCGACTGCAGCGTACCAGAAACTAGAGTTTAAAGCTGTAGCTTTGCCGTGAAAAGCAAGCGCGCTACCACTGCGCTAATAAGACACTTTCTTCGTTAGCTTTCCTCAAAGATGTTGCATTAGCTATGGTGTGTTGAGAGTTTGAGTGGTCTAGTAGTTAGAGCGTTTGTCTCTCACAACAAAGTAGTCTGGTTCGCGCAGTGGTTGATGCAGGCTTCAATCTACTCCGCTGTAAAGGGGATACCTGATTTATATTTAGGAAAAGGAAGGCAACGAGGAGGGGAACTGGTAATTCAATGGGACACGTTAAGCTGTGACGTGTTTAATTAAGGTTCGAACACTTCATCCCCAACGACTAACTTTACCTCTCTATATGTCACCGTCATCGTTATCATCATAACCATCACCGTTACTACAACTAGTTTACCATAACCAGGCTGAGTACAGGTCTAACACTACAACTAGTTTACCCTAACCAGGCTGAGTACAGGTCTAACACTTCAACTGGTTTACCCTAACCAGGCTGAGTACAGGTCTAACACTTCAACTGGTTTACCCTAACCAGGCTGAGTACAGGTCTAACACTTCAACTGGTTTACCATAACCAGGCTGAGTACAGGCCTAACACTTCAACTGGTTTACCCTAACCAGGCTGAGTACAGGTCTAACACTTCAACTGGTTTACCATAACCAGGCTGAGTACAGGTCTAACACTTCAACTGGTTTACCATAACCAGGCTGAGTACAGGTCTAACACTTCAACTAGTTTACCATAACCAGGCTGAGTATAGGTCCAAAACTACATCTGGTTTACCCTAACCAGGCTGAGTATAAGTCCAACACTACATCTTGTTTACTCTAACCAAGTTCACCCTAACTCTCCCAGTCCAAGCTTAGTTTCAGCAGCTTGCAGTAAGCATTCCTTGAGGAGGCGTGTGCTACTACCACCAATATCCGTATCCGGGTATTGTGACACATCGAACACTCATTTATATGGAATATCAGAAAAAGAATATTGCTTTCAAAACACATTCTCTCTCTAGTTCAGTGGTTCGCAAACTGTGGGCCCGGGATCCTTGTGATGTCGTGACTGGTTTATAGGGGTGAGGCGAAACATTGCAATAGTTTAATCAACTGCGCACTGCAACTGTTAAGTATGCTTATTTTCTGAGGGGGTGTCGTGGACAAATTCTCGTTTACTAAGAGTGTCAAGTTTGACACAAGTTGCAAAGAAGGAAAATTTGAGCATTCGAAACAAAATGTTACAGATGAATTCTAAAAATTACTTGCATTAATAAAGTGTCAAATAAAACCATCATAGAAGACCTGAATGTTGAAGAAAACTGGTTCATAAACAATGTTATGTTTTGGAAATTACATCTTTTCGGCCATGTCAAACGTCATGACGGACTAGAAAGAGGGACCATGGAGGGCATGGCACCTGGAAGGCAACAAGGCAAAGGTGGATACAAAATATCAAGGATACTGTAAACGTGAACATGAAACAGGTGGGAAAATTGACTGCAGACCGAGATTCATATCGGCTGACTGAGATGAGAGCGACGTTCTACAAAGGACATGCTACATGATGATGATGAAGGATGTCAAGGACCGAACATGTTTGGGAACCCCTGCTCTAGCTCCTTCAAAGGGATTCCTCATTGAAAGCTCGTAAAAGCTTGGATCTGTAAACACAGTTTGGAGCGGAAATATCATGGTATTCATAATATAAGCGGAAAATGGAAAACGGTCAATTTGACAAAGGAATTAAATTAAAAAAATAAATTTCCACAACATCAGTTGAAAATATTCATTAAAAGTTTTATAATACACAATAATCATTATTATTGTTATATAACAAATATAATTAAATGAGACAATAGCACAGTGGCTTTTAACACATAAAAAGACGTTTATTTGGCAATGCCTCATATCTCAAATATTATCAAAAGAAGCAACACAATAAAATAATTTACACAAAATGTTCATGTACATATTTCATCTGCAATTGTTGGCACTAAATATGCAATAAATTGTCATTATACGATATGAAATGGTTATCAGACAACAAAATATATTATCACATACTTTAAAATATTCACAATGCAAAAGATGATTTGACTGAGCTTTAACGTGATTTCATCATCTGAGCACATAATAATAAAATATCAGCTTTATAGCGTGTGGATGGATATACATTGCTTATCAGTTCTGTATAGAATGATCGACAGAAGTGAAGTTTTGTCTCGAAATAAGAGGACTTACTATGCATATAGCTTGCCTTAATAGGTTTGAATGGGTCCAGATGAGCTAAGGGTAGGACTCTGCAAATTTCAAATCAGGTTGTAAGAGGAGACTAGAGTGGGTTGTGCATGGGCGTGGCTAGCTCATCGTGTAAAATAAAATAGTACAGAAACCACTTCAAGAACACACAAAGTGCTTTCGCGCAAGATTCGGGTGTGGAGGTGAAGTGCAGTAGTGGCTTTGTACTTCGTAGGGAGCGAAGCCGGAATAAGAAAAGCAACGTTCATGTGAGGATTAAGGAGAAATGATATTCCTATACAACTTGAAAACCAGCTTGTAACCAGAGCATCATGTCCAGACTGCAGAACTTCACTACCAGATCTTTTCGTGGCTTGCTCTGTGTATCAAAGAGCCAGCGTACAAATAGGAAGTGACTTGTGGCAAAGAACGCGTCAATGGACCATAAAGTTCCAGGTTAAAAATGAGCAGATGAGATATATATGACACACACCAATATGGAAGAAACATAACAAAATAACCAGATGTTAGGGCTGGAACCAACGGGAGAAGAGAGGATTGTTGTGATCAACGAACATTTAGATAATAACAGAGAAGCTCTCAAAGCAACTAGAGCGCGTTGGGTGGGGGTTAAGAGAAGACGATCAAAAATATGAATCGTTGATGGGTGACGGTTGTAACTAATGTTTATTTGGAATCGAAAGTAAAATATAAATACGGGGCAACATTAATCTGGACACACGATTCGTGTTTATTGCATATTTCGTATCTCTACTTTAGCGAAACTCAATTGACTAGAAGTGTAAAATAGTTTGATCTCATGTATAGAAGCTTTCATTACACATATTTGATTTTGTCTCTGCTCCCTCCTTCCACCACCAGGAAGCGAATTATTCATTCCAGTGTTCGTGTATATCGTTTCTAGAACTCTCTTCAAAACCCAGAGGGTGACCGGTCAGACCCGAGAGGGCACGGGTGAAGAATAAAATATTGCATTTAATGTAGTTTTGTATGTGATGTCATCATCATGTGTCATTGCCACTGGAGTATGCGATGACAAATCTTCCTACCTTTCTGACTTTATTGTTATTCTATAGTTTATTTGATTTCGTGTCAAGATGTACAATTGTCCAGTATCTACTCTCGTTCTTGTCCTCTGTTACATCTTCGAGTTATTTAACGAGTTGTTCTAGTACGACCCTCATAACAGTGGCACATATTAGACGAGCGCTTCTTTCACATAGATGTCATTGAGCTGAGTTTGTGAGTTTAGCACATGGTTACTATTGATCCTCGCTGGTCATATAAACCCCATATCTGCGTGAGGTGATGTGTACGATATCAAGTGATGTAACTGGTTGTATGTGAAAGATCATACATACATATAAAGTGATTTAACTGTCTGTATGTGACAAACCTAGCGTTTAATTAAAAAGTGATGTAACAAGCTGTGTGTCAGAGACTAGATGTAAAATATTGAAATGCATTAACAGGCTGTATGTGAGAGACCATATGATAAATATGTACTGATTTAACTGGCTGTATGTGAGAGACCATATGATAAATGTGTACTGATTTAACTGGCTGTATGCGAGAGACCATATGATAAATGTTAACTGATTTAACTGGCTGTATGTGAGGGACCATATGATAAATGTTAACTGATTTAACTGGCTGTATGTGAGGGACCATATGAAAAATGTTAACTGATTTAACTGGCTGTATGTGAGGGACCCTATGATAAATGTTAACCGATTTAACTGGCTGTATGTGAGGGACCATATGATAAATGTTAACTGATTTAACTGGCTGTATGCGAGAGACCATATGATAAATGTTAACTGATTTAACTGGTTGTATGTGAGAGACCATATGATAAATGTTAACTGATTTAACTGGCTGTATGTGAGGGACCATATGATAAATGTTAACTGATTTAACTGTCTGTATGTGAGGGACCATATGATAAATGTTAACTGATTTAACTGGCTGTATGTGAGAGACCATATGATAAATGTTAACTGATTTAACTGGCTGTATGTGAGGGACCATATGATAAATGTTAACTGATTTAACTGGCTGTATGCGAGAGACCATATGATAAATGTTAACTGATTTAACTGGCTGTATGCGAGAGACCATATGATAAATGTTAACTGATTTAACTGGTTGTATGTGAGAGACCATATGATAAATGTTAACTGATTTAACTGGCTGTATGCGAGAGACCATATGATAAATGTTAACTGATTTAACTGGCTGTATGCCAGAGACCATATATAAAACATTATGTGATTTTAACAAGCGTTATATGATAAACCACGTGGAAACGTAATTGTATAAGTAAAATGCAAACTATAAATTATTGTTAAATAATATCAGAGGTCAAATGCACTTTATAACTATTGTTATTTTCTCTAAATTTTATGAAGAGAAAAATTAAAATATTGGCATATTCCTCCCGCCTGCATAGTTGAGGTTTTATGTATGAGTCATCGCTGTTTATTCCAGGTTACGTTCATTCTGTTTTCTTTCTATCGCCCTCTGGGTATTATTTTACCTCCTGTTTTTCTCATGAAGGGCTCAATCTCAAGGTCTTATCATGATATATATGTCTTTGCTTTCTCAATCCAGTCCCCATGGGGTCTATTCACTACAAGCTTTTACTGGTGATATTTCATATTATGTCAGTATCATTGCTAATGCTCGTGTGTTTAGTCATGTTGTGTATTAGAAGAACTTACGCCATTTTCTTACAACATTTCCTATTGGCTACTCTCAAATACTCTTTCGCATTTATTTATCATTATTTTTCTGTGCTTGTGTCCCGCCCCTCTGATCTAACTTTGATGATGTATCGACTACTAGGTGTGAAATATTAGTTACCTTCGTAATATAGGCATTAGCAACAATACATGCGTTACTATCGTTTATGGCTACAGTTTCCGTGGCTATATTTTCACGGTAATAACAAAAATAACAACTTACGTTGCGATGAAAACCTCTCTACCAGAGGTGTGGAGAACAGAAATGGAGATATCTAAACTAATGTAAACAATAAAGATGGTAACGTATGGTGAAATGTGCTTTGAAGGATACTTGTAGAGGATAGGAGATGACAGGGGACCTAAGATTTGATAACATGGCTCCCACATAGTAGACACTGCATTCGTGGATGAAGGGATTGGGGTTTCGTTGTACTATGCCTTCCATTTTCTGAGGTGGGGTGGTCAGTTCCCTTCCTCGCTGCAATTCCCTCCCAAACAGAAAGCTGGCTACGCCTTTATCGCTGGGTTGACTGGAGCGTGTGGTTAATGGGGATCAAACCCGTTATCTTTTCTATGAAAATCAAGTGCTATACCACTCAGACGCTTTCCAGATATATGTACTTCTATATTTATTACCATCTTTATGGCCTAGATTAGTTATTCTATTTTGGCATAAGTACCTGACGAAGATATGTTGTTAATAACGTGCGCGCCTCAATTGTCTATTTGTGCCTTGTACAACTTGCCCTTTACTCCGAGAGAGACATGCTGAGGGCGAGTGGCAAGGCAACTCAAGTCGCTGAACACTGGATGCACGCTACATGGCACGGTGCTTGGACACGGAAATGAAGTAAGTAAGTGGTTTTCTGTAGGTGACTTTATTAAGGTGGCTTTATTAAAGTGACTATATTAAGATTGCTTTAATAAAGCGCCTTTATTGAAGTGCTTTTATTTTATGTAGTTTTATTGAGGTGGCTTTATTAAGGTGTCAAAATTGAAGTTATTTTTACTTAAGTGGTGTTATTGAGGTGGCTTTATTTAAGTCGTTTTACTTAAGTGGTTTTATTGAGATGGTTTTATTAATGACTTTATTAAGATGGCATGCACTGTAATTTATTAGCGATTAAAGAATAGGGCTACTGCTTCCTACTATATATGCTGCAATAGGTAACACATGAGGGTTTTTCATGGGGCTAGTAGCCACATCGGTCAAAACGAAGTGCTACAGAATCTACAACAGTGAGACAGCTTATATATTTAAGGACATGCTTCCCGCGAGGAGGCAAAATATAGGAAAGTTCCCATGCACCTTCCTACTGCAGGAGCAAACATGGAGGATGTGGATGCAGTACAAAGTTGTATAGGGTCTGAACTTTGTGTCTTTAAATGTTGAACCTCTTGGATAATTAATTAGTTATTAATATGCACTTTTTCACTATGTTAATCTCCCACTCAGCATACATTGTTCACATACGTTATTGATCAATGAAAATATATTAAAGTTGCAATATTGAAGATCAAGTAATGAACCTTAGAGAGGAGCAAAGCAAATTCAATGTAACTCAAAAATCGAAGTGACAAAAGGCATGCTGATGCCAACAAGAGATCAATATTAAACACTCAAACTGCTTTTCTACAAATGTGAACAGTGAATAATTTTCAGTGCTTTCACGGGCACAATCAGTAGGCAAATAAAACCAAGGCCTAAACAGTTTTACTGTGAAGTAACTCTTGACAGTAACACTAAACTAACACAACATAGTAGAAGAACCAGTGCCTAGTATTTACAAACAAAGTAGAAATAAATAAAGGCTGAAATATTTCATGTGCAAAAAACCAAAAAAACATTGCAGCAAATGTGGTTGAAACAGTGGGCACGTATAATTTATGTTTCCCTTAGCAACCAGTGATCATATAAGTGACCCTGCACAAAGAGGCTCCAGTGGAATCATGGGCGTCCACAGGAAAATGGCGGGGCAGTGGGAAAAACACCAATGTATTAAGTTGGCCCCCTGGATATCGTTTTTATAGTTGGTGGTGTATCATATATCGTATAAGAAGTAGTGTGCTTGCTTTTCATCGCAAAGGTACCGGGTTCGATTCCCGTTATCAACACGATCTAGTCGACTCAGCTGTAATTGAGGTCCTGCTTTAGTATTAGAGAAGAAAAGGCAGCGAGGAAGGCAACTGGTCACACAACCCCATAAAAAGCCGAGGCCTTGCACAATATAGTATCTAACACTTGATACCAGACAACAGTGTATGCTATGAGACTACCACTGCTTTAGTTGGATAAGTAAAAAAATTAGTTGGAAAAGAAAACAAAATGAGTATGGTAGCTTATCCCTACGTTGATTGACCGGGGAGATCTACAGATAACAGTCATATAGTATTAAAGGTAGCTGCAAACCAAGTGAAGTGGAGGGAGTTTGTTGCTACCATTAAGGAAGTCATCAGTCGCGATGATCACTGACTGCTTTCTAGTCGTTGGCCGAGGATCTAAAATCGTAGATAAATGCCGTTATCACCGACAGCTGTCACACAGTGAGAAAGAATATGTTTTTACTGCTCCCCCAACAGCAAAATAAAACCTAGACATTCGTGACACTCGAACAGATTGAGATATATATACTTTAATCGTCTGGCCATCTAGTACTCTATAAGAAATATATTAAAATACCCATTCTGTTCTTCCTCCCCCCCCCCCCCCCCCCACCTTCCCAGTTGACGCCTATGCGTAGAATTCTCCACTACCGTTGATCGATGTTTTCACAGATGTGTTTATGAGAGGTGAAATAAAGGCGATAGAAAGATGAACAAAATAGGGAAATGGATGATCCTATCAGCATCTATTAAACAACTGAGGTCAATCACCAGGTAAGTCCTCCGCGTGCTCAGTTAGTGACATGAGTTCTGCGCGACCAGTAACGTCAACAGGTGTGCTGCGTCTATAGCTGACAGGTCTGCGGCGTGTACGATGGAATCTGTATCTGACAAAAGTCCAGAAACGGGTGACCTGGTTGCTGATTAAACGAGCAGTCCATCGTGAGGAATGACCATCAACCTCTTCGCTAATTGGTATCTGTGGAAAAAGTTCAAGTTCATCAGTGATGCTTTAAGATACAGTTTAATCATTAGCCAGTACATTTTTAGGACATATTCATGTTTTGGCCTTCGAGAAATTGATAACAACATAAAATAATAAACATTGCAGATGATTAATCATTGTTATGATTATGACTGACTTATCCTTCTCTAGTCGTCTACATTGAGGGGTAGGGATATTTTCGTATATTTCTCTTGAGGATTACAGTTGTATACAAGATTGAGTAGCTGACCCTTTGTCCAGCCCTGCTTGGTCGACTCTTACATGTCTAACAGGTTACAGTGTAACTACTCTTCGCTCACATTTCAGGAACGATAACATTAACACGTTTAAATCTAACTATATGTGCGTGTGTGTGCGTGCGTGCGTGCGTGCGTGTAATTTTGCAGTGCAAGTGTATAGGACTACTATTTTAACTTATTTTGATAGAGTACTCTTTATTTCATTAGTCTTCCTCGTCGTTCATTCATAAATATCTATTTTAGCTACAAACTTGTCGGTCTGACTTAGTCTTCTCTAATCTAATATCTATTTTAGCTACAAACTTGTCGGTCTGACTTAGTCTTCTCTCATCTAATATCTATTTTAGCTACAAACTTGTCGGTCTGACTTAGTCTTCTCTCATCTAATATCTATTTTAGCTACAAACTTGTCTGTCTGACTTAGTCTTCTCTCATCTAATATCTATTTTAGCTACAAACTTGTCGGTCTGACTTAGTCTTCTCTCATCTAATATCTATTTTAGCTACAAACTTGTCGGTCTGACTTAGTCTTCTCTCATCTAATATCTATTTTAGCTACAAACTTGTCGGTCTGACTTAGTCTTCTCTCATCTAATATCTATTTTAGCTACAAACTTGTCGGTCTGACTTAGTCTTCTCTAATTTAATATCTATTTTAGCTACAAACTTGTCGGTCTGACTTAGTCTTCTCTCATCTAATATCTATTTTAGCTACAAACTTGTCGGTCTGACTTAGTCTTCTCTCATCTAATATCTATTTTAGCTACAAACTTGTCGGTCTGACTTAGTCTTCTCTCATCTAATATCTATTTTAGCTACAAACTTGTCGGTCTGACTTAGTCTTCTCTCATCTAATATCTATTTTAGCTACAAACTTGTCGGTCTGACTTAGTCTTCTCTCATCTAATATCTATTTTAGCTACAAACTTGTCGGTCTGACTTAGTCTTCCTCATTCCTATATAGTGTATCTCTCAAATAACTAAACCCATTTTACTCAGAATCCGAGGTCTTACTAAGTTTTTCTAGTCACTGTACAGTTTATCTCAGAAATAACTTCTTCTTTTGTGGTCTCACTTTCTACCAGGTTGAAGCCAGGGTCTTGCTATGTATTTGTCTTTTGCTTCTCTCGTGGTCCGAGTACCATTTTCCCCCTTTTTTACGGCAGGTCTTGTTTACGATGTCTTTCTACCTTTTTCTTGGTCTACCTCTCGCCCTTCTTCCTGATGTTCTCCTGTAGAAGGTTGCATGAACAATGTGATCTGGTTACATTCTCACAATGTGGCCAAACCAATTCATTATCTTTTGCCCCGAATACTCATATTTGTGATTCTGTCTCTCTGGTGTTGTTAGTGACCTTTCGTAGGCGCCGCATTTTGCAGCTGGCTAACTTTCGTTACTGAACCTTATTCAATGCCCATGTCTTGCGTGTTAGTACAGGGTTGGAATGAATATATTATTTATCATCTGTTTTTTTGCTTGGAGGAAAATCGTTGGGTATTAGTAGTGGAGACAGCTGGTAGGTGACATAGATTGCCCTCTAAACTCTTGTTTCTATCGCTCTGTCAAGTCTGCCATCATCAGTATTAATAGTTCCCAAATACCTAATTTCTTGTACCTGCTTTATTCACATGAATATCAAGTGTGGTGTGTTTTCTACCTATATGCATATCCTCTGTTTTAGATGTATTGATTGATATTCATATCGTATTTTTGACAGTTCTTCTTCTTCTTCGTACGCAGTCAGACAGTGACCATTATTTTTTCGAAAAAAGCGGCGGTCATCCTGAGGCTGTCGACGTTGCCATAGAGCTTGTCTTGCAGTTCCACTGGTGATGGCCACGTCTGCTCTCTCTGATCCTCGTATGCCGGGCAGTTCTGCAGCAGATGTTCAGCGGTCATTTTACCGGTACCGCACGGGCATTCGTCGGTACCACCTATCTTCAATTTGTTAAATAGGTGGTACCTCAATCTATTGTGGCCAGTGCGAAGTCTGAAGACAACGACCTGCTCTCTTCTGTTCAACTGGTAATAGGCTTCGTTTTTGATGTAACCAGTATGTTCGGTTTCCCATTTGGTCATGTATCTGGCTTTAATAAGCCGTTTTGACTCTTTGTACGTCATACTAGTATCTGTTTGTGGTAGTCTTGCACCTTCTTTTGCCAGTCTGTCTGCCTCCTCGTTGCCTTGGATGTTGCAGTGTGATGGGACCCACTGTACCACTACCCTTTTTGTTGCGGACTGCTGGCACAGTTGGCAGAGTGCTGCTCTTAAGTCATTAAGCTCAGTGTTTTTCTGCCTTTTTAGCGCTGTGACTACGGCCAGAGCATCTGTAAGCAGGACTATATGGCTTTCATTTTCTTTATGTGTCACCATTTCTTCCACTGCCGCCCTCAGTGCCTCTGCCTCCGCTCTGAAATTGCTTGTGTACTTACCAGTAGCGAATTACAGTGTTATTTTTCTGCCATTTGGTAGGTTCAGGAATGCTCCTGCCCCTCCGTTCTGTGTAGTGTTTGTTACAGAACCGTCGGTGTATGCATGGGTCCAGTCCATGCTTGGGTAGTTTTTCGATAGAAAGCTTAGGGTAGTATCTCTCCTTTCTTTTTCAGTCTGGCAGTTTTTTGTCTCCAATACCTGGTATATTTTCTACCACCTCTGGAAATATATCCTGCCTCCAGGTAGGTTTTCGTACAGTAGTGATGGGTTTTGGTGTTGTTAGTGCGTTTATGGGATCTTCGTGCATCTTTGCTTTGGTTATTTCTGCAAAATTTCTCCGCTTTAGTTTCCCATTTCCGAAATTGTTTAGTCTCTGGTGCATTGGATGGTCAGTCAGTCATCGGAGTTTCTCTGACTGCAGCTGGGCTCTGCAGTCTCTTCTGTCGGTCATGGATTGCAGTTTTGTAATCTTTTCAAGTTCTACAATTGGCGTTGACTTCATGCCTCCTGTTACAATTCTCATGGCTTGGTTTTGAAGTTTGCTAACTTTATCGAAGTTCGCCTTTGCTGCTGCTGTTGTCCATGCCGCAATGCCATACTCGAGAACTGGTCTCACTCTTCCAGTGTACAGTTTCTTTAGTATGCTTTCGTCTGCTCCCCAGCTTGTGCCAGCAAGTTTCCTCATGATTGCCATTCTTTCTCTCGCTCTCATTCGGTTTCTCTCGATCTGACTTTTCCATGTCATACGCCGATCAAATGTGACTCCCAGATAGTTTGGGTTGTCGTTTGGCTGCAGGAATTTGCCATTTAAACTTAATTTGGTATTTTGGGGTTTGATTGAATGTTTTGACAGTTCAAGTAGAGTGCGTCAAAATGACTTTGAAAGTTTTGTTTATTGGAGTGGATCAAACAACATTGGTCGTCTGCAAAGAGCAATTCGTTGGTACTTTCCTGTTCTGTATTTGACTCCTGGTTGATTTGATTAATATAAGTGACAAAGAGGAGTGGCGAGAGAACACAATCCTGTCTGATACCTGATCAAAGGGAAACCATTCCTACCTACCTTCTGTTGTTCTCACTGCACTATGGCTGTCCTGATATAGAGCTTTGATGTTACTTAGGAGGGGACCTTGCAGTCCATAACTTGTCATGATTTACTTCTGTTGACTCTATCGAACGCCTTTTCTTGATATATGAATATAAGGCTGTTGTTCCCATCATATTCTATAGACAGTTCTCATATTTGCCTCAGTGTAAATATTGCGTTTGTGCAGAGCTGTCCTTTCCTGAACCCAAACTGCTCATTTCCTAGTAGGGGTTCCAGTATCGGTCTTGCTCGTCTTTTTAGTATCTTTGCATATATCTTACCTACGTATCTTAGAAGAGACATTATCGTATACGTATGACACCCTCGCTTGTCGCCTTTATTTTTCCAGATGGGAAAGATGATTGCTCGTTGTCAGTCTGTCGGTACCTTTCTCTGCGTCCAGGCCATATTAAATATTCTGGTCAGCCGGCCCACTGCAGTTGTTCTGTATACTAGTCGCATTTTGGTTGTGATACAATCTAGGCCTTATTTTTCTTGCTGTCTCGCAGGGTCGCTTCTACTTCTGATGTCAATATTTATAATCTGTGCTCTGTTTCATTCTCCATCTGCCGATGTGCTGATTCATACTGTCCCAGGTTTAGCAGCTCGCTAAAGTATTCTTTCCATCTGGTGCTGTGCTGGTTCATACTGTCCCAGGTTTAGCAGCTCGCTAAAGTATTCTTTCCGCTTGTTTCTTATGTCTTGGCTGTTGGTGATTGGTTCGTTGAACTTATTGTTGATAATTATCGATGGATTGAATATTTCCTCTCTCACTCTCATTACATTGATGCTACGGTAAACATTTAAAAGTGATGATGTACATAAGTTTGCTAGTTGCTCTCCATATATTTTTTATGATTCAGATTTTGCAATTTGTACTGTTTTTAGTTGTTGTTGCTTTGTCTTGCGACTTGTCTGTAAACGTTGTAATCTTCCTTAGTTTTTTGTTTTTTTTATTTCTGCGATTTGTGATAACATTTATTCTGTTCTTTTATGAAACGTTTGAATTCTCCATTCCATCATCTCGTGTGCCTTGTATGTGTGTCAAGCTTTTTGAGCACAAATAACTACATCCATTTTACTCACAAACGGCTGGTTTACTAAGCTTCTCTCGTTCCCATACCGTGCATCGTTCAGCTTTGCTTGAGACTGACAAAAAGCTTTCAATAAGATGGTCTACTGTGCGTCTGTCCTTACCACACTGGTACATGTATGTGTTCAATTAACAATGTGTTGAACTAATGGTACACGAGCCTGCAGTGGCTGGTCCAGTCTGGCACTTGATGTGTAGTTGTTAATGAGTTTCATGAGTCTGGTATATCAAACTCTACATGATTTATGTGACATTTCACTATGCAGATGTTGTTTTTTTTTAAATAATTGTTCTGACATAACCTCTCTATACAAATATATGTATAACAATAATAATAATAATAATAATAATAATAGCTCCATATCGCAAGCAAAAAGAGCAACAGCATCAGACTATTGCTGCGAAATCTGTTCTCTGACGGCTGTATTTACCAATCCTAGAACGGCATACCCTACCAAATTGTTTTTTTTCGGACTGCGCGCTTTCACTGAGCCTCTACGATGGCTTCACCCTCTGAAATATGAGCACTTTCGGTGATACTAGTTCATCAGGTGGTGCGGTCTTATGCAAGCATCTACCAGGAGGTGACATTAATAATGCAGATTATCAGAGACACTTTCAAGGAGTCTCTAGCGTTTCTTCTGGACCCTCTGATGTGAACTCACCATATAACAGCTTCTTTGGAATGTGCTCATCTGGCATGCAAAAGAACATGTCCCATCCGTCTTAGCTGATCCATTTTCAGAAGTGTATGGATACTCAACATGTTTTGTATTTTTAAGAATTTCAGAAGTGTATGGATACTCAACATGTTTGTATTTCTAAGAATTTCAGAAGTGTATGGATACTCAACATGTTTGTATTTCTAAGAATTTCAGAAGTGTATGGATACTCAACATGTTTGTATTTCTAAGAATTTCAGAAGTGTATGGATACTCAACATGTTTGTATTTCTAAGAATTTCAGAAGTGTATGGATACTCAACATGTTTGTATTTCTAAGAATTTCAGAAGTGTATGGATACTCAACATGTTTGTATTTCTAAGAATTTCAGAAGTGTATGGATACTCAACATGTTTGTATTTCTAAGAATTTCAGAAGTGTATGGATACTCAACATGTTTGTATTTCTAAGAATTTCAGAAGTGTATGGATACTCAACATGTTTGTATTTCTAAGAATTTCAGAAGTGTATGGATACTCAACATGTCTGTATTTCTAAGAATTTCAGAAGTGTATGGATGCTCAACATGTTTGTATTTCAAAAAATTTCAGAATTAGGCACTTTGCCTTGTCACCTGACCCGGATCAGCCTTTGCAAATAGCTCAAATAAAAACGATTGAACTGTCTGCTATACAATATCCATGTCTCGCAGGCATGCAGCAGAGTGGATATTACCATAGCATGATACACTTTTATCTTGGTGGCGACACTGATGCCTTGTCGCTTCCAGATATTTGTTTAGAGCCTCCCAAAAGCAGAGCACGCCGTAGTAATCCTGTTATTGACCTCATAATCGGTATTCGCCTCTCTAGTTGAGGGTACTGGCCTAGGTAGGTGAAGCTAGTGACTGTCTGGAGGCGTTAGTTCTGTACAGTAATGTTTCGTTCTATGTACAACTCCCCATGAGCAGACTGGAAGAGTAGCTCCGTTTTCTTAGTGTTTATCGTGAGACCAAAGTTACCGTATTCCGCCGAAAACTCCTTCATGGTGGACTGCATATCTTTTTCTGAGCAGCAAGTGCTGGGAATGCAATCGTCCACGAATAGGAGATCTAGGATGATGCCCTCACCTTGATGTAGGATTTCTGGAGCCTCGTGATAAACAGCTCTCCATAAGTCCTGTACTTGATATGATAATATTCGTCCATCACATGTGATGAAGACCACTCTCTTTGTACAGCCGTGTGGACAGTCTTTTCTCTGGCTGTGTCCATGATGTTCGTCCATCACATGTGATGAAGACCATTCTCTTTGTACAGCCTTGTGGACAGTCTTTTCTCTTGCTGTGTCCATGATGTTCGTTCATCACATGTGATGAAGACCACTCTCTTTGTACAGCCGTGTGGACAGTTTTTTCTCTGGTTGTGTCCATGATGTTCGTCCATCACAAGTGATGAAGACCACTCTCTTTGTACAGCCGTGTGGAAATTCTTTTCTCTTGCTGTGCCCATGATGTTCGTCCATCATATGTGATGATGACCACTCTCTTTGTACAGCCGTGTGGACAATCTTTTCTCTGGCTGTGTCCATGATGTTCGTCCATCACATGTGATGAAGACCACTCTCTTTGTAAAGCCGTGTGGACAGTATTTTCTCTTGCTGTGTCCATGATGTTCGTCAATCACATGTGATGAGGACCACTCTCTTTGTACAGCCGTGTGGAGAGTCTTTTCTCTGGCTGTGTCATGATGTTCGTCCATCACATGTGATGAAGATCACTCTCTTTGTACAGCCGTGTGGACAGTCTTTTTTCTTGCCTTGTCCATGATGTTCGTCCATCACATGTGATGAAGACCACTCTCTTTATACTGCCGTGTGGAGAGTCTTTTCTCTGGCTGTGTCCATGATATTCGTCCATCACATGTGATGAAGACCACTCTCTTTGTACAGCCGTGTGGACAGTCTTTTCTCTTGCTGTATCCATGATGTTCATCCCTCACATGTGATGAAGACCACTCTCTTTGTACAGCCGTGTGGACAGTCTTTTCTCTTGCTGTGTCCGCTGAAACGGATGACTTGCGTCGCGATTTAGATTAAAGTGAGAAAGAGCCTGGGCCTTTTGTCAACCTCACTCTCTGGTCCTGAGCTACCTTTGGCCAGTGGGAAGATTGTATCGAGACGACAGAAGATAGCACAGTATCCCAGATTTTTCATCACGATGTATTCCCGAAGCCTTTCCTGTAAGCATTTATCCGGCAAGGCAGCGGAGGGGATGACATCTATCGTTGTGTGTCGTGCGTTTTCCATAACCGCAAGAGGTCGTAGGGGCATCTCTCCTGGACCGTGTTCCAGTACAATATAGTCGTGTCTAAATTTCAGTCACACCAAAACCGACGCTGTTTGCAGCCAGAGCAAAGGATTCCAATCTCGAGAAAGATGGATGTGAGTCTACATTGCTCTGTGTGGTTTAGTTCATTATGGATACCACCAGGCAAAGGATTTGCCTGGAATTCACAATAGTCGATGACTTTCTTTAGTGTTCATGGAAACGTGTCATTGTTTTCCATTTGGACTGGTTAATTCTTTTTTTTTTGTTGCTTTTTTTAAATATATGTACTCTTCCTTCCGATTGTCCTGGCCGTGACATCGGCTATATGAATTAGCACTACGCTTAAACCTGTGTCATATTTTCATGGTCTAGTTCACACGGCTGAATCTGACATACATGCCAGCAGCAGAGTCATATACAGCATCAGTGAGTATTGCTGCAAAGACCGTGCTGTGCCAGAACACAACCCTGTGAGACACAGGTGGTGACTTGAACGGCTGTAGACAATGCTCCCACTTGCAATACACGAGCCAGCATGCAATTAGCGAACAACCGCAATGAATATGCAGGGGCACCAAAGCTTGTCCACGATCTGCCAAAGTTCATCCTTGATGACGGTGTCAAAGGCTTTGGTCAGATCGACAAAAACCGTTCACAGGTTATAATTCTGTTATAGACATTTCGCTTGCAGTTCACGTGCTGCATATATAATGTCAGCCGTTCTACGACCCGCATGAAAACCACACCGGCTCGCATGGAGTAAACCCTGCTCAATGTGACCATTTAGGCGGGCGAGCAGAACTTGGGTTAGAATTTTGCATTCTATTGACAGCAGAGATATACGCCTGCGATTATCACAGGATTGACGACTGCCATTTTACTTGTGCATGTGTGCAATTGCGGCATTCCTTATCTCCAGTGGAACTGTCTGGCTTCCCAAATACAACGAAATAGTGTAGTCACGGCCACCTGCTTGAAAATATGTATTGTGCAGTACGCTAGCAGCACAAGACGGATGGTCGAAAAGTGTTGCACTTTAGTATGAAGGAGTCGAGGTATTTACCTTTAGACCGGCGTGAACGTTAGTATGAAGGAGTCAAGGTATTTACCTTTAGACCGGTGTGAACTTTAGTATGAAGGAGTCGAGGTATTTACCTTTAGACCGGTGTGAACTTTAGTATGAAGGAGTCGAGGTATTTACCTTTAGACCGGTGTGAACTTTAGTATGAAGGAGTCAAGGTATTTACCTTTAGACCGGTGTGAACTTTAGTATGAAGGAGTCGAGGTATTTACCTTTAGACCGGTGTGAACTTTAGTATGAAGGAGTCAAGGTATTTACCTTTAGACCGGTGTGAACTTTAGTATGAAGGAGTCGAGGTATTTACCTTTAGACCGGTGTGAACTTTAGTATGAAGGAGTCAAGGTATTTACCTTTAGACCGGTGTGAACTTTAGTATGAAGGAGTCAAGGTATTTACCTTTAGACCGGTGTGAACTTTAGTATGAAGGAGTCGAGGTATTTACCTTTAGACCGGCGTGAACTTTAGTATGAAGGAGTCAAGGTATTTACCTTTAGACCGGTGTGAACTTTAGTATGAAGGAGTCGAGGTATTTACCTTTAGACCGGCGTGGACTTTAGTCTGAAGGAGTCAAGGTATTTACCTTTAGACCGGCGTGAATTTTAGTATGAAGGAGTCAAGGTATTTACCTTTAGACCGGTGTGAGCTTTAGTATGAAGGAGTCATGGTATTTACCTTTAGACCGGCGTGAACTTTAGTATGAAAGAGTCAAGGTATTTACCTTTAGACCGGCGGGAACTTTAGTATGAAGGAGTCAAGATATTTACCTTTAGACCAGCGTGAACTTTAGTATGAAGCAGTCAACGTATTTACCTTTAGACCGGCGTGCACTTTAGTATGAAGGAGTCAAGGTATTTACCTTTAGATCGGCGTGAACTTTAGTATGAAGGGTTCATCGATTTATATTTAGACCGGCGTGAACTTTACTATGAAGGAGTCGAAGTATTTACCTTTAGACCGGTGTGAACTTTAGTATCAAGGGGTCAAGGTATTTATATTTAGACCGGCGTGAACTTTAGTATGAAGGGGTCGATGTATTTACCTATAGGCCGGGGTGAACTTTAGTCCTTCTCTATGTAGTTACCCTACAAAGCGATAACTTCTCTAATTTATTCTTCACCTTCTTGATGCCACGATTGAATTACTCCTCCCTCTAGTCCATAACCACATTTCTAGTTCAATCATCAAGTCCTGGACAAAAATGTGCGGTTATGACATAATGGACTTTGACTCTTCGTGGATTTCGTTTTTCTGACGTCCAGGACTTGATTACAGAACTGGAGAGGCAGTTCCGCGTACACTGGTAAATTTTTCAATCAGGGCATTAGAAAGGTGAAGAATAGATGGGAGGGGTGTATAGCTTTGCAGGGTGAATACATAGAGGAGGACTAAAGTAGCCAGCCATTCTCAGGTACGTACCTTCAATCCTTCATACTACTAAAGTGCAAAACATTTCGACCATCCCTCGTATTTACACATTCATGCTAAAATAAACAATGATAGTATTGTGACTATCTGAACGTTGTGTTACAATTGAATGACTGACTTGACTTAAAACTAGACGACTTAGTGGCTCTTCTTCTGACATGGGACAAAGAATGTTTTCCATTTTTGTGACCTTTAGTTCCTGCAAGATCGGGTAGTCGGCCCCACCCACAACCTTCTTTAGTTACCTCTTACGACACGCTATGCAGGTTACAGTGCTACTACTTGTATTACTTCCTTTTCAAGCCCCGGTAACACACGGCAGAAACGGTGTGACTTGGAATCCTGGTATTCAAACGGGCGCATGCGTGCTGAAGGCTATCTGTAACATCTTCTTTATTTTTGTTATTGCAATGTTTACTTCCGGTGACTTACCCGACCTGGGGGAAGGTAGGTTGCGTACTGGGTTGATGTTGTTGGTAATGCAACTCGTATTTGAGTTAGTTACTCTTGACAATTTTTCTTGGTGGCGGGTTACAGTGGCTCTCCTTACATCCCGAGGCGCACTTGAGAAGGTCGACGGTGATCCTCCTGGTCGATTGGTATGTGCGTACTGGGTAGGAATTTAATTACTTTTACAAATTTGCCGGGCAGCGGCTAACAGCTTACTTGTATCAGTTTTCTCAACTACCAAGAGTTTATTTACAATGCACAGCAGATACACGGGATCTCCAAGATTTTTCGTCAATCTCCAATATGATTAGCCGCTGGTTCCACCACTTTGAGACCACGGGACGCTTGAAACTTGTAAGATTCGAAACTTGACTTTCCGTGCTTACATGAGAGGCAAGCGCCTTTAACTTTCAGCTACAGAGACTTACAGAACAATAACAAAAGACTATCAGAGTTATCAATAAGGCTGGCTTAACTTACCAAAGGGAATATTCCGAAGTGGAACTCATCGCTCAGCCTCCTCAATTCACGGCCCACTTCCCTGGCACGTTGCATTCTAGCTAATGTTTGCAAGTCTGGAACGGACATAGATCGGTCCCGCCCAGACGGGATGATGTCAGGCAGCTGTCGAGAACCACCACCAGGTGGCAGAGGCAGTCTGCCCTCTGACTGTCGACGACGAAGTAAACCAGCAGCTGTCCCTGCAATGTGAAAGAAACAGATAAGGGGTCAGTGTTGAAATGATGGCATTGAATACTTAGTTTAACCAACAATCATCTTCTGCTACACGGGGACAACGAGTAATCCAATTTAACGACAAAAAGACATTAGCTTAGTGGTAGTGCACTCGATGTATCACGGCATTATACAGTATTCACTTATGTACTCGCACGCTTCAGTCGATTCAACTGTAAATGGGTACCTGGCTTAGTGTTATGGACGAAAAGGCAGCACCCCATAAACAAAATGTGGCATGGTAAAGTCTCAAACACTTCATCGACAGCAGTTTTTGCTACGGGATTACGTTTACCGTTACCTGTATCATATGTGAACCATTATTGCAACTAGAGTTTACTTTCTGCTTCTTTTCTTCTTTTATTGTCTCACTTTCTATCGGGTTGTAGCCTAGTACCAGTATCGTGGAATGTATTTGCCTTTCGCCTCTCTCGTGGTCCAAGTAACATGTTCCCTCTTATTACGGCAGGTCTCCTTTAAGCTGTCCATCCTCCTTTTCCTCGGTCTATATCTCGCCCTTCTTTCTGACGTTCTCATGTAGAAGGTTGCATGAACAATGTGGTCTGGTTGCATTCTCATAATGTGGCCAAACCAATTCATTCCCTGTTGTTCGATGTACTCTAGGCAGGGAATTGTTCCAAATTTCTCCCGAATACTCATATTTGTGATTATGTCTCTTCTGGTGTTGTTAGTGACCTTTTGTAGGCATCGCATTTCGCTGGTGGCTTACTTTCATTTCTGGGCCTTATCTAATGCCCATGTCTAGGACTAGTAACACAGTCTTCGGACGCAGATATTATTTATCACCTGCTATTTTTGCTCTCGTCTTTATCTCTCGGTCGAGTTCCCGGTTAAATTCTTGTACCTGCTTTATTTTTGTTTTATTTACATGCATATCATGTGTGGTGTGCTTTCTACCTACATTCATTGTCTCTGTTTTAGATGTATTGATATTCATATCGTTTTTTGACAGTTCAAGTTGAGTGAGTCAATATGACTTTGTTGGTTTTCTTTATTGGGGTGGATCAAACATTGGTCGTCTGGAAAGAGCAATTCGTTGGTACTTTCCTGTTCTGTATTTGCCTCCTGGTTGATTTGATTAATATAAGTGACAAAGAGGAGTGGCGAGAGAACACAATCCTGTCTGATACCTGATCAAAGGGAAACCATTCCTACCTACCTTCTGTTGTTCTTACTGCACTCTGGCTGTCCTGATATAGAGCTTTGATGTTACTTAGGAGGGGACCTTGCAGTCCATAACTTGTCATGATTTACTTCTGTTGACTCTATCGAACGCTTTTTCTTGATCTATGAATATAAGGCTGTTTTTCCATCATGTTCGCATATTTGTCTCAATGAAAACATTGCGTCTGTGCAGCTCTTTCCTTTCCTGAACCCGAACTGATTATTTCCTAGTTAGGGTTCCAGTATCAGTCTTGCTCTTCTTTCTAGTTTGTTTGCTAATAACTTGCCTATGTGGCTTAGAGAGAGTTCTGTTTCAAAACGATAGTGTTATTTCGCACTCTAGTGACTTTTGACCTGTGTAAAGATCGGCCTTGCCGTGTCATCCATGAACTTCCGGTACAGAGTCTGAACTCAGCAGAGGATCTCTCTGGAAACCTAGACGCTTCTATAAATCATTTGTCAATTCAATCCTCGTGTACGCTCCGAAACCTGAACGGTCTTACATTATAATAGGAAGCAGCTCGAGGCCTTCCACATGCGCAACTAAGGACGGATACTTGGAGCACGCTGGCTAGTCCTAGTCACCAACACCAAGGTCTCTCGATAGACTCAACTCGAGAACATTTCATCCACACTGGATCGGCGTCACCTTCATTCTTATGTCATGTGGGCCACTTATTCAGCTCCTCCCCGTTCGCCAGCCCTGGAAATCAAGGGAGTGAAAATGCGTCAACTCTTGTGGGGTCGTTCACGGGCCGCCCGCGGAACACCCGGATAAGACTAATCGCTGTCACTTTATCTGCCCGGGACTCTGCCGTCAACTGTGGTCGACCGGTTGTCGCGACGGCCCTTAGTCTATTTTTGTTTTACTCTGAAACAGTTTCTGTTGATGTAAGCGGCAGAATATTTACAGATATTCTTGCTCATTTAATTTCCTCCAATAATTTTTTATCAGCAGTTTGAAATCCACTGTCGGCTTGCCTAGACGAGTCGCAGCTTCTTATCAGGGCCCCGTTTAGCTAGTATGTTATATTGACCCTATTGTGGGTACTTCGTTCCCTCATAAGGACACTGTGTTAGAAATCGAGGGACAAGTACTGTTGTACGAGCATAAAAATAGATTCAACATCGTTATCTTTAGTTCTTCGCAGGCAAAAATAAGACATTTTCTTCTAATATATTCCTGGAAAACTGTTACGTCAGCTGTAAACAGTCAAGAATAACTACGCAACGGATGATTAGGATGAAACCATACACATAAATAAAATAAAGAAATAAAGGTTATGGACAAAATAAGCAGAATACAAAGCATGTTAATGAAAGAAGAGAGAAGCGTGGGGCAGGCGGTTTGGAAACCATTCTTTTCTGGAGAACAATGGTTCGAACCCCGTTACGACCAAGCGGTGATTTTTGTTGTGGTTTTTAATTATGAGAATTATTTAGCCTGCACACCGTGTGGCGCCTGTACAACAAGATATTCATCCGCCCTGTAATTCTATGAATGAGAAACTGCCATCATTATTTTAGTTTTCAATTTTAATTGTGTACACTTTTTTTAAATATGAACAAAAGAAGACGAGAGATAACAAAACGGAAAGTTTGTACAATGTGAAGATGGTGCTGACGGAAAGCGGGTTGTTCATGGTTTTGGACTTAGGTCTTCTCACTATCGGGATATGGCTTAAAAATCTCGGTTCGGAATAAATGTCTTTTCCAATCAGGGGTAAAAAAAAATGAAAACTTAACCTGCATACTTGTGACGACTAAAGGCACTAACATATAATATAATAGGTTTTGTAGACTGCTGCCTTGGTGTTCGGAACCCCTGGGGGGCCTGTGCATTAGAACACAATATATATATATATATATATATATATTTAAATAACACTGTATCATGACTTTTTCCTAGGAATCAGTCCGACAAACATGCAGTATGCAAGATGAAATACAGATGTGTTTACGTGATCGGCCATATACAGTATACGCACCATGATATGTGCAGCACAACTGAGCTGCTCTGTGGTGAACACAATGGCAAGAGAGCAAGCGGTGGGCAGCGGAAAGGTACAAGGACACACTTATGAGCTCACTGATCCAGTGCGGTATTAACCACGATGACAGGGAAAGTGTCGCCATCAATCGCACAGACTGGCACAGCACTATTGCTAGGGGTGTTCAGAGACATGAGACATAAAGAATAGATGACGCCATTCAGAGACGGTCGTCCGCAAGTCAACTCACATTAACCCGTCTTCAGCCCGGTGGAGGGAGGTGCCTTATTTTCCTGTACAAAGAGCAACATACAATCCAAGGCTCAGATTGGCGTATTTAGTCATCTTCGCATTTATGTTAACAGTGAATGCTGATAACGTGGTCCTCGTAACGATGCGAGGGAGCCAACACTATCCTGTATGCGTCCCGATCTTTTGCAATGTTGTACCAATGCGTGTCTAGGTCTTTGGTCAGTCCATCTCGCCATCTCATAGGTGGGCGACCCCGTGGACGTGTACAGGCATACGGTCAACACAGCGCTATTCTAGGTGTTCATCTGTTGTCAGGCATAGGTTCTGCATGTCCAGCCCAGCGATGTTTGCGTGTTATCGCTGCTTCAACAACGTCCAGAAACAAAGTTTGATGTCGAATTTCTTCGTTTTGGATATTATTCCATATCGAAATAATTAGTAAGCGTCGTTCTATTGTTCTCTGAGTGACTCTGAACTTCTCAGCATCTGTTTTGCACAAGTTCCACACTTCATATCCGCAAGTCATTGCTGGAATGACCATGGGATTGAAAGTGTGCTCTTTGCCGTGATGTCTCTCCTCTTTTAGAGTATTGGCTTAATGAGGTTAAAAAAAAACCAAGCTGTATTTCCTCGTGCGTGCGTACGTTGTGTGTGTCTGGGTGTGTGTACGTGCGCGCGTGTATGTTTATTTTTCAACTCCACAGTGATTTCTGCAATGAGATACACGTACACTTAACAAAAGCAACGGAGAGCAAACTGCGACTAACCCAGACCTCTCTTGGGATTGGGAGACGCATGGTTTGCCTTATTCTCCGCAACCAATCCATGCAGAACCTCCCCAATACCGACCTACGGCAATTATAATTGACGAGCGAAGCAATTATTTACACAATCCATACAACACATCGGTGTGCCGGCCACATACTCAAATGAAAAGATGAATGGTGGAGCATGTCGACAACAGTGTGGTAGCCCGAGGTGGTGGAGCATGTCGACAACAGTGTGGTAGCCCGAGGTGGTGCAGCATGTCAACAACAGTGTGGTAGCTCGAGGTGGTGGAGCATGTCGACAACAGTGTGGCAGCTTGAGGTGGTGGAGCATGTCGACAACAGTGTGGTAGCTCGAGGTGGTGGAGCATGTCGACAACAGTGTGGTAGCCCGAGGTGGTGGAGCATATCGACAACAGTGTGGTAGCCCGAGGTGGTGGAGCATGTCGACATCAGTGTGGTAGCTCGAGCATGTCGACAACAGTGTGGTAGCCCGAGGTGATGGAGCATGTCGACAACGGTGTGGTAGCCCTAGGTGGTGGAGCATGTCGACAACAGTGTGGTAGCTTGAGGTGGTGGAGCATGTCGACAACAGTGTGGTACCTGGAGGAGGTGGAGCATGTCGACAACAGTGTGGTAGCTCGAGCATGTCGACAACAGTGTGGTAGCTCGAGATAGTGGAGCATGTCGACAACAGTGTGGTAGCCCGAGATTGTGAAGCATGTCGACAACAGTGTGGTAGCCCGAGATGATGGAGCATGTCGACAACAGTGTGATAGCTCCAGATGGTGGAGCATGTCGACAACAGTGTAGTAGCCCGAGGTGTTGGAGCATGTCGACAACGGTGTGGTAGCCCTAGGTGGTGGAGCATGTCGACAACAGTGTGGTAGCTTGAGGTGGTGGAGCATGTCGACAACAGTGTGGTACCTGGAGGTGGTGGAGCATGTCGACAACAGTGTGGTAGCTCGAGCATGTCGACAACAGTGTGGTAGCCCGAGGTGATGGAGCATGTCGACAACGGTGTGGTAGCCCTAGGTGGTGGAGCATGTCGACAACAGTGTGGTAGCTTGAGGTGGTGGAGCATGTCGACAACAGTGTGGTACCTGGAGGAGGTGGAGCATGTCGACAACAGTGTGGTAGCTCGAGCATGTCGACAACAGTGTGGTAGCTCGAGATAGTGGAGCATGTCGACAACAGTGTGGTAGCCCGAGATTGTGAAGCATGTCGACAACAGTGTGGTAGCCCGAGATGATGGAGCATGTCGACAACAGTGTGATAGCTCCAGATGGTGGAGCATGTCGACAACAGTGTAGTAGCCCGAGGTGTTGGAGCATGTCGACAACGGTGTGGTAGCCCTAGGTGGTGGAGCATGTCGACAACAGTGTGGTAGCTTGAGGTGGTGGAGCATGTCGACAACAGTGTGGTACCTGGAGGTGGTGGAGCATGTCGACAACAGTGTGGTAGCTCGAGCATGTCGACAACAGTGTGGTAGCTCGAGATAGTGGAGCATGTCGACAACAGTGTGGTAGCCCGAGATTGTGGAGCATGTCGACAACAGTGTGGTAGCCCGAGATGGTGGAGCATGTCGACAACAGTGGTAATTCGAGGTGGTGGAGCATGTCGACAACAGTGTGGTAGCCCGAGATGGTGGAGCATGTCGACAACAGTGTGGTAGCCCGAGATGGTGGAGCATGTCGACAACAGTGTGGTAGCCCGAGATGATGGAGCATGTCGACAACAGTGTGGTAGCCCGAAATGGTGGAGCATGTCGACAACAGTGTGGTAGCCCGAGATGGTGGAGCATGTCGACAACAGTGTTGTAGCTCGAGGTGGTGGAGCATGTCGACAACAGTGGTAAATCGAGGTGGTGGAGCATGTCGACAACAGTGTGGTAGCCCGAGATGGTGGAGCATGTCGACAACAGTGTGGTAGCCCGAGATGGTGGAGCATGTCGACAACAGTGTGGTAGCCCGAGATGATGGAGCATGTCGACAACAGTGTGGTAGCCCGAGATGGTGGAGCATGTCGACAACAGTGTGGTAGCCCGAGATGGTGGAGCATGTCGACAACAGTGTTGTAGCTCGAGGTGGTGGAGCATGTCGACAACAGTGTGGTAGCTCGAGGTGGTGCAGCATGTCGACAACAGTGTGGTAGCCCAAGATGGTGGAGCATGTCGACAACAGTGTGGTAGCTCGAGCATGTCGACATCAGTGTTGTAGCTCGAGCATATCGACAACAGTGTGGTAGCTTGAGGTGGTTGAGCATGTCGACAACAGTGTGGTAGCTTGAGGTGGTGGAGCATGTCGACAAAAGTGTGGTAGCTCGAGGTGGTGGAGCATGTCGAGAACAGTGTGGTAGCTCGATATGGTGGAGTATGTCGACAACAGTGTGGTAGCCCGAGATGGTGGAGCATGTCGACAACAGTGTGGTAGCTTGAGGTGGTTGAGCATGTCGACAACAGTGTGGTAGCTTGAGGTGGTGGAGCATGTCGACAAAAGTGTGGTAGCTCGAGGTGGTGGAGCATGTCGAGAACAGTGTGGTAGCTCGATATGGTGGAGCATGTAGACAACAGTGTGGTAGCCCGAGATGGTGGAGCATGTCGAGAACAGTGTGGTAGCTCGAGATGGTGGAGCATGTCGAGAACAGTGTGGTAGCTCGAGATAGTGGAGCATGTTGACAACAGTGTGGTAGCTCGAGCATGTCGACAACAGTGTGGTAGCTCGAGCATGTCGACAACAGTGTGGTAGCTCGAGATGGTGGAGCATGTCGACAACAGTGTAGTAGCTTCAGGTGGTGGAACATGTCGACAACAGTGTGGTAGCTTCAGGTGGTGGAGCATGTCTAAAACAGTGTTTTAGCTCGAGCATGTCGACAACAGTGTGGTAGCTCGAGCATGTCGACAACAGTGTGGTAGCTCGAGATAGTGGAGCATGTCGACAACAGTGTGGTAGCCCGAGATTGTGGAGCATGTCGACAACAGTGTGGTAGCCCGAGATGGTGGAGCATGTCGACAACAGTGGTAAATCGAGGTGGTGGAGCATGTCGACAACAGTGTGGTAGCCCGAGATGGTGGAGCATGTCGACAACAGTGTGGTAGCCCGAGATGGTGGAGCATGTCGACAACAGTGTGGTAGCCCGAGATGATGGAGCATGTCGACAACAGTGTGGTAGCCCGAGATGGTGGAGCATGTCGACAACAGTGTGATAGCCCGAGATGGTGGAGCATGTCGACAACAGTGTTGTAGCTCGAGGTGGTGGAGCATGTCGACAACAGTGGTAAATCGAGGTGGTGGAGCATGTCGACAACAGTGTGGTAGCCCGAGATGGTGGAGCATGTCGACAACAGTGTGGTAGCCCGAGATGGTGGAGCATGTCGACAACAGTGTGGTAGCCCGAGATGATGGAGCATGTCGACAACAGTGTGGTAGCCCGAGATGGTGGAGCATGTCGACAACAGTGTGGTAGCCCGAGATGGTGGAGCATGTCGACAACAGTGTTGTAGCTCGAGGTGGTGGAGCATGTCGACAACAGTGTGGTAGCTCGAGGTGGTGGAGCATGTCGACAACAGTGTGGTAGCCCAAGATGGTGGAGCATGTCGACAACAGTGTGGTAGCTCGAGATGTGGAGCATGTCGACATCAGTGTGGTAGCTCGAGCATGTCGACATCAGTGTTGTAGCTCGAGCATATCGACAACAGTGTGGTAGCTTGAGGTGGTTGAGCATGTCGACAACAGTGTGGTAGCTTGAGGTGGTGGAGCATGTCGACAAAAGTGTGGTAGCTCGAGGTGGTGGAGCATGTCGAGAACAGTGTGGTAGCTCGATATGGTGGAGCATGTCGACAACAGTGTGGTAGCCCGAGATGGTGGAGCATGTCGACAACAGTGTGGTAGCTTGAGGTGGTGGAGCATGTCGACAAAAGTGTGGTAGCTCGAGGTGGTGGAGCATGTCGAGAACAGTGTGGTAGCTCGATATGGTGGAGCATGTAGACAACAGTGTGGTAGCCCGAGATGGTGGAGCATGTCGAGAACAGTGTGGTAGCTCGAGATGGTGGAGCATGTCGAGAACAACGTGGTAGCTCGAGATAGTGGAGCATGTTGACAACAGTGTGGTAGCTCGAGCATGTCGACAACAGTGTGGTAGCTCGAGCATGTCGACAACAGTGTGGTAGCTCGAGATGGTGGAGCATGTCGACAACAGTGTAGTAGCTTCAGGTGGTGGAACATGTCGACAACAGTGTGGTAGCTTCAGGTGGTGGAGCATGTCTAAAACAGTGTGGTAGCTCGAGCATGTCGACAACAGTGTGGTAGCTCGAGCATGTCGACAAAAGTGTGGTAGCTCGAGACGGTGGAGCATGTCGACAACAGTGTGGTAGCTCGAGATATTGGAGCATGTCGACAACAGTGTGATAGCTCGAGGCAGAGAAAGACCGTGGGATAGACCGACAATTGGTTGGATACACTCCTTTGCATTCTGCCTGCACATCAATGATATGCTTGAAAAAATGAAAGCTTATTACCCAAATGAACCTCTGTAGTGCAGAATAGAGAACGTTAAGACGAAGCTGGAACCCGCATCGGCACAACCCCCGCTGAGGAACGGATCCTCAATTACTCATATATATATATACACACAACAACACAAGTCCATGCACTTTACAATCGTATTTATTACGTTCTAAAAAAGGATGACTTAAATTACATACAGCGAACCAGCCATATAACAAAAGCCCATAACAATTTTCTCGGTGAAGACCACAACCAGCTCCTCATGTTCTTCTCGCCATTAGGCAGCACTGATGAAAGCCTTTTGTTTTCAGTGGAAACTTTTTCAACAAACAGATGAGAACTTATTTGCAACAGTTAGATATCGTCATTGAACACAGACAGTTCAACGTGTTTCAGCTCCCGACAGCGCCAGATCTCATGGAGAAGCTACCATCACCCTTTGCCAAAGGGCGAATCCTTTTGGCTCTGGAAATAACCTTATTACAAAAGTACGGCAAGGTGGGAGGTACTTTAGCCAAATCTGGACTAGATCATGTGGTCGCTAATATACAATTTCTCGCTGAGTGAAGATTAACGTTACCATGTCAACCAAACTGCCTTGCATTCTAATTTTTTCGATGCAAGCGTCATAATTTTGTAGGGTATTATCATTACCTAGTTCAGTCATATATTTTTCACGCCTGCCGTTTAAAAAAAATTTCCCTTCTAAAACTTCAAAATAAGTGTTTCTAAACACTTTCTAAGGCTTCTAACAACGCAGCCAAGCAAACAAATCTCTACCTGAATAAAAGTAAAACCAAGATAATGGCCACCGACAAAACAGAAAACACAGCCACATTTACAATACAAAATTAAGAAATCTAAAACGCCATACATTTCTAATATCTGGACTCAATTATCAGCAATAATGGAGACTAACATCAAGAAATGAGGAGAAAAATGACCGTGACAATGATGAGGCGTGAAACGCATGGCAGAACACAAACAGCACAACCGCCAATACTGCGGACATGAATCTTTCCTGTTTGACAAACAAAAGCCCTCAATTAATTCGTCTGGTCAAATAGTCAACGGGTGCTGGAATTAGACCATCTGAAGACAGGTCAGTTTTACCCTACTAATGACAAGGCGTTGCTACGGAAATCCAGCTCAATTCGAGAGGAGCCGCAGACACTTTGTTTTACGTACCAGGCTCATAAGCCAATGGCGCGAGGCTACCATGTGAGGGATTACGGCCGAAACCCTGTAAGCCGAAATCACGCCCAAAATCACAGCACCACTGCAATGGGAGGCTCCTACATGTTCGGGACCTGGGGCTCGCACCACAGCCCTATCCGGTAGAGCCGCAGAAAGAGGTCTCTGCCGTCCGCCGATCAAAGCGGGCGGACAGCTGCTTGATATTCACCTTATACGGCGATGGGGTGCGAAACCACAAACATAAGACTTAGTTCCTGGTCGGGGTGTCGAAAACAGTAGAGCAGCCACCTCACTGTGAACTGTCGAGACTCAACAAATGACCATGAGATCTGTCCGCACACTAGGCGAACAACATCTCCGTGACATTACCAGGCTTGTCCCCTGGTTAAATGCACTCCTGCCTCGATCTCTACCTCTGTACGCTATCAGCCATACCAATGGACGCAGAAGAAATGCAGACTAGCGGACATTGCACATCTGCCCTACTGTGTCAACCTCCCAGGTGGCGGGGAATGCTAGGTGTACCATCACTGAAGATGTGCCGAGAAAATAAAGGGAGCAAAGAGGTACCCCGCCAACATGCACATGATACGTTTCTGGCAGGACGTGACGATCCTGGGATACAGACACACTGGACTGCCTCTCTTCCGGGTTAGTACAAACCAGTACATAGTCCATATATCATATATCATATATTACATCTGATATATCATTACCGCATCCTATAGACACGAGTAGTGAAGACTCGTCAGTCTTGTAAGACAACTTCCATAAGAGAGAAAACTCTGACCACAAAAGACTGCTGCCTTGCAGATAGGCTGGGGACAGCCAAAGGCTAAGGAGGGCATCCCTACAGAAACGCCTGTTGAAATCGGATGCACGGGGCCACAAGCCTAACAAAACAGTGCAACGTAAATCGCAGTATGATGACAGTACAACCTATCAGAAAAACGTATGGCACTCATCCTGCGGAGTCCCGCCAGGCAGCGAGAGTGCCGGGCCTCACGCCTCGAAGGGGCCCACCCTTGACTACTGGTGGTCACCCACCCATGTGTTGTGGAGTCAAGGCACATGGCTATGGGGCAACTTCCATTGACCAAAAACTCAAGACCCTCAAAATACTACAGTGGAATGCGGAGGGAGTCATTAACAAAAAACTTTCCCTAACACATCACCTGCATGAACGTAAGATTGACGTGGCATGTATCCAGGAAACGCACCTCAACAATAATCATAAATTCTCAATCAGAGGATACCAGACCTTCCGTCTCGATAGAGAAGGTCACAAAGGAGGGGTCCTGATACTGACCAGAAACTGCATACCGAGTAGCTCGGTACCTGTCAGTCACACCGGACAAGCAGAAATTGTAGAAGTTGACATAATGGCTCAAGAGACGAAGCTCCGCATTTTCAATCTGTACGGACCACCAAATAAAGACCTATCGCTCTCGAGTATGGAGGTCAGAGACTCCAACTGCATAGTAGTTGGAGATTTCAACAGCCACTCGGAGAGATGGGGATACTCTGACACAGACAGCAGATGTGACGAAGTGGAAGATTGGGAGATAGATACAAATCTCTCCCTAATCAATAGGCCGGAGGATGGCCCTAGTTTCTATTCTAGAACATGGCGTACCACCTCGACTCCAGATTTGGCCTTCTCCACACAGGACATACACCATAAAATAGACCGCCAGGTGCTAAACCAACTGGCAGATAGCGACCACAGGCCGATCAGGCTAGACATTGATTTGGAAGTAGGCCCACAGGAAACAAAACCGCTCCCACGTTGGAATTACAAACGAGCCGACTGGGACAGATTTGCAATCCTGACAGATGGGCTGTGTGAAATCATCAACACACGAAACATCAAAATGAAACCCATGGTGGAAAGCCTAAGCAAGGCAATAATGCAAGCCGCCACTGAAACCATCCCAAGAGGAGCTAGGAAAAACTATAAGCCCTACTGGAATGATGAGTTGCAGAAAGCGGAAGATGCAGTAACAAATGCTAGGAACATGGCAGAGCGAGAACAATCTATGGAGGCAAACATCGCCATCAAAGCCGCCACGACGAAATACAAATACACTCTCAAGCAAACAGCAAGAGAGAGCTGAAAAAATAAAACGGAAAGCCTAAACCTGGACAAAGAAGGGAACAAGCTATGGAAGCTAGTCAGAGCCATGAACGACGAAACCCCGTCAAACAAACAAATTACCATCAAGCAGGACGAAAACTTGCTCACTGGTAAGAAAGCCACAAACGCTTTTGTCGATCACTATGCCAGAGCAAACCACATCGAGGTCCCTGCAGATAGGCATACAGACATTAGCGAAGAGCAAAACGGGCACGACAACATCAATACGGCACCTGAAGAGCATATGATTGCCAAATTAACAGTGAGCGAAATGGAAGAGGCCATGAGAACATTAAAGAAAAGGAAATCTCCCGGAAAAGACGGGATAACAAACGAAATGCTGATGGGGCTGGGCCAAACAGCGAAGAGGAAACTGCTATCGGTCCTGAACCAAAGCTGGAAAGGGGAAATTGTACTCCAGACATGGAAAGACGCAGTACTTGTACCAGTACCAAAAACAGGAAAGGACAAAACAGATCCAAATAGATACAGGCCCATCAGCCTACTGAGCTGTGTCGGCAAGCTGATGGAACGTATGATAAACACCAGACTGATGTGGCATCTGGAAGAAAAACGAATACTAATTCCACAGCAAGCCGGCTTTAGACAGCACAGATCCCCTGAGGACCAGGTCATCCTCATAGCCCAGGAAATAGTAGATGCCTACCAGGCACAGAAACACACAGTAGCGGTGTGGGTGGACCTGGAAAAGGCATTTGACAAAGTCTGGAAAGATGGACTTAGAGTCAAGATAAGAAGAAGTGAAGTTTGTGGGAAAAAGTACAAGTGGATCAACCACTACCTCAAAAACAGAACGGCCAGAGTCCAAGTACAAGGGCAGATGAGCAAAAAGGTGACACTTGAGCAGGGAGTACCCCAAGGGGGAGTACTGTCACCCACACTCTTCCTGGTGTTTATAAACGACATTACAGAGAATATACCAAGACGAGTCCATAGCTCAATGTTTGCAGACGATCTGGCTATGTGGACCTCTGAAAAGAATCTCACCATAGCAAGAAATCGGATGCAGAAGGCCCTAACATCGCTGGAAGAGTGGGCGAACTCATGGCTGGTCAAAATAAACGAGGAGAAAACCACATGCACAATATTCTCGCTTTCAATCAAACCCCAAAATACCAAATTAAGTTTAAATGGCAAAGTCCTGCAGCCAAACGACAACCCAAACTATCTGGGACTCACATTTGATCGGCGCATGACATGGAAAAGTCAGATCGAGAGAAACCGAATGAGAGCCAGAGAAAGAATGGCAATCATGAGGAAACTTGCTGGCACAAGCTGGGGAGCAGACGAAAGCATACTAAAGAAACTGTACACTGGAAGAGTGAGACCAGTTCTCGAGTATGGCATTGCGGCATGGACAACAGCAGCAAAGGCGAACTTCGATAAAGGTAGCAAACTCCAAAACCAAGCCATGAGAGTTATAACAGGAGGCATGAAGTCAACGCCAATTGTAGAACTTGAAAAGATTACAAAACTGCAATTCATGACCGATAGAAGAGACTGCAGAGCCCAGCTGCAGTCAGGGAAACTCCGAAGACTGACTGACCATTCAATGCACCAGAGACTAAACAATTTGGGAAATGGGAAACTAAAGCGGAGAAACTTTGCAGAAATAGCCAAAGCAAAGATGCACGAAGATCCCATAAACGCACTAACAACACCAAAACCCATTACTACTGTACGAAAACCTACCTGGAGGCAGGATATATTTCCAGAGGTGGTAGAAAATATACCAGGTATTGGAAACAAAAACTGCCAGACTGAAAAAGAAAGGAGAGATACTACCCTAAGCTTCATAACGAAAAGCTACCCAAGCATGGACTGGACCCATGCATACACCGACGGTTCTGTAACAAATACTACACAGAACGGAGGGGCAGGAGCATTTCTGAACCTACCAAATGGCAGAAAAATAACACTGTCATTCGCTACTGGTAAGTACACAAGCAATTTCAGAGCGGAGGCAGAGGCACTGAGGGCGGCAGTAGAAGAAATGGTGACACACAAAGAAAATTAAAGCCATATAGTCCTGCTTACAGATGCTCTCGCCGTAGTCACAGCGCTAAAAAGCCAGAAATCACTGAGCTTAATGACTTAAGAGCAGCACTCTGCCAACTGTGCCAGCAGTCCGCACCAAAAAGGGTAGAGGTACAGTGGGTCCCATCACACTGCAACATCAAAGGCAACGAGGAGGCAGACCGACTGGCAAAAGAAGGTGCAAGACTACCACAAACAGATACTAGTATGACGTACGAAGAGTCAAAACGGCTTATCAAAGCCAGATACATGACCAAATGGGAAACCGAACATACTGGTTACATCAAAAACGATGCCTATTAACATTTGAACAGAAGAGAGCAGGTCGTTGTCTTAAGACTTCGCACTGGCCACAATAGACTGAGGTACCACCTATTCAACAAATTGAAGATAGGTGGTACCAACGAATGCCCGTGCGGTACCGGTAAAATGACCGCTGAACATCTGCTGCAGAACTGCCCGACATACGAGGATCAGAGAGAGCAGATGTGGCCATCACCAGTGGAACTGCAAGACAAGCTCTATGGCAGTGTCGACAGCCTCAGGATGACCGCCGCTTTTTTCGAAAAAATAATGGTTACTGTCTGACTGCGTACGAAGAAGAAGAAGAATCTTTCCTGTGACAATGTCCGGATGTAAAACTTGGACCATCATTAAAACACTAAATAAGACAATTGAATCGTTCGTTCTAAAATTCGAGAAGACAGTTCTCACAATATCATTTACAATTATAGTGATAAACACAGACGTCATGAAAGAGCTGCTTATAGATCAAAATTAACTGGTAAACAGCATTTCGTCTAGGAAACTAAAATACTTAGGCTATATTAAACACCACAATAGTATAAGTGGAAAGAACTGTGCGAGGAGGGTATGGTACCTGAAAAACGAGGCAGAGGCAGGTCGAGAGGATGATGGACACATGGCATCAAAGATGTTCTGAAGATGACGGGACATGATGGGAGAACTGGCTAAAAATATAATCTTCCAAGGCAGCTGTGATGAAAGCGACGTTCAGTAAAGGACATGATGCTACACGAAGATGATAGATATTGACTCATTTTTATACTTTCTTAAATGCACACAAAGACACGTAAAACAACTAATGATCTGTTTGTGGCTTTTCATCCCCCACATTGTGACCAGCTCATGCAATTTACGGGGCAATACACTGAGGGCTTTAATTAAAGAAATTAAAACACGTTAGTATTATTCCTTTTCTGTAAACTGGAGACCAGGCAATAACCAGGAAGATAAGTTGTACTGCATATTTCGTTGCATTATGGGTAATGACTCAGTTGAGAGATGTGTACCATTCATCTAGGTCAGTGTTCTTCAATCCGGGCGCCAGCGACCCTTGTGGGCCATTTTAGCTCTCATGTGGGCGGTAACAGAATAATTGCATTGTATATTTTAAAATATATTTTTATTAATAGTAGTAGCAATAGTAGTAGTAGTAGTGGTAGTAGTAGTAGTAGTAGTAGTAGTAGTAGTAGTAGTAGTAATAGTAATAGTATTCATTATTATTATTACTATGACAATGCAGAAACTATACAATCTGAGGAACTATTGCAGAATACCAGCAAATCAACAATTGTGAAAATTTTGTGCGCCTTTTTTTTCCCCCGTAACAGCACACGTCTGCGAAAAATGGACAGTTACCCAAACTTCATGAAAGAAAATCGAGTTGTTCGAGTCGAAATCTTACAGAAAGGTTCTCAGACTACTACGGACCGAAAAAAAATAACAATGCAGACTTTCGACAAGAGTTTGGCATCGAAGAAAACTGGTTCCTAAATTCATCAACAAAATATTTATTAATTAATACTTTCGTCACATCAAAAGCCACAACAGTTTTCAGAGAAACGGTAATGGAAGGTCTCGTGTAAGAGAGGCAGATATAGACCAACAAGGCGATGGCACTTAGACGTCTAGGAATGCTTGGGCTTGACTCTGGAGCAGGCTGAAGACTATGAAATGTGTGAACGAAAAGCAAAGAGCAGATCGAGCCATAAATGGAATTTTTAAATGACAATGTAACCAGCTAGTCTGCAATTGTTCTTTTCCTGTTTAGAATAGTTGTACACAACGACCTTCAAGAAGTTATTCCAAATGTATTCACTTGTCTTTGTAATTTATGTCACGATTTTGACAACCAATTGTTCCGGAGAACGGGCATTCCCTGCACTAATAGCTGTCCATCGTTGTCGATAAGGACCGCCGACATCATCCTTGTCACAATTTTCCCTGTTGGGTGTGGGTGCCCATGTGGCTGAACAGGCCAATACGGGCACGAAAACATCTGCTACATATCGAGCACACGAGGTTTGTAGAAGGTAATGGTGTTCCCGCTGTTCGGAATTTCCGGGTCTCGCGTCTGCTCTGGGCTTTCACAACACGGTCGTTTTCGCCGGTAGCTACACCCGCCTTGACTGCGCTTCTCCAGTCAGATCTGTTTTGCGCAAGACACTCCCAGGTGTCGATGTTTATCTGGCAACTTTTCACTGAGTCCTTCAGACCGTCTTTAAATCGTTTCTTTGGGCGCCCTATCTGGCGCCATCCCTTTCTCAGCTCGCCGTAGAGAAGCTTTTTTGGGAGCCGCTCGTCTGACATACGGACGAGGTGTCCGGCCCATCCTAGTCGTGCTTTTTCTAGCAGTGCATGGATGCTGGGCATGTTAGCCCTCGAGAGAACCTCGATGTCAGTGACACGATCTTGCCATCGGATGTGGAATATTCGCCTCAGGCAACCTGTGTGTAAGTGGTTTAACCTCCTTGCATGTCCAGAGTATACAGTCCAGCTTTCCCTGCACTAAATGTGTCAAAATATGATCCATCACTAAGGATGACAATAAGAACAATTTCGCACAAAATCAAATCAAAGAAATTCTCAGGAAAACATATATTTTTGACAAATATTGAATCCTCAACACTGATCAGCCTTCTCAGTTTAATCTGGCCTTGACTGCAAGGGTAGGCGGCCTTTATCCCTCATTAAGCTAAATCCTTCTAGCTGACCCAAACAATCGAGCTACACGCCGCAATGATTGCTTGGTACGATGGAGATGCTCAAGTGAGTTAGAATACAGTAGAGATGAATAAAAACAGTATTTAAACACGTTAACTGCCTCACTCCGCAGAACTGATACATTGACTCCCAAACCGTCTTATAATGCCGTATAGCTGATAAATTGTCTTACAGTAGTCATACGTATACGTACAAGTTTTTCCATATGAAGTGATAGTAATAAATATAACTGTGCTACCTGCCGGCAGTTTTACATTGGAAGAATACATGTGTTCAGAAGTCCAAAGTATTCCAGAGCGGATGAATAACGGAAGAGCATGGTTAAACACACCATCAATTCGAAGTGAATGAATAAAAGAAGAAACTCGCTATCTATTCGGAGTGAGTCTATGAATAAAGGAAGAAACTCGCTATCTATTCGGAGTGAGGCAATGAGTAGAGCAAGAAACTCGCTATCTATTCGGAGTGAGTCAATGAATAAAGGAAGAAACTCGCTATCTATTCGGAGTGAGTCAATGAATAAAGGAAGAAACTCACTATCTATTCAGAGTGAGTCAATGAATACAGGAAGAAACTCGCTATCTATTCGGAGTGAGTCGATGAATAAAGGAAGAAACTCGCTATCTATTCGGAGTGAGTCAATGAATAAAGGATGATCATGGTTCAACACACCATCAATCTAGAGCGAATAAAGGAAGATCATGGTTAAGCACACCATCAATCTAGAGCGAATAAAGGAAGATCATGGTTAAGCACACCATCAATCTAGAGCGAATAAAGGAAGATCATGGTTAAGCACACCATCAATCTAGAGTGAATAAAGGAAGATCATGGTTAAGCACACCATCAATCTAGAGCGAATAAAGGAAGATCATGGTTAAGCACACCATCAATCTAGAGCGAATAAAGGAAGATCATGGTTAAGCACACCATCAATCTAGAGCGAATAAAAAAAGATCATGGTTAAACACACCATCAATCTAGAGTGAATAAAGGAAGAGCATGGTTAAACACGCCATGTAATGTGAATAATAAACACATTTTAAAAACGCATAGAAGCGTGGCGACACTAGCAGATACAGTTTGAGAACAACAGATCTAGGTAGACATTTGCAGATCAGTGAAACATTTGGACGTATAAAGAGGTCAGGTTTTACAATATACCTGAACATAGCAAATATAGAAGACTCTAAAACGTATGGAGACAAAATATCTCGTCATGTTTCTCAGTCGCCATTCCGCCATTCTATAAAAAGGTATATATTTGAGTTAGGGAAAACAAGTGACAAGTAACGGACATTGTCATTCCCGCTTCTCATGACGTGACACCCCGGGCAATGATACATCTAGCGTGTCCTTCCGGCAACAGTATCTGCTATGATGCTATTGTTTTCTAGAATAACCAGTCGGAACCTGTTGTGGCTGACTTGACACAGATTTCCCCCAAATCAAAACTCGTTATTGAGCAACATGTTCTCCGGGAATGTACCATCACGAGCATTAGGTCATCGGTGAATTAACCATGAAGAGCAACAAGTTCTCCAGGAATGTACCATCACGAGCATTAGGTCATCGGTGAATTAACCATGAAGAGCAACAAGTTCTCCAGGAATGAACCATCACGAGCATTAGGTCATCGGTGAATTAACCATGAAGAGCAACAAGTTCTCAAGGAATGAACCATCACGAGCATTAGGTCATCGGTGAATTAACCATGAAGAGCAACAAGTTCTCCAGGAATGTACCATGACAAGCAACAACTTCTCCTGAAATGAAGCATCACAAACTTGGCTGAATCAAATTAGCAGTGATAGTCTAAAGATCAGAGAAGAATGGTTTTATTTGATTAAATAATGACACTAAAGTTAAATATATAAAGAATAAACAAAATGGAACTTAATTTGAGATATATTAGTGCATCGATTATCGGCTAAGTACTGTAAGAACAAAAATACACTCGCTTATAGATCGGGCATTCTGTGTCTACTGACTATTGACAACTCAACTTTTTTGTTCGCAGATCTGGACGATGTTTCCGAGATCGGGGGCGGGGAAAGAAACCAAAATCTGCTTTGACTGAACTTAACTTAACTTAACGTCTTTATACTGGTTTAGAAGACACTGCAGAGTCTGTATACAACCAGTTACATTTACATCACCTTGCTCTAAAAGCTGTGCGCATCCAGTTTATTCTGAAATGCATTAACTGCCCCTGCCTCCACTACCTCCCCTGGCAATGCATTCCAAGCAGACACCACTCTCTGACTAAAAAGATATATTTCCTAATATCTAATCTGGACCTCTCTTTAGTCAGCTTGTAGTTATGCCCTCGTGTTATTGTGGGTGGCTGTATTTTAAAAAACTTGTTATAGTCTAATTTATCCATTCCTCTGATCATCTTATAAACCTGTATTAAGTCACCACGAATTCTTCTCTCTTCTAGACACTGTAGGCCGGTTTTTCTGAGTCGTTCCTCATAACTGTAATTCTGGAATCCCACTATCATCTTTGTCGCTCTTTTTTGTATTCTTTCCAGCATGTTTATATCCCCTCTATGATAAGGACTCCACACCTGTACACAGTACTCCAATCTAGGTCTAACTAAAGCTTTATACAGTTTGACGATCACTTCCTTGCTCATATGTTTAATATTTCTTTTTATCATACCTAACATTGCATTTGCCTTTTTCACTGCTACCTTAACTTGCTCACTCACCTTTCCTGTATGATCTATTATAACCCCTAGGTCCCTTTCCTTATCTATCTTTCTAATATTGTTTTCTCCCATTCTGTAATTATGTTGAATATTGGATCTACCCATGTGGATGACTGTACATTTATCTACATTAAACTCGATTTGCCAGCTTACAGACCATTTTCGAATTTTATCTAAATCCGACATCAATATATCCACTTCCGCTTTAGATGAGACACAACTGCATAGTTTTGTGTCATCAGCAAATTTTGCAATCATGGATCCTAGCTCATTTTGTAAAACACGTCAGCTGATTTAATTTAATGTTATGGCTAACGTCAGATTTTATACTTTTATTACACAAATTTACAAATATTATTTAATCTGTTCTTTATCAAAGGGCTGACATCAATTAAATATAAAAGCTGCCAGTTTTAACTAAGTCGACAACTAAAAATCAGTATTAGAAATACAAATATGCCGAGGATTTTCTACTGTTGTCCATTGGCGGCATTCAAGTGACACATCAAAGCGATGTCATAGCATTTGTTCTAGATGTCAACCTTCCACTTTACTTCACCGTATTTTCTGAGTTGACTTTAACGTTGCAAATAGTTGTTATGTTTTTAGTTTTCTCTAACACCTTACAGCTTCAGTAATTATGTATTGATATGTGGTACGTGATTAGCAAATATTAAAAGCAAAAATTATATTTGCTATCAATTTCTAATATTTAGATTGAAAACGCACAATAAATGCTGCAGTGAATACATATTATCAGAAAAAGCTATACCAGCAACTGATATAGCATGACAAGCTCATATTCATTCAATCCTGTTCATTCAAAGATTAATATTGTCCTTCAATCTCGAATTCGTATGAAGATATTTAACTTCTCATATGTGAGTTTTGTCTAGTATGAGATTGAAATGATTTTGTTGTTGTTGTTGTTGCAAGAGTGACTTTGTGTTGAATTGCTCAGTAAAATTGCAATGGGAATTGACTATTGATTATTTTTAGTTGACTTGATTATAATAATTTTTTTTTTCTAAATCAGCTCACAAACTATCCTTGATTCGTTATTTTCGCCAGTGTTGATTCACACGTGTACTATGTGCTTGGGCACCAGTTGTCTCCCACTGTATCGCTCAGTCCTCGTCCACCATGACTGATGTATGACATTATATGACTCATTACCCACGTTTAAATATATGTTTATGCAATCAAACATCATGAAAAGGATATATATATCCTACCGGGAAGTGGATGGAACAGCATTCGAGATTCAGTTAAATTCTCGCACTCCAGCCAGATGTGGCAGGGATAAGTTCACGCTCCCAGTGAACATGTGCTAAATATCACGACACTGGGTCAAAAGTAGCACCGAAAGTCACAAATCACGCAACAATCAATTTTTATGGAAGAATACACTGTTTCAAAAATCCAGAGATGGTGCTCGCTTAGTACAGTTCCACAAAACAGTTGCAGCACGAACTCTTGTGCCTCGATAGAGCTCTCCCTCGGCTACTGAAGGGCCCTCTAGATCAGTATTTTCCAACATTTTTACACCTGGGAAACATTTTTCGCGGACCGGTGAAAATATGAAACATTTTAAGAAAGTTAAAAGTATTTGCTGTTTTTACTTTTTTGTGTTTCTGTCTTGTAGGGATTCGAATTTTACAACACAATAACACACACAAAATACTACAACACAGTATTAGCAGATAATTTAAACTCTAAAACGTGTCTATCAATTTTTGACTGACCTAATTTTAAGACATTTCTTTCTCCCCCCCCCCCCCCCCCCCTCTCACTAACTTTGATAAGCACAACTAATATAGATGGGCTCTTGTTTTAAAAAAGTATGGATACTTGTGTAGCTGACGTCATTTCCGTTTAGACATTAGCCAAACAGAGCTTAGATCACATCAAGCCGATGTCCGCAGTTTTGGCTTAAGCAGAAATCACCTTTTAGAGGACCGACAAGGAATTTCTGCAGCCCGACACCAGTTCGGGGACCGGCGGTTGGTAAATACTGCTCTAGATTATCCTGTGTAGTCAGGAGACCGCGGAAGAGAGCAACTGGCTCAAGCAACACGAACATAAAAACTTCGGACGGGATTTTTGCTATACTACATTGGAAAATGAACAAACAGTTGAGCATCTATTATTACAGGGCTGTCCAGTGTATGACGAGTTAAGAAGATTCACTGGTCAACGATTTAACACTAAACTTAAAACCGTACGGCTAATGAGGAACTCCAAACATCGGCCGAGTTCATCAAGGGCACTTGTCTGGCGGTATAAACATCAAAGATGTAATCACAAAGAGAAGACAAAGAACAACAAAAGCCCATTTTTATTCTGTGGACGTAACTCATTCTAGGTGCCCTGGTCCGCCCAGCCGTATTTTGGTTCCGGACTGTTAAGGAAAACAATGCACCAAGAAGCGTACTCGTCACGCTACTACAAAGAAGCCGTGGAACCATGAAGTCAACAATACGCCATCTCCAGCGGCAGTAACTACTGAGGAAACTACCTTTACCCAGTTTGAACAGTTCAGATCTTTCTGACATTAGGCTATTAGCATCGACCTATACTGATTAGTTAAAGCCAAACATTTGTATGTAGCTATTAGCCCCAACATACCCTTCCCACACTTGATGACCTGTTGTGCTTTCTTATTCTGCATTCTCGCACAGTGACCTGATTCTGATTGGCTGACCTTGCCATAAGCGAAAGTTTCCACCGACATAACTAATGTGGACAATAAGGCACACAAGCCCTCCTAACAACATAAGACAGTTCATACAATACATATATGTAGGTATGTGTGTGATGTGCCTCACGTAATCTCTCTCTCTCTCTCTCTCCTATGTCTCTCTCTCTCTCGTTTTGCATACCATGTCCTAAACTTATTGGAATATGTAGCTAATGCACAGTGGAATATGTAGATGTGTTTCTCCTTTTTGTATTTGGTTGTTGTCTTTTAGGAGCATGAGATATTCGTGGGACACTGTATGATTAAGAGATTCGTGGGACACTGTATGATTAAGAGATTCGTGGGACACTGTATATGATTGAGAGATTCGTGGGACACTGTGTATGATTGAGAGATTCGTGGGACACTGTGTATGATTGAGAGATTCGTGGGACACTGTATGATTGAGAGATTCGTGGGACACTGTGTATGATTGAGAGATTCGTGGGACACTGTGTATGATTGAAAGATTCGTGGGACACTGTGTATGATTGAGAGATTCGTGGGACACTGTGTATGATTGAGAGATTTGTGGGACACTGTGTATGATTGAGAGATTCGTGGGACACAGTGTATGATTGAGAGATTTGTTGGCACTGTGTATGATTGAGAGATTTGTGGGCACTGTGTAGGATTGAGAGATTTGTGAAGTACCGTGTATGATTGAGAGATTTGTGTGGCACTGTATATGATTGAGACGAGAATAGATGACGTGCAATACAGAAATTGTATCGCAATAAACCATTGTGGGTCTAACATCTCTAGTGAAGGACACTATTTCATTCATGGTATTATAATCCTTCAATTTACGTATTTCAGACACCGTGTGATTGTCGATTATGATCATGTACTTTAATGAGAGCTCTGTAGACAATTTGTCACATAAAATACAGAAATGACAGTTCTAATAAAATGCTGTATTGGTGACCTGAAAACGATTGAAAACCAGCCTGTCACCTGCAGGTTCATGTTGCTGCGTACGGTATTATTCATATTTTCATAATTATTGTTATTATTATTATATACTACTATTGCTTATACTATTATTTTCCCTCAATCGGTTGACAGGCTTTGTATCTGTTATCTGACTATCGGCAACTATTGAGTGCCAGCAAATGTATAGGCGTCATGCGCATTTGTTCGACCCTTCAATAAGCCAACAGTAATTTGGTGGGTTTTTCTTCGTTTTCTTCTTCAGAAATATCCAGCCTCAAAATGTATATACCAGAGTAATCTGGGGCAGTAGAGGCGGTAGAGTGATGTTGACACTATATCACCACCTGTGTGTCGTTGGTGAAGAAAAGTGTGGTCATTTAAATTAATTTGAATGAGAGAGTGAGAGAGAATCAGAGTCAGACCAACAATATACAGGTAAAAACTTAAAAAGAGCAAAACAAACAACAATAAATACTTTACGTACGATCAGCTGTTGAGCTCTTGTTTGTCGGACTCCTTATTGTCCTGCTTTCTGACATTGTCAAAATTGTCGAGCGTTCTGACACTGTCAACAAATCGGGCTCAGAAATAACGTACTTTGTAACTCCGAAATTTTAAGAATAATGAAAGAGATTCTCCTGACCAACACAGTTGTAAAACTAAATCAACCAGATAATTACATTTATAAAACATCCTTCTTCAAAATGCAATGTTATAACATATATGTAATGCTACAGCTATTATTAAAATAAGAATCGTTTATTTCAAAATTAGCGTTATATTACTGGGGTCTAAAACTCAAAAATAGAATACGGTATTCCTTCTGTTACATGAACGTTACAACTGGAAAACTGGCAAACTGACCATTATATTTTTTTTTTATTGGTTCTTATTGAGATAACAAATGTACATAACAACTAAAAATACAATAATGCTATTTTTTAAATAAAGTTATACAAATTAACATTAGCGTGTCGAGTCACTCGTGTTCCTTATAATAAATAAATAATGCAGGATTTATCAGTCCGTTAACATATGTTAAATTAAGGCCACAGTATATAACATTAGTTTTAAAACGCTCATTACTTAACTGTTAAGTGTACACAAATACTTAAACATTTTTTTAAAAATGTACAATCACTATTATTCTATTAATTTTCAAATGATTAATTGTAAAATGAGAACGTCCAGTTGATCCGATGTCTTCGAATAAAATGATCCTACTGGACACTTCCCACTTTCGCAACTGGAAAAATAAACGATTCACAGCATAGCAAATAACCCGTTCTTAATGGTTCGTTGAACTGGCAAATGTTGACCCAAAAAATGTGTATGATGTATTTAAAGTGGATCAAATCTGATTTAATATGCACCTGTTTATTATTATTAATATTATTATTATTAAAGTCAAACAAGTTCATGATAAAATAACCCAAGATCTTGGCAAAAACCGCTACAATTGCATGCCTCCTTCTGTCTTTTTTAGTGTACTTTTCTATTAAGTTGGTGTTAAAACTAGAGGTATCGACAATGTGATTGGTGCAAATGTTACTTTAAGAAATTGGTTAAAATTACCCTTAAACAATAACACCTACCAGCAGCTAAACTGAAGGTAACACATGTAACATTATACTTTATAAACTTTCCTTATCTAAATTGTATATTTGAAAATTACAAATGCAATTATTACTTTTTAAATTCAAGGGAATTATGTTTCAAATAGAATAGATTATATTTATTGTTACTTATTCGTTGTTTTTAAATGTATCAGATTTCTAGCAACGAAGTGGCACAAATTTTAGTCCATTGCACTAATGTGTGTAGTTCTGAAATACAGCGAACAAAACACATCAGCAGGAATTATGTAATCCACACCAACCTGAACACCTATCGCCAGACAAGACGTATAACTGACTTCTCAGACGGCCTGCACGAAAGATAATGAGCCTATTTATAATTAGGTGTCTACTGGTAACCTTTGTGTTAGCTATTGACCAAACGGCAACGCATTCTTACAGTCGCTATAACAGCTGATAATGACTGTCAACTGTTTACTCAAACACGTCATCAGCCTGCGCATTTTTTTGGCTTGTAATGTTTCCAAATATCTGTAGTTTTTGGTCTATACCAGATTCCAGAATGCACTATGTTGTGGTTCTTTGGTATCATAACTACATAGCAGCCGTTGGGTGTGAATGGACTATCGTTACACATACTCCACTGTCGACTGCCCACTACAAGAACCGTCACAAAGGAATGGGCGCTTTGTCCGTGAATTAAAGGACAATTACGCTTGAATTACGCTTGAAACAGATGGCAATATAGACATATAATCTGTAAATCTAGACTGGAGCTACCAGATAAAGAAGCTAATAACAGAGGTAAGAAACAATATAGAACAAATAACAATTTTAAATAGCAGGTGCTGAATATGTGTTCACGTGGTGATCTTATCACCGGTGAATGAACAAACACGCAGTGTAAGGATTTCAAGTGACAGTCTATCACAGTCTATTATATTGCTCGTACATGCAACTATCAAACGTATTGGTTTCTTCCCATTGACAGGGTCCACTAGAAGTAAAAAAAAAGGTCACTTGTTCCAGCAGTCGTCAAGTAGTGTATAGGCTAGGTTTTTATGTAACCCTGTTAGAAAGAAACATATTCATAACGGAGGTTTTGAGCGCGCGTCGCTTTGGTCAGTAGACTGGTAACTTTGTATTCTGGCCCATTATCCTGTACAGGCAACGTTCAATAAAGATATTAACACTCATTATCTGGAAATACCCAATCCGATTAAAGCAGTAGTTTCTTGGTTTTTCTAACCAACTGCCTTTAGCCGTAACTGAATCCTAATGCTGTAAAAGTGGAGACGTCCTTTTCACATCGGGCAGAAATCAGCTTACTGATTCGCTCCGTAGAGCCGATATATTGGCTTGCAAGCTCTCTTACAAAGCTGCAGGGCCGATAGATTGGCGCGAAGTATTGCTATATTTATATTTAATAGTGTCTCAACAACAACTTTTCCAAAATGTATAAATATACTGATACTTTCTACCGGAAGTTTCATATTTCCAAAATAAATGTGACCAGATATTCAAAGTAATCCAGAGTGAATGAGTTAAGTAGGGTGGCTCCACCCACAACCATGTTGAAAATGCTAAGTGCCAGGCTAGGGACAGAATATTCAGTCCGATTTATAAATTAAGTCGGAATACTGGGTTATATTTTAATTGCTTAATTACTGTGTGTGCCTATGCGTAAAATAAGTCCGGTGTGCGGTCCACAGCAGACATAATAACTGTAAACAGTACACTGTAATAGTCGACCATACTTTTTACGCACTGACAAATGAAGAGTATCTATATAGGATATGGTGATTCGGGCTATTTTCTTTGGAGGACAAAATAAAGGCCTTTAAAATGTGGAAATGCAGATGAATGAGCCTTATTTCGTGAAAAAACACGCAAACAAATAAAGAATATCTGATTAGGAATGGCAAGGGAAATACTGAGAGACATAAATGAGGCAAATAAAATAGTTTGGACATATATAGAGACAAAATTAACTGCTGAACACAATACTGGAGGGGATGGTTGAGGGCAGGCGGACAAGAGGAAGACTATAAGCAGGGGAGCAACACCAAGAGATAACAGTCTGTCGGAGTGTACCTTCAAGGTAAGAAACAGATCATGCTGGAGTTCCATTGCAGATAACCTTTGATGGAGAAACGGCACTTGACAGCAATAGCATAATTCTTTTCTCTGTCAAGTTTACTTTATCCCAGAAAGTGACATGTTTATCGTCAAGAACGCTACGTCACTACATCCATTTTTTGCCACGTTTAAATCTCACAGAAAGTGCCATGTTTATCGTCATGAAAGCTATGCCACTACTTCCATTTTTTTGCCACGTTTAAATCTGCCATAAAGTGCCATATTTGTCGTCATGAAAGCTATGCCACTGTTTCAATTTTTTACCACGTTTAAATCTCCAAGAAAGTGCCCTGTTTAGTGTCATGAAAGCTATGCCACTACTTCCATTTTGTGCCACGTTTAAATCTCACAGAAAGTGCCATGCTTATCGTCATGAAAGTCACACTGCTAACAATTTTTGCCACGTTTAAATCTCCCAGAAAGTGATATGCTAATCCTGACGATAGTTTCATCTCACTGTTAGAATTACAACGAACAATGGACATTATAAATATAACCCACAATCTAGTTTTTTACAACACTGTTTATAACAACTGTTGCTACAAACAGCCAAAACATAATGTGATAACTTGCTCACAGACAACAGAACTTTCCCCATCACTCCGAAAATTTGACGCACTAGTTTCCCATGTTCAATAATGAACACCCACCTGAAACTTACAACACGGGTCATCATGAAAGATGTCCTATTTTAGATTGCTTTTTAGAAAGTAAATTTCACCCACAATAATGAAACGGGTGTCCCACAATAGGACCATGACTCTGCACAATGAAAGAGCTGAGAGTAGTCGGCGAATCATAGCTGGCATCAAGGTAAAAAAAACACGAGCTTACTAAAAACCATATTCAGTATCCAAGAGACGCCTCCGGGAACAGACTGCACTAGTGTAGTCTGGCTAAGAGAATATGGATCGCAGTGGGAAGGAAAAACTAGCACCAAAAAAGACCTGCTGAAATCGGATGTGTCGGACTGAAAGGCACAGATATCGTAAACTATGATACTACGTCACAACGTCCTTTTCATGTCGAAGAAGAACAAAAACAAAAAGAAGAAGAAGAAAAAGAAAAAGAAGAAGAGGAAGAAGAAGAAGAAGTAGGTGTTCTACAGAAAGCAAAAATTGAAAGGCTTGTTTTTCAGTAGTAGAAATTTCTATATGCGGTGCATTTGTGTGTAGTAACTTCTTGTAACAGTCAGTAAATATTAAATTGAGATCATGAATAAATTAGGGCAAGTTATGTTCTGAACAACAAAACAGTAGAATCAATGAAAAATAATAAATAAAGTTCATGAAATTATACGCAAATCAAATACTTAAGAATAATAATTAAAAAAAGATCCGACAGAATATTTGAAAAGACATTTTTGATAATTGGAAGAATCGCGGAAACTACAATGGCACGGTCATGTACCATGATCAAATATGATAGCCAGTACTGTACTCACTGGAACAATCCCAACATAACGAAGGAGAGAGTAATGAGATGCATTCAGGAATGAACTGTAAAGATCTTAACATATACAGAAATACTAGTGATAGACGGACAGCATTGCAAATACAATTTGTAATGCATTGAAATGTAATGCTCTAATGGACATATTTAACAGAGAAGAAAAAGAACCAAAGACAGACATCTGAGATAAAGTAACGCATTGCCGATAAGCGTTCGATCAGAATGTATACAATCTTCACCTGAGCTGTACTCTGTGTGCAGTGAAAACATACCGAGACCCAGACAGATTCATCTGTTTACAGTGAAAACATACCGAAATTCCGACGGGTCCATCGGTGTACAGTGAAAACAGACAAAGATTCAATCTGATCCATCTGTGTACAGTGAAAATATGCCGAGATCTAGATGTACCCATCTGTGTACAGTGAATACATGCCGAGATCCAGACAGATCAATCTGTGTACAGTGAAAACATTCCGATATCCAGACAGATCCAATGGCATGAATATTCACAATTTGAGATACAGACATGTAGGATGGGATCGCTGGTGACCTACACGTAAGAGGCGACACAGAAAGGTTGTGCATGGGGATGGTAAATTCAGTTTGTAGAAATCTTGCCATGAAACCACCCTGAGAATGATCGGAATCATGCGTTCCTAAAAGCTGATGAGAGTAAGCCAAATGCGGTGTTGGATCTATGATCCACTTAAAAAGATGACAGGCAAAGAAGAGATACACAGATGGTGGAATCCAAATAGTACAAAGAAGACCACTCAGAAATAATTGATATGGTCGTGCTCAAAATTAAAAGTGAGGCAAGAGCCTAGAAAGAAGAAAACATCCATGTTCTTTTGGGAGAAATATTATTTTCCAATATGTAGCAGTAACAAAAATGAAACTCTCTATCTCTCCGCCTCTCTCTCTCTTTCTCTCTCTCTCTATATATTTTTACGGGTATTTGATGCGGAGTCCCCTGCAACTGGTAGTCGCCTCCTCGTCGTCTTGTCCTTGACTTGCCACTGGGGTCGGGCGGCACGAGACGAGAGAGTGAGAATAAAAAGTTGCGCAGTTAATCCTTACTAAAAATAGCGCCAGCAAAATAAATTTTGCGGCCTTTGCCTTTTATGTATTTATAAATATATATATATATATATATATATATATACGTGTGTGTGTGTGTGTGTGTTCACCAATTTTAATACTTCGACGTTTGTGCGTCATTAAATGCGGGACAAATCGAAAAGGCATTTAAAAACTAAATGTCAAAAGGCATCTGATGCATGAAAATAATGTTTGCCATTTAGAAACTCAATTTATTCGAACTGCATATAGGCAATTCTGTTATGTTGAAGCGAGCCATTGACAACAATGAATATACCACAACCTTACCCCCCAGCCAAACACAAAATTATGTTTAAAAGACATGACACTGTCATGGTTATTTAAAATAAAACCCTAATAAAGACATTGCCAGCTAAAACAAATAGACTTATGAGAAAAGTGGTGTTGGCTCAAGCTACACGTGATGAGTATTATATTACCAATAGGACTTTGTTTGAAGTTGATAGAGCAGTAAAGAAAGGAGGTAGAATCGAACATTAACATCGTGCTGAGCTCTTCCCAATCTCAAGTGTTGGTTGCAGGATTGGAACTCCGCAGTGCTTTTTTATCGTTGCACAAGAACTCAAGCATGAAAGCCTATTGTTGATGGTTCACGCAGTCTTACATAACCAAAAACACTGTCTGTGTTTAAATGGCGCGTACATTCACCAAGAACTCGCAACTACAGTTACAACCGTTAACTAACACCAAGAGTTCCTTACTTCTTCTGGATGCAACGGGCTACAGTGGCTCTTCTTATACTTCGACGCACACTATATAACAGGTGAGCCTAGTTCCAGTGGGTTGTAGTGCAACGCGAGAAGTTTAAATAGACTCAACAATTTGGAGATCACAATCTCGACCCCAATCCGATGTTGCCAAACTGCTGTACACATCTTGTTTCCGTGAGCACGACAAGGAAATGAGGTGGGGGTCTTGGTCCATATGTGTCACCGACGCCGAGGGTTAAGTCTTGGCTACCAAACGAGATTGTGAGGTGGGGGTCTTGGTCAGTATGTATCACCTGACCACCCAGCTGGCTAATCTTGGCTTCAAAACGGAAATGTTAAGAGGGAGTCCCTTAATGTACACATACAGCTATTCCACGCTTCTATGGGACGCAGTCCTCGTTACTTACGCATGCTACGATAAGCCGATGTGTAATGTATAATACGAAAACGTGCATGTTTTAAAAACAAATAATAGACCCAGGGAGCAGGGAGAAGAAGAAACAGAAAGACGAACAAACACATTATGTGGGGGGGGGGGGGGGGGGGTGTTTAACAGCATGGCTTACAACAACAGAACAAGAGAAATGAAATTGAGCAGAAGTCTGCAGCCACATTCGTTGGTCATTAAGAAGAAACCGGTTACATGTACTGCGCTAGGTCAAGCGCAACTATATCCCCAACTCCGCCATCGTCCCATTGTAATAGCTCTACAGTACCAGGCTAGAAACACGTAAGAGGATACAGCAGGCCCAACTTATTAACGGGATAAGGCCTATAGAACTACCAAATGGCGAAAAAAGGGCGGCGGTTGAGGAATGGCCTTTATTTAGCTTGCAAATACAATATAGCGACCGGAAAACGTAGTAAAACGTACAATAAAACACTTGTAAGTGCGTGCGAAAACCTGTATGAGCACAAATAAACAACAAAAGTATGTCTTTATATGTCTGATGTACATTTGCTAGGGTCATGTTTAAGTACAGCAATACTCTTATCTCACACAATAATCTAGTGCCCATGTCACACGTGACTGTCAACGCTGGTGGCTTTAATCTGTCCCAGTTAAGGTTTGCGGATGTGAAATAAGCGCGTTAGACAAGTGCTTACAACTTGAAGAGAGTAATAATGTCTATTTATAATGTACGCATACTTGACCTTTCATCGACTGTTGACAACTGCGAGATGGCCAGGAACATTGCTATCCAGGAATAATTGTTTTGAACGCTGCGAGAAGTGTCTGGGAACATCTTATTACATCATCTCAACATTTGTCATCGCCAACTAACATTTTCAGAACGCACGAACTAATTTATGTAAAAGTTGCTATATTTGTATGGTTTTTGTATATGACCCACCTTTTTTATATGATAAGTCTCGGCTTTTTGGAACTATATATAATTTCGTAAAATTGTAAAAGTGCTTTGGGTATTTGTCTCTTAATTCACTCCAAACAGAGTTCCCTGTATTCCCATCATACGTATTTGACAGCTGATGAATGTAGCGAGACATTACATGTCGGGTTACGGGGAGTGCAGGTCGATATAATTTTATTTTAATTAAATAAGGAAAAACGTAGATAAAGATCGATGTGTAGAACATGTGGCTATATTCAGTTGCAGAAGTGGATGCTTGTCAGTTCTTGAGACCAGCAGTACACAAACAGAATGATCTGCCTGTAGGCCAAGCGAGCCTTGAAGCCAAGTGTCTTTCCTCACATGGGTGTCCTGCCGACATTGTGTCTGTTGACATATCCGTCTATCATGTCATTAAGTCAAAGACAACACCATCACATGATTGTTATTTCATCGTCTGGCAGAAGTAGAATGTTTGATCCACCATTCTCAACCCCCCCCCCCCAGTTAAAAAGTGGATTAACCCGTGACGTCGCTGCACTCCCCCCCCCCCCCCTTCACCAATGCAACGTTAAAAATAAATGTCTAGCGCTAAGAATAGAAATTGGTTTTAGTCGGGGTGAATTAAGGGGCAAGTACCGCGTTTGTCTTGTCCAAGCTTCTTCCTGTCATTCTCCACTGGCGCCTTGAAAGGCATAGGGTGATCACAGTAGACGGTTTGTTACAACAAGACTCTGCCCTAGCACTTGTGCTGTTGTAGCCGTGGTTTCTGTAGTAATTGTCTTACATGATAAGGTGCCAGCCCCAAGCACAACTTCCTTTTGTTGTCTTTTACGACATGCACGAAGACGCGGTGGTTATATCTGTTTCGCAATTCCAACGCACTAGATACGAATCTCGGTATTTAGCCTACACGAGTTGTTGTTTTTTTCTCAGTACGATCGCTTCTCCGAGTACGGAAAGTAATGGCAACCTACCATACTGTACACCTGTCAAGAAACTCATAACAGCCAGATAGGTTGGCGGTTGTAAGAAGCGAAGTTCAGCAAAGGACGTGTTACTTACTTTGTTTTTTACTAGTAAGTGATTCTGATATCCAAACAGGCATGTGTTTGGGAGTTTTTTTCATCTTTCATCAGAAAGTATATGTATATCTCTAGGTAAGGAAAACCAAAGAATGCTGGACCTATACTCCACCACCTGGACAGACAGGTACACGATGGATGTATATTACTTCAGGTAAGGAAAACCAAACAGTTTTGTACCTACACTCCACCAACTGGAGAGAAAGGTTTACTATGAATGTATATTACTTCAGGTAAGGGAAACCAAACAGTTTTGTACCTTCACTCCACCAGCTGGAGAAACAGGTATACGATGGGTGTATATTACTTCAGGTAAGGTAAACCAAATACATTGTTGAATACTACACTCCGCCACCTGCAGCGACATCCACATATAGAGTGTATATTACTTTAGATAAGTTAAACCAAACAGTTTTAGACTTAACACGCCTCCACCTGCTACATAATCTTGTTCAGGAAGACTTTACTTTGATAAGCTGATTTGAATGTATGTTTTTCGTTGCACCTGCTAATGCATGCATAATATATTAGCATGTTTCACAGGCAATAACTGCGTTGGCTTATCGGGACGTATATCTATAAGCTTGCATACGGCACTGCATGCTAAGTTCATAATATTGTTTCATACGTTAGAGTGAATGGCAAAGTATGAAGTACCAAGATACCATAAGTTATTGACTCTGCCCAGACGACAGGCAATTTAAGAAATATCATTTTGGTATAGCTGGGATCAAGATGTTGAGCAGTGCATGAGCTGCAACGGTCAGCTACCCATAGCTTACTGTTGGCGCCAGGGTCAGCGAACAAGAGCTGCCAAGATCCTTCTACACCTCTACTCGGTGATCCGGTAAATAACATGCTGCAACAGAGCAGACTGTCTAAGTAGAACGAATCGAAGAGGGAAGGCTAACCAATACCCCCTACATATACAGCCTAAGCACCATGTCATGACGTCACGGAGGGTAGGCCTTGGTTACAATGGTTACACGAAGCGCATTGAATGGTATGGTTTCCTTAGGAATTGTTTAATTGAAAGAGGAATATATAATTGGATATTTTTTTCGATGTTATTAATACTTTCATTTATTATTCTGTGTATATGACTTGTAAGAATTAAGTTAATCCCAGCACAGTTGACATGGAAACTTACTCGATTTTAATTTTTTATTTTTTTTTAAATTGTGATAATCTTGATATCAAAAGCAACTACAATATGAATCGTGTCCAAAATTAAACATAAAATCTGGTCGTCAGACTGCAACGTTTAAAACCATTGGATGAATGCAAATAACAACAATAACATATAAGACCAAGCTTTATTATAGCAAATACTTTAGTTTTGTTTTACAACACAGGTAGTTAAAGGTAATGGTTTTAAACCACAATGACAAACTGAAGACTGGATCAAACAAGAAAATATGATTGAAAAGGTTATCGTTGGGGAACTGTTTGACTCCAATGACAATCAGATCATCCGTTGGGATCTTAAAACAAGGAGAGATGTAAATATAAACTTGCAAGTATACGACTACTCTAAGATAGATGTACAGAAGATGGATGAAAGAGACAGCCAGCCACATAATCTATAAAGGTATTGTCAGAGGTACAGATGTTAAACAAGAGTGGGAGAGTTTCAAAACAGTTTTAGAAGCTTAAAAAGCGGATAACTAGATGTGTAGTTAAATGTAGATGAGCTAAATATAATGCATAGAAAAAATATTTAAAGGCAGGTAAATCAAAAGAAACAATTAAAATATTTGGACAAGCAGAACATTGCTTAGAAAGTGAATAAAACAGCAAAAATAGACTTCGAAAAAAAACCTTCCTGATAGGATCAAGATTGATAGTTAAAGCTTCTTTTCTTATGTTAGAAATAAACAAAGAACGAAATAAAATGTAAGCCCTCTCATCGATAGCACAGATAAAATAATAAAAGAAAATAGGGAGACAGCTAATCTACTAAATCAATACTTTGGCACAATCTATACAAAAGAAGACTGCTCCAAGATCCCAGTGCCTATGTATATTTTCCATATATGAGATGGATATAGTGGAATTAAAATCATTCTGTATTACGGAGGAAATAGTTTTTAAAATAGTGGATGGGTTGAACGTGGATAAATGTCCAGGTCAAGATGGTATCCATCCGTCAATGCTATTTGAAATTAGAGACCAACTAGCAAAACCATTGGCTAAATTATGTTCTCAGTCACTTGCAAAATGGATTATAAAGATGCAGGAGTGATTCCCTTATTCAAAAAGGGAAAGAAATCAGATCCAGCAAATTATAGACCGGTAAGTTTAACGAGCATAGTCTGTAAATTGTTAGAATCAATAATCAAAGAAAACTTTAACTTAACGTCTTTATACTGGGTTAGAAGACCATGCAGAGTCTGTATACAACCAGTTTCACTTACATCACCTTGCTCTAAAAGTTATGGACATCCAATTTATTCTTAAATGCATTAACTGTCCCTGCCTCCGCTACCTCCCCTAGCAATGCATTCTAAACATTCACCACTCTCTGACTAAAAAAATATTTCCTAATATCTAATCTGGACCTCTCTTTAGTAAACTTGTAGCTATGCCCTCTTGTTATTGTGGGTGGCCTTGTAATGCATCTAGACAGGTTTAATATAATCAGAAATAGCATGAATTTACTAGAAGGAGGTCATGCTTAACAAATCTATTGGAGTTCATGGAGGAGGTTACTAAAATGATAGAAAAGGGGGAACCCAGTGGATGTTATTTATCTAGATTTTGCAAAGGCTTTCGATAGAGTACCTCATCGAAGATTTTAACAGTTAAAATTACATGGAATATGTGGGGAGGTTGCCACATGGATTGAAAGTTGGTTAACGAGAAGAAGGCAGAGAGTAGGCATAAATAGGGATGACACAAAACTATGTAGGAGTGTATCATCTATAGCAGAGGTGGGTATATTGAGGTCGGATTTAGATAGAATTCGAGACTAGTCTCTGAAATGGCAAATGGAGTTTAATCTAGATTCATGTACGATCATCCACATGGGTAGATCCAATATGGAACATAATTATAGAATGGGCGAGAAAAATATTGGAATAATAAATAAGCAAAGGGACCTAGGAGTTATAATAGAGCATACAGGAAAAATGAATGAGCAAGTCCAAGTAGCAGTGAATAATGCAAATGCAATGTTAGGTATGAGAATATTAAACATAGGAGTAAGGAGATGATTGTCAAACTGTATAAAGCATTAGTTAGACCTAGATTGGGGTACTGTGTACAGGTGTGGAGTCCTTATCATAGAGGAGATATAAACATGCTGGAAAGGAAACAAAGAAGAGCGACAAAACTGATAGTGGGATACCAGAATTACAGTTTCGAGGAAAGACTCCGAAAAACCAGCATACAGTGTCTAGAAAAGAGAAGAATACAGGTTTATAAGATAACCAAGGAAAGGTTCAATTAGACTATAACAAGTTTCTCAAAATGCAACCACCAATGAGAACAAGAGGGCACAGATACAAATTAACTAAAGAAAGGTCCAGATTGGATATTATGAAATATTGTTTTAGTCAGAGAGTGGTGAATGCTTGAAATGCATTACCCCAGGAGGTGGTGGAGGCAGAGACAGTTAATGCATTTAATAATAGATTGGATGTGCATATCTTTTAAAGTAGGGTAAAGCAAATGTGACTGGCTCTCTACAGACTCTGATGAATCTTCTAAACCAGTTTAAGAACGTTAAGTTACATTAAGAAAAAGCACTTATGTTGCCGCATTGCGCCTAACAACTATATATTATGAGGCAGCTCCGCATTGCGGCTAACAACTATATATATATATATATATATTGAGAGAGAGAGAGAGAGAGAGATAGATCCGCAATATAATAGTTGTCCATCACAAGTGATGAAAACCACTCTCTTTGTTCAGCCGTATCTCATGCTGTGTCCGCTGAAATGGGTGACTTGCGCTGTGATTTGGATTAAAGTGAGGAAGAAACTGCGCCATTTGTCAACCTCACTCACAGAGCCTAAGCTACCTTTTGGCAAGACATTCATCGAGACGACTGGAGATAGCATAGGATGCAGATTTTGTCTCAGGGTTACCACCGAAGCCGTTCCGTAAACATGTAACCCGCAGGGTAGAAAGGTGGGAAGGCATCTAACGCAGTTTGTCGTGCCTTTTCGATAACCACAAGAGGTCGTATGGACAACACTCAGCGTGTGAGTGAGTCTGGCATTTCTCCCCAGATAAAAACTACATACAGAAAAAAGCTTTGCATGCGCCAGCAAGTGAACGCTTTAGGACTGCTAACATTGTTTTTCTTTTTGTAAAAGCATGCATTATCTGTGAGTTTTACGGCACTGTTTCATCTGCATTTTCAAAAACTTCGTGCCTGTTTGACTATATAATACTAAAATCCTTAATGAGGAGGAAATAACAGCCACACCTCCCTCTGCAATGCATGCCTTAAACGTGACTAAGGAGGTATATTTATGTACGTGCAACCTCAAAAATATAAAACAAAGCGCTACAGAAACCACTACTACAAAAACATTTAACTAATTCGGCACAAATTGTCTGCAATGCCATATCATGTAGTGGAGGCACGATGCTCATATAGGAATGAGAAGTGAATGATAATAATAGTAATGAACAAAATAACGAGGCAAATTCGTATTGTGTGTCCAATCTATATCAATGTTGGTTTCTGTCACTCACTTGGTATTTTCAATTTGTGATGTCTTTTATGTCTGATGGAAACCTTGAGGCCGTAATGTAAGTTTAATTTTGTTTCTGTTCCGCTGCTGTTAGTTAATTAGTTTTAACGGGGAGCTCAAGTAGTCGGTCCTGCGCCAAGTGCGATGCGTGCGTGGGTCAATGCGAACTAGTGTCGTTGCACAATCACTCTAATTTCATCTATCCACATGCCGGTGTTGTATTTTGCCTGACCCTGACTAACATGTCTGATCAGTATATTTTGCCTGACCAGACGTTAGTCTTCCTCCCCGTAATTGAGCTGTGCATGTCTATATTATTATTAACGTTTGATCTTCAGTTTCGTTGCAGCTTCCGTTTCTTTTGGGATTTCAGAAGTAGGCCGAGATTTTAAGTAAACTTACAGCACTCAAGACTGGAGGATTGCCCAGTCACAGTCGTGTTGCGTCATGTTTTAAAATAACATCTGACACGACACGCGCTGGCGTAAATGTAATGTAAAGAGGAATCACTTTTTACGACGAGGCCGTACTATTTCAGTACACGTTTATTTTGTTTATTCCACGTTTTTGCAAAGGTCCATGTATCATGCCCCCGTGTTACGAGAGCTTCAGGGGAGGAAGACTAACGTCCGGTCAGGCACAATATACTGATCAGACAGGTTAGTCAGAGTCAGGCACAACATACTGATCAGACAGGTTAGTCAGAGTCAGGCACAACATACTGATCAGACATGTTAGACAGAGTCAGGCACAATATACTGATTAGACAGGTTAGTCAGTCAGGCACAACATACTGATCAAACAGGTTATTCAGAGTCATGCACAACATACTGATCAGACATGTCAGAGTCAGGCACAACATACTGATAAGACATGTTAGTCAGAGTCAGGCCCAACATACTGATCAGACATGTTAGTCAGAGTCAGGCACAACATACTGATCAGACATGTTAGTCAGTCAGGCACAACATACTGATCAGACATGTTAGTCAGAGTCAGGCACAACATATTGATCAGACATGTTAGTCATAGTCAGGAAAAACATACTGATCAGACATGTTAGTCAGAGTCAGGCACAACATACTGATCAGACATGTTAGTCAGAGTCAGGCACAACATACAGATCAGACATGTTAGTCAGAGTCAGGCAAAACATACTGATCAGACATGTTAGACAGAGTCAGGCACAACATACTGATCAGACATGTTAGTCAGAGTCAGGCACAATATACTGATCAGACATGTTAGTCAGAGTCAGGCACAACATACTGATCAGACATGTTAGTCAGAGTCAGGCACAACATACTGATCAGACATGTTAGTCAGAGTCAGGCACAATATACTGGCTAAGACCCTCACCGGGCTTCCTAGTAGCCCTCCCTAGAAACGGGTTGTTTTCATGACAGTCTCGCTAACTAAGTGAGGGATCGACGTGATCTTCGTAGGAGTGAGCGACACGCAGATAAAGCCAAGCATAGCACAACCGCCTGGAGGACCCCCAGTCCACCGTCATCAGCACGCTCGGGATGTAAGGAAAGCTACTGCAACCCGTCACATAATGTCCTTTTCAGAGCGCACAAAAGAGTAAACCTACACATTGTGGGTATTCGAAACAACAACAACGAGAGTTTTCGACACACCAGACCTGTTGCTCTTATTAAAATACACTTGCATTCAACGTCCGGGAAAGGTAGGTAGAGTTACGTGAGTGAATAGCAAAGCATGATAGAATGATATAACGGCAAAGGTAGGTAGAAACGTGAGTGACAAGCAAATAATGATAGAATGATATAACGGCAAAGGTATGTAGAGTTACGTGAGTGAATAGCAAATAATGATAGAATTATATAATGGGAAAGAAATTAAGTCTAAATGGCAAATTCCTGCAGCCAAACGACAACCCAACCTATCTGTGAGTCACATTTGATCGGCGCATGACATGGAAAAGTCAGATTGAGAGAAACCGAATGAGAGCAAGAGAAAGAATGGCAATCATGAGGAAACTTGCTGGCACAAGCTGAGGAGCAGACGAAGGCATACTAAAGAAACTGTACACTGGAAGAGTGAGACCAGTTCTCGAGTATGGCATTGCGGCATGGACAACAGCAGCAAAGGCGAACTTCGATAAAGTTAGCAAACTTCAAAACCAAGCCATGAGAGTTATAACAGGAGGCATGAAGTCAACGCCAATTGTAGAACTTGAAAAGATTACAAAACTGCAATCCATGACCGATAGAAGAGACTGCAGAGCCCAGCTGCAGTCAGAGAAACTCCGAAGACGGACTGACCATCCAATGCACCAGAGACTAAACAATTTGGGAAATGGGAAACTAAAGCGGAGAAACTTTGCAGAAATAGCCAAAGCAAAGATGCACGAAGATCCCATAAACGCACTAACAACACCAAAACCCATCACTACTGTACGAAAACCTACCTGGAGGCAGGATATATTTCCAGAGGTGGTAGAAAATATACCAGGTATTGGAAACAAAAACTGCCAGACTGAAAAAGAAAGGAGAGATACTACCCTAAGCTTCATATCGAAAAGCTACCCAAGCATGGACTGGACCCATGCATACACCGACGGTTCTGTAACAAACACTACACAGAACGGAGGGGCAGGAGCATTCCTGAACCTACCAAATGGCAGACAAATAACACTGTCATTCGCTACTGGTAAGTACACAAGCAATTTCAGAGCGGAGGCAGAGGCACTGAGGGCGGCAGTGGAAGAAATGGTGACACACAATGAAAATGAAAGCCATATAGTCCTGCTTACAGATGCTCTCGCCGTAGTCACAGCGCTAAAAAGCCAGAAAAACACTGAGCTTAATGACTTAAGAGCAGCACTCTGCAAACTGTGCCAGCAGTCCGCACCAAAAAGGGTAGTGGTACAGTGGGTCCCATCACACTGCAACATCCAAGGCAACGAGGAGGCAGATAGACTGGCAAAAGAAGGTGCAAGACTACCACAAACAGATACTAGTATGACGTACGAAGAGTCAAAACGGCTTATCAAAGCCAGATACATGACCAAATGGGAAACCGAACATACTGGTTACACCAAAAACGATGCCTATTACCAGTTGAACCGAAGAGAGCAGGTCGTTGTCTTCAGACTTCGCACTGGCCACAATAGACTGAAGTACCACCTATTCAACAAATTGAAGATAGGTGGTACCGACGAATGCCCGTGCGGTACTGGTAAAATGACCGCTGAACATCTGCTGCAGAACTGCCCGACATACGAGGATCAGAGAGAGCAGATGTGGCCATCACCAGTGGAACTGCAAGACAAGCTCTATGGCAGTGGCGACAGCCTCAGGATGACCGCCGCTTTTTTCGAAAAAATAATGGTTACTGTCTGACTGCGTACGAAGAAGAAGAAGAAGATATAATGGGAAAGGAATGTAGTTCAATATCGCAGAATTGCAATAACTACGACGAGCTAGTTGATAGAGACGGCATTGTATCAGGTCTACACTTGTGTGATGGTACTTGGCCAGTTCCTTTCACTCATGTTTTTACTGTCCTCATAACAGATTCAGAAACACATTGACAGATGGGAGAAGAGCATCGCGCCAGTACCGGGAAACATTTCAAATCAAAGTTGATGTATGACGCAATAGTTCCAAGGTTCTGACGCATTGACGATCGTTCAGTTCTTCCATTCATCTGTCGTGACGCTCTGTCGTCACTGCGTTTATTCCGGTTTCTGAGGTAGGATGAGGGGGTTTATATGGCCGAGCCCCACTGATAGGATTTTTAGGACTTACGACCGCTGAGTGGATTTACAGGGCCTTAAAAGATTTTAGGCCCGAGGCCCGCTGATGTTATTTCTTTGGATTTGAAGCCTGCTGAGAGGATGTAATGGGTTGAGGTCCGCTAAAAGAATTTTTAGGGCCGAGATCCGCTGAGAGAATTTATATGGCTGAAGTCCATTGAAACGATGTATAGGACTAAGGCCCACTGAGATCAATTTTAGGGACGAGGCCGCTTAGAAGATGTATAGGGCTGAGACCAGCTGATAGGATTTATAGGGCTAAGACATGCTCAGAGGATAAATATTTATAGGGCTAAGACCCGCTCAGAGGATGAATATTTATAGGGCTAAGACCCGCTCAGAGGATAAATATTTATAGGGCTAAGACCCGCTCAGAGGATATATAGGGCTAAGACCCGCTCAGAGGATGTATAGGGCTAAGACCCACTCAGAGGATGTATATTTATAGGGCTAAGACCCGCTCAGAGAATATATAGGGCTAAGACCCGATCAGAGGTTGTATAGGGCTAAGACTCGCTCAGAGGATATATAGGGCTAAGACCCGCTCAGAGGTTTATATGGCTAAGAATAGCTCAGAGGATGCATAGGGCTAAGACCCGCTCAGAGGTTGTATAGGGCTAAGACCCGCTAAGAGGTTGTATAGGGCTAAGACTCGCTTAGATGATGTATAGGACTAAGATCCGCTCAGAGGTTGTATAGGGCTAAGACCCGCTCAGAGGATGTATATTTATAGGGATAAGATCCGCTCAGAGGATGTATAGGGCTAAGACCCGCTCAGAGGTTGTATAAGGTTAAGACCCGCTCAGAGGATGTATATTTATAGGGCTAAGACCCGCTCAGAGAATATATAGGGCTAAGACCCGATCAGAGGTTGTATAGGGCTAAGACTCGCTCAGAGGATATATAGGGCTAAGACCCGCTCAGAGGTTTATATGGCTAAGACTAGCTCAGAGGTTGCATAGGGCTAAGACCCGCTCAGAGGTTGTATAGGGCTAAGACCCGCTTAGATGATGTATAGGACTAAGACCCGCTCAGAGGTTGTATAGGGCTAAGACCCGCTCAGAGGATGTATATTTATAGGGCTAAGATCCGCTCAGAGGATGTATAGGGCTAAGACCCGCTCAGAGGTTGTATAAGGTTAAGACCCGCTCAGAGGATGTATATTTATAGGGCTAAGACCCGCTCAGAGGTTGTATAGGGTTAAGACCCGCTCAGAGGATGTATAGGGCTAAGACCCGCTCAGAGGATGTATAGGGCTAAGACCCGCTCAGAGGTTGTATAGGGTTAAGACCCGCTCAGAGGATGTATATTCAAATAGGAAATAACCAGAATGTGACATGTGATATAAAAGGCACCTAACTATGAAAACAAGAAGAAGAAATATAAATGGTTAAGGAGGAAAGATGACAGGAGATAAATCCTAGGTAAAGGTATGAGAAATGATGATGCAGTGCTGCTGAAGGCAAGTCATGCAGAAGGCCAGTCTAATCTCCAGCTTGAATCGATGCTGATCTTTAGAAAGATGCAGTAAGACAATGGTCTTTGACACAAAAATTAACCTTTTCCCGATGTCCAAAACCGCTGTAGTGGCTAGAGTTTGAGAAACAGAGCTACTATATATGCCATTGCCGTGCTGTCGGAAAGCGTCAACAGCTCCAAACCAGTCTCACCGATGTACTGGTATTTCGTGCCACTCTGGTAATAAACATTTGAACAAATGAGGCTGCGGGATTTGAAGGTGAATACTTTTTTAAGGAAAGTAACCGAACGTGTTTGTATGACATGAGAGCACGTAAACACAGCCACGTTTGTTCTTGAAAGGCATGGCACCCAGGTGGTTATAGGAGCTAGCGTTCATACTGGTCATAAGATATATGGTCTTGTTTAGAATGGCGCAAAGTAGCAGACAATTATGTGCACTTTTGCGCTCAACATGTTATAGTCTTTAAAAATCCGTCTCTGGTCTTAGCTGCATTCCCACACTATTCCAGTCAGTTCTTCGTATCTACTAGACAAAACTATATTATTTGGTAATCATTTGTATGTATGTTTACTGTTGCAGTGAACATGGATTTTAATATAATTCCATACTATTACTGTTTCTTCGATATTGTTTAACTTACTGGTAATTGCGTTGACATATTGTTCAAATGCTAGGCACAGTTTCAGTGAACAATTTTAATAATAATAATTCCACTTGCTGCAACAAAACTTTACATTGTTTTGACATAATTTTTCACTATATATGTTTGTTATAATTTGTTTATACTAACCGCACATTTACACCCATTCTATATAATCTGAAGTTTATTTAGCCACGTGAGGTTCTTTGATACGTGTCGATAGTAACACACAGGTATTATGAATCAGGTTTACGGGACGTATACACTAAACGATCTATGTTTCGACCAACAGGCCTATATCGGGGACAAGGACAACTGAACTGGTTATATCCAGCTAAGCTAACCGTAGAGGGGAGGGAGACTAACGTTAGTCTGTACGAGGTGAAACATACTAATCAGATTTTGTTAGTCTGTGCGAGGTGAAACATACTGATCAGAAGTTGTTAGTTTGGGCGAGGTGAAACATACTGATCAGACTTCGTTAGTCTGTGCGAGGTGAAACATACTGATCAGACTTCGTTAGTCTGTGCGAGGTGAAACATACTGATCAGACTGTGTTAGTCTGTGCGAGGTGAAACATACTGATCAGACTTTGTTAGTCTGTGCGAGGTGAAACATACTGATCAGACTTTGTTAGTCTGTGCGAGGTGAAATATACTGATCAGACTTTGTTTGTGCGAGGTGAAACATACTGATCAGACTTTGTTAGTCTGTGCGAGGTGAAACATACTGATCAGATTTTGTTAGTCTGTGCGAGGTGAAGCATACTGATCAATTTCTAGCGTCCCTTCCAAGCAGTTATACCTGGAAATATGATGTTTTATGGCAGTCTGGATAGGATAAGGAGGTGGGGATCGGCACTGTGATCCCTAATATGGTGAGCGTAATGAGGAGCATCGCATTGCACTATAGCTAGGAGGACCCCGGTCAAGTACGCCACTGTAACCTGAAGCTAAATGTTGAAGACGGCAACGGAAGGAGGAATACTATGCTTATCAGGACACAAGCAAGACTTTCCCTGGGCGAGGCGATACAGCAACATGGTTCCTACCTGAAATCATCCTTATTTCCATTTCTTTCCAATCGGATCATGGAACCATCAACGCTGTTGGACTCTTGTAGTGTGTCTGCACTAAAATGTATACACGGTGTGTTCAAAAAGTATCCGACCTTCGGTCGGGAAAAATGCAATTACTCACCTGGAAATTTGACACCCTAATCCCCTTCAAAGTACTATCTTTGGGATTCCCCACACTTCTCCCAGTTGTCCTGCCATTGTTGGAAGCATTTCCAGATGGCCTCTTTAGCAATGGAGTAGAGCTAGATCATCGCATTTCCCATGCCTTCTTGGGACTCAAATAAGGTCCATATAAACGGAATTGTCAGCTTGGGGAGCAGTCACAAATTGCAAGGAGAATGTCGATATAATAGAGAGCCTGACGAACCATGGGAATGTTGTGTTTGGCCAAGAACGTATGAATCAGATACGAAAAATGGGCGCGTACGTTGCCATGATGGAGCTACCAAGTCCCCGTGCTCCACAGGCCCAGTCGCTTGCGTTGAACAGCGTCACCATGGCGGTACTTTGGTAATGTTTTGACCTTATGATGCATACTCGTGATGTACAACCCCACATGAGTCAAAGAAAACGGTCAACATGAATTTGACATTGCGTCATTTCGTGAGGAATGAAAACCTGACGGGTACTCACTTACACTCAACACTGAACGGCTGACTGTCAGCGACTGACGTAATTTATGAGCGAGAAAAAAAATCAAACAAGCGGAAGACGGTTCCCTATACCTCTCTGCATAAGGATAAAACCCATGCTTTATTTGTTTCCAATAAAAAATGTAAGGACAGGTACTTTTTAAACAAACCTCGTATGTGTTTATTGTGATAGAATTTGTGTTCACTTACTTTACATTAGACGGTTGTCAACCGCAAGCAAGGCCCTCATTAACTACCTGTTTCGACATGCATTGTGGGGTGTATTTGTTCTGTCCGGTACTTTTCAATAAGAAATCGCTAGATCTATACATACAATTTGTCAATCACAAGAACATAGGAAAATGTACTTTCATTCATAATAAATTAGAGGGTGATTCATACTTTTGAAGACTTCTTGACAACGGTCAAAATAAGGAAAATAGGATCCTGTACGGAAAGGTGCAAGGCAGACGACAAAGGAGCCGTCCCAAAAAAGAGATGGGAGGACAACATAAGAGAATCGACCAATATCCGACCAGAGGACCCACAGGCAGCGGCCGCTGACAGAGGGGTGGCATGGAGTTGTCTCATGTGTACCCCAACGACCTAACCGCTTACAGGATGACCTAACTTGATTCATAAGAATGCTTGTGAGGTCACTTTACATACAGCAGGCATATCCGCACATCTACTCTCACATACATTCACCACACCCACATACCACAAATATAAAAAAATACAAAGTGGTGTTTAAAGGACCTGGAGGAGAGAAAGGGGGGAAGGAAGGAAAAGAGAGAGAGAGAGAGAGAGAGAGAGAGAGAGAGAGAGAGAGAGAGAGGAGAGAATACGAGATAATTGTGTATTTGTGTGACAGGAACTGTGCCGATTTTCTGCCAGTAACATAAATGTAGTTTACATCTGGTCAAGGCCGAGTCACGCAACCAATCAGATAACAGAGAACCTAGTATTTATGTCAGAATTGCAGAGTTCATAGAAATACCAACTAATTGCTGCATCTTTCACCCGCGCTGTGGAAATCGTCGATTTTACTCTCACTCTCTGTCTCTCTCTCTCTCTCTCTCTCTCTCTGTGTGTGTGCGTGTGTGACAGCAGAGGAAATAAAAGTAGGTTTCTCCGCTATACAAGCCAATATCAGACACAGCACAACAAATATGCTCAAAAGGAGATGTGTGTATAATAGGATTAAAAATGATTCAGAAATGGAAAAAAATGGGTTTATTACCCCCATCATCATGTAGCATGTCCTTTACAGAACTTCGTTCTTATGACATCCGATCTGCAGGACACTCGATTTCTGGCCTGCTGATCCGCCACTGCCAACCCGAACCTCTGTAATGTCCGTTGGTCCCATGTCCATATTCTCCTCGGTCTGTTTCTACCTAGTTTGTCAGGCACCATACCCTCCAGTATCGTTCCTTCTCGGCCAAAGTGACGATTGATGTGGCCGATGTATGTTAATTTCCTAGGTGTAATGTTTACTAGCCAACTGTGTTCTATATTGAGCTCTAGTAGGATTTCTGCGTTTTTCTTGTTCGCTATCCACGGTATTTTGAGCACCCTTCTGTAAAATTTAAGCTAGAAGGTTTCAATTGTCTTCAGTAGCGTTTGTGTGGTTCAGCATGTCTCACATTCCTACGTTGCCACCGGGAACATGCAAGTTCTCATGATCTTTATTTTTGTAATTATGTCAGTGCTCTGCCACACGTTTTTATTTCTTCATTTTAGTTAATCTCTGAAGCGCCAAGGTCATTCTTATCCTTTTTGGCAATCTTTGTTGTGGCTTATAGTCGAGTCGAGATATTCAAAACTCGTGAGGTTCTGAATTTGTTGCATCTCTGGGATAACTTTCATTGTCTTAGTCTTGCCGGTATTTATTTATAGATTTTGTTCCTCGCTGTGTCATTTAACCGACATGATCATATGATCCAGCCCAGCAACACCCTTCGAGAGGCCAACTGGATCATATCAAGATAACCGGATTAAGGAAATAGCAAGAAAACTTAGCAACAGTTTGTTTGGAATGTGAATGAGGTTCCTATCATTTACCGTTTTATTCCAATATGAAGCATGTCACCACTGCAGTCGGTCACTTTTACAGGAAGCCAGTCTCACTAGAGCTTCCAGTCATTCACCTTTGTGACTTTAATGTGAAGCATAAGTATGATTTAACTGCTGCTGGTCCATTTGCTGGAAGCATATAGGGGGGGGGGGGGGGCCTCAGTGGTGTCTGCCTTTGGTGACGGAGCAGTGAGAGACCGTGGAGACCGGTATTTTTTCACGTTGATATTCAGGCAAAAATTCCCCTAATCTCTGATCTAATCTAATCTAATCTATAATCGGCAGTTAGAAATCAAAAAGAGTAGGCTTAACGGCAGATGCCCGGACTCTATTTTTTTTAAAACTCAACATTTAAAATTCCACCCAAATTATATGTATGTACCTTCCCCCAGTCATAGTAAGCCGTAGGAAGTTTAAAATACTTAATACGTATAGCCAAGATCTTTGGTACACGGCAACAGACATTAACATTCCTGTTTGAATACCAGGATTCCGAGTATTCCAAGCATATATCTAAGCTTTTGCAGTGGCTTATTATAATTTGTTATGGCCACCAAGACTAAATAAGGTAGAAGAGAAGTGACTAGGTGTAGCAATAATCACAATGTGTGAGGAACAGTAGTCTCATGCGAAAAAGAAAACCGACTCATAAGGATGGTGCTGTTGTCTTATGGAAACTAAACTAAAATTCTTATTTTATTGTTAGTCGGTCTGTGATGTCATTACAGTAAATTGATAGGCCACGTAAACAGATCAGTCATCATTCTTTCTATTCAACTCCAACAGAGGGACAGGGCCACCATTCCAGTTGGCCCCTTGCTGGAAGTATGGGCAAAAACCGTGTGTACTCTTGTAGCGATTGTTTCTGTAGTTTGTATGTTTTACGTCATGATGTTGCCCGCCTCATACACACGTGTGATGTTGATGTCGCTCGCCTCATACACAAGTATGAAGTTGATGTTGTTCGCCTCATACACACGTATGATGTTGATGTCCCCCACCTCATACACAAGTATGATGCTGATGTTGTCCGCCTCATACACACGTATGATGCTGATGTTGTTCGCCTCATACATACGTATCCAACAGGCTTATCCCCAATAAGATATGCACTAGGGATACATATGAAGAGAACCAAGATCTAGACAGAGAATATCCATGAAGAGAACCGGGATCTAGACAGAGTATACATATGAAGAGAACCGGGATCTAGACAGAGGATACCCATGAAGAGAACCGGGATCTAGAAAGAGGATACAAATGAAGAGTACCAGGATCTAGACAGAGGATACACATGAGGAGAACCGGGATCTAGACACAGAATACCCATGAAGAGAACCTGGATCTAGACAGAGGATACCCATGAAGAGAACCGGGATCTAGACAGAGGATACCCATGAAGAGAACCGGGATCTAGACAGAGGATACCCATGAAGAGGACCGGGATCTAGACAGAGGATACCCATGAAGAGGACCGGGATCTAGACAGAGGATACCCATGAAGAGAACCGGGATCTAGACAGAGAATAACCATGAAGAAAACAGGAATCTAGACAGAGGATACCCATCAAGAGAACCAGGATCTAGACAGACGATACCCATGAAGAGAACCAGGATCTAGACAGAGAATACCCATGAAGAGAACCGGGATCTAGACAGAGAATACCCATGAAGAGAACCGGGATCTAGACACAGAATACCCATGAAGAGAACCGGGATCTAGACAGAGGATACACATGAAGAGAACCGGGATCTAGACACAGAATACCCATGAAGAGAACCTGGATCTAGACAGATGATACACATGAAGAGAACCGGGATCTAGACACAGAATACCCATGGAGAGAACCGAAATCTAGACAGAGAATACCCATGGAGAGATCCGGGATCTAGACAGAGAATACCCATGGAGAGAACCGAAATCTAGACAGAGAATACCCATGAAGAGAACAGGGATCTAGACAGAGGATACCCACGAAGAGAACAGGGATCTAGACAGAGGATACCCATGAAGAGAACAGGGATCTAGACAGAGGATACACATGAATATAAACATGCTAAAAAGGAAACAAAAAAGAGCGACAAAGCTGATAGTGGGATTCGAGAATTACAGTTATGAGGAAAGAGAAAAACCGATATACAGTGTCTAGAAAAGAGAATAATTCGAGGTGACAATATAGGTTAATAAGATAATCAAAGGTAAGGATACATTAGACTATAACAAGTTGTTGTTTTTTTAAACTACAACCACCTACAAGAACAAGATGGCATAGCTTCATATTAACTAAAGAAAGGTCCGGATTAGATATTAGGAAATATTTTTGTAGTCAGAGAATGTTGAATACTTGGAATGCATTGCCACAGGAAGTAGTGGAAACAGGGACAATTAATGCATTTAAGAATAGATTGGATGCGCATAGCTTTTAGAGCAAGGAAATATTTTTTAAACTGATTGTATACAGACTCTAAAGAGTCTTCTAAACCAGTATAAAGACGTTAAGTTAAGTTAAGTTAAGTTAAGTTAAGTTAGAGCCAGGATCCACACAGAGGATACCTACGAGGATAACTTTATATCCGATTTTCGCCTTGTCAGTTCTCATTGCTTTGCCGATGTTTTTGAATAGATTTTGTTCCTTACTCTGTCGTCTTACCGACAAGACCATCTGTTTCAGTCGGTAGCATTTTTCGAGAGGACAACTGTATCATCTGCATATCTTAGTTCTGGTATTTCATTCCTGCCGACTGCGAATGATGAGAGTATGCATCCTTCTCTTACTTCCTTATGCACATCGAACCAGTTTGATATCTCTCCAGATATTCTGGCCGTTGTTTGTTATCTCTTATACAGAAATTCAACCAGTCTTTATAGCACCCCGTAACAATATTATTTAAATGTTATGCAGGTATCTAATAACTCTCCTCCCTAAATCTGAGACCCAACATGACATTTGGGGAAGAAGAATATCACCTTCTATTATTTAGTGTAGACTATAATTATTCTCTGTATATTGATATAGAAAGAAAATCGAGAGGAAACGGAGGTTTCGTATTTCAGTAAGTAGAAAAAATGATTTTGTCTACATCGGTTATGTTAAATACGACTTGCAGCAACATAAAACGTACTTATTATGATGCAATCGTTTTTCAACCGCGGGCCACGGCACTGAAGGGTGTCGGGAGATTGTTAATGATGTTACTCTGGCTTGAGGTCTCAATTTACACCCTACACTTTTCTATATTATTATCGATGTTTTTATATTTCATATTTCCATTTAACAACAATTTACACAACTATTTAGATTGAGATTTTCATTTGATTTTATGTGTAATATTTTGTGTTTAAAATGTGTACAGTCAGAAGGTTACAATATCGCGGGTATATGTATAGAGAATTAATTCGAATATAATGGCCACCGTATGCCTTGCAACATTTTAATTTGCTTTAGCGTGCGATGACAATAATATTACAGAAAACGTTTGAATCTTTTTTAGACAGGATTATCAGTTCTGTCTGATTATAGCCAAACTGGCTAATTATATATATATATTTATATATTCATACATATACGTGCGTGCGTCTACGTGTGTGGGTGTATGTGGACAGGTGGCTATTTTCTAACTGTCCAATAGCTGTCTGAGAAGAACTGATAACTCTGATATCAAATCGGTCCAGTCATTGTTGGTATGTAGTTCGGCGCTGTTCTGTGAATCATTAATGTTATAATTGTCAATGGAGACTTGGACTGGTAATGCTTATATATACACCGCGGTCTCGTTATAATTATTTAACAAATGTGAAAATAAAATTGTCCATAAACCAAAGATGGATAAGTTTCCGTAAAGAAGAGAAAATATTAACTTAATGTTAGCAACAACGAAGAAGAAAGCACAGATGGAAATATGAGAGAAAGAACAAGTTAAATTCATCTAGCTAAAATTGATATCATAAAAAGAGTTTATTTAATTGTTTATAAGTGGACAGGAATATGTGATTCGCGTGGTATAATGGTAGAGATATTTCAACATAGGAACGTGTTATTCATTATGACAAATTGTCTAACGAAGCCTTTGTAACTAGCAAATTAAAGAGACATTTCACTCAGAAACATGGTCATCTCGATAATAAACCTCGAAATTATTTTGAAAGACATTTTAATGAGCGAAGATAACATGTTTTCTAAATTAATCAAATTTAAACTAAAAGCTAAAGGATACAGCTATTTAATAACATCATTAATTGATAAACCAATGAAGTCTCAGACTGAAGCAGTTACATTGGTTCTTCCTGCTTGCAGAGCCAGGACAATGTTTGAGAGTGAAGCAGAGACATTGGTTCTCCCTGCTTACAAAGCCATTATAAGGACAATGTTTGAGAGTGAATCAGAGACATTGGTTGTCCCTGCTTGCAAAGCCATTATAAGGACAATGTTTGAGAGTGAATCAGAGATATTGGTTCTCCCTGCTTGCAAAGCCATTATAAGGACAATGTTTGAGAGTGAATCAGAGACATTGGTTGTCCCTGCTTGCAAAGCCATTATAAGGACAATGTTTGAGAGTGAATCAGAGATATTGGTTCTCCCTGCTTGCAAAGCCATTATAAGGACAATGTTTGAGAGTGAATCAGAGATATTGGTTCTCCCTGCTTGCAAAGCCATTATAAGGACAATGTTTGAGAGTGAAGCAGAAACATTGGTTCTCCCTGCAAACTGAAAGAAAAAAGCAATACTATTTCAGAAACTTGAGCACAGAAGACTATGCTTGGTTGAGAAATCAATTTATCACATATGTATCAAACCATATGTTCAATCTTACAGAAGACGAGATACTAATTGACATATACGTAATGGCGGCACTTCTCAAATTAAAGCATAAAGAAGTACCACTTGATGGATTATGGATAGATATTATCAATGGGGACTGAGTGGTCTCGAGGCCAGACGTTGACCTCGGGTGCTGGAGGTCGCGGGTTCAAATCACGCTGGAGACCGGATTTTTTTCACGTGGCCTATCTGGTATTTCCCCGGATCTCTGTGTAGTAAAGGCCGGCGCCCGTGTGCAGTGCCGTGCACATTAGAAATCCCTCCGCAGCTGTAAATAGAAAAGAGTAGGCTTAACGGCCGCTGCCCGGGCAAATTTCAAATTATGTTAAACATCGACCCAATCTATTACGGATCCCTGTCAGTGTTACGGAGTTGAACATTGTGCTGAGATTCTCCAAACATAAGGAGAAAAGAGCAATTATGGGTTAAACTGTGTACAATGACGTTGATTCTTCGACTAAACTAAACTAAGGAATATCCTCATGTTGTAAAAAAAAAAAAATCTGACGATTCTCATCTTACCAGTGTTAGTTGTAATCTTATAACAACATCGTTTAACGTTAAACCTTGTATGTTGGGAAGGTTGATCAATCCTAAAACAAGTGCCCTTTACTGTTAATACTATTGATTTGGTATTAGTTTATTGACATAAGTAGTTTTGGGAGGTGTTCTAAATAAAAACTGGCTGGGTGAGGGGGCCGCAGAATAAGATACACGATCTAAGGGTGACCCCATTGAAAGACGGTTGAAAACTACTGGGTTCAGCTGTCAGATCGCGCGTTTCTCAAAGCAAAGGCACCTGGTTCGAGTCCCGGTGGCGGTACACTCCAGTCGTCTAAGCTATTAAATGTGTACCAGACTTAAAGTTATGGAAGATAGGCAGCAAGGGATCGTAGTTTTCAGCCATTCTCACCAAAAATAGACCTTGTACGAAAGTCTAGCACTCGATAATTGACGGAAGTGATTTCTACAGGACATACCTTATCTTTCATATAGTGTGACATTTATGGTGGCATGGGGAAGGTTACGTCATCCTACAGAATCGTTACGCCACAACAACTTTAAAAAATTGACAAGGCAATCAAAAGTAAAGAGTAATTCAACCATTCAAGACAGCGCAAATGACACAGGACAAGAGGACTTGAAGACATGTGCTCCACCGGAGGCGTAACAGGTTTGCTTTGATTGATTTGATTGATTGACTGCTGTTTGTGTGGGGCTAGGACAATTTCACTAGAACAGCTTTATCAACTTTCACAAAGTCGCTAACTGCACTACTACTGACAACTAGCGACACCACGACAGCACGTTAAACACTACAATAATGAACGGATTGTTGCACACTGTAATCTGTAGACATCCCCTACTCACAAAGAACAGCGATCGAAGGCGCGGGCTCTACAACGAATTGTATAAAACAGGCAAATATGCGGGCAGGGAATTGTGATGTGCAATAGTTCGTTACGGGTAGGGTATGGTAGAAGAACAAAAGTTGAATAAAGAGATCAGCGTAACCTTTACCGTCTATGAACTCTGCACGTGCCAGGTCTTGCTAGGAATCTGCTATGGAACGTGCGGCTATAAATAGTGCTGACGGCTCACTATCCTGCATTACCGCTTAGATTCATCAACTGTGCGAACGGGAACCATCTTCAGTGACCATTCTGGGTGGTGTAAACATTAGCATGTGCTATGTCTCTCAGGTCTCAAAGAGTGCACGTAGTAGTGAATCATACACGCTCGTGCTACAGTGGGTAAGATCCCACTGTAACATTCAAGGCAACGAGGAGGCAGACAGGCTGGCAAAAGAAGGTGCAAGGTTACCACAACTAGATTCTAGCGTGACCTACGAAAAGTCCAAAATGTTTATTAGGGTCAGATACATCACCAAATGAGAATCAGAACATACTGGCTACACAAAACACGATGCGTATTGCCAGTTGAACAGAAGAGAGCAGGTCGTGGTCTTCAGACTCCGCATAGGCCACAACAGACTGAGGAACCATCTATTCAACAAACTGAAGATATATGATACTTTACGAATGCACCTGTGGTACATGGAAAATCACCTCTGAACATATGATGCAAAATTGCCCGACATACGCGGACCAGAGAAAGCACATGTGGCCATCACAAGTGCCAACACTAGACAAGCTCTATGGCAGTGTCTACAGCCTCAGGATGACCGCTGCTTTCTTCGAACAAATTCAAGTTGAAGTATGACAGCGTAAGAAGAAGAAGATACTCGCTCAACGATTAGCATGGACAATATGTCAGGACACATATATACAGACGAGAAGAGCGTATAACAAGGGTTTCAACCTGGTAGCAAGTGTGGTCCCCAAGAGTCCTGTGATGTACCTAACTGGGCAACTGGCTGACTGTTAGGGAACGTAAGGCAGCACGGAAGAGAACTAGCCATTCTCACTTCGTAACACGACTAGGCCTAGAACAATCAATTATCTCTAACACTTCCTCTCTGAAAGCAGCGTTTGCTATACAACTAAATCTGCGTACCGTTCTGGATTAACCAGTAGTCACACTACACGTTCAATATCATTATATAGTGGGTCTTGTTTGTTAACGTTTATTTTATTTATTTATCTTCTTTCATTAGTTATTATTTTTAATGTTATTTATTTATATATTTATTTATTTATAATGTATTTATTTATTCTATGTATTTATGTAATGTATTTATTTATCAATAATATATTTATTTATTATATTTTATTTTTTTAGAGGTGTGAGGAGGGGGAGGGCAGCGGCAGAAAACGTGTCTTGAATCCTGCCTTAACACACTTGGGAAACAACTTATGCGGCTCTCATCTTGTAAAACAAGTTGTATAGTAGTTTACAGCGAGAGTTAGTGATATCTGCGCCTTTCGACCCGACACATCCGATTTCAGCAAGATAGACACCATGTGAACAGTAAGAGATCTGAATGTATGTCGTACGTGCAGGACACCTAGTGAACGATGCGTGATCTAATTACATATGAATGTAGAGATTAAAGTAAATACGTGAAGTGATCTAAGTATTTGTGAATGCACAGATCGCCTGATTGTAAGTGATCTTATCGTATGTGAATGTACAGATTCGTCTGAGTCTCTTTCGAATAAACCACAGAACACCAGAATAAGTCTTAACGGCAAATACCTGCGGCCAAACGACAACCCAAACTACTTGAGCGTCACATTTGATCGGCGCATGACATGGAATAGTCAGATCCAGAGAAACCGAATGAGAGCCAGACAAAGAATGGCAATCATGAGGACACTTGCTGGCACAAGCTGGGGAGCAGACGAAAGAATACTAAAGAAACTGTACACTGGAAGACTGAGACCAGTTCTCGAGTATGGCATTGCGGCATGGGCAACAGCAGCAAACGCCAACTTTGATAAAATTAGCAAACTTCAAAACCAAGCCATGAGAGTTATAACAGGAGGCATGAAGTCAGCGCCAATTGTAGAACTTGAAAACATTACAAATCTGCAATCCATGACCGATAGAAGAGACTGCAGAGCCCAGCAGCAAGCAGAAAACTAAGAAGACTGACAGCCCATCAGAGACTAAATGCATCAGAGACTAAATAGATTTGGAAAAGGGAAACTAAAGCGGAAAAACTTTGCAGAAATAGCCAAAGCAAAGATGAGCGAAGACCCTATGAACACCATAACAACACCAAAGCCCATCCCTACTGTAGGCAAACCCACATGGAAGCATCATTTTATTCAGGAAGTGGTAGGAAATATACCAGGTATTGAAAACAAGAACAGCCAGACTGAAAAAGAAAGAAGAGACATAACCCTGAGGCACATAACGGAAAACTACCCAAGCATTGACTGGACCCATGCATACACCGACGGTTCTGTAACAAACAGAACACAGAATGGAGGGGGGGGGGGTGTATTCCTGAGCCTAACAAATGGTAGAAAAATAACACTGTCAGTGGCAACTGGAAAATTCTCAAGCAATTTCAGAGCGGAGGCAGAGGCACTGAAGGCTGCAGTAAAAGCAATGCTGACAGGCAAAAGCAATGAAAGCCAGATAGTCCTGTTTACAGATCCCCTGGCCGTGGTTACAGCACTAAAAAGCCAGAAAAATACAGAACTTAATGATTTAAGAGCAGTACTCTGTCAACTATGCCAGCAGTCCGCACCAAAAAGAGTAGGGGTGCAGTGGGTTCCTTCCCACTGTAACATCCAAGGCAACGAGGAGGCAGACAGACTGGCAAAGAAGGTGCAAGACTACCACAACCAGATTCTAGTGTGACCTACGAAGAGTCCAAAATGTTTATTAGGGTCAGATACATGGCCAAATTGGAAACAGAACATACTGGCTACACAAAAAATGATGCATACTACCAGTTGAACAGAAGAGAGCAGGTCGTGATCTTCAGACTCCGCACAGGCCACAACAGACTGAGGTACCATCTATTCAATAAACTGAAGATAGGTGGCACTGACGAATGCACCTGTGGTACAGGGAAAATGACGGCTGAACATCTGCTGGAAAATTTCCCGACATTCGAGGACCAGAGAAAGCACATGTGGCCATCACCAGTGCCAACACTAGACAAGTTCTATGGCAGTGTCGACAGCCTCAGGATGACAGCTGCTTTCTTCGAACAAATTCAAGTTCACGTTTGACAGCGTACGAAGAAGAAGAAGAAGAAGAAGAAGAAGAAGAAGAAGAAGAAGAAGAAGAAGAAGAAGTCTGAGTCTGCAAAGTGACCTATGTAATCTGATCGTGAGGACGAGTTTGTGGATTATGTGTGACCGTACATATTTGCGTTGAATACGTGAAGTGATCTAAGTATTTGGGAATGCACAGATCGCCTGATTGTACGTGATCTGATCGTATGTGTATGTACAGATTCGTTTGAGTACGTAATCTGATCGTGAGGACGAAATGGTGATTGTCTGTTGAGTGTAGAGAATAGGGGATGCAGCGGCAAGAATCTGGGTTGACAAGTAGTTTGGGGGGAAACATCTAAAGCTAGTGAATATAACCTCCTATTGTAGTTCAATATATATATATATTATGATTATTTAGTTTAGATGTACTTCTCTTTTTGTTGATTCTTTGCAACGAATAAATATTATTGTTTTGATTTAACGATTAATAAATGATAATGGTTTGTTTTATGGTCGGGATAGTGTTTACTGTGTTTTTTCGGTGTGAAGTGTCGTAGTGTAGATTCATGTTGTAGCTCTTTAGATAAATAAACTACTCAGCTAAACCTAGACTCTATCACATCGGTAAGAATGTCAGCGAAACTTCGCCGCAGTATTACGTGATCGTTAACCGCGAATAAAGCAATACTAACACGCATATTGGTTCAGGGCAGAAAATACGCTAACCACATCTGTGTCTTCTGCTTTACAATATATGAACATTATTGTGCAGGCGGCATGCATGCCATACAGATCTCCTTACATGGTTATTATGTTTCTCTTTTGTAAAGTAAACATCAGTTGCATGTGTTTTTCAACTCATTTCCTTGCCCATACACGCTTCTTACAAACATCGATTTCTCTTCCCCAGGGATTCGTCTTTTCAATAAACAACTGGATTCTTCCAGCCACAATTGCAAGGCGAGTTTGCCTAGCTTTTTTTTCTCAGCTCGATCATCGACATCAAAAATAAGACATTGTACAACAGTATTTTGTAAAATCAATGCTGACATCAGATTTATAATTACCTTAATCACGAGGTAAAGCAGTTGGACACAAGTAACGGCTCAGAAACAGGACGGTTAAAACAAAACAACCAGGATGACCTGGAAGTGATCGGCACTGACCAAGGGTCATTTCTGTCTCTCTTACATCCAATATGGTGTTTATAGTCGAACATGTAGCTGCTCTTTATTGCCTGACTATGAGACAACATGCTAGCTGGAATGGGACATGAAAGCATGAATCCTATCTCAGATGATACAAAGAATGCCACAACTAGTTTCAGATATAGCTAACCAATGCTGGGTACAAATTGTACTGCCTAGAACCTACTCATTCTTCTGATAACAGGGAAACAAAGAGTTATTCACTCTTGTGTGTTGTGCATGTGTGTGTATGTGTATGTATGTGTGTGTATGTGTATATGTGTGTGTATATATATATACACACACACACATACATCAAGGGTGTCCTTCGGCAGACTAGCATAGCAGCTGGTCGAAATGAAAGTTTTACAGTATACGAAGCCACTGCTTGCGTGAGGTGCGGGTGGCTTATTTCATTCTTCGTTGACTCTTCCTTCTCTTTAAGCAAATCAGGCACCAGTTTACCCCTCATTCGACTGGAGAGTAACGGCTATGGGGGCTGAACCACCGTACCTGTTCTGTGGAAAACGAGTTCTCCACCACTACACTAATCAGACGATATACATACATGCATACATACATATATATATACAAATATATAACACCTCACTTAAACTGAGGTCTGAGTTATTGAGGTATCGGTAATACTGAGATCTGAATTAGTTATCACTAACACTTAGACGGGTTATTGAGTACCTATTCAAGACCCTATTCAGCGTCCAAGACTGAGAGTGGAGTTACTGAGCTTATAATAATACTGAAGTCCCGATTACTGTGTTTAATATATATGCTAGGGCGGGCGACATTATTGATAGTACAGCAAAAAGGTAATGAGTAATGAGGTCAGTGGTAAGTATAGATTGGACATCACTACAATACAGGTAACTTAGCAAAGAAAGAAGACAACTCTCTGTACGTGCGCAAATAGATTTACGTTATAATTACTGATAATAGAAGACAGGTTTTGAAGAGAGCAAATTTTCAGATATATTGCATTGCTTTTTCGACTTACCATCCTGGAAAAAGTCGTCTGATAAGGAAAACATATCCTAGTCCCACAGTAGGTGCTGACATCTGGTGGTTGTCTTTAAAATCTGACAGGCAGTTAACTGTAAAACTGAGCCCAGGTGTTATTTTAGCTAGAAACGAGGAATTAAACTGTTTTTACGAACAACGCAATTGAAATACTAACAGATCTGTACGCTCGGTGTGATAAATACAGAACAAGGAGAATGGTCTGACAATATTTGCAATCTCAATGACGTAATCAACGTAGCAATGTTTCTCAAATGGTTTTATTGGGATCAAGATGCTGAGCAGCGCATGAGCTGCAGTGGTCAGTGACTCATAGCTGACTGCTAGCGTCAGGCCCAGCGAACCAGAGCTGTCAATGCCCTTCTACACCTCAACACGGTGATCCTGGATAACAGGCTGCAACATGGCAGACTGGCTAAGGAGAAGGGATCGAAGAGGGAATGCTAACCCGGTACTCAAAAAATGGTTGCTGAAGTCGGATGTGTTGGACCGAAAGGTGCAAATATCGCAGTCAAGCTGTAAACTACGACGCAACGCATTCCGTTCTCTTGACTACATTCTGCTACTTAAGCCCTTTCATGGTTTGGTAGCGGGAGATTGAGAACGAACGAAGCCAAGCCAAGCCAAATGGTTTTGTTAATGATCCCTCACATTGGATTTAATATTACCTCTGTGACTACTACTTCTTACAGTTAACTTTACTTGCATTTTCTCTTATGATTGCCGTTGTAACATAGTACTGGGAAGAATGCTCTTCGTTGGTTTATATTTGTGATCGTCCTTATAAGCACGGTCCATGAGACTTTCATTGCCTTGACCTTTATTTCCACCATTGATTAATCAGTGCCCTTTCGCTTCCCCTCCGTTCTCTTTCTGTGTGAGGGTAACCAGACACTACGCATAACAACTAAAAGGTAGTCCCGCATCAGACAATACAGCCGGGGATGCAGTGCCAGGGAATTAATTGTGCTACGCCATAGCTTTATTTAAGATGTGAAGATCAGTTCCCCTCTTTGTCGTTTTTCCTTCCCTAAATGAAAGCTAGGTACCCATTTTCAGATAGATCAGCGGGAGCTTGCTGATATCGAGATTCAAACCAGGTACATTTGCCGTGAGAAGCAAGCTCTCTACCACCCTGCAACTTTCACGCTCGCATAACAAGTAGAAAAACTTAATCCAGAAATGAGGACACGTCATCATTATAAATATTCTGAACTAGAAAATTGCACCTGTTCTCTCTTTTACCCTTGAATCATATCACATTTAAGGAGATATTCCTCGTCTGACATTCCCCGCCACATGGGTGTGAAGGGCCACACAGTGGCAGAGTTGCAGTGTCAGCTGCTCTGTATATCTTCGTCATCTATGGGGACACACAGAACGAGGCAAGAATGCATTACCCAATAAGTTGGAGGTGGATTATGCTGTCCAGAAGACATGCGGCACACAAGTGTGCTCTGCAGCTACATCTCAAAGGCCCCACCTGTCCGACTTTGATAACCTACGGTAAGTAACATTCCCAATGGCTTATTTCCCGGGATCAGTGTGCGCCCAAGGTCTCCAACTTCGGATTGCACAAGGAGAGAAACAAAAGACCGCGTACAATAAAGTCTCCAACACCTCATCCCGATGTGCTGTTACTCCTATGCGAATGCCTTGACCTTTTTCTTCGGAATCTGGATCGACTCGACGTAGCAACATATGGCATATGTTGAGAAACGCTGCTTCTAAAAACTATGACACACAAACGTCTTTCTCTACTGGTGCACTGACATGGAACACTATGCTGTGCCCAGACGAAACATGCTTTCTATATAATAGGCTCCGTGCCGTGTGGTCCACTTCTGTTTGGTTTGACGCCTACATACCGTATATGATCCAGTGAGTTATATGTGAGTCGTGGGGGGCTGAGGAGGAAGAGAGTTACCATATGCTCTTTGTAGGTTTAACCTAGCCGAACATGTCATTGGGGAAGAGGTCAGACTAAGGGACCACGATGGTCCTCTAGCTTGGAAGAATGCGTTTGGGCTGCTGTTGCTGTTATGGATATAGCGGTCCTCGTGCTATCGTTATTCGCCCCATTGTATTTCCCTAACCTTGGTACTGTAAGACGGGGATGTTTGTGTACGTTCTTCAGGTTTCAGGCAGAAGTCATAAAATACTGTCCTAGTATAAGCGACAGAGTACGTGCATTAGTAACACTCCAGGGTAGAGTACCCAAGGTATGGTTCACTGCTCTCATTACCCGTCACCAATTGTATGATGGTTAGACCGAGTTGGTTCACTGTTCTCATTACCCGTCACAAATTGTCTGATGGTGAGATGGAGCTGGTTCATTGTTCTCATTAACCGTCACCAATTGTCTGATGGTGAGATGGACTGGTTCATTGTTCTCATTACCCGTCACCAATTGTCTGATGGTGAGATGGAGCTGGTTCATTGTTCTCATTACACGTCACCAATTGTCTGATGGTGAGATGGAGCTGGTTCATTGTTCTCATTACACGTCACCAGTTGTCTGATGGTGAGATGGAGCTGGTTCATTGTTCTCATTACCCGTCACCAATTGTCTGATGGTGAGATGGAGCTGGTTCATTGTTCTCATTACCCGTCACCAATTGTCTGATGGTGAGATGGAGCTGGTTCATTGTTCTCATTACACGTCACCAATTGTCTGATGGTGAGATGGAGCTGGTTCATTGTTCTCATTACCCGTCACCAATTGTCTTATGGTAAGATGGAGCTGCTTCATTGTTCTCATTACCCGTCACCAATTGTCTGATGGTGAGATGGAGCTGGTTCATTGTTCTCATTATCCGTCACCAATTGTCTGATGGTGAGATGATGCTGGTTCATTGTTCTCATTACCCGTCACCAATTGTCTGATGGTGAGATGGAGATGGTTCACTGTTCTCATTACCCGTCACCAATTGTCTGATGGTGAGATGGAGCTGGTTCATTGTTCTCATTACCCGTCACCAATTGTCTGATGGTGAGATGGAGCTGGTTCATTGTTCTCATTACCCGTCACCAATTGTCTGATGGTGAGATGGAGCTGCTTCATTGTTCTCATTACCCGTCACCAATTGTCTGATGGTGAGATGGAGCTGGTTCATTGTTCTCATTACCCGTCACCAATTGTCTCATGGTGAGATGGAGCTGGTTCATTGTTCTCATTACCCGTCAACAATTGTCTGATGGTGAGATGGAGCTGGTTCATTGTTCTCATTACCCGTCACCAATTGTCTGATGGTGAGATGGAGCTGGTTCATTGTTCTCATTACCCGTCACCAATTGTCTGATGGTGAGATGGAGCTGGTTTATTGTTCTCATTACCCGTCACCAATTGTCTGATGGTGAGATGGAGCTGGTTCATTGTTCTCATTACCCGTCACCAATTGTCTGATGGTGAGATGGAGCTGGTTCATTGTTCTCATTACCCTTCACCAATTGTCTGATGGTAAGATGGAGCTGCTTCATTGTTCTCATTACCCGTCACCAATTGTCTGATGGTGAGATGGAGCTGGTTCATTGTTCTCATTACCCGTCACCAATTGTCTGATGGTGAGATGGAGCTGGTTCATTGTTCTCATTACACGTCACCATTTTTCTGATGGTGAGATGGAACTGGTTCATTGTTCTCATTACCCGTCACCAATTGTCTGATGGTGAGATGGAGCTGGTTTATTGTTCTCATTACCCGTCACCAATTGTCTGATGGTGAGATGGAGCTGCTTCATTGTTCTCATTACCCGTCCCCAATTGTCTGATGGTGAGATGGAGCTGGTTCATTGTTCTCATTACCCGTCACCAATTGTCTGATGGTGAGATGGAGCTGGTTCATTGTTCTCATTACCCTTCACCAATTGTCTGATGGTGAGATGGAGCTGCTTCATTGTTCTCATTACCCGTCACCAATTGTCTGATGGTGAGATGGAGCTGGTTCATTGTTCTCATTACCCTTCACCAATTGTCTGATGGTGAGATGGAGCTGCTTCATTGTTCTCATTACCCGTCACCAATTGTCTGATGGTGAGATGGAGCTGCTTCATTGTTCTCATTACCCGTCAACAATTGTCTGATGGTGAGATGAAGCTGCTTCATTGTTCTCACTACCCGTCCCCAATTGTCTGATGGTGAGATGGAGCTGCCCATGCAACATTCAAAAATGATGTTAAAAATCGACCCCATCAATTACGGGACCCTCACCGGTGATACAAAGCTCGTGCACTGTGGCTGAGATTCTAAAAAATATCGAGAAGAACACAGAACTAATCGGTTTAATCCGGGTACAGTGTCGTTGATTCTTCCACTAAATCAAACTAAACGGTCTTTCAGTATGACGGATTACGCTAAATTATTTATATAGGAAAGCAAAGAGGAGGTAGGATGTACACAGGTTAGCCCCACACCCCATATCCGAAACACTAATACCTCAGGCCCATTGTCTGTGTCTCCGAAGTTATCCTTGTCTTGGTGCACCCAATCCAAACCCATCAAACAAACAAAAACTGCTGGACAAGCTACTGCGGAATCTGGAACTAATGATAATACTTAACTAATATTTAAGTATCCCATCCCCCCCCCCCCCCCCTTCCTCATAGACATCCATAACTCGACCTGCAGAGTCTCAGAAAAGCGCTCATAAAGCCGGAGCAAAATTAGAATTCGTGGGAAGCTACAGTTGCAGCTTCAAGCTCCGGGTGGGGGGTTGGGGGTGGGGGGGGGGGGAGACGACGACGAAACAAGTCATTTAGGATGTTAAAATTGTGTAAGCTTTCTAGACATCGACGTCACGAGAACATACGATAACGCACGGACGCAATTCATACACAATACATCAATCTGGCGAAGCACAGCTATGAAACACAACGACGTAATTCAAGGATATAAAGAAAACTTGTTTTTCAAGAAATAAAGAACCGACGTCTTCTATTTGTAAGGAATGCTGAAGATAAGAAAGATACAATGAAGTGTGTGATATACAGAGTGTTACGATATATGTTATGAACAAGCGTTTGCTACTGGGCTTGAACAACGTTTGGAAGTCATCGCAATACAGCACAAATACCAAACTAGGAATATATAAGAGTTCCCTGCTCTCTGTATGGTGCAGAGTCGATGGAGGGTAACAGAAAGAGAAACATCAAAGTTGTCTTGTCACATAACCTGCCTAAGATAGATTTATATGATTTTATGGTCAAACAACATTACTAAACCAGAGTTGCTTGCACGGAACAATCAAAAAGACATGAAAACCACCACAACCGGCAGGCGCTGGAATTGGCCCTAAGAGCCATGCCCTAAGAGAAAAAATAGACACCATCACCAGAGCTACCTCGGTGTGGACCCCTAAAGAAAGGCGAATGACACGCCCGCCTAAGACAACTTGGCGGTTAACCTCAGAAGCTGAGATGAGAATTATGAATCAAAGATTATGACCGGGTGAAGTGGAGGGAGTTTGTTACTGCCTTTGAAGACGCCATCAGGTGTATGGTTGACGACCGTTTTATCAGGCACTGACAAAGGAACTTAACAGAAGTGTATTACTGGAGCCCGAAATGTTAGTAACGAATAGTCACGATGTAACCGGCAAAGCATATTGAAAGAGACGACTGTGATAGATGTTTAGCCGCCTCTCCTGGTGCATGTAGGTAGACCATGTCGTGGCATGGAAGATGGGGGGGGGGGGGGGGGGAAGAGATAAAATGTAATCAGGGTTAGATGAAACATACTGACCAAGATCCACACCGCGCGTACTTATTTGTGCTCCTGGAAACAGGATGTGTCACAGCTGTATAGTCAATGAGGGGGAGATCGAAACTATAATCCTCATAGAGGTCAGCTTGCTGAGAAGTATCACAGTGTACTAAAGCCATGACGAACACGGTTCACCTTCTCAAGTACGCTCCCTGGATTTAAGAAGAGCCACCGTAACCTACTAACAAAGAAACATCGTCAACGGTTTTTAAAAAGTAAGCAACAAGTACTTTACAGAACGTCGCTTCTGACAACCGCCACCTATTTGGTTGTTACAAGTTTCTTGGCAAGTATGCGTTAGGTTGTCATTACTTTCCATACGTGGAGGAGCGATTGCACCGATTAAAAACCCGTGTCTGCAAAACTGAACGCGGTGGGATTCGACCTGGGTGCGTTGGGATTGTGAAACGGACGTTTCTCCCCTAGATCACAAAAGCCGTAATGGGACAAAACTTACTAGTGACCAATTATTATTCACATTACATTGTGACAAAGTACTTATTCGTTATTACGCTTCAAACCTCCACCGTCAAGAGATAACTCAACTTAAAATGACTAGTTTCTAACAACAACAGCTGATGAACATAGGTCCAGTTATCCTCTCTTGCAGAAATGAGCACGACACAATCACGGACACCAAAGAGCCTAGGACGGTTGATGTTGCGCCTATACATTGTACTTTGGTCCCTAACATTCCAAGATCAGTGCTCTGTTTGCTCAAACAATATTCCCCATTGCTTATATCCAGCACTTTGCCTAGCTCCTATATTGTTTACCTGGCTTCTAGATCCTCAACAAGTGTGTAAGCCTTTGTTGTTGAGACTATAAGCCACTAGAGAAAGAAAAGAAGATATCTGCAACCCCTTGACAGAAGAGAAACAACGAAATAGGTCGGTACGGAATAGGCAACGGTCAACTATGAAAATCTTCAAATAGGGTTTCAAACACTTGATGGAATTTGGGTAGAAAGGATGGACTAGTTGTCAATGTTCTCAGCTGACATACAATATTGATGATCATTTTCAAGTATTGATTATTCTGCTAAGATTAGAAAGATCGTACAGCTGGGAGCACGATGAGATGACAATGTCAAGGACCGTCTTCTTATCCGAGGTTGGCTGCAATGTAAATCCAGCATACTCTGTGTCTTACCTTGGTGGTACACTCCGACAGACTGTTATATCGCTTCCTCCTCTTACCTGCCTGCCTTCAACATTTCCCTCAAGTATTGTTTTCAGCAGTAAATCGTCTCTTTATATGTCCAAAATATTTCATTTATCTAAATTGTATGTCTTTCAGTATTTTCCTTTACCCTCCATAATCTTCCCGAAACTTCTTTATTTGATCGCTTTTCTTTACAATAAATGCGTCTCATTCTTCTATGCATCAACATTTCCAGGATCTTTTGGCTTACAATTGTTTACTGATAGTCCACGCTTCCCCATCCTATATTAACTATGAATATATATATATATATCATCGTCATTGGCTTTTTCCGACTTGTCAGGCGATAGTAAGTTGTGCTTTTTAAAAAAAAAGAGATGTAACTTCAGTCCTTGACAATAGTGAATGTGACTCATAAGACCAATTCGAGATGAGAAGCGTCTTCCACCGTGTGTGCAAGGAAAGTCAGGACCGTTTGTGGCATCGCATGATGTGGCTTGTCTTCTTAAACGATGAGTCCTTAGCCTATGAGCTATAAGTATATCCTTTGTATTAAATGATTAATCATGCCCCTCCATGTAACAAGACCCATGGTGTCCTGTTCCAATGATTCCAAATCGATGACCGTATTGTTCTTATCCCGCTTGTATACGTCCATGTACCGAAGTAGTGGCCAGCCCCGAGACATTTTTCCCAACTGTAATTCCCCATAGAGAAGAGCTTTTGATATTCTACCATCAACCAGTCTCTGAGTGTGTCCCAGCCATCGGAGCCTTTGAAGACTAGGCATGGAACATACTGTGGCAGTGCATGCTATCTCCAGCACCTCTGCGTTGGTGATCTTGTCTTACCACCCAACCCCCAGAATTCTGCGCATGCACCTCCTGTGATAGACATTTAGCCGCCTCTTCTGGTGCATGTAGGTAGACCATGTCTCGCTGCCACAAAGAAGGGTGCGAATGACACAGGCCTGGTAAACAAGCATTTTTGTTTTGACAGTGAGCTTCTTAGCTGTAAATATATTTCTCACGTTGTTAATGTATTTGTGGCCATTCTTATTCGCTTCTCCACTTCTCGTTCACATCTACAATCAGTCTTTATTATCTGCTCTAGATACAAGTATCTGTTTGCTTGCTCCAGTATCTCACTGTTTTACTATGATGTTTTCTATAGTCTTCGTGTATGTGTTGCAAATTATCATAGTTTTTATTTTCCTAATGTCCAATGCATATTTTCTTACGTCTGCTGTTGTCATTGTGTTGTAGTACCATAATAGACATGCTATCTGGGATGAAGTGTTAGTGGTCCCATTCGTTATGAATTATGGTTACCAGTATCATTCATCGGTGCCTTTCTTTTTCTGATTGTAATCAAGGTAGCCATTTATCTCTGGATCAATTGGAGCGTGCCGAAATCAGTAGTCCAACTCAGAACTTTTGTCATGAAAAAGGAGTGATGTAGCACTACGCTAATGGGACCCTTAGATTGTGAGTGCTAATTAAATGCAAACGGTAAGTAAGACGTGGCTATACACGTGACCTTGGGCGTCCGAGTGGCAGACCGGCTAGAGCAGAGGTCTTCAAACTGTTTTGTCCCATGTACCCTTTTCATCATATGTCAGAATGTCATTACCTCCTTTCAAAGATGGTCTGACACAAACGATCCATCTCAACTAATATGCGTTATGTTGGAAATCTTGTTTTTTCTTCTTCTATATTAGTACATACACGCGTACTTCTATTCTTGTTACAAACTTTTATTTAACTTGACATGACCGTTGTCCGTTTGCGTGAACATCTATTTCTCTTATTTTTACCAACTTCCCTGTAACCTAGAGATATGAAATTGTGTACACAACCTCTACTTTTATGTTCTGTTAATCTATCCAATTTTGACGGATCCTGTACAAAGCATTCAAAAGATTTTACCCAGAAACATAGCTTTTCTGTTTTATAAACTAGCATCGGTAGCGAGATCAGGAACATTAAGTCGTGTTAGAACAAGCACATCCGTTCATTGAGTTACAGAATCTCGAACCATTCCAAGTAAATATTGGAGATGACTTAGGTGAAGAAATTCACATGAGCTATGATCATTTTCAGAGATTAAACTCGTCAATGAATGTTGACCAACTTGAACTCTTCAATTTCATTATGAGAAATACAAGGGGTTTCATAATATTGCCCATTAACCGTGTTGCCATGAATACGGTAATCTTTCAATATGACACCTTTGACGTCCCAAAATATAGCCAGCATCACTTTTCTTGCAAATTTCTGTGCTCTTGGCTTGACATGTTTTGGTGAGCCCGGGGCTTTCCCCTGCATGTTGGAAATTGTGGATTCTGGGTCATAATGGTGAACCCAGTCGCATCTACTGTCACCATGGTCGGCAACATGATTTTCGACCGACACATTTTGAGCAACTGGCCACATATGATTTTCATCAGTCTTGCAGCATTTTCATCGCTGCACTCTGGGGATGATCTTCCTGATCTTGGAAGGTCAGTAACATGGGAATGGCCAAACTTAAACTGCCTATACCAGTTTTTTTTTACAAAAGCATACGAAGGACAGAATTCCTCAATCACTGGTTACATCTCCCTGTGTATCTCTGTAGGTGTTTTTTCCTGCAACATCAATAATTTTATCTCAGTTCTGGCCTCTCATTTCTCCATTGTTCTGACAAACCATTTGAGTAGCAGATCCTGCCAATTAGGTATGTTGCGCCATGCACCATAAGGGGTAAATCCGTCAAGTAGGGAAATTCATAATTATCAAGTCCAGTACAAATTGAATGAGCTACATGTGTGCCAAATTTCAACTTTCTCCTTCTACTCCTTCATAGTTAGGCTAAAGACTTATGACAAACCCCTTGTATACGTGATCAAGTGATGAACGGCGCAGATGAACGCATCAAACTTTTCCTATAAAAGTAAAACACCATTATATTTTTTTTAACGACAATACATCCGATTCATCAAACTAAAAAAAATAATCAAGCAATCTCAAACATAAAATAATAAGTCTTAGTCCTTATAAATAGAAGTTCCGTACACTCTAATTTTGAGTGAGGATTTGGTGAAGATATGCTTTGGTTCGGTACACTCTAATTTTGAGTGAGAATTTGAGGGAGATATGCTTTGGTTCGGTACACTCTAATTTTGAGTGAGGATATGGTGGAGATAAGCTTTGGTTAGGTACACTCTCATTTTGAGTGAGGATTTGGTGGAGATAAGCTTTTGGTTCGGTACACTCTCATTTTGAGTGAGGATTTAGCTATCCGGAGAGTGTCCGCAACATTCGTGCCGAAGCTGCTAACGATAGAGCAGAAGCAACTCCATCGGATATGCTGGACGGTGCAAACGGCTACCCTGACTTCCTGAACACTGTGATTATTGCTCTTAGCGACTTATTCATGTTCACCAACCTGAAAATTTTGCTGAAAGGGACGCGATTTCAGTCACGAGAAGACATTATGCGGAATGCGACTACCCAGCTGTAATCTATTCCCACAGAGGAATGTTTCCAACAATGAGGTGACCGCTGGGAGAAGTGTGTGGAATCCTCAGGAGAGTACTTTGAAGGGGATTAGGGTTTGAAGGGGATTAGGGTTTCATACCGCTAGGCGAGTAACTATTGTTTTCCGGCCCAAATGTCGGATACTTTTTAAATACAATTTGTATGGCATGGTATTTTACTTCATTGGTTCATCCTTAAATAAGCGACCACTGGAGTTATGTCATCATATTCATCACATACACAAATCCGTGGCATACGACCTGAAGTGTTGTTGTTGCTGCTGCTGTTGTTACTGTTGTTGTTGTTGTTGAGAGCTAGTTGTGCCGATTTCTTCCCTCTTGATGAACTTTCTCTTGCAGCAAGTTGGAGTATTCTTTGTCTTGTCAGTCTTTCACTCCAGCCAGAGTACTGGGCCACCACTACAGCTGATCTCCTTTCGGAAGCCTGCACCAAAGCACTTTACTTGTATTTACAGTTGTAGTGTATGTATCCATAGGTTTTACACGATGAGGTTGCCAGCCACATGCACAATTCTCTTTTGTCGCCTATTCTGACATGCATGGAGGAGCTGTGGCCTAATTCATCCTTGTCAATAATGAGCCCGAGGACCAACTCGGGAACCTTCGTGTCCCCTTTCACAAAATGCCGACATTGTGACTTGAGTTAGTCAGAGGTTTTAAGTGGCTACTCTTATGTCTCTGGTCGGGGAGGAGATGGCGGAGGAACGAGGTGGTTAGTGACATGCCATATAACTCAAACATGCACATGTTCTCCTGAGGATCTTCAACCGATTACAATAATTCGTGCTGAGGTAGGATGCATCGCCTTAATGAACAAGTCGAACGAAGAACAAATATATCACAAGCCGTACTGACGAACATATACTTGGATCTTCCTGGCTGTAATATTCTTCTTCTTCTTTGTTCGTTCTCAATCTCCCGCTACCAAGCCATGAAAAAAGCTTTGCAAGTAGCGGAATGTAGTCCAGAGAACGGAATGCGTTGTGTCGTAGTTTACAACTTGAATGCGATGTTTGCACCTTTCGGTCCAACACATACGACTTCAGCAAGCATTTTTGAGTACCGGGTTGCCCTACCTCTTCGATCCCTTCTACTTAGCCAGTTTGCCCTGCTGCAGCCTGTTATCCAGGATCACCGCGTGGAGGTGTAGAAGGGTCTTGGCAGCTCTGATTCACTGACCCTGACGCTAGCAGTCAGCTATGGGTCGCTGACCGCTGCAGTTCATGCGCTGCTCTGCGTCTTGATTCAATGGCTATAATATCATGCAAGGCTTCTCAGCGGTCTCCCAACTAACAGGGATCACAATGGCAATCACCACATCTGTGACCAAGCCGATGTACCACAGCCTGTTTACAGATGCACGGTGTATGTGTGGGTCTGTAAGTTGCAGCTGTTCTTGATGGTGCTAGTAGTGTATCACGGAACGTATGGGAGATGTAAATGTTTAATCTCGCAGGCACTCGGTTTTATTCTGTCACAAGTGACATCTTCCGTGTTCTCAGAGAAACGAGTTATCTACTATTTTATTACCAGTATCTCATATTTGGGATATCCTTTCCGTAGGTTTCTTTCAGTTCTAGATGTGGTATTCACAATCGTCAGCCTGTTAATGTGTTGTAAAGCGAAGTGCGCAATTCCTAGAGTAAATATGGTTTTTACGATGGACTAGTTTCGTCATCGGAACTAATAGATTCCAAAGAAGCTTATGTAAACAAACATAAGATTTATAAAGGTTTATACAGCAGGGGATGAAAACATGGAATTGTTGATGGTGAATGTCCGCAGCGCCAAGATGCAGCCTTGCGCGAGCCATATCTGACCACGACCTTATTCCGCCCTCAGTGGTCGCCATGGATACAGACTGCAATAGTCACTAATGTAGTCTGTCTAGGGATACGGCTCGCCGAGGGAAGGTAAACCCGGTACTAAAAAAACCGAAAGGTGCATATATAGCAGTCTCGCCGCAAACTACGACACAAACGTACTTTTGACAACGAAGGCCGAAGATGATTTCCTCAATGAGCAAGATTACTCTTGTGTGCGCCTGGAAAGGACGTTTACTGGCGGGTTGCAGTAACTTTTCTCGCATCTCGAGCGTGCTGATGAAGGTGTACCACGGTCCTCAAGTCGGATGTGCTATGCTTGTTTTCATCTGCGTATCACCCACAACTACGGGGATCACGTCGATCCAGGCGGACATGAAAACCGCCCGTTTTCAGGAAGATTTTCATCCGTTTCCCCATCAGTTCCACGTCTGATGATCACGTTTATTGTTGTTCATTGAGGTTTTACATTATTTTAGCGAAATTACGCTTATTTTAACAACAGACAGTGTCGTTTTGGTTATATTAAGTCTTAACTATAAAAAAAAATTGTCGACATCCAGGCCAAAGTTTCTGTGGACCACTAATAAGCGCTTGGCCATACACAGATGGTGGTTCAGGCCAACCAATGGCCTGTCGAGATGTATGCTTGATGTAGAACAAGGTCCACTCCCACAGCACGGCGTGTGTTCTCATCTAGGATTTAACCAAGTCAACCATATAATTCAGCTTTCATCAGAGTCAAGATACAACGAATGATGGATTCATTTCACAGTGTAGGTCCTCATATCAGTAGTTGTAAGTGCTACGGATATGACAGCGGATACGGAAATAGTAGTCGTCGGATATGAGAAATGACGGATATGGAAATATTAAAGTTATATAGAGGGTGTCCTTCAGAAGACTTAAGCGCAGTACAGGAATTAACCGTTAAAGATTTCATGATACGAAGTCACTGCGTGTGTGAAGCGGGTTACCCAGATTCCTTCCTGATCGGTCAGGTACCCATTTACAGCTGGGTCGACTGTAGCGTGACTGTTGTGAGAGTTGAGCCCTGTACTTTTGCTGTGTTAGTTGCACAGCGCAAGCGATGATGGCGACACCATCCGACTGTTTCGTCTTGATGATGTAACTTGCGCTGTATTTGGATTATAGTGAGAGGGTTACTGTGCTGGACGGACATCAACCTCACTCTCTCGTCCCTAGCTACCTTGCACCAGTGGTAAGACTATCAGTCGAGACCTCTGGTGGTTGCTGCTGTTGCTGTTTTTTAATGTCCACAATGAGTAAGTTTATCCTTTCGAGCGCCCTGGAAATGGCGTTAAGTGGCGGGTTGTAGCTTTCCTTACATCCGGAGCATGCTGATTAAGGTGGACCACGGTCCTCCAGGTGATCACATCGATCCACATCTCGTCAACTAGACTGCATTGAAAACAGTCTGTTTCCAGGGAACGCTACATGGAAGAGAGATTGAAGCGGTAACTAAGGATGCAAGCACTCGTGCAATCGAACAGAGAAAAGAAACCAATATCTGCCAAACTGGACACGGCGTGATTCGAACTGGTGCCGTGAGATTATGATAGGAACGTTTTACCTCTAGGCCACACTCCCACCGGTAGTAATTGTCGGATATGAGAAAGGACGGATGTGGAAATGAGAAAATTAAATATAACTTCAGTATTCGTCGAGCGTGAAAACGACTGATACGAACGTGTAATAATTATGTACGGAAACATTTGTCGTTGGACGTGAGCTATAGGATTTACGAAAATGGTAGACACTGTAAATATGTGGAGATAATAATCGTTGAATATTGGAAATGATAGTCATAAATGTCTTATATATATATATATATATATCAATGTCTGGTATGCTGTACTGAGAGTATCTATAAAAGATAAAGATGATCGCAAGTGGCCCCAACCAGAACGTGATGATAAGGATGAACAATAACAATGGCAATAATAAAAGATCGACGATTTACACAATAATGTAATAATTATTCATGCATGGAATTAACAGTAGAAAATTACTACTAATGATCAAGTGGAGGGAGCATGAGAAACGAAATAAAAACAAAGTAAGAATAAAAAAGGAATAATAATGATTAAAAGGAATACATTAACATTAAGCTCAACTAATAAGCAACCATAAACGACAGAAGAAGGTTAGCTACCATAAGAGCAAATGACACGATGCAAAGAAAGCTGCAAAAAATATGCAACGCTAGCTTTCCTGTTTTCTTCTGCTGGAGACAAACATAAAGGAAACTGGAAGGATATTGACAGAGCCGGGAGGGATGGACAAGGCAGGAGAACTTGAGCTTGTTGTTGTTGAATATATGTGTTCCGTGGGGAACTGAAAAGTTTTGATTAATTGATTGAGCGATAAATTGATTGATTCGGATAAGAGACGCTTAGCAGTGCATGAGCTGCAGTGGTCAGCGACCCATAGCTGACTGCTAGCGTTAGGACCAGCTAACCAGAGCTGCCAAGACCCTTCTACACCTCCACGCGGTGATCCTGGATAACAGGCTGCAACAGAGCAGACTAGCTCATGAGATGGGATCGAAGAGGGAAGGCTAATCATGTACTCAAAAATGTCTGCTGAAATCGGATGTCTCGGTCTGAAAGGTAAAAATAGCGTAGTCAAGCTGTAAATTACGACACAACGCTTTCCGTTGTCCGTACATCGTGCTACTTGCAAAGCCCTTTTCAGGTAGCGGGGGATTGAGAACGTTCAGGGATTGGTAGCGGGGTATTGAGAACGTTCATGGCTTGGTAGCGGGGGATTGAGAACGTTCAGAGCTTGGTAGCGGGAGATTGAGAACGTTCGGGGCTTGGTAGCGGGAGATTGAGAACGTTCAGGGCTTGGTAGCGGGAGATTCAGAACGGCCAGGGCTTGGTAGTGGGAGATTGAGAACGTTCAGTGCTTGGTAGTGAGAGATTGAGAACGTCCAGGGCTTGGTAGCGGGAGATTGAGAACGTTCAGGGCTTGGTAGTGAGAAATTGAGAACGAGTTAAGAGCAGGTGAAAAATGTAAAAGAGCTCCTATTCCCTATTCTGCAGTCGAGGATGAACTGTTAGAGACTCCAGTGGTCGGTTGTTGTGAGATGAATAGTTCCTTTCCGTGCCGCCTTTCTTTCCCTAAATATATCTTCAATCAATCAATCAAAACATGTACAAGTTCACCGCGAAGAACATTTCTTCAACAAACAGATGGCAAGTCATAAAACATTGACCTGTCTATATCTGATAGAAGATTTTGGGGCTAAAGTTTATACAGGATGAAGCGCCACTGCAATTATCAACCCTCCTCAGTTGCCTCTTGCGACATTCCTTTCAGGTTACACTGCATTCATTGCTACAACACCCCCTCCCCCCCCCCCCCAATCATCGTCTCCCCCGTCCCAGTATCATTCGGGCAAACTGTAATTAGGTAGCCATGCACAGCTAACTAACCTGAATCTTGGCACATCTTGGAAAATGAACCCGGTACAATTGCTGATGGAGGGAATAAGTCTAACTACTCACCAAATCAGACGATCAATAGAGAAGGTACAGATGTAAATTTGTGAAGAGCTCACCTCTGGTTTCGTTGGGCAGCGGGGCAGGTGTGTCCAAGATCTGCTGGATCATGATGCTGGTCATATGAGGAGTTTGCGTGGACACAGACATTCTAGACACTCTGTCTATGGACCTGGCCCACGGTAGTAGACACCCACTGGACAATCGCAGGTAGGCTGTCCCATTAAATGACCTTAAGCGGGTGTGAATGACAGAATGATGTGACATTCTGTCCTGGACAATGACCTTTGACCGAGAATCTCTGGTGCACGATTGGTGGGCATTGATGTCGTCATCGCCATCTATATCATCGGGGTCAAAAGTGAAATGATTTTCCGAATCACTGTCTCTTGAACGACATGTGTCAACATTTGAGGGCTGAAAATCTTGACTGCTAAAAAGTGAAGATTCCCGATGTGTACATGGAATTTTGCTGTCAGGTTTAAGCTGCCTCTGTATTTCACAACCACTCTCAACCTTTCTCACATTCGAGCGTCGATCAATTTGGTGCTCTCGGCTTGAGTCATTGAAGCTGTGCCTACGCTGATCAAGTGTCTGATTACCGCTGAAGAAAAGCGAATCGTCGTCTGGGTGATGACCCCCACAAGCTCCAATTGGGTTGTCGTCGTCATCAGTAGAGCAGTATCTGCGCTGCCTTAGAGAGAGACTACTACTGCTTCTTGGTGTATGAGGCTCAGAGACTATTCCCCAGTTTCTTAAAGCATCATCACTCTTGTGAAAGGCATCTTCATCATCACCATCATCGCTATCGTGGCTCAGCATAGATAAAGGAAAGCCCATGAAGCTCTCGGAAAGTTCAAAATGCTCACCTGAGATCTTCGATGGCACTGAAGTTCTGATTGTGGTCGCACCATTCTCTCGTCTATTTGTACTGTCCTCTTCATTGTCGCTTTCAAAATCAAACTGAATTCGATTAGTGTCAGATGATTCAGAAACTGGACGTGAAGATGTATGGGTTCTTTGGTAAGCGATTCTGTCTGGAGAAGCACACACCTTGAAGATATCTGGAGAGAGTCTGAGAGGGGGTGTGCATCGAGACCGATGTTCAAAGTGAAGTTGATAGGGTGGGTATGAGCAAGGTGTGTGAGGCAAAACTGGAATGCTCCCAGCTGTTAAATTTGTGGAAATGTGAGAGATAGAAGAAGCTCTATCTTCCAGGTCAGAAATATGGCTATGAGTTATATTGTCAAACACAAAATGTTGTTGTCGTGTTGTGTTAGTGGCGGGCGATATTGTCGCTGCTGGAGAGACATCAGTGTTGTATCCGCTGTCTCTAGCTGCGGATCCTGGTCTCAGTGACGGTGAGTTGTTGAGGTCAAGGTTACTGGCTCTCCTGTCGCGGTCGAAAGCACCACGTGAAGAGGTGCGAGATACGGAGAAACGCAAGTGTGGAACACTTGAAGGATCTACGTCATCCACAGGTGCGTTTTTGCCATCGTCTGACAGGCCTTTGACGTTTCTATCCGCCATCGTCATAAATCATTGGAGCAGACAACAGACAACGTTACTTGGGTTTGAAGACCGGAGTCCTGCTGTAAAGATACAACACAATTTACAGTTAATATCATTAACTAATGACAAGATATACTTTGACTGTACGATCACATAATTAACCATTGACAAGATATGTTCTGATATGTTAGTACTACCACATAATTAACTATTGACAGGATATGTTCTGATAGTTAGTACGACCATATAATTAACTATTAACAAGATATCTTTTGAGAATACAGTTACATAATTAACAATTGACAGGATATGCTCTAATTTAACTGTTGACAGGATATGCTCTGATTTAACTGTTGACAGGATATGCTCTGATTTAACTGTTGACAGGATATGCTCTGATAGTTAGTACGACCACATAATTAACTATTGACAGGATATGTTCTGATAGTTAGTACGACCACATAATTAACTATTAACAAGATATGTTCTGAATTAACTATTGACAAGATATGTTCTGATAGTTAGTACAACCACATAATTAACTATTGACAGGATATGTTCTGATAGTTAGTACAACCACATAATTAACTATTGACAAGATATGTTCTGATAGTTAGTACAACCATATAATTAACTGCTCGGGGCCAACAGCTCATATACATCTGTAAATAGCATTATTACATTATAACTATATTCACACGAGTGGAATCCTTGTTGAAATGAAAAATTACCGTCACTTAACCGCGAAAGTGCATGTAGATTTTCATAAAAAGAGTTTTGAATGAATTTATTCTTTTTTTTTAAATCACTGTGGGATCAGTCCATTATTGGGGATGGTGAAGTTAAGTTGTTGTAAAATATCTTTGTGAAGTAGATCGGTTTAGTGTGTATATGTAGATATAATAAATACTAACAGATACGACTGTCGTATAAAAGAACAGTAACCGTGTTCTGTGACAATTTAGAAAATGTTCTAAGAACGTGACACACAAATATTAGGTAAGTCTAAATTTGTGTGGTGTTTTTGCAATATTTTCACCTTCACCTTCTTGTATCTCAGAAACTAACACACACACACACACAACAAAAACAATAACACCAACAAGTTCTTTATTGGTGTATGTCACTACATACACAAAAACCATAACACACAAGAAAAAGTGACAGGCTCTCAAAGTCAATAGCCATGGTGAAACTGAAACATGCGTCAATTTGTATTGGCAGTGTGGTCAAAGTGTGGACCACTGTAACTTTACAATGATGTCGTAAAAGGTGACTAAAGAAAATTGTATAATGAGGCTAGCAACATCATTATGTAAATGTATTGTTATGAAACCTCCACTACATGTGCTCGGATACAGACCCCTTATAAATAGGACATTTGCAATGGTAAACCTCTGCTCCACTTAGAGCAAAACACGAATCATCATCATAACTGAATTATCTAAATAGACTCGAATGATGTCATAGACTGGAGTGGAATTTCGGATGTGCTCTGAGGTGTAACAAAATGCTTCCCGGTCGGGACAACATAGTCTCTGACAGCAACAGACCAGCTTCTGACCTGATAGTTACGCTAATGTTCTTACAAACAGGAGAAAGAGCGAGTCTCTGGCACATGAAAGAACGAGAATCTTCCGGGCAGGTAGTCTGTACACCCCAGGTAGTAATTTATCTAAAAGAATCAAATAGCTTGACTTCAAACCACTTACTGTCGTCCGTATAGTATAATAACAGCTAAATCCTACATGGCAAGTAAACCCTTTTCCTTTTTTTTTAAACTTGGGGTGTGATGAGAAGCAACGTGTTTTGTGCTCAACAATGGTAGGTAGAACAAGGAAAAACAATGACCAAATATGATCCAAATGCTGTTTAGGATAATCAAAATTCCGATAGCAGCATATACAGGGAGAAAAAACTCACACACTGGAAACAAGCGAACTGTTTCTTAATGCAAACAACGTTATTGTTCGCCTCTTACGACATGCTCTCTGTAGGGCTGGTGTACTATTCTTGTCTTTGTCATACACAGACTCCGGCGGACCACTCGGACTAACTTTGTAACATGCATAACACCGACTAACAGGCTGTGGGTCTACTCTGCTCTAGTGTTTGAGTCTATTAAAATCGACTCGCACATCGGTTAACCACCCTCCGCGGCACTTGTTCCAACGCAAATGAGTAATAAGCTGCTCGAGCCTAGCCCGGTAAGTAGGAAATCCTTTTCCCGGCTACATCCAACTGACGCAAGAGTTGGGACCTGCACGCGGGCATCCGTCCCTGTAGAAGTCCAGGTCGACTAAGACTATTAGATATATTTTACTATTCTGATTTTTTGTCAATAATAATAATAACACACTTACCTTCTTATAATGTGAATAAAACAAGGACATGCACACATACATGCATCCATATATGCAAACATACATACATCCATATATACATTCATCCATCCATCCACCCATCCATATATACATACATACGCACGCACATATACATACATAAATACATACATACACACATACATACATACATACAACAAACTCGTCAGAAGCCTGCGCCAAAGCCATCTTTGTTCCCTGCACAGTTTAATTAGATTTGGTTGAACATGACGAGGCTGTTAGAACCACATGCTTACACAGTTATGCGCGCGCCAACGACTTCGATCCAAAGGTAAATAAACAGAGCCGCTGTCTGTTCTCTAAAAGCTGGTGAGTGGTGACTAAATAGGCTAAAAATAGACATACTACATACCTCAAATTTGAGAGAAACGGCAATCATTACAGACATAGGGAGCGATTATCCTTGGAATGTGTCGCGGATAAAATATTCCAAATAAATTAACCTTATCTAACAACGTCACGATTCCGTATCGGGTAGGGGCATAACAACAGGATCACACATAAGGCATCCACCCCCACCCCCCCCCCTCCCCTCAACACGAATGCCGTAAAAGGTGACTAACTAGAGTTCTACATGCGGTTTGCAACCTCATCATGAAAAACAGAGCGTTACGGAGGCCATAATAGCAAGAGCACAGTAATGCTTTGGTGCAGGGTTCCTGCTAAACAAAAAGACTAACCGCAGTGGTGTTGCTATGTTTTGGCCAAAGTGACAACTGAAGGATTCGTGTCAGCTTGGTGTATGACTCATCTTATAGCAATGAACAAAGCCCCGCTTTCTACTAAATAGGAACCGAATTTGGGAGAAATGGAGGTAGTCAATAAGTACCAAAGGCACTGCAACAATTAAAGTACTTACATAGCGATGAAGGTTTTTACATTACAGTGAAGGTACTTACATAACGACGAAGGTAGTCACATAACGTTACATAACAATGAAGGTAGTCACATAACGTTACATAACAATGAAGGTAGTCACAAAACGTTACAAAACAACGAACGTAGTCACATAACGTTGCATAACAATGAAGGTAGCTACATTACGATGAAGGTAGTCACATAACGTTACATAACGATGAAGGTAGTCACATAACGTTACATAACAATGAAGGTTGTCACATAACGTTACATAACAATAAAGGTAGCCACATAACGATGACGGTACTTACATAACGTTACATAACGATGAAGGTACTTACATAACGTACATTATTATGCAAATAGTTGCACATTCCTAGAAAACACTGCTGGGCACGAATAATATAAGGTGTGGTGGCCAGTTCCTTTCTAGTTGAAATTTCTTCACTAACAGCAAGCAAGTTACCAATTTAATGCTGGGTAGACAGCAATTGTCGATAACGAGAATTGTATCCGGTATCGTAATAAGTCAGCACTCTACTACTGTGCTACTCGAACGCCTACTGTTAGATACTGTATGAAAATACAGAGGCTACATTTACTATTAATGTACTTAGATATGGTAGGGAAATACAGAGGCTATGCTTACTTGTGTACTTTACATACGGTAGGAATATACAGAGGCTTCGGTTACTGTACTTACATACGGTATGAATATACAGAGGCTTCGGTTACTGTACTTACATACGATTAAAAAGCATTTACTGTTCGTGTACTTACATACAAAAGAAAAACAGAAACTGCACCTGCTGTTAAATGTACTTACTTACAGTAGGAAAATACAGAGGTTATGGTTATTGTACTTGCATATGCTAGAAAAATACAGAGGTTATGGTTATTGTACTTGCATATGCTAGAAAAATACAGACACTATGGTTATTGCACTTGCATATGCTAGAAAGATAGAAAAATATAGACCTAATGGTTATTGCACTTGCAAATGATAGAAAAATACAGACGTGATGGTTTTTGCATTTGCATATGCTAGAAAAAAAACAGACGTAATGGTTACTCTTAATGTAATTACGTGCGGTAGAAAATACATATGCTGCAGTTAAACGTTGGTTGTAAAGGTGGCTGTATCTAATATATCTACCTCCCAAAATTGACACATAGTTATTTGTTTTATTATTAATACGACATATCGTGTGATCCACTCCTATCTTACTGGGGGGGGGGGGGTGGGGGGGGGGATGTGAAGAATGTACGCTACTTTGTACTTACGTGAGGTTGTACAAGATGCTAGCGACCAGATCATGTAAAACATTGTGCCACATAAACCCCCATTACAGGAGTACATAAATGATTTTGTTAAAAATGAAACTGATCAGGTGTTTTATTATTCAACATCATTATACGGTTTAGAAACTTGGACCACGAACAAACAGTTGGAGAACACAATATAGGCCCTCGAAATGTACAGAAGTATGGTTCGCATTTTGTGGAAAGAGAAATAAACAGGGATGTTCTGATTTGAGTAGGCATGGGTAGAGGACTTTTGACAGATATTATAATTAGGCAAGTCCAATATTCTTTTCGATATTCCTTGTTGCCTTTCAACTTTCAGCCTTAGGTTACGAAGAGATCTCTAGAACGAGCCCTATTATGTGCCTCGTGCACAGTGACACTACCCGCCTTATATATTTCCGTAAGCCACCTTTTTCGTCGTCGGCCTTGAATCCGTTTTATCAAAAAACGTTTTCCATTTAGGGGGTGTTGTGTGGTGGTAGGTTTGTTACGTGGTCAAATCATTTTAGTAGCTGTCTGTTGATGTAATCTAATACTGATGTTGTTCCCATCAGCTTCATTGTGACCACCTTACTGATCCTGTCAAATGTTGCTGTCATATAAAAAGATACGGTACTTTATTGAAAACAATACTGGAGAGAAAGGTTGTGCTATAAGCGGGAGAGCAACATCAAAAGATGGACTAACGTCAGTCTGGCAAAGTGTGACATCAAGACAAGAGGCAAGGCATAATTGAGGTCCATTGCAGTCAGCCTTCTTTGTGACGACGGTATTTCTTCTTCTTCGTACGCAGTCAACATTCTTTGTGACGACGGTATTTCTTCTTCTTCTTCTTCTTCGTACGCAGTCAGCCTTCTTTGTGACGACGGTATTTCTTCTTCTTCGTACGCAGTCAACATTCTTTGTGACGACGGTATTTCTTCTTCTTCTTCTTCGTACGCAGTCAGCCTTCTTTGTGACGACGGTATTTCTTCTTCTTCTTCGTACGCAGTCAGCCTTCTTTGTGACGACGGTATTTCTTCTTCTTCTTCGTACGCAGTCAGCCTTCTTTGTGACGACGGTATTTCTTCTTCTTCTTCGTACGCAGTCAGCCTTCTTTGTGACGACGGTATTTCTTCTTCTTCGTACGCAGTCAGCCTTCTTTGTGACGACGGTATTTCTTCTTCTTCTTCGTACGCAGTCAGCCTTCTTTGTGACGACGGTATTTCTTCTTCTTCTTCTTCGTACGCAGTCAGCCTTCTTTGTGACGACGGTATTTCTTCTTCTTCTTCTTCGTACGCAGTCAGCCTTCTTTGTGACGACGGTATTTCTTCTTCTTCGTACGCAGTCAGCCTTCTTTGTGACAACGGTATTTCTTCTTCTTCTTCGTACGCAGTCAGCCTTCTTTGTGACGACGGTATTTCTTCTTCTTCTTCGTACGCAGTCAGCCTTCTTTGTGACGACGGTATTTCTTCGTCTTCTTCGTACGCAGTCAGCCTTCTTTGTGACGACGGTATTTCTTCTTCTTCTTCGTACGCAGTCAGCCTTCTTTGTGACGACGGTATTTCTTCTTCTTCTTCTTCTTCGTACGCAGTCAGCCTTCTTTGTGACGACGGTATTTCTTCTTCTTCTTCGTACGCAGTCAGCCTTCTTTGTGACGACGGTATTTCTTCTTCTTCTTCGTACGCAGTCAGCCTTCTTTGTGACGACGGTATTTCTTCTTCTTCTTCGTACGCAGTCAGCCTTCTTTGTGACGACGGTATTTCTTCTTCTTCTTCGTACGCAGTCAGCCTTCTTTGTGACGACGGTATTTCTTTTTCTTCTTCGTACGCAGTCAGCCTTCTTTGTGACGACGGTATTTGAATTTAAATGATTTCACACAGCCACTACAAGAACACCTATTGCAGTTGCGGCTATATGCTCCTACCGGAGCGAAAGACAGGAGTGGTGATGATGCGCGCTATAAAAAGAATCACATAGTCCATAAATGGGATCGGCTATAATCGCTGTCTTGATGTAAGGAGAAATAACACAAACTACACAAAACAAATCTGCACAAGTGAATACGATTGCTCGAGATAGAGGATTCCGTCTATTCTATCGTACAATATGCGTGAACCCAACAGGTTTAATTGTGTTTAGTGCTTATGTTATCAATAGTCTACTTACTGTATTCACTCCTGATTTGTCCGGAAATACCGTGCAGTAGTTATTAGTACGGCAACGTGCTCTTGATATTACCGCATCTAATGTTATCGGTCATTTATTTGCTGCACTTTATCCGTATGGTGCAGTTGCTTTTCTCACTGGATGCCATACTTTATTGTTTGTGTTGTAGTCTGCATTAGCTGATCAAAAATAATGTGCAAGCAAACTAATTGGTAGTGTCTGTTGGTGTGTTTTTCGTTTTATAAAATTTGCCTTTATGGTAGACCTGCAAAAGTCCCAACTAATTGTGAAGTTTTAGATAATGATGCAATAGAGGAATCTCTGATACAGAAAACTAACCAACACTTCACAGAATAGTAACAAACGCAAGTAGATAAAGATTGGATATACAGTAATACATTGTTCGAATCACCAGTTAGAGACCTGAGATTAGACGTAAGTGAAAAATCAATTAGTCAAAATATAGCCTTTATTTATCTTGCTGATGCATTTGGATTGCAGAAAAACAGTGAATGTATTAGCAAAAGTGTCACAAACATTAGAGATACAATATCAACCAATTTGAAAAACGATGCACACTAAACAACTTCTATTGAAGAACTGAACGAAAAATGTGGCGCGCCGTAAAAGCGCGCGGGTTTTGGATGATGCAATCGGACCAGTATGTTGTGTCAAGTAAACGGAATGGGCGTTGGCTAAGACAAGAAGTGGTTGTAATTGAAATTGGATGTAAGAGCGAATGGGATAAGCCAATGTATATAGCACCCTTAAAGTTTTATATCGTCAGATGCTGACATGAAATCTGCAGGGAAAAGAGGAAGACATAGAAACTCCAGTAAACGCGCTGATGTTACATAATAATAATAATCCATTCAGCGGCAAGCAATCAAAGCCAGTTGCGTCGATCGTCTGGGACCATGATTGATGGTCGAGGTCCATATAGCGTATAGTTTAGATGGAGTGCGGGCGATTCCACGTGAGACAAAGTATTTTTTTCAAAACTTGATTTCGATAGCCAGGCGCAGGAACTGTCGGGATGAGACATCTTGTGTGAAGCGGGCCATGTTACAACAGATAGAGAGATGGCGTCGGCCCATCACAGAAAATATATTCTTGAGATGTGTTTGTCGTCCATTTCAACGTTGGTAACTCAAGTCATACCAATGGATTTTAATGTTGCGCCTCTGACTACGCATATGGAAGGCTCCCAGACTTTTCTTATCTCTTTGCGAGATCGTCCAACTTTCGGAGCCCTATAGGAGGATTGCAATGACGCAGAATGTGTAAAGGCGCAGCTTAGTTTCCCCATGAAGATTTTACGGCATAGCAAAACAAATCCCGGGCGCTAGGTCGCCTTAGAATGTTACTGTGGCTCCTAACATTTCAGGACCAGCAGTGTCGTGTTTACTCGCACAATTTCTCCCATCACTTAAATCTCTCACCTCAGTTTGAAGATGCACAAAATGTATCAATTAAAAGCTTAATGTCCACTCCTTCCAAGGTCAGACTGCTACACAACAGCTAAGGCATGTTGCACAACCCAACCCATACCCTCCAGCATGTTGCACAACCCAACCCATACACTCCAGCATGTTGCACAACCCAACCCATACCCTCCAGCATGTTGCACAACCCAACCCATACCCTCCAGCATGTTGCACAACCCACCCCATACCCTCCAGCATGTTGCACAACCCAACCCATACACTCCAGCATGTTGCACAACCCAACCCATACACCCCAGCATGTTGCACAACCCAACCCATACACCCCAGTATGTTGCACAACCCAACCCATACACTCCAGCATGTTGCACAACCCAACCCATACCCTCCAGCATGTTGCACAACCCACCCCATACCCTCCAGCATGTTGCACAACCCAACCCATACACCCCAGCATGTTGCACAACCCAACCCATACACCCCAGCATGTTGCACAATCCAACCCATACACCCCAGCATGTTGCACAACCCAACGAATAACTTTTCATCCAGCGTTATGTCTGGTTCCTGCATTGTTTTACCTGGTGCCTAGATCCTAAACATATTTATCAACCCTGACGCAAAGTATACCTAGAAATAGATGTGGTTGTAGTACCAATGCCACACGACAACGGAAGGTTTATAGTCACTGACGTATTAGAGCAGTTTATAGAGCACCTCATGCTTTGGCGCTTGAGTGCAGCTGCACTGGTGGTTCAAAGTTCATAACTGATCAACAAGGATAGTGGATACGTTATACACAGACTAGATCAATAGCGCTTGTCTGTGAGAAAATGGGAAGAACAAGGAGGGGTATGTGTCGGGGACGCTTAATACAGTAACTGTAGTCATAGTAACCAGAAGGGAAGACTTAATAAATACACAACATGGTGACTCAACTACTTTAGAATTCTTTCAAAGTTATGTACGGTCAGAATAACTGCACGGGCTGGTGACTCAACCTCAATAACATTCTTTCAAAGTTATGTACGGTCGCTAGACATGGTTGGGAAAACCCACAAACAGAAAAGGAGCAAGCCAATAAATATGACCGTTATAGCTAGCAAAAATAAGGGAAGAATAATAACGGTAATTTCTCAATAGCTAAATGAGATCTCTTTGCTAAGTTTGCTTCCTCTGGTATGTTATTAACGTATTGTATGATTTTCGTCACGGACCATCTAATTTGCTCAACCGTCCACATTTTCCCCCCACACACACACAAGTGTAAATTAAAACAATATATGTGTTCTCTGATGCAACAAGAATCAAGAAATGGTCGAGGTGTCCAACTGTTATCATTTTGCTTATTCAAATAACATTACACAACATACATGCAGTTTAATTCATACCTTTTGGCACCGACAAAACTATTTTGAAAGATAACACGAGATGGTAATGAAAAATGAATTGCTGCGTTTTCTGCATAACAGTATTATTCCCTCAATTGTTGTGCTTTCCAATGGATAGAATTTTACAAATATTTACACAAAGCGGTAAAATTTTAGCACGATAATCTCATCCTGACCTTGTACACACAAAACCCCCATAATCCTGCAAAATGTTTATCAACAAACCAACGTGGTTCCTCCTTGTTTGAGGTCAAGCATGGCAGTATTAGTATTCACTCAACAGTCCCCGTCACTCGCAGCGTGCAAAGTCAAACACACATAAATTGGGACACTAAACCACTAACGTACCTGACTTCAAATAGAAGACACCTAACTGGTGCGGGATATTGTCCGGTTGTTGGATAAATCAATGCCAGAACATGAGATATTCATGCCGCCATGAGGCCGCTCTGACGATCACTACTACTAAACAACTCAGGCAGGCAGGGTTGTACGCTAGCTAAGGCAAGCCCTTTCGTTTTCTATGGGTGATGACATCATTCGCGCCCTGCACAGCCAATCAGATCGCAAGGGTGGTGGCATGTTTCAACTTGTAGACTGTTTTTTTCTCTGTCTACACTTCCATGTCAAACGTATTCCCTCCGATAATATTCGCTAGATTGTGTGTGCTAGGACTCACTGAGCGGTCGCAGGTCAGACTGTACTTGGGGATGCAAGTTACAGACAAACTGTGAACTTGAAGCGTTTAAATTGTGGTCTGCGGTCGACAGCATAATTACCAAAATAAACTTGACCTTCATATTTGCATAAAAAACATGCGACGTTTTGTTTACTTTAAAATTATAAACCGGACAAAGAAACAAGTATATGTTTATTATTCATCTTGCTTAAATATATATTTCTAGGCTTGTTTTAGTTGTCATGCAGCAGACTAGCTAACTGTCCGTTGGATTCAGTCTGCGGCTTCCATTGATCGTCTTCTCTTTATGTTGTCCTCCCTTACCTCTATGTGGTAATATTACGGTTAACGGCTCTGTTCATCTTTTAATAACTTTTTGTTACTTCCGTTTACTAGCCTTGCAGTTTCCATACATTGTTTCATTTCGTTCATTAAGTCAATTTATTCAGTAAACTACTTTGTAATACGAATAATATATTGATATTTGGACAATATGTTCATTCTTTGTCGTTCTGTGTTTATTTTTTTTATTTTTTTTTGCCAGCTGTTATGAAATCTGTGCATAATTATTAGATTTGTACTTGTGGTGGTTTCTGCTGTAAATATTTTTTTTTAAATTTAAAGATCTATCAGATAGGAGGCTGCATGACCTAGGGTTTTCACAATCCCAATGCACCGGGTTCGATTCCCACCTTGTCCAATTAGACGCATACACTTTGTATCTCTCTCTGGCAATAACTCCTCCATATTCGGAAAGTGGCTTGGCTTCGTTCGTTCTCAATCTCCCGCTACCAAACACTGAAAGGGCTTAAGTAGCAGAATGTAGTCAAGAGAACTGAATGCGTTGTGTCGTAGTTTACAGCTTGACTGCGATATTTACACCTTTCGGTCCAACACATCCGACCTCAGCAAGCATTTTTTTTAGTACCAGGTTAGCATTCCCTCTTCGATCCCTTCTTCTTAGCCAGTCTGCCCTGCTGCAGCCTGTTATCCAGGATCACCGCGTGGAGGTGTATAAGGGTCTTGGCAGCTCTGGTTTGCTGGCCCTGACGCTAGCAATCAGCTATGCGCTGCTCAGCATCTTGATCCCATACGGAAAGTAATGGCAAGAAACTTATAACAGCCAAATAGGTTGGCGGTTGTAAGAAGCGAGGACATACTACTTTGTCGGAATGATAGCTCCATCCACAGCCCATATTCGGTTCAGCTTAGTTGTCCATTCACGTCTGCCGGTGAGTGCGTCGCGAGGAAGGTTATCTTTCTTGTGTCAAGTGTGTTGCTTGGGTCGCTGTGAGTCGTTGAGGTATTACACTTAGGCCATCTATCCCAGTTTTCTCAACCTATTTACGACGGTCGGCTTCTTTCGACCTTCTTTCCATCCTGTGGCCCACATGTCTTTCCGGTAGAAAGGTAGTTATTTAAATGTTTTCTTTTTCAGTCAAGCATCTGGCCCAACCTGTCGCTTAGACAGACTGGGTCTACTATCAGATAAGTTGACCATTTTTTCCTTATATGTTGATTTGTTAGTTCAGTATTGTTGTCCCTGATGAAGGCCTATTGGTCGTAACGTAGGTTTTGTTTGTGTTCTCGTCTCGGTGCGGTATCTGACCATATCAATTTTTAAATTTTGATTAAACTCAACCTTAATCAACTTTTACAATTTTTGTGCATGTTTTTTTCACCTTTTAAATAGAACATGTTTCATTTATAATGTTTGTATAACTTATACGAAATACAGTTACATACAATTTTATACTTTAAGTATTTCTCAATCAATGTAGACCTTGTTCTCGATGACCAGAAACAAGCGTTTTCATATACATTTCCATTGCCACGAGAGGTAGCTAAAGATCACATCTGTCCATTATGTTAAGGTGATTCTACGTTTGGCTGAGTAAATAATTCACACGACTCAAACCTGACTCTACAACATACGAAGTAGTAAATGTCATGACAAACTATTTTGCTCTATCATAAAGCTGTGGAAACTAGATATTCTACTCTTTATCCAAAAATTGTGTTTTTCTTGACTGAAAGTTACTATTCGTTGTTATATCGAATTGTAGGTATATCGGCGCTTCTTGCAAAGATACATCACTATCAACAGAATTCTTAACTTAACTTAACTTAACGTCCTTATACTGGCTTAGAAGACCATGCAGAGTCTGTATACAACCAGTTTCATTTACATCACCATGCTCTAAAAGCTATGCACATCCAATTTATTCTTAAATGCATTAACCGTCTCTGCCTCCACTACCTCCCCTGGCAATGAATTCCAAGCATTCACGACTTTCTGACTAAAAAAATATTTCCTTAAATCTAATCTAGACCTCACTTTAGTCATCTTTAGTCAATTCGCAGTAAGGGGAGCGAAAAGGAAGCGGAAGTGACGTTTCCGCAGAGTACGCGTGGCGAGCCATTCACCGTGAAGTCCGGTGGCTTCTCTGTTCGCTATATTTCTGTTTTCTATTGTCTGCACTTCTCTGTTTGCTATATTTCTATGTTTTCTATTGTCTCCACTTCTCTGTTTGCTATATTTATGTGTTTTCTATTGTCTCAACTTCTCTGTTCGCTATATTTCTATGTTTTCTATTGTCTCCTCTTCTCTGTTCGCTATATTTCTATGTTTTCTATTTTCTTCACTTCTCTGTTCCCTATATTTCTATGTTTTCTATTGTCTCCCCTTCTCTGTTCGCTATATTTTTATGTGTTTTTATTGTCTCCACTTCTATGTTCGCTATATTTCTGTTTTCTATTGTCTCCACTTCTCTGTTCGCTATATTGTTATATTTGTTTTGGTCTCCACTTCTCTGTTTTCTTTTTAATTTTCTTTTTTTTTTTTTTTTTTGCGTCGGTCACTTCTATGTTTTTTTCATTCATCATTCCCTCTTTGGCCACATAGTCTCGTCCAACCAACCCCCCCCCCCCCCCCGACCCCCCAAAATTGTCACCGTATGTAGCTCCCGTACCCACATGGGGCCAATTGGACGTCGGTTGAGAAACGCGAGTGATGCCCTTGAAGATCATGTTCGCATCGTAAGGATAGGGAATAAAGCGATGACCAACCCTGATTTCTGCAATATTCTACGTGTTTGTCACTTCAAGAACAAACAACTACAGAAATAGTGAGCATCAAATGGTGGGAGCAGACATCCTGGTCGTACACGTGCCGTATTTCAAAAACATGTGCATCCATCACTCCATCTTATCACATTTTTAGTAATACACTAGAGCGTTATCACACTATCTAGGAGTCGTGCTTGTATTCCGTAGTCCTCCAAAATTGCCCAAAATGTATCCATATGTGCCCTATCTATCATCTTTAAACGAGATAAGAGCGAAATTGCCCTTTTTGCTTCCCAATGCCTGACTACGGTGTGAACTCTGCATAAAATCTGGCATTACTTCTGATGGAAAACGTTAACTACAAGTACGGTAATGATAACAAGATGGGCAGGACAACTTATCTCATCATGAAAAGTATTTGAAGCTTTGTTTTTAATAAATAAAATAGAGAAGGTGAACGGCAAAGTTTAATAATATTTAAATATGTTTGAGATTATCGTGTCTGTGTGTGTGCGAGCGCACGCTCGTGTATGTATATGTGTATCAGTGTATGTATGTGTGCATGCATGAGTGCATCAGTGTGTGTATGTGTGGGTGTATGTGTGTGTTATATATATATATACATATATATATATATATATATATATATATATATAATATTTATGTATAATATATATATATGAGGGAGCGTCTGTCCTAAAAGTTGTGAGCTTGGTTCACATTCCAAATGTACCTGGTTCAAATCACAATCGCTAAGTTTAACAAACTGGGTATGCTGTGGGATTTTCTTTCTTTTTAAAACATCACCACTTCTCTTAGTCGACCCAGTTGTAAACTAGGTACCTGGCGAAGTCAAGGGAAAATATTGCTGCCGCAGTTGATGCTATGGAGTTCGTGCTCCGTCGTCGGCCCTTTCAGTGATGGAAGGGACTGAGCCCATATGACGGTGTCCTGGTTCCATCAAATCGGTTCTATGAACAGTTTTTCAAATACATACATTCACACATATATATATATATATATATATATATATATATATATATATATATATATATATATATATATATATATATATATATATATATATATATGGGTGTGTGTATATATGATGCTCGTCTATCCCATGAGATGAAGACCACTGTCTCTGTTCAGCCATGTGGACAATATTTTTCTTTTGCTGTGTCCACTGAAATTGGTGTTCTACTCAGTGATTTGGATTAAAGTGAGAAAGACATTGTTCCATTTTTCAACCTCACTTTGTCGTCCCGAGATATTTTTGGCCAAGACATTACAGAGACGACTGGAAAAAGCACAGGATGTAGATTTGTCCTCAGGGTTTACTCCCGAAGCCTTTGCCGTAAACAGGTATCCGCGTGGTAGCGGTTGGGAGATGACATCTATCGTTGTGTGCCTTACCTTTCCCATAACCGCAAGAGGTTGTAGGGACATCATTAAATACACACACACACAAACACGTGTAAATATATTTATATATATAAAGCTCAAATTATGATTTCTTCAAATCTCTTTACTTTGTTCCTTATACAATTTTAAACCCTTCCACCGATTTTAACCAAATAATGCAAAGCTATATTGTGGGAATCGGGCAGACAGTAATAAATTGAAATACCTTGTAAAATGGCACACCTTGGAGGACTGGAAAGGAGTGATTGTAAGATGTAGGGCGTCCTGAAAGTTTTAAATTATAATATTAATTATCGCGGACAACGCCGTGTAATATATGTATGCAAGACGTCGTTGTTGTTCTCTTCTATTAACACAGCCCTAGACGATTGTCAAGACCAGAACCTACAGTTCCACTGTGCCTCCTGCCTGCAATGGTCCTGATACATGGACACTAACAAAATCACTGGAGGACAATTTGAGAGTGACCCAGGCCTCACTTGGCAGGCGTTATGTCGGAATCGCTCTGCACAACCAACGTATGCAAAATCTCCGCAATTCTGAAATACGACGATTTGTCCTTGGCGAATGATGGGTCACGGCAACACAGATGTGCAGGTCACATGTTGCGACGAAACGATGATCGATGGAGTACGACGACAACAATCTGGTACCCCCAATGCGAAAAGATGCCACGAGAAAGACCTAAAATGCGTTAGTCAGATTCTCTTGTTGTCCGCAACATCCGAGACGGTTCTGGAAGAGCGCTTATCACCCAATGGACCTCCGTAGCCCAAGACATGGTCCACTGGACACAAAGTGGGAACCCACGTCTTCGCTGAGGAGCTGGTCATCAAGATCAAGATATAAATATATAAATGGTGAGGGGGAGAAGTGGAGAGAAGGAGGGATCTGGGCGTTAAGGGGGCGTAGTTGAAAAAAATAAATGTACACTGATTTAGTGGCAGTATTTCTTTAAATTGAATCATAAGTATGTACATGACATAGCCTGCAAAATCAATGAAACAGGTTGGTTGGTTGGTAGGTTGGTTGTTTGGTTGGTAAGTTAGTTGGTTCACTGGTAGGTTGGTTGGTAGGTTGGTCGGTAGGTTTGTTGTCTGGTTGGTGGGTAGGAAGGTTGGTTGGTTGGTTGGTAGGAAAGTTTTAGGGTTGGTTAGAAGTTTGGCTAGTTGCTAATGCCCACAATGGCTTGGTAACCCTTTTGTGTTCCCTGAAAAGGACGGAACTTTTTGTGGCAGAATGTAGTAGCTTTCTTGACATCCAGAGCGTGCTTATGAAGTGGACAGTGGTTCTCCGCGTGCTTGTGCAATTCTTGGCTTCATCAGCGTGTCACTCACTACTACGGGGATCACATCCAGCCTCACCTTGTTAGCCAGACTGTTGTCCTTAGCAACAGCCCGTTTCCAGGACGACCAACAAGGAGGTCAGGTGAGGGTCTTATCCAGTATATTTATCCTGACCCTGGCTAATGTTTGATCAGTATGTTTTGTCGGACCAGACGTTAGCCTCATCGTCCCAATGAAACAGGTAAACAATGTATTTTAGTGGTCAATATATTTTTCTTAAATTGTTAAACTACGATTTTTGTTGAGATTTGATGGAGACTACAGAGATAACATGTAATTAGGACACACTATTGCAGATGAGATCGTGTGGATATCCCTGTCAGTGTTCCCGCCATTAAGAGCATGTAGGCCATCAGCATCATATTCGACCATAGATATTTGCTTTTTACGACTGTGCACTAATGTGAGGTGGACCTATTCTTTCGTCCCAATTGTGATGACCTGGGGCTACATGGATATCTCGGTGTTGATAACTTCAGGTCAGGTCATCCCGTAACCAGTGAGGTCGTTGGGGCACACAAGAAGACATCCTCACAACCCTTCTCTGTCAGCGGCCGCTGCCTGCACCTCTTTTGGTCGGAGATTAGTCCATTCTTTTATGTTGTCCTCCCACCTCTTTTAGGGACTTCCTCTTCGTCGTCTGCCTTGCACCTTTCCGTGGAGGATCGTATTTGCAAGACCATTTGATCTCGATATGTGATCGTACCAAGCGAGTTTCCTTCTTTTGGCAGTTGCCAAGAGGTCTTCAAAAGGCCTTATTGTTGTTGTAATTCTATCTCGTATTTCCTCATTTGTAACTCGATATTTGTATGTGACGTTTAAAAGTCTTCGGAAACATCTTATCTCCAAGGCCTGTATCCTTCGCTGAAGTTCACCCGTAACTGTCCATGTCTCACAAGCATAGAAGAATATTGACAAGACCAGTGTACGCATTAATCTGATTTCCGTGCATAGTGTTAACCATTTATCTAGCCAGATTTTGTTAAGCCATGCAAGCGCAGCTATTGTCTGTGCTATTCTGGCCAACACCTCACATTTTGATCTTTCATCACTGACAATCGACACTAGATATTTAAAACGGTGAATCACTTCGAGTTCCTGACCATTAGCTTTTATCCTGCTGTTGATAACTTACGCACACTTATTAATGGATGGAAGAAAAAGAACAGTGCAATGAGCTACACCAGCTACATTATTGGTAACCGTCGTCAATGCAAAATAAACAGGAAAAGCAAGGGAGCACGCAGATATACGCTGTATGTAAACAATCCCATCATTACTGGAAATGACTGGAATTCGAAGGAAGTCCAGTAAATATTCAGAAAACGAAAATTATTAAGTATAGTAAATATTCCAAAGTGAACAGAAGATGTCTGACAACAGGTGGTGGAACGCATGACCTGTAGCTGTCAACTAGCCAAAACTGACTGCAATCGCCGGGGTCAGCCATTCAGGGCTGCGAATACTCTTCTCCACCTCCACGGTGTATTATCCTGGATAACAGACTACAACAAGGCAGACTGGCTAAGGACAAGGGATCAAAGAGGGAAGATTAACCCGGTACCAAAATGCCATGCTAAAGTCTGATGTGTCGGATTAAAAGATGCAATTATCGCAGCCAATGTGTAATCTACGACACTACGCATTCCGTTCGCCGAACTACATCCCACTACTTGCGAAGCCCTATTCGTGGCAAAGTAGCAGAAGAGAACGAACGAAGAAGAATAAGAAGAATATACAGGGTCAATTTAAGATGGAAGGACCCATAATATAACTAGTTTTTGCCCCTCCCCTTGTTCCTGTTTCGGAATATTTTTTCGCAAACTCTTACAATGGCATCAACACACACACACACACACACACACACACACACACACACACACACACACACACACACATATATATATACAACTGATCTAGAACCGGATATAGCAGAATCAGAGATAAAAAAAAAGCTATACAAGCGGCAACATCAAACGTCACCAGGACCGGATGACATTCCAGCCAGCCGAACTAATCAAGACAAAAAAGGATGTATGGATAACCTGGCTACACAAACTGTATAACCTAGTATAACTTAGACCTGTGGAATATGGACAGTTTATAGCAGACATGCCAGACAGCTAAACCATTTCACTTGTCTGCGTAGACTGTTCAGAATCAGGTGGCAAGGTAAAGTGTCTAACTCTGAAATTCTTAGCAGGACTAGCATGTTGAGCATCCATACACTTTTGCAGATAGCAGACAAGACGGACTGGATATGTTGTTAGTATACCAGATAAGCGCATCCCCAAACACATGTTTTACGTGAAATCACAATAAGCAGGCGCTCATCGGAGTGGGCCAGAAGAAATGTTCCAGAGACTATTCTGCTACTTAAGCCATTTCAGGGTTTGGTAGAGGGAGATTGAGAACGAACGAAGCCAAGCCAAGCCACTGGAGGTGCTCAGATCGCAGAGAAAAAAGCCATCATAGAGGCTCAGCGAAAGTGCTGCCAGAAAGAAAACAAAACGCACGACGACTCTACAGCCGGCTTCCCATATGTATGCCCCGAATGCTGCAGAGAATCTCGTTCCAAGATTCGTCTTTACAGCCATAAGAGAACATATTTTGCAGCAAAAATCTGATGTTGTCTCGATCTTCGCTTACGATGTTCAAACTATTATTAATATTATCATTTTTAATATTAATGCATGAGTGGGTAACATATGTAGAAGCGTCAAACAAGGAGCTGGTGTGAAACTCCTGTCCTGGTCATGCCGGGGTGCCGGACAACGAAAACGACTGACATCTTGTATTCAAAAGCAACCATTACGTGGACATTAGAGATGGCTAGGTGGGGGCATTTTTTTAGTCTATCGATGACCGCCTCTTGGATAACAACACATCAATAGATGGATCAGCAATAGACGGATCAGCAATAGATGGATCGGCAATTCACAGACTGGAATCAAATGAAGACTGAGCTTAGTGGGGCTCCTCAAATCTGTTCTATTTGAGCAATTACATAAAATTATATTTTGTAGGGACACAATAATTATGTAGCCTAAAAAGTACAATGGAACTTTCCGCATTAAGAAAACAACTGTATCTGTATAACTGCAAATTATTACAACTTCATGAGAAATATAAGAACACCTTCAAATATTCATAATGATCCGCGCAATGGTTCCTGAGATATTAGATGCAGATTGAAAGGCACATGTTTCTGAATGGACTATAGTAATATTGTATGTGTTTATATTTTGTCATAATCATGTAGCATGTCCTTTATAGAACGTCGCTCCCATCACAGTCTGTCTGAAAGAAACTCTTTCCCTTGCCAAAACTCCAGCCTCCGCCAGTCATACCCAGGGATGTAGCATGTCCTTTATAGAACGTCGCTCCCATTACAGTCTGTCTGAAAGTAACTCATTCCCTTGCCAAAACTCCAGCCTCCTCCACATGCATACCGAGGCATTCCTGGATATCTTGGTACCATCGTCTTCTTGGTCTACCTATTCCTCTTTTGCCCGGCACCATACCTTCCATCACTTTTCTCTCGAGACCATTGTGTCTCTTGATGTGACCAAATTTCTATGTTATTTAAGTTATATTTTGTACAACAACTATTTGGATACAGAAAAAGAACACTGTATCCCTTTGTAATAAACGTCGAATGGTGGTTCACCCGAAGGTACTGATGCCGGTAAACTCTGAAAAATCCTCAACACAACAGTGGCATTAGGAAACACACCATGAAGTCCAAGTTTGAGTTTTTCGTGAACTAATTCGTTTGGCTTACAATTAAAATTGACGGAATGTATTCGCTTGAAAAAAATCATCTCATCAAACAGATCCAGTGACATCTCACTCGCGTATTTCCTTTGGAATGTTTCTGCTGGTGAACATGGCCATCTGTAGTGGGTCATGTTGGTGAACCTAGATCGTCTATTCTGACGTCATTAAATGTTCAGAGAAACAGGTTACCAATTATGTTGAGTGACTCAAAACGCCTTCGAACTTGATATTATTGAGTCAGCAATAACAAAGACGGCATTGATTCTACAATGTCGATCAACATCAGAATCATTACAAAGTATGGAATTGCAGGTAAACTGATATGATATTCCGAGATATTCTGACTGCGTTACCAATTTGAACTTATTTAAGATCGCTTTCAGCTGTACACGAACTTGCTGTATGTCGACCATGAGGCTATCAATCTTTCTCCTCCCAACATCAAGCGTTGCATTTCGTGCTTTAATCACCAGATTAGTTTGGTGAATCATTGTTTAAGTAACTTAACCTCCTGGAACATCATTAGATCAAATTCCAATTTTGACATGTAGTCCTGTAGCACGTGCAATTCGAGCCTGTGCAGTGAGATAGAGAGATTTCAGTTCGCTAGTTTCCTACTTCTCCCATATTTCTTTTTCGTTCTTCGTCGATCGTTTTCAAACTCCCGCTACCAAGCCACGAAAAGGGTTTGCAAGTAAGCAGGATGTAGTCCGATGAACGGAATGCGTTGTGTCGTAGTTTACAGCTTGACTGCGATATTTAGACCTTTCGATCCGACACATCCGACTACAGCAGACATTTTTAGGTACCGGGTTAGCCTTCCCTCTTCGATCCCTTCTTATTAGCCAGTCTGCTCTGCTGCACACTGTTATCCATGATCACACCGTGGAGGTGGAGAAGAGTCTTGTGTGCTCTGCGTCACTGGCCCTGACACTAGCAGTCAGCTTTGAGTTGCTGACCGCTGCAGCTCGTGCACTGCTCAGCGTTTGACCCCACTACTCCCATATGACGCGTAATTGGTTTTATTCCACCAATCCTTGCAGACAATATAGTTCTTCACATCTTATGCACTGAAACAAAAAGACAGCTACTTTAAAATTGTCCGCATTTGAAAACTGCTGTTGAATAAATCCTAGATTTGCTGTATTTTTCCAAAGTAATTGACTGCCTCTTTATATGATTCCGCCCAGTCAACACCTGCAAGGTTTGATGTGTAGTTTTGGATCTCATTAAGAATAGATGTTTGCGCAGATGATCCACATATATTAATGAATCCCTTCTGAATGTACGTGGAGAGATAATGTACTCGCATGCGCTTCTGATTTGCGTGTGAACCTCTTTCAAAACGTTCAAATAGAAGCATCTTATTTACCAATCAGATTATACCTAGAAAGTTTCCATAGCTGTAGTCATCTATGCGGTTATTAGAACCAAAGAAGGTCAGTCCCAGCTCGGAAATAAATTTCTGCTCAAGAATTGCCTTTCACGAAGATTGACTTCTGAAGTGAGATTATCCAAAAGCATGCTGATGGTGGGACCAAGGATATCTGTAACAGTTTTGTAGATCTGTTCCCTTAGGGCCGCCGAATTAGTTGCTACACTTTCACCGTCAAACGAGATTGATTAAAGGTAGGTCTTCGCTAGTATCAGCAATGACTATTTTATATCCATGCACTGTAACTTGGTGACATCTAGTCTTTTGTGAGTCTTCTTACCCTAGGGGTGTCTGGCTGGTTCAATATGAATTTTTAGTTTAGACACAATTATGGGAAAGGAAGATTAAAGCCTGGTCAGGCAAAATATACTGATCAGACATGTTAGGGTCAGGCAAAAAATACTGGCAAAGACCCTCACCTTGGCTTCAGTCAGCGACCCATAGCTGACTGCTAGCATCAGGATCATCGAACCAGAGCTGACAAGGCCCATCTACACCTCCGCGCGGTTATCTTGGATAACAGGCTGCAACAGAGCAGACTGGCTAAGAAGAAGTGATCGAAGAGGGAATGCTAACCCGGTACCTAAAAATGCCTGCTAAAGTCGGATGTGTCGAACCGAAACATGCAAATATTGCAGTCAAACTGTAAACTACGACACAACGCATTCCGTTCTCCGAACAACATCCTGCTACTTGCAAGGCCTTTTTCAGGGTTTGGTAGCCGGAGTTTGAGAACGAAGAAGAAACTACCATTAAGAAGAATAGTGACGACACATTCATTGTACACCATGATCTTGGTTTTATTTGTGAGTTTCTGGATTTCTCAAACACGCGTTGTGATATGAGTAAATGTAGCAGCAGCGTTGCCAGTTCGATTATTTCTGGCTCCAGAGGGAACTTGTCGTTGATGAAGGACCCCATATATGTGAATTGATGCACAACTACCAATTTATAATTATCAATGCTAGGTGTTAGCATGGCATCTACTTTCTGTCCTAACACACATGTTGTCTTGTAACTTTTTGTGAGATCAAAATTTGTGTACGCCTGGGAGAAGCAATCCTACAAGTTCTGAAGTTCCTGTTGACTGGGTGATAAATGCAGCATCATTAGGCTACAAACAAGTCCCTGATGGTGATCTCCCCGATCTTCGATTTGGCCTTGTGATGGCAGATTCCTTCATTTGCGTTACTAATGCATGCTTCAGTATCCTAGCAAAGAAGATCACCTCGATAGTTATTACAATCACTTCTGTCACCTTTGTGTTTGCATAATGTTACAATCTGGGCATCTCTTATATCTTGAGGTATAGTGACCTCTTTCCAGCACTGGCATAACATATACAGCACTTGATCAATCAGGTGGGATCCCGTTGCTGCCTGATGCTCTACCAGAGACCAAACTGTCAATGGCTTTATTAAAATCTTCTATATGATGGTTCGATGTCCAAATCGTCCATGCTGGGATATCTTTTGACAACATGAAGGACTGTGGAAGTGACGATATTGTCACGTGAGCTCAGAATAATGCTCAACCCAAAACTCCATTTGCTTTCCTTTGCCTGTTATTTTCTCACTGGTCATGGTTTTGAGTGGTGGTTTTTCTACTTACAGAACCAATAGCTCTCTTTATACCAACATACATTTGTCTGATGTTTTCTGTTTGAGATGCAGTATGGATGCTTTCACGCAACAATAGTGCCATGGTGTGGAATACACACATTTTTTCACGAACCATCACCTTATTTAGTACACGTTTTGTTATCCATTAACACATTCATTTTGTTTTCAGAGTCCCCGGATTCCGTGGAGAAGTGGTTAAGCCGTCGGCCTCGTGATCAGGTGATGTGGATTCGACTCCGGACTCCGCCGTATTTTTCATGGGTGGTTGATACGGAGTGCCCTGAATCTCGTAGTCGCTGCCTTCCTCTTGTCCTTGACTTGCCACTGGGGTCGGGCGGCACGAGACGAGAGAGTGAGGATAAAAAGTAACGCAGTTAATCCTTACTAAAAATAGCGCTAGCAAAAATTAATTATGCCATCATCGTCTACGATGGACGGCGGCCCTTGCCTTTGTTTGCAGATTCATGTGTACATCTAGAGATGATTATTATGATGATTTTTATGACTTAACATAGTTGCTTCTAATCTGCCATGGAATGTAGAAGTCTTATTTCTCATATGAATTATTTTTTTTTCGGGCCTCCATGGCCAAGTTCCCCCTTCTGACTTGATTTCCTTTGCTCCCCTGTAAAAATAATGTGTTTCTAAACTGCATGACCTACTAAATATACGTCAGTTTGACTTCACGCCCAACTCCATATTGAGTTTATACAAAAACATAATTCGTTTTCATATTTCGTTGGAGCTACTGTTCTAAGGGAAATAATCACTTGAATGTGGCAAGACTATTTCTCACTTGCCAAGATGACAGTAACGGCCATCATCTGCTATTAGGAGTTATCTTCGTTCTTACTTGTAAATCAGGTTTACAGAATGTGTACACCAAACAATCTACAATATATGTCTAACCAAGATAAAACATAGAGGAGGGGAAGACTAACGTTCGGTCAGGCTAAACATAGTGATCAGGCTATGTTAGTCAGGGTCAAGTCAAACATACTGATCAGGCTATGTTAGTCAGGGTCAAGCCAAACATACTGACCAGACTATGTTAGTCAGGGTCAAGCCAAACATACTGACCAGGCTATGTTAGTCAGGGTCAAGCCAAACATACTGATCAGGCTATGTTAGTCAGGGTCAAGCCAAACATACTGATCAGGCTATGTTAGTCAGGATCAAGTCAAACATATTGATCAGACTATGTTAGTCAGGATCAAGTCAAACATACTGATCAGGCTATGTTAGTCAGGGTCAAGCCAAACATACTGACCAGACTATGTTAGTCAGGGTCAAGCCAAACATACTGACCAGACTATGTTAGTCAGGGTGAGGGGAAACATAGCGATCAGACTATGTTAGTCAAGTTCAAGCCAAACATACTGATCAGGCTATGTTAGTCAGGGTCAAGCCAAACATACTGACCAGACTATGTTAGTCAGGGTCAAGCCAAACATACTGACCAGACTATGTTAGTCAGTGTGAGGGGAAACATAGCGATCAGACTATGTTAGTCAAGTTCAAGCCAAACATACTGATCAGGCTATGTTAGTCAGGGTCAAGCCAAACATACTGATCAGACTATGTTAGTCAGGGTCAAGCCAAACATATTGATCAGACTATGTTAGTCAGGGTCAAGCCAAACATACTGACCAGACTGTGTTAGTCAGGATCAAGTCAAACATACTGATCAGACTATGTTAGTCAGGGTCAAGCCAAACATACTGACCAGACTATGTTAGTCAGGGTGAGGCAAACCATAATGATCAGACTATGTTAGTCAGGGCGAGGCAAAACAAACTGATCAGACTATGTTAGTCAGGGTCAAGCCAAAAATAGTGATCAGACTATTTTAGTCAGGGTCAGGTGAAACATTGTGATCAGACTATGTTAACCAGGGGCCAGCAAATCATATGTTAGACACTGAGACGACAAAAGAAGAAGCAGAAGAATAAAGAAAGATTGATACTGTTGTGCTGCACATGGACTTGAAAGAATAGAAACATTGTCACCTTACAGAATCAATCAAATCCAATAAATCAAAGCATGCCGGTAATCTCAGTACACGGGCCATTGACCACATCCTAGGCTACTCTTTCAGGCTCTCTCCAAGTGTAACTGTTTAACAGTGGTTCCCCTCACATTCTCTTATCATCGTATTGTTAGGTCTACCTATCTTTCTCTTTCCTGGAGGATTCCATGTGAGAGTCTACCTGGCTATGTTAGACTGTGCCTTCAATTTGTTGTTCCAGTGGCAGTTGGGGCTTGGTTTCCACAGGTACGTCGCTATGTTGGTTTTCTTCTTGGCAGTCATCAGTTGCGCCTCCTTACGGATTTCTTTTTGGTAGTCATCAGTGGCGCTTCCTTACAGATTTCTTCTTGGCAGTCATCAGTTGCGCCTCCTTATGGATTTCTTTTTGGTAGTCATCAGTGGCGCTTCCTTACAGATTTCTTCTTGGCAGTCATCAGTGGCACTTCCTTAAAGATTTCTTCTTGGCAGTCATCAGTTGCCTCCTTACGGATTTCTTTTTGGTAGTCATCAGTGGCGCTTCCTTACAGATTTCTTCTTGGCAGTCATCAGTTGCGCCTCCTTACGGATTTCTTTTTGGTAGTCATCAGTGGCGCTTCCTTACAGATTTCTTCTTGGCAGTCATCAGTTGCACTTCCTTACAGATTTCTTCTTGGCAGTCATCAGTTGCGCCTCCTTACGGATTTCTTCTTGGCAGTCATCAGTTGCGCCTCCTTACGGATTTCTTCTTGGCAGTCATCAGTAGCGCTTCCTTACAGATTTCTTCTTGGCAGTCATCAGTGGCGCTTCCTTACAGATTTCTTCTTGGCAGTCATCAGTGGCGCTTCCTTACAGATTTCTTCTTGGCAGTCATCAGTGGCGCTTCCTTACAGATTTCTTCTTGGCAGTCATCAGTGGCGCTTCCTTACAGATTTCTTCTTGGCAGTCATCAGTGGCGCTTCCTTACAGATTTCTTCTTGGCAGTCATCAGTGGCGCTTCCTTACAGATTTCTTCTTGGCAGTCATCAGTGGCGCTTCCTTACAGATTTCGTCTTGGCAGTCATCAGTGGCGCTTCCTTACAGATTTCGTCTTGGCAGTCATCAGTGGCGCTTACTTACAGATTTCACTCCATCGTACAAATATCTTTTCCTGATGCCCTTCCTTTTCTAAGGCCGTTTGCTTTTGTTATGAATGTTTCCGTAACCTAATTTGTTTTTATAGATTAGGGTATGAACTTTCAAGCAAGTTGTAAATGGTGACTAAAGAGTGTTGTGCATAGGACTAGCAACCTCACCATCTAAAGCCATTGCTATTGAAAATGCCACTTCAAATGCACTGATTTAGACTTCCTGTAAAGAGGGCAGCTTTAGTGTGGCCCTATGCTTCACTCGGAGAGATACGACAAATCATCATTACTGTTTGGTGAAATGCTTATAATGGTATCAATCTGGATTGTCATATTGGCAATTTAGTTGCCAAATTCAAGATTTTATTTGCATTTGGCAACTGGCACCTTTTAGAAACAACTGGCATCTTTTGTAATGCCTTTTAATTGTTTTCTTTTTAATGCCAAAATATTATATTTCCATTATTTATATCTGTAAAGTTGTATCTGAAATTAAAAGTAGTCATATTTGAATTGTTCCAATGATAATTTCTTGGGAATGTGGCTGCTTGCATCAGTCAAATGCAACATACTGACTAAGACTCCCACCTCATATCAGCGTCAGGTGAAACATATTGACCAAGACTCCACCTCACATCAAGGCCAGTCTGATAATACTGGCCAAGACTCAATCTCACAGCAGGGCTAGATACTGACCAAGACCCTACCTCACCTCAGGCCCAGGTGGAACATACTGATCAGGACCCCAACTCACATCAGTGCAAGATACACCATACTGATCAAGACCCCACCTCACATCAGTGCAAGATAGACCATACTGATCAAGACCCCCAACTCACATCAGTGCAAGATACACCACACTGATCAAGACCCCACCTCACATCAGTGCAAGATGCAACATATTGACCAATACCCCAACTCACATCAGGGCCAGGTGCAACATACTGATCAAGACCCTCACAGGGTTGTGAGGAAAGCTACTGCAACCTGCCACTTAACGCCCTTTTCAGGGCACACAAAAGAATAACCTACTCATTGTAGGCATTCAAAACAATTACAAGATCCATCTAGTTGTCCTTAGAACATAGGCTGCAACGGATGCTTTCCATCTATTCTGAGCGGTCTTCTGAATAGATTCATCCATGAGACTCCAGATGCACTGCCCTCATCTTTCCTCATTCTGCGCCAGATGTTACTTGGCCTCCCCACTCATACCTTTTCCAGTGTGTTTCAATTCAGTACATGTCTGATTATATTGTCGGGCATATTGTAAAACATATGATTTTGGTGAGAATTATTATACAAACCAATCCTTGGACTAATATATATATATATATATATATATTCTATGTTATTACTTACCATAAATTTTAACACAGCAAGAAAAATATGTAGTTTTATTTTTTTTCACAAATTACAAATTGGTGGAGCATGTAGTCAAGGCGATAGTGAGCTGGCTTGCTAAGACTTGGATAATACTGTGCCAGGGAACAAAATCACGGATGGAGAGAAAAAAAACCAGGCATGGTTCATTCCTGATACGACCACTCCTCGAGTCAACCCAGCTGTAAGTGGGTACCTGACATATGAATTGAGGAAGGCATAAACAGCAAGGAAGGGAACAGCCACCCCACCTCACATAGGCTGCGGCTTAGTCCATGAAGAGTTACCTACATCCCCAACTGCAATTGTTGCCATGGTACCCACCTTTACCTTACAAATCAAAAAAGAAGAGCAGCAAGAGAATATATGACAAAAATGCTGCAAAGTAGTCAGGCAGCTGGAGAGCCTCATGGGTGGAGCTCAAGAATACAGATTAAAATAAGAAACAGTGAACAGCACCCACTGCAGCTATATGTTTCAAGCAGAAACCAAAAGTCAGGTCACATTTAAAGTTTTCTTCCAGTGTGAAATATGGTTTTGTTTCGTTCTGTGCTAATGCTAGATTCTTTTATAAGAACAGTGATATTTTTTCAACAGAAGGCATATATTTGATTTCTCTTTGCTCATAGTGTTTGTCTGACATAAGAAAGGATGTGCATAAAATGAAATCAACCTGATTGCCAAAAATATCCATCGAAATGAAAGAAACGCTAATATTTTTGTCTTCTTCAACCAACATTTCTTCTTCTGCGTCCGTTCTCAATCTCCTGCTACCTAGCCCAGAACAGGGCTTTGCAAGTAGCAGGATGTAGTCCAGAGAACGGAATGCGGTGTGTCGCTAGTTTATAACTTGACTTCGAAATTTGCACCTCTCGGTCTGACACCTCTGTCTTCGGCAGCAGGCATTTTTTTAGTATCGGGTTAGGCTTCCCTCTTCAATCCCTTCTCCTCAGCAGACCTGTTCTGTTGCAGCCTGTTATCCAGAATCACTGTGTGGAGGTGTAGAAGGCTCTTGGCAGCTCTGGTTCGCTGGCCCTGATACTAGCAATCAGCTTTGGGTTGTTGACCGCTACCCCAACATTTCTATTTATTCATTCAACAATTTCTGAGAAAACCCTAATTTAATCAAATTCTCTATTACAACCAATGTTCCATTTTATTTCACTATGATGCATGACAACAAGTTAAGAGACATACCTTATTGCTCTAAAAGCTTGTCAAAATAATGTCATAGGATTACTGCCATATTAATTGCCAAGAATGCAAAAAAAAAAGATAACACAAAATAGTAAACCTGAAATTAAAGTTACATATATCCGAACAAGTTCTATTAAGCAAAAGCAAGGACAAAATGCACATCAGCCTGAAATTAAACACAAATAGCAATTACTAAACAGCAAATAAGGTGAACATAAAATTAAACACAAATAGACAATTACAAGAAAGCTTTTGACAGCCTGGATAGGGTATCATTACGGAAGTTGTTCAGACACTATAGAGTGCCCCCAAAGTTCTCTTTTATAATTCAGAAAACAAATGAAGCAAAGAGATGTTGAGTGCTTCACGAAGGTCAGCTTTCTGAACCCTTTGAAATAAGAACGGGGGTTCGGCTATCACCATTTCTCTTCCTGCTGGCCATTGATTGGATTATAAGGTCAACAGTATCATCAAGCGACAACGACATTAAATGGACATTGGCGAGATAACTTGACGATCTACACTTTGCCAATGATTTTGCTCTTCTGTCCCAAACCCATAGCCAGATGCAAAGTAAGATATGTTTACTTGGAGAGGTCACTACAATTAGGGCTAAAAATACACAAGAGACAAAAATACAGGTTTTGAAAATAAATGCAATTAGCAATGATAGAGCTGGGAGCCTCAAAATGAGAAGATTTTCACATACCTTGGCAGCAATGTATACATAATAGGAGGTACAGAAAAAGATATTCAGTTAAGAATACAGAAGAGCTTTCATCGCATTGAGCAATTTATGAAAGTCAAAAGAAATTAAAACCACCACCAAAATAAAAATCTTCAACTCCAACGTGAAATGTGTTCTAGTATATGGCTCTGAAACATGGAGGACAAGACAGGTACTTATGAAAAAGGTACAGACTTTTGTAAATAGTTGCCTGCGCAAAATGCAAGGGTGAAACTGATGGGACAAGCAAGACATATACCAGAGGAGCATGAAAAACTGACGCGGCGATGGATAGGGCACACAGTGCGGAAATCAGTGTATAACATTACCAGATAAGCTCTGTTATGTAATCCACAGTGCAAGAGAAGTAGAGGAATACCAAGACTCACGGAAGAGAGAATGTAAAGGCAGTAAACAAGACGTGGATAGAATTGGCTCATGATAGGAAAACTTGGTGAGCATTTGTTGAGGACCTATACTCAACAGGGAGCTGACAGGTTTTTGATTGATTGAGACAATTACTAAACAACAAACAAAGGTGAACATGAATGTTAAAAATATATTCTGACAAATACTTTTTAGCAAAACTACAACAGCAAAATGAGGTTATCCTGAACTTAAACATAGGTCAAGATGAGCATTGATTCCATCTAGAGAGACCATGATGGTACAAGAAGGACAAGGCACCTTAACATCTAAGCTTCCACTGCGCCCAGCTGCTTCATTCTGCAGCTCACTTACCAATCTCTGTGGTACATTACTAGTTATATTCTGAGACATATGAGCAGCTGGTCCTGAAGGTCTTTCTCTTTTGTTAGTTCTGACACTGTCTGAGTCACTTGAGTCTTGTTCACCAAAAGCTTCCACTGATATTCGTTTCTTGGTTGACAAAGGCGAACTCCCAACCGCTTGACGAATCGGTGATTCTCTAAAGTGTTTGTTACTTGACGAACCATGAGAATTCTCACTACTATTGGAACCAGCTGCATCACTGTGTCGGTGCAAGGCTTTCTGATTCAGTGAAAGAAATGAATTAACACCATCTCTGGTTCCCAATTTGTGACCTTGACCTGTGAATCGTGCCACTTCCCGTTCTGATGAAACAGACTGATTGCTTGAACTAACAGTTCCTATACTAAATATGGTATGAAAACCACTTGCCTGATCTTTATTTTTGGCAGAACAAGAACTACCGTTCGTATTTTTTTTGTTATCACTTTCATTTAGCCATTTCCTACCATCTTTCTGTCTGCCTACATCAAAAGAAGAGTCATTATTCACAACACTTCTATCAATACTGTTACTGTCTTTCATGTCAGAGATTTTGGTCATGTTCTCAGCTGGCTTATCCACATAACTAACAGCATTGGTCTTTGCTTTATTATTGTTATCACTGGAAGAATTATCACAGGTACTACTAGCAGTACTTTCCTCCCACAAACCATCGTTAGAATCTAACTCATCTAGTATATAGACCTTCTTCTTCCTCTTCTTCTTTTTCAAATAAAATTGTGACTTCGAAAAGTCTCCATCATCACAGACACTGACAAAGTCTTTTGGAAATGAAACTTTCTTGTTTCTTACAAGTGTTGTAGGGTTCCATTTTTTACTAGAAGATAGATGTTTCCCGTGAGTTTTATGATATTTATTTCCAGGTGTTCCTGAAATTCTGTTATTTGGACTCGGACTAGTGACATCAAGGAATGTCAAGTCAATCACATTATCACCATTGTCTGAGGAGTTCTTTTTTACTTGTGTTGACAAGTTAACACCTGGTATTTCCTTGAAGGTATCTGCTGATGCTTTACTAGTACCCTGTTTGAAGGCTTTAGTTTCAAAGTTAGTGCTTGTCAAATGCTTGTTCGCATGATGATTTGATGTTGAGTGTTTAAATGTTGTATCCATTGCTGGACCATTTGTTGCAGCATTCGTTGATTGACTTGTTGATGACTTCGTCACAGTGGGTAAACTTGGGAAGCCATTTAATGACTTAGATATAACACGACCAACATGATTAAAAAGGCTCGAACTGGTGGCTCCTTTAACTCTGTTAAAAGCATTAGCACTTGTCTTTTCTCTTGCTATAAATTTGTTATCAGCGACAGAGGAAGACCCAAGGATATGTCCTTGGCCCCATAAGGTTTGAATATTCCCAGATGTGTCAACAGGTTTACCTGGAAGTATAGGATGATGACAAAGTAGTTAAAATATACTGGTCAACGTTATAAATTGTGCATTGGAATGGCTGTTTTGATAAGATTTTCAAAACATCATTAGGGTTAATTTTTAAAATTTTTACACAATCATTACTCTGTAAACTCAAATGATTCTCTTATAGTAGTGACATTTGACATAAATCAAAAGCATTTACACTACCTAAATCATATTTCTCTGAATCACTACTTGTCGACAATTTGACACACTGTTGAATATCTCTTTCTGAATCAAATAACAGCAGATCTTGAGCTAACAGCAGCCATCGGACCATAGCTGACTAAAACCCTATTCTGCCTCCACATGGCGAACCTGCAAACTGGCTGCATTAGCCACTAGTATAGTCTAGTCATGGAATAGGGATGGCAGTGGGAAGGCAAACCCAGTACTCAAAAATGCCAGCTGAAATCGGGTGTATCAGACAGAAAGGTGCAGATTTCACATTCTCGCTGTAAACTACGACACAGCGTCCTTTTCAGGACAAATGCTGAAGAAGAAGAATCAAATTAATGAATACTTGAAGTATCTGATCAATTTTCAATACCAATTTGTGATTCATCTAATTTATTTTTTGCCAAATTCACAGAGCTAGCAAAGTTACACAAAACACTATGATGACAAATAAGTGAATGACAGAGGAGCTATTGAAGTAAATGGAAGTAATGATTCTACCTGCTCCTGGGAAGCCATACCATGAACCAAACATTACTGTATGGGACCAACAGTTGATAGCTTTAATTATCTTGGTAGTGCCCTCATCAGAGACGCAAATATCGATTCTGAGATTCACAACTTAATTGCCAATGCAAGCATTGCTTTTGGAAGACTGCAAGCAAATGTCTGGACTGGAAGGGAATCAGCGTTGCCACAATGATTATGGTCTATCGTGCTAACCCCCCTTCTATATGATTTTGAAACATGAAGTCTACGGGAGACATGTCAGGAAATAACTCAACCATTTTCATGTGAGCTGTCACCGCAGGCTGCTCAGGATCAGCTGGCAGGATAGAGAGCCAAACTCTGAAGTCCTCGGCAGGGTGAAGCTATTGGACATCCATACACTACTGCAGAAAGCAAAATGATGAGATGGACTAATCATGTTGTTTGCATGCCCGATGAGCATCTCCCTTAAGCAGCTGTTGTATGGTGAGCTCAGGACAGCCAAGCGCTCAACAGGGGAACAAAAGAAAAGATAAGATTCGTTGAGAGTATCTCTAAACAGATTCCTCATTGATGTTGAGAGTTGTTTGCTCCAAATAACTCAGCTTGGCACACTACCATCGCATACAGTGCTTGTACTGGTGAGGAGAGAGTTCTTGTTGCAGCGCCAAAACAAGCGAGCTGCAAGATGGCTCAATTCCTGATGCTGTCCATGTGTGGTAGTCTGTCACGCTTGGATCGGACTGCACAGTCATATGCAGTTACATCTTAATACATATGTCTAACGCTGTCGCCATCTTCACTTCAAATAGGCAACTATTATTATTACTTTCTTATTAATAAACTTTTTATGTAGACCAAGTTTTCAACTAACAAGGATGTGATCTCTGCACTTACCTCCCACAAGGCAGATAAACTACCAAATCTAATTCAGAAAATTCTACCTACTGAGCTTAAACTGTTCTTAGTGTACATTAGCGAAGCAAGTAGATTTTTAGCATCCTTACTGAGTCCATCAAAAGGATATACATGGCCAGTTATATAATACGTTCAATGACTGACAAAACCATAAATAGCTTATTTTCACTCCAAAATGGCAGTACTACATGTTACTCAAGAGCCCAACAAATCCATGGTGCCTAGAAATATTAATATGGCGACTAAAATTTGCAGATCAAAGTCATATATATATATACACACTCATACAATTTTCTCCATAGTTTATACACACCACCCCCCCCCCCCCCTTTTAATGGACAAAGAAATATAATAACTTTCCTGCGTAATTTTCTTTCCATCTGTTTACTTTAAAGGTCAGACTGGGGGTGTCATGCTACCTAGCATCTAAGGTATAACGCAAATAAAAAGACAAAGGCCGCCGTCCATCGTAGACGATGATGGCATAATTAATTTTGCTGCCGCTATTTTTAGTAAGGATTAACTGCGCTACTTTTTATCCTCACTCTCTCGTCTCGAACCGCACGACCCCAGTGGCAAGTCAAGGACAAGACTACTAGGGGATGACTACGAGATGCAGGGGTCTCCGCATCAAGCACCTATGAAAAAGACGGTGGAGTCCGGAGTCAAACCCACACCACCTGATCTCAAGGCCGACAGATTAACCACTTCGCCACGGAATCCCCATAACACAAATAAGGAATAGCTGAAATATGTAAGTATTTCTTTGAAAATTGGGGGAAGCTGAGACGCTAGTCCGGTCAGTTACAACATACTGACCAGGACATTGTGTCAGGGTCGGGCACAATATACTGATCAAGACCCATTATCTCTCTTTTATGGAGCATTTCCTGGAAATAGGCTGTTTTCAAGATATTCTGGCTGACAAGATGTGGATCGATGTGATCCCATAGTAGTGTGCGCCACCAGATGAAGCAAAGTATAGCACAACAGTCCATCTTCATCAGCAAACTCGGGATGTGAGAAAAGCTACTTCAACCTACCATGTAATGCCCTTTTTTTAGGGTGCACAAAAGAGTAAACATGCTCATTCTGTGCATTAAAAACTCTAAAAAATAAACGTAGATTTGCACATTTAGAATTCATATTTTGAATAACAATTCACACATATGCTCTGATACAGCACAACCCTACGAGGAACTTTCATCCACCACTATGCCTGGCTCCTACATGTTTTTTACCTGATGCCTAGATCCTAAACAAATTTGTCTCCCCCTGGTGTAAGTTACTTTTAAACAATTAGAAAGTATGGACATCTTTTTAGCTTACCATTTTGTATTTCAGATACAGATAGGCCGAGAAATGAGAAAGAAATGGAGGGTAATAGGGAGGGCTTACGATCTCAGCGTACCAGAAGGGGATAAGGTGTTGTGGTCATTTAGAAATAATCTATTGCTTGTCACGGGCAGGATTAAATATTAGTGATATTATAACAGATAATATGCCCAAGCGGCACCCAGGTTGACCAGAGTAGGACCATTGTAACCTTTTAAGCAAGTCATACTAGGCAATTAAAAAGGATTAACTTGAAACTTGACGTCTTTAAACTGGTTTAGAAAACAACATAGTCTGTATTCAGCCAGTCCCTTTTACTTCACTTTTATCTAAAAAATCACTATGCGCTTCCAATTTATTCTTGAATGCATTAATTGACCTTGCCTCATCTATTTCCTGTTTTGCTTCCAATTTATTCTTGAATGCATTAATTGACCTTGCCTCATCTATTTCCTGTGGCACTGCATTCCAAACATTCACCATTCTGACTAAAAAAATATTTCCTAGTCTCTATTCTGAACCTCTATTTAATAAATTTGTAGCTGTACTCTCTTGTTTTAGTAGGCGGCTGTACTATGAAAAACTGGTTGTAGTCTAATTTAGCCTTTCCCTTTATTTTATTAACCAGTGTTAAATCACCTCGAATTCTTCTCTTTTCTAGACACTATAAGCTGGCTTCTCTGAGTCTTTCCTCATAACTATAATTCTGGAATTCCACTTTCAGTTTTGTCGCTCTTCTTTGTATTCTTTCCAGCATATCTATATTCCCTATATGATAAGGACTCCACACATTAACCCAGTACTACAATCTAAGTCTAACAAACGCTTTACGCAGTTTGACTCACTTCCTGCTCCCTAGACTTGCTTGCTCACTCACTTTACCTGTATGGTCTATTATAGCCCCTAAGTCCTTTTCCTTTTCTATCTTTACAATATTGTTCTCTTACATTCTGTAATTATGTTCCATACTGGATCTACCCATGTGGATGACTGTACATTTATCTACATTAAGCTCCATTAGCCAGCTCTCAGACCATTCTCGAATTGTATCTAAATCCTACCTCAATATATCCACTTCTGCTTTAGATGAGACACTTCTGCATAGTTTTGTGACACCCACAAATTTTGAAATCATGGATCAGATATAATTGTCCAAATCGTTTCTATATATCTAGAACAAAATTGGTCCCAAAACTGAGTTTTTCGGCACTCCACTTTTTACATCACACCAATCAGAGTGCTCCTTATTCATGCCCACTCTCTGCCTTCTTCCTATTAACCTTCATCTTCTTCTTCTTCATCGTACGCAGTCAGACAGTAACCATTATTTTTTCGAAAAAAGCAGCCGTCATCCTGAGGCTGTCGACACTGCCATAGAGCTTGTCTAGTGTTGCCACTGGTGATGGCCACATCTGCTCTCTCTGATCCTCGTATGTCGGGCAGTTTTGCAGCAAATGCTCAGCAGTCATTTTGCCGGTACCACACGGGCATTCGTCGGTGCGACCTATCTTCAATTTGTTGAATAGGTGGTACCTGAGTCTATTGTGGCCAGTGCGAAGTCTGAAGACCACGACCTGCTCTTTTCTGTTCAACTGGTAATAGGCATCGTTTTTGGTGTAGCCAGTATGTTCGGTTTCCCATTTGGTCATGTATCTAGCTCTAATAAGCCGTTTTGACTCTTCGTATGTCATACTAGTATCAGGTTGTGGTAGTTTTGCACCTTCTTTTGCCAGTCTGTCTGCCTCCTCGTTGCCTTGGATGTTGCAGTGAGATGGAACCCACTGCACCACTACTCTTTTTGGAGCGGCCTGCTGGCATAGTTGACAGAGTACTGCTCTTAATTCATTAAGATCAGTATTTTTCTGGCTTTTCAGTGATGTGACTATGGCCAGTGCATCTGTAAGCAGGACTATGTGGCTTTCATTCCTTTTACCTGTCACCATTTCTTCCACTGACGCCCTCAGTGCCTCTGCCTCCGCTCTGAAATTGCTTGTGTATTTTCCAGTAGCGAATGACAGTGTTATTTTTCCGCCATTTGGTAGGCTCAGGAATGCTCCTGCCCCTCCGTTCTGTGTTGTATCTGTTACGGAACCGTCGGTGTATGCATGGGTCCAGTCCATGCTTGGGTAGTTTTCCGTAATGAAACTCAGGGTAGTATCTCTTCTTTCTTTTTCAGACTGGCAGTTTTTGTTTCTAATACCTGGTATATTTTCTACCACGTCTGGAAATATATGCTGCCTCCAGGTAGGTTTTCGTACAGTAGGGATGGGCTTTGGTGTAGTTAGTGCGTTCATAGGGTCTTCGTGCATCTTTGCTTTGGCTATTTCTGCAAAGTTTCTTCGCTTTAGCTACCCATTTCCGAAATTGTTTAGTCTCTGGTGCATTGGGTGGTCAGTCAGTTTTCAGAGTTTCTCTGATTGCAGCTGGGCTCTGCAGTCTCTTCTGTCGGCCATGGATTGCAATTTTGTAATCTTTTCAAGTTCTACAATTGGCGTTGACTTCATTCCTCCTGTTATAACTCTCACGGCTTGGTTTTGGAGTTTGCTAACTTTATCAAAGTTCGCCTTTGCTGCTGTTGTCCATGCCGCAATGCCATACTCGAGAACTGGTCTCACTCTTCCAGTGTACAGTTTCTTTAGTATGCTTTCGTCTGCTCCCCAGCTTGTGCCAGCAAGTTTCCTCATGATTGCCATTCTTTCTCTGGCTCTCATTCGGTTTCTCTCGATCTGACTTTTCCATGTCATGCGCCGATCAAATATGACTCCCAGATAGCTTGGGTTGTCGTTTGGCTGAAGGTATTTGCCGTTTAGACTTAATTTGGTGTTTTGGGGTTTGATTGATAGCGAGAATATTGTACATGTGGTTTTGTCCTCGTTTATTTTGACCAGCCATGAGTTCGCCCACTCTTCCAGCGATGTTAGGGCCTGCTGTATCCGATTTCTTGCTATGGTGAGATTCTTTTCAGAGGTCCACATAGCCAGATCGTCTGCAAACATTGAGCTATGAACTCTTCTTGGTATATTCTCTATAATATCATTTATATACACTAGGAAGAGTGTGGGTGACAGTACTCCCCCTTGGGGTACTCCCTGCTCAAGTGTCACCTTTTTGCTCATCTGCCCTTGTACTTGGACTCTGGCCGTTCTGTTTTTGAGGTAGTGGTTGATCCACTTGTACATTTTCCCACAAACATCACTTCTTCTTAGCTTGACTCTAAGTCCATCTTTCCAGACTTTGTCAAATGCCTTTTCCAGGTCCACCCAGACCGCTACTGTGTGTTTCTGTTCCTGGTAGGCATCTTCTATTTCCTGGACTATGAGTATGACCTGATCCTCAGTGGATCTGTGTCTAAAGCCTGCTTGCTGTGGAATTAGTATCCGTTTTTCTTCCAGATGCCACATCAGTCTGGTGTTTATCATACGTTCCATCAGTTTGCCAACACAGCTCAGTAGGCTGATAGGCCTGTATCCATTTGGATCTGTTTTGTCTTTTCCTTTCTTTGGTGCTGGTACAAGTACTGCGTCTTTCCATGCCTGGGGTACAATACCCCTTTTCCAGCTTTGGTTCAGGACTGATAGCAGTTTCCTCTTTGCTGTTTGGCCCAGCCCCATCAGCATTTCGTTTGTTATCCTGTCTTTTCCGGGAGATTTCCTTTTCTTTAATGTTCTCATGGCCTCTTCCATTTCGCTCATTGTTAGTTTTGCCATCATATGCTCTTCTGGTGCCATATTGATGTTGTCGTGCCCGTTTTGCTCTTCATTAATCTGCAGGGATATCTACGTGGTTCGCTTTGGCATAGTGTTCCACAAAGGCGTTTGCGGCTTTTTTCCCAGTGAGCAAGTTTTCGCCCTGCTTGATGGTAATTTGTTTGTTTGACGGAGTTTCGTCGTTCATGGCTCTGACTAACTTCCATAGTTTGTTCCCTTCTTTGTCTAAGTTGAGACTTTCTGTTTTGTTTTTCCAGCTTTCTCTTGCTGTTTGGTTTAGAGTGTATTTGTATTTCGCCTTGGCGGCTTTGAGGGCGATATTTGCCTCTATTGATTGTTCTCGCTCTACCATGTTCCTAGCATTTGTGACTGCGTCTTCCACTTTCTGCAACTGATCATTCCAATTTCCTATTAACCAATTTTCAATCCATCTGACAACTTCGTCACCTACTCCATGTGATTTTAACTTCATAAACAATCTTTGATGAGGTACTCTATCAAATGCCTCAACAAAAATCTGGATAAATAACATCCACTGGCTCCTCTCCATCTATGATTTTGGTAACCTCCTCCATGAATTCTAATAGATTTGTTAAGCGCAATCCCGATTTAGTAAACCTATGCTGACTATTTCTGATTAGATTAAATTTGTCTAAATGCATTACTATGTTTTCTTTGATTACTGACTAACATTTTACAGACTATGCTCGTTAAACTCACAGGTCTATAATTTGCTGATTTCTCCCCCTCCCCCCCCCCCCCCCCCCCCCTTAATAAGGGGATCACTCCTGCATTTTTCTAATCCCCTGGAACAATTCCCTTCATAAGTGATTCAGAAGATAATAAAGTCAATGGTTTTGCTAACAGGTCTTTAATTTCAAACAGCAATCTTGGATGAATACCATCTTGACCTGGACATTTATCTACTTTCAAACCACTCCAATTGTTTGAAAGCCATTTTTTTCTGCATGGTAGACATATAATAATCCCTATGTATCCATGTCCCTTTGGAAAATATCTATAGGCTCTGGGATCTTTGAGTAGTCTTCTTTTGTGTAGACTGTGTCAAAGTACTGATTGAGTAGGTTAGCAGCATCCCTATTCTCACTTATTATTTTTCCTGTGCAATATTTGAGATGGTCTACTTTGTCTTTCATTCTGTTTATTTCTAACATGAGAAAAGAAGCTCTTGCCATCAGTCTTGATATTTTGAGGTTTTTTCCTAAGTTTGAGTGCTCTATTCACTTTATTCTGATTGTCTAAATATTTTTAATGTTTCCTTTGATTTACCGACCTCTATATATTTTATCATGCTTTATTTTTAGCTCTTCTACATTCAACTACAAATCTAATTATCCACTTTTTAAGATTGGGGTTTACCTTCCTACATGAAACACATTCCCATTTTAGATTCTCTATAATTACTTTGAAACTCTACCACAATGTTCGTTCCTATGACTATTTTTCCATCTTATGTGGCTCGCTGCTTCTTTCACTTTCTTAACATCTGTCTTAGAGTAGATGTATATTCTTGCACATATTTTTTATTCCTTCCATGCTATTCGATTCCAAAGAATAATCTAAGGGCCTCGTGATCCAAACAGTTCTCCAATGGTAACGTTTTCAATCATTTGTTCCTCTGGTGTGTTTTTGCCTCTGGTAGTTTCCTCCACATGTTGAATGAAAAAATTGTCAGTTATACATTTAACAAGTGGTTTTGACTAGACCAGTGCTTCTGTCATTTCCCATTTTATTTACAGATAGTTGAAATCCCCCATTAATAATTATTTACCTGCACTTGCTTTTTCTATAGTACTAACCAGCAACTTATCTTCATCTTTTTGACCTGTGGACATCTGCAGCATACTCCAACCACTATTTTTTCACCCCCACTTTCAATTTCTCCCCATACACTTCCATTTTTCCTTGCAGATGGTATATCATCTCTGATAGTTATATTAAATGAATTAGTATAGTATAATGAAACGTCACCTCCCTTTACCACACCAATGACGCGCTACTGTGTCAGCTCCAGGGTTGTCGGTTTATCATATATAAACTACTGGGTTAATGTCATCGAAATGGCTAAACGTACCGCTCATTTGATTGTAGAGAGTTCCGACTTCTGTCCTGTACGGTTAGATACAAGCAATGGCGATTTTTCAAATTTGTTTTAGATTTTTGGAAAGGATTCCTTGTTTCTCGTTGGGATTTGAAGATTTGCCAATTATTGATAATGGGGAAGTTAAGTTTCCGCAGCAGATTTTTCTGAGGTAGTTTTATTTAAAGTTATTGCCCATCACGAAGGGATGTTTGCAACAACATCAGACGCTTTGGCATAATAATGTGATGTGCGCTGTATTTGGATTATAGTGAGGAAGAATATGCGCTAGTCATCAATCTCATCCTTATCCTGAGTTACCTTGGATCAGTGGCAAGACTTGGTCTAGACAACTGAAGATAACTCGGGATGCAGGCTCAGAAACTAACACATACAATAACACCAAGTTCTTTATTAATAATTGTCTCTACACACACACACACACACACAGGTTAGAGGTTCTCAAAGTCTACAACCATGACGTGATATGACAACAAATAAATTGGCTACATGAAAGAAAACGTAAAGTGTGGTAAAGGTTAACAAGCAAAAATAACAAAAACTAAAATATAAACCTTTTCCAGTTTTCTTTTGCCCATATCCTTCAGGTTCTTTAACCTTGGTATACACTCCACCACAAGAAGCCTGATGATCTGCCCACCACAAGTCCCTAGGTGACGGTGCACGGTTCATAGATCTCTTCACAAAACCGTAGTATGGAGCCCTCTGTTGACAGGGCCCACTACAGCGCCACCAATGTTGCTGGTATGACTCTACTTCATCGTTAAATGTGTGGTAAACCTGAAGAGTGCACAGTTTTCATTTTAATAAAACAAACATCATAGAAAGACAATTACACAAAATCAATATAAACATAGAGAATGCAGATTACATATTAAAAATAACATACAACAATTTAAAAACAATCTTATCTGAGTGTCAAGGTTACACCATTAATTTATAGTCTATTGCATACAGACAATTTTGTTATACATGAGGCCAGGTCATCCTGTAACCAGTGAAGTTGTTGGGGCACCCATGAAGATACCCCCACTACCCCATGTCATGCATCTCTGCCAGCGGCTACTGCCTGTGTCTCCTGTGGTTGGAAATTGGTCTATTCTTTTCTGCTGTCCTCAACACCTCTTTTTGGGATGACCTCGTCATCATACGCCTTGCACCCTGCCGTGCAGGATTGCATTTATAAGACCATTTGATCTCGACATGTGGACATACCAAGTGAGTTTCTATCTTTTGACCATTACCAAGAGGTCTTCAAAAGGCTCTATTGCTGTTGTAATTATTTTCTCATTTGTAACGCAGTCTTTGTATTGTGACGTTTAAAAGTCTTAGGAAATATCTCATTTCCAAGGCCCGTATTCTCCGCTGCATGTGTCCATAACTCACAAACATAGAGGAATATTGACAAAACCAATAAGCCATGCAAGCGCCGCTATTGTCTGTGCTATTTAGGCCAACACCTTATATTTTGATCCTTCATCACTGACAAACGAACCCAAATATTTAGAACAATCGACCACTCCAATTTTCTGGCCCTTCACTATTACATGATAGAAATCAACAATAAAACCCCAAGTGGTAAGAATTTGTTCAAAACGTCTGACCTAAAAGGATGCTGAACAAAGTATTTCTTCTGATCATTTGTTCTTATCTGACTCTCTTGCAAAAACATAATAAAACTAAACTGTGTCCCAACAATTAATGCAAGAACAAAATTTGTTCATTTAAAACAACCAAAAATAATTAATTGACATAAATTATAACACATTACTGACCCAGCAATAAAACTTTGTGATTAACTGGCAGTTTTAGTCTATAACCACTAACAAAAAAAAACTGGAATTCAATGTATTAGAACTAAAAACACATGGTTTGTTTGAATACCTTCAACACAAGTTTTTTTTCCATGAATTCAACCTAATAATCATACATACTTGACACATTGACCAAAGACAAAAAAAACAACAAAATGCATACATGCACAATCACAACAAAATGTTTTTAAAAAAAATATTTTCATTTGTACACTCCCCCTTCTGATTATATCTGTTAAGGACAGTTTTTTAATCTATTAAACAATTAACAATAATGTTTTACATCCTGTGTAGCTTAAAAAATATTAATAAATAAATGCATACCGATATTTTAGCTCCAGTTGCTTTGTTAATTCTGTGCATGTGTGACAGAAAATTTGATCCATGGTCACTATGGTCCTGTAAAATATAGGAATGATTTAAAACGTATTAATAATTCAGTGTGCAAGATATAAGACCAATAGAACAAAGAAGATAAAATAATACAACTTAATTAATCAGAACTGAAGAGAGATCAACATGAACAATGACAATATCGCAACTATGAGAGCCGCAATAATTAATCAGAACTGAAGAAATATCAACATGAACAATGAAAATATTGCAACCATGATAGCCGCAAAGAAACCCTAAATCCATGGAGCATCTCCCATTCACACCATTTAGCATATTAACTATCATGAGCTGCTCACTGAAGATCAGAGAAGTTTATCCACCATGGCGCAGAGCCACTACCAGCACCAAGACTAGCATGGTGATAAAATGGATTTTAAAATGTACCCAAATACTTTCTGCTCTGGTACATTTTAGTTTACGACAGTTTAACACTCAACTCGGAGTGAAATTGACCAGCAGAAATTTATTACACCCACAATATGTTTCTGAATACAATAGTTAATGTGTTAATATGGATTAGCTTCGTTCGATCTCAATCTCCTGCTACCAAACCCTGAAAGGGCTTAAGTAGCAGAATGTAGTCCAGAGAACAGAATGCGTTGTGTCATAGTTTACAGCTTGACTGCAATATTTGCACCTTTTGGTCCAACACATCCAACTTCAGCAAGCATTTTTTTTAGTACCGGGTTAGCATTCCCTCTTTGATCCCTACTCCTTAGCCAGTCTGCCCCGCTGCAGCCTGTTATCCAGGATCACCGCGTGACAGTGTAGAAGGGTCTTGACAGCTCTGGTTTGCTGGCTCTGACGCTAGCAGTCAGCCATAGGTCGCTGACCACTGCAGTTCATTTGCTCATGTGCTAATATAATTACAATCAATCAGTAAAAAACTTTCAGATCCATGTGGAGCACAGGTCTTCAACAAATTCGTGCCAAGTCCTCCGATCCAGCTCTGTCCACATCTTCCCTGTTTCCTTGATGTTTGTCACCAACTCTCTTCGCCAAGTGTGTGTTGGTTTGCCTCTACTTCTCTTGCCTTTTCAATTCCAAGACAGAGACTGTATTGTAATGTTATCACTTAATATTTGTCCCATCCAATGCCTAAACCTCCTCCTCATGACATACACCACTGAAAGCTGTCTAGTTCTTTCTAACAGTTCCTCATTAGTGATCTTATACTATTTCAATCTCTCTATTGAGGTGATAAAATTCATTAATGCCGACGACACAGCAGTTGTTGCCCAAACGACCCATAACACCATATGTTTGGACACCATATGCAGTGCACAAGACTGAAATCTAGACAAAGTTTCTTACTGTCAACATGTCTCCAATAGGCTAGTCCCCCCAGAAAATGCTGCACCGAAAAATGAAATGAACTGACGTAGGCCCCTTAGATCGAACTGCGGGGCAAACCTGTGCCTGGACACCACTTGCCTTATGCAAAATGAAAAGTCACCAAATAGACTCTGAATTGGTGCATCACCATGCAGGAAGAACATAAAGATGGTGATACAAGGATAATGAGATATGTGACTGTAGAGCAACACACGACTCAAGACCACCTGATGATCTGCCCAAACCTTCTGGAAACATGCAATATGGATGACATGTTGAGTGGGGAATGACAAGGCAATAAATGTGGCTGAACATTGGAAACATGATGTCTAGGATACGGAAAAGAAAGAAAGAGTCTCTATTCTGTATAAGGCACATTTATGAAAGTCTGCAGCCTTTTGGCTGTTCTCCATGTTTCAAAGCAATACAAAAGAACAGACTTTATAATAGAACTGAAAACATTTGAATTTGATTTAATTTCTTTTGAACTCCATAAGTCCCTGAATGCAATGAAAACTTCTCGCTTTTTCTATTCTTCTTTTGGTGTTAATCTGTACCTCTTATTTTGTCTACATTGCTTCCAAGATACATGAATGAATCTACATCCTGTAGTAAAATAATATAATAATAGTACCAGATATTCTCATAATCTTTGTTTTCTTCTCTGTATTCTCAGTCCAAATTTCTGTGACCTCTCATACAAAATTGAAGATAGATAATCAAGGACAGAGAATGTATACAAAATGTGTTTATAAAAATTAAATGAGTCTTAAACAGAAAAGCTTAACCCTTTCAACACTAGGTTTACTGATTAACAGAACCAACATCACTGCTCTGGGCAGATGTGAAAGTACTCAATAACTTTCAGGCAATGCATAGAATATTTATGCCTGTAGCTTGTTGGTTGTACACACTTCTCTCAAGTACCCCTCACTACTCATTCTATATTTGATTTAAAATTTCCACTGCCTCATTTAAACATGTGTGAGACTTTAGTGTAATGAAACAATCAAATAAAAACTTAACATATATTTCAAACAAATATTCAAAAAAGATAACTTACGCTGTCATTGTGTGTAACAAACAGGTAGGCGTGAATCATTTCATGCTTAAAGCAGAAAAAAAATAAAGATTATTAGAGATGTTTCAACATAATGCAATCATCATATGTAATTTATCAAATTGAATAGTATAGTATCAGTATATACAACACATTTCCCAAGCTTAAAAGTGGCAAAAAAATCAAACAATAACTGTGGAGAGGTTCTTATAAAACTGTGAGCCAATTGGACTGACTTATCTGTAAGTATTTCATTCTATCTACATAACTAGATTATCCTTCCTTTTATGTTACAGTTTAAGCATTGGGGGGGGGGGGGGGGGGGGGGGGGGAGAATGCCTGCACCATGGCATCTAAGTACTCTTACAATGGTGGTTTCTGTAGTACTTTGTTTTACATGATAAGACTGCCAGTATCATATAATCCTTCTCAGAGACTTTATAATGACATAAATAGAAGGGATCTGTATTCATATTTAGTACTGCCCAATGTGGGGCCTGAGCACTTATGAAAAGGTAAATAATGTATTCTACTATAACAGGCCAGACACATCCTATATAAATCTGGTGGAACACATTTGTTGCAAATGTAAATGATTTAAACATTCAGAGCTAGATCATCACCTTCTATACACTTGTGTCATAAGACGTCATGGGCAGGTGTAGCTTTTTGTCGTGTGCCAGCTTTGTTGCTGATGTTGTCATTCCATATATCTTCAGTGTCTCACTGACACCATCTATCCATCTTTTTCTTGGTCTGCCTCTTGCTCTAAAAAAAACCCTAATATCTGATGTTGTAGATACCCACCCACAGGTGGTAACTTTGATTACATTCTTGTCAGGTGTCCAAACCCTTTTATTCTCTGCCTTTCCATCTATTCTTTTATTTCATACTCTGTCCAGCCTTTCTCAAATACCACATTTTTTTCTTCTTGTGCGATGGTGAAAGAGTCCTTGTCTGACACTTGTAGCAGAGAGTTGATGTATATATATATACTATGTAAAAATACTATTTATCAGCTGTCTCTTTGTCTTCAATGGAATGTATTTGTGTTTTAATAATGGTGAGAGTTGATAGGAAACTGCATTAACTTTTCGAGTTCTTGATTCCACCTCTCTATCCAGTCTTCCCTCTTGTGTAAACATGCTGCCCAAGTATTTGAATTCTCTAACCTGTTTAAGTTCCATGATTTTTACCTGAATATTCAGTGTTCTCTCTATTCTTCTGATGGGACAATGAGGCTAATGTCTGGTCAGACAAAACGAATCAAACAATGTTAGCCAGGGTCAGGAGAAATACACTAGCCAAGACCCTCACCTGACCTCCTCATTGGTTATCTGGGAAACAGGCTGTTGTCGAGGACAACAGTCTGACTAACAAGTTGAGGTTCGACGTGATCCCCTTAATAGTGAACGACACGCAGATGAAGCCAAGCCTAGCACAAACGCCTGGAGGACCTCGGCCCACCTTCATCAGTACGCTCGGGATGTGAGGAAAGCTACTGCAACCCGCCACTTAACGTCCTTTTCAGGGCGCACAAAAGAGTAATCTACTCATTGTGGGCATTCACAAACAACAACAACTATTCTTCTGATTTTCATTGTCAGTCTTTGCTGTACTAATCTCCTCATACCATATCTACCGCAGTCATTGTTAAAGGCATTCAGATGTTCTTGGAAGTCATGTTCATCTGAATGAAAGATACTCTGATCATCTGCAAAAAGAAGTCTGTTCATTGTGGTGGTCTATGGTTTTGCTTCAGTTGTTATTTTATCCATGTATACAATGAACAAAAGTGGTGATAGTACACATCCCCGTCTTACCCCGGTCTTAACTGCAAACCAATTAGTGAGTCCGCATGGTGTTCTCACACTACTTTGGCTGTTTTTATACATTGCTATTATATTTCTCAACTAGAAATAGAGCTAGATCATTGGTAGAAAATGGCTTATCTGACAATTATTGAGACAAATGGATATGAATTTATTATGTATTATTTTCTATTAAAATGACTACGTTCTTTTTCTTCAGAGTTTGCTCTGAATAGGGCACTGTGTAGGAGTTCACATCGAGGCTGTGATATCTGCGCCTTTCGGTCAGACACATCCGACTTCTTTGGCCACTGGGTTTGCCTCCACACTGCAATCCTTATTCTCTTAACCAGACTATACTAGTGCAGTCTTGTTTTCAGGGCCACTGCTAGGAGGTAGTATAGGGTTTTGGTCAGCTCTGGTTTACTGACCTTGATGCAAGCTGTCAGCTGAGTTGTTGACTGCTACCAGCTCATTCTCTGTGTTGCCCCAAATGAGTTCTATACCTAGTATGCTTATATTTAGTTATCTGGAAATATCAGATTTTCACACAGGTGGGGCAAAACAGAAATAGCAGTTTCTGTTTCTAAGAATGGACGTCACTGCACTCCAGGCATACCCATAGGTGCTCAATCTCTCTCAGCAAATGGCACAGGGCATGGATGTTGATGGTCCTGGTAGCTCGCTAGTTGTACACTCTCTTGCTCCGTCCTCTCATGCGTCCTACTCTGCTCGAACCTCGTTTAATTTTGAAACTTTGCAGCCTGTAGATTGCTGCCTTATCTACTGCAGTGTCATCATCTAACAGGCGGTCATTGATTGATTTCAAAATGTTAATCCTATCCATCACTAACGTGCCTGCAAAGGGAGCTTTTGAAGCCAAGATGTCAGCTATTTCGTTGCCCTTGGCTAAAGAGAGATTAAAGAAACCAGCTGATAATATTAAAAGGCAATCTCTGTTCTGCAACTTCAGAAGCAAGAGAAGTACATTCAGGCCTACTCCTTCAATGCAGAGAAAGCTTGGGGCAAATATAAAAGTGACTGAAGACGTGGATTGAGCTAGCCAGATGACCCATAACAGGAATACTCGCTGTGTATTTGTTGAAGTCCTATGCTTCACATGGAATGATAAAGGATTCTAATTGATAGTTCTGAACAGCATAACAATTCAAAACATGGAACAATGCTTTAAAAACAAATAACAAAAAATGTGTAGTAAATATAATTTAGTTGCAATAGCATCCAGGACATTTTATGCTCTGTGTTACAATATGTACTTTTCCTTTGTACTAGCACAGTAATTTATGTGGCACACTATGGTACAATAATGTATTATTTCTTCTAAGTTTCCTACCAAAAGTGTTTCAACCAAATCTTTTCTTGGCCTCAGCTTCAGAAGTGGTAAACTCAGTCTAACTGAACACAGTCCACCCCTGCCTTCATACACACACAGACCTGCACACCTGGAAGAAAATTTGTTGTTGTAGGTGCATGCATTATAAGGTGAAGCAAGGCAGAGAACCATATTACAACTTACCATATTTTAGTTGCATAATATAACAACAGCAAAATTCCCATGATTTTAACAAATGTGCTTACTTTCCGTGTCCATTGCACCACGTCATACAAGCCCAGTGTTCAGCCACCGTGACTGCTGTGTTGTTTCCCCTCGTGCAGATCTTCCATTGTATATGCATGTGGTAGGTTTGGACTTATGAGGAATTCTTGGTCTTGGACAGTACCGTATTCATAAGTATTGTCATCATTGTATCCCCCATCTCATTTGGGCTTTTTTCTGCATTGGGTCACTCAAGATTGGTCTATATGGTAGGTGTGTTTTTGGTGCAACCTCCTCCTGCATTTTCCCATGGGGTCTGTTCTTTGTCGTGTCATTTCTCAATGCGATGCTTACCAGGGCTTCCTTGGAGAGGGCATGTTTTTTGTGGAAAACTCCGCCAAGACTTTAGCATCAATTTCTGCAATTGGTGTCCACACATTAGGTGTCTTGGATCATTGGTCTGTTTGTCTTAACTTCTGATGCAATGCTTCTTCTGCTCCAGGGAGGTGCTATACCAAGTATGGGTTGTTTTTTTCCAATAGGGATCGGTATTAGGTATTCGGTCAACATTCGGGCTGTCTCGTTGATGGTAGTATTGACATGCTTAGTGTGTAACTTTTCCAATGCTGGTGCTGAAAAATTCCACTGTGGAAAAACACAGGGCAAGTGCCACTGTTTAGAGGATAGATGACTGTGCTCTTCACATTGTGCTGGTAAGTCTCCGGACGATGTTATTTCTCGCACTGACTTTCCGTCTGGTCTCTTGGCAATGTGCCTTGAAGGACAGTGTGCAGTCTAGCTTAACATGCAGATATTTGGGGCTGTGCAGTGTTACAGCTCGTGTCCTTGTCATTTTATATTTTTTCCTTTTTGCCTCTCTGGAACTCGAAAGATACCTACTTTGGTTTAGTTTTGGTGTAAGGTGGTTTTCATGGTAAAACCTGCTTATTTTCTTCGAGGGCGTTGGTAAACTTGTTGCTTGTGTATCGACTGCCTGTGTCGTTGACATAAATGAACCACCTCGCCTCTGTATTCACTGGTTGGTCATTGGTGCATCTGTTGAACATCAATAGTGCCAGTAAACTACCTTATGCAAGACCGGTTTTTTTTGTGTGCCTTTGTCAGCGTGTTTCCTAGGCTAACATAGAAGTGCTTATTTTGATGCATTTAAGTAGAAATTTAACTAGTGTGGTACGGCCCAAGTCTCGAGTTAATTGGTAATAAATCTGCCAAATAATTACACGAATTCATGTTTCAGTAATCTGAATATAAGTAAGATTCTAAGTAATTCATAATTATTACATTTTCATAAATATATATTGTAAATGTCATAATAGAGAATGAAAATGAGGCTGTGCTCTCACACGCTTTCCGACAGCAAAATAAAATTTCTGGACTTCTCATGGAAGGCCTATTTGCACTAACAACAGAAGGGGCGAAAGAAAACGTTCAGACACCTAAGTAGGTGTTTCTACTAGATTAGTGAGTATGGTGAGATTGGGAGGCAATTTATCTATCGGAAGAACTTATTGAAAACCTCCTGCTACATGAAATAACAGCATTCAATGAATATATTATTGCTCCTCTCAAAAAGATGATCAACACAATGTAACACATGCAGTGTAACATGAAGAAAAAAATATTTTAGTTGCGAATTATACAAATGATTTGCCATTTTGAATGTTAATTTGTTCCTGCCTTTTTGAAAAGTTATGCAATTACTGTCATTTGTTGTATTCATATTCTCCAGAATATAAAAATGTATGGTTTTACAGGTGTTCAGTCATGAATAGTCGAGATAATCAATATATTGCCCACATCACTTCTTTTTCGTAATCAACTTTGCCCAAGTCCCTTTAGAATTATGTTTTTCTCTATAGTAGTATAGTACTATTAGTACTAATAGTAGTCTTATAGCCTTTTCACGGATTTGTTAAATATACAAAATATCATAACTTTCTTGGAAGTCGACATAGAGACATAAAAAAAAACCTCTACAGCCCCAGTGGTAGAAGATAAACGTTAACGACTAAGTAAGTTAAAGTGAATAGTGAGTCAGTTCAGTGAGTGATACAATGATAAATATATCTATATTTAAAAAAATAATAAATGAGTTTTAGTGAGTCAGCATTTTTTTTAATGATTTACGTTACAAAAAAGAAATGTTAATCGAATGAGTGTCTAGTTACATAGAAAGAAAATAATACACATTTGCTAGAGAATCTTGTGACTTACAGTGTCATTCTTGGACTCCATTTCACTTCAACCCCTGCAAGAGAACTCCAGAAGAACTGTGCATTGAACTGCAGAAATAGCCAACGAATGTCTGGATTAGGATCTGAAAACTCTAGCGACGGATCCACGGGTGACAAGTCAGTTGCCACAGGCATACTGTGGTCATCACTTTGTGGATGTTTCTGTTTGTTGTTGAATGATGTAGTCGTAGAAAGGATGTTTTGTGATGAATTTGTAGTGACTTCCTCGAGCGAAACAGCAGCTTCCCTGTCGTATTCCTCTTGCAGCTGTCTCGCTAAATCAGAATCATTCATTTTATGTAAGCCAAACATAATTACTGGTTTATTCTCTCCTACATATGATGATCAATCCAAAACAGAGCAATTATTGTTAATTTTATTATTATGAGTGTAATATGAAATTCTTGTCATGTCATGAATTCACTTTGAAATAGCTCGACGTCTACAAGTTTCCGCCAACTATCTTAACAAGGGCATCCACTGTGTGTTGCCACTTGTAAAAACAACAGTAGTTACGTACCCTTATACGCTACTACATAATGGTCAGAGTGCTTACGTAGCTCTCTCTTCTTACTTCACTCTGTTTCATTTGACTCTATCCAACAATCATACTCTTGCCCAACTTCCACACGCGCCCTCAGGGCGAGACCCTTCCATTGCACTTTGGTTGCGCTGGCTTCTGAGAGCGCACAAACCTAGCATGGGTACATACAGACGCACACATACATCCAAGCACTGGTTTATGGGTCTTAATATCGCCTAATTGATTACGGTCTGGGGTGAAATTGGCGCGCCTCCGCCAATAGAAACTAGTGAGGCAAAAAGGTACAAATTTGTTTTTTAAAATTTTTAAGTACCTTTTCTCTGGTTAACTCACAGGACTTATAATGCTGCTTCTTTCCACACACTCAAATTTCATTTTACCTTGTCCAATAATCATACTCTTACACAACTTTCACACTCGCCCTCAGGGTGAGGCCCTTGGATTGCACTTTGGTAGGGTTGACCTATGAGAGTGCTCAAGCTAGCATAGGTACATTCCGACTCACACACGCATCCAAGCACTGGTTAATACGTCCTGATATCACATAAAAGACTTCGGGCCCGGTAGCAAAGGGCGTTTCTCCGCTAGTAGAAAACAGAGAGGCAAACACTTTAGCAACAAACAAACAAAAAATTAACGGTATCGGATTTGCTCCCCAGTATGAAAGTATCAACACTATCATTTTTACAGTGAAGTCTCCAACGCTTTCTACTCAACGAGGTGCTGGACCTTTAATTCACCCCAAACAAATATTAATATATATTTTTAGCACATATATCTATTATTAGCACCATATTTTGGGTGTACTGACGTCACAAAATAGTTCATCTTTTAACTGGATGTCAAACATCGCGCATATAATGGGGTTGACAATAAACCTAGATGTAATCCTCACACTGTAATTGACAAGCGCAAAGATGGCACTCAGAGGCTTCTGTTTGATTCGTACATGTGCGAATTCATGTGGCGTCGACGCATCAAAGTAAGTGGTTTGGACATTTTCATTGCCCTTTTTGTCGATGTTGTTCAAATCTCAATAATAATAAACGTCCAATTATTTCAATCTACCTATCAAGAAATGTCCTTCTGTTCATTTTGAGGGCCCTACATTCTTCGAGAAGATTGATCAAAAACTGAATATAACCATCTTTTCTGCACTTCTTTCTTTATTAAAGTTTTTACTTATTTATTTAAAATAAAATTATATCGACCTGTTCTCCCTGTAACCCGAAATGAAATGTCCCGCTACAGTCATAAGCCATGGCCAAGTGAACAATTTTGAGGATGATTAAAGGGAAACTTCAGCGGAACTGTCTTTACCATTTTATTTTTTATAGACACTGGAAAATTATTAACGTAAAATGTCAGCTCCAGTTTTCGAATAGCCTCCTCTTTCATGCATTACTGATTATCGGATCCAAATTCGTAAATTTCAAAAAAAATTGGCAAAAACAGGGGAGGTAGACTACCGTCTGGTGAGGTACAAATACTGATCACACATGTTAGTCAAGCTCAGCCAAAATAAACTCATCAAGACCATCATCTCGGATTTCTCGTAGTCCTTTACTGGAAACGGGCTGTTCTCATGGTAGTCTGGTTAACGGGGTGAGGAATCGACGTGATCCCCATAGTAGTGAGCGACACGCAGATGAAGCCAAACATAGCACAGCCCCACGGAGGACCCCTGTCTACTCTCATTTGCACGCTCGGGATGTGAGGAAAGCTATCGCAACCTGTAATTTAACGTCCTTTTCGGGGCGCACAAAAGAGTAGACCTACTCATTGTGGGCATTTGAAACAACAGCAACAACATAATACAACATGTGAGTGTCCGGTCTAGCTGTCGTGACACCAACCAAAGGTAACATACATTTTTAAAGAGCAGGGATGTCATACCTATGGCCCATATGGGGATGGCGTGGGCTAGTGGTTAAGTGGCACGGCTCCCAACCCGAAGGTGCTGGGTTCGAACCCCAACACAGCACCGGTCGTTACCCCGGGGAAGCAAACCCTTATAAAATGCAGGAGGAAGCAGACCCTTACATAAAATGCATGCTGAAGTCGGATGCACTGAGCCGACAGGCGCAAAATAAAAACCACAGTGAAACGTACACCGCCTTAAGGATTTGAGAAATAAGGAAAACGCTCAAAACAAAAAAACAAAAACAAAATACCTATGGCCGTTGTTCAAATTCCATCCCCCCCCCCCCCCATTTCCATAGACCCCACCCATACGTGTTTACCCGCTATATTTTTTAAAATAACCCAGTCCAAAAAGAAAATGGATTCGTCAGTTTCGAAAATGTTACCTTGGCAAACTAGGTGCCTCTGCATGAAAGCTGTTGCTACTGTCTTGCAAAAGTCCAATGTACAAGGTTGACGTCAGTTCAGTTCAAGTGTCATTTCCACATTTAAGGCTGCTGTAATGTATCTCCTTCGTCCTTTGTCTCTTTCCTCGATAAAATCTGCCCGCTTGTCTCTGTCCATCGATTTTTATGTAGTTATCTCACGTAAAGCGTTGATTACCTTTGACACTCATGTCCTCCATCGTTCTGTTCAGTATTATTTGCCGCAAAGTGTTATGTATTTTGAAGTTTGAGGGTTTGAGGATTTATATTTGCCTCGTGTTCAGACGGTCGGGGTTCGATTTCGAGCTGCGACGGTCGATCCATGATGTCAATTTTATTTCGGAGATCCCTGGAGCTACGGAGTTCGTGCTTTGTACGATGCTCTCGACAGATGGAGCACCCATCTGCAGAGAGAGACCGAGCTAAATGGGGAAAACCCGAGGCGATGAAGTCGAGCCCCCGCTTTAAGTGACCAAAATATCTTAGCTGTCAGATTCTAATTTCGTCCAGCAATTATCTGTGCGCACCTAGTTTGTCAGATTTCCGGATTTGTATTCTTGTATTTTCACAAGATGCAGCCCGTCCTTTTATATATCCACATTTGAAAGGCATTATAGCTTTTTTGTCCAACTGTTTCTACGCAATATACCTGATCTCTATAAGGTTTTTTTTTGTAATTTGCGTGTTGCTTGTTTAGAAGTCTATTTATTACTAATCTAGGCGAAAACAGATTTTAACATCTGTTCACTTCTTGATTCCTATTTCCTGCTTTTTCTCTGTTATTATATTTTCAAGATAGGAGCAGCTCTTGACCTGTTATAACCTTTGATAATATATTCTTATCTGTTGACCAGAGTTCTTGTCTATTTTGGAAATATATATTAATTTATGTAATTCTACAGGAACAGTTGCTCTGGGTGCAAGATTTTTTTTAAAAATTCATAAATTAATAATGACAAAAAATGTAAAAAAAAACAACAATTGTGCCTTCTCCTCGTCACACAGAAAATCGCTCAAAGTTTGAACATTCAACACAGTTATTCAGCACGAAGGGACAAATAAACGTCTCAACGTAACATGTTACAACATTTTTCTTGCTAATTACAGCCATACTGTCCTCGTGAAATCCTTATCGGTGACTTATATAATGTTATTTAATATCGTGATTTCCTGATTTACTATTTGAAGATACTGCTACTCTAATGTTCCATAACATAAGTTGTATTTATGAAACGTCGTCTCAGTTAACTGTGCATCTGGCGAAAATCCTATCTTACAATTTTTGTTGTATGTGTTTTTTGCGTTCGTCTTATTTCCCAAAGTGGTGTGCGTTGCACTAATTTTTGTTTTGCTCCTGTCGGCCCAGTGCATTCGACTTCGGGGTACATTTTCTAAGGGTTTACTTTCCCGGGGAAACGGCCGGTGCTGTGATTGGGGAGCGAAAACAAATTAGAATCTGTCAAAATCCTGAAATACTGTCGCCAAGTCATGTTCCCGCCAAGTTAGTGTTCTGACAAAACATGTTGATGTTGTCAACGTGTGTGTTTGCCGATAGGAGCTCGATCGTTTGGTGAATTTGGTTGTTCTAGCAGGTGAACATGGTGGTTTTGGAGATGTTTTTTGCTGGGATAATTGTTTTACTGACGCGACAGTTATTTCTTAAACTTCTTTCTTCTGCTTCTACTATGGAAGATATATACAGTAAATCAGTCTGGGGTTCTACTATATTTGTAACGATTCTCCGTGTGGCCGGACTTATCCAGAAATTGTTTTGCGAGAATTCGCAGATGAAGCTTTGAGAAAGGAAAGAAAATGAAAAGAAAAAAAAGAAAAAAGGAAAAGAAAGGAACAGAAATTAAAGGACATTTATATTCCAACACTTTTATGACGTGGACTATACAGATGCCATATCAGCCATGATACCAAATATAAAAGAATCAGGCACACAAGGCATATAGATGAGGAAGATAGAGCAGGAGCAACAAGCTAGGTTAGCTGAAACCCTTGACAGGTTTCTTGTGAACACTGCTGGAAGTACACCAGCAGCATCACAAGAGCATAGTGAGTCTATTCCAGTGTTTGTTGACATTCCTGTTGTTTTACAAGCAGAGACAGTTACTTCTACTTCTGCTCAGCCAAATATTCTGTCAGAGAGTTTTGGTCTACAAAACTATTGATTTTAACTGTAGATAGAACTTTGAAAACTGAACTTGTCAAAAGATGGACAGCAGAATAAACTGCAGAATAAGGATGCATTGTTTCCAAAAGACAATGATAGCAGGTGATTTTTTTCAAGGACTGGTTCTACTGGACAATGGTGAGAATATGTTAATCGTATGGTTGGTGTTTTCTCTTGTAATCTGTGCTGTCATTTGCTATCCTTGCATGCTTTTTAAAAAAGCCGAAGGAAAAATTTATTTTGGAAAGCCAAATGAATTTAATGCACAGAGAAAGCTAAACTCTAGATTACGATAGCTTGTGCACAGTTCATATCAAATCAGTGCATTTACAATGTTGAAAGAATTTGAAATGCGGTTTCCGAAACAAGAGATTACTGATGTTGCTGTCCGGCTTGCACAACATAGGTCATTTGAGATATGAAAAGCAATCTTAGTCAGTATTCTTGGTTGTGTGCTGTATCTAGTCAGACCATCTTAGTCAGTATACTTGATTGTGTGCTGTATCTAGTCAGATAAACTTAGTCAGTATACTTGGTTGTGTGCTGTATCTAGTCAGACAAACTTAGTCAGTATACTTCATTGTGTGCCGTATCTAGTCAGACAAACTTAGTCAGTATACTTGGTTGTGTGCTGTATCTAGTCAGATAAACATAGTCAGTATACTTGGTTGTGGTGTATCTAGTCAGATAAACTTAGTCAGTATACTTGGTTGTGGTGTATCTAGTCAGATACACTTAGTCAGTATACTTGGGTGTGGTGTATCTAACCAGACAATCTTAGGTGGTCACACGTATGGTAACTGTGAACATTTCTTAGAAACGTTCAAGTTATTTGTCCAGCAGACAGATAGTTACGCTGTGTCATATCTTTCTCCGCAGAGCCAGAATGAGTTCATGAGCCTTCCAGGTGATCACTTTAGAACATGTCATCCTTTAAAAAATAGAAAGTCCAAAGTGGTTGATATGTGCACATTGAAGATACAGAAGTCAACGGGGTAGTCTTCCATTTACTGTATTCAGTTACATGAATACAAAATACATTACAAAACAGATTTATGACAAGTTGCAAGCAGATGGCCTTAAGCTGGAGCACTGCTACGGCCAAGGATTCGACAATGCTGGAACAATAGCTGGGCACATTAGTGGTGTACAGTAACATATTTTGGATATGAATACCAAATCAGTGTTAGTGCCATGTAACAGCCATTCGCTTAATCCTGCTGGTGTGCATGCAGTTAGTGTTGGCAAAGTCTGTGACTTTCTTTGGCACTGAGGAAAAGGTGTACACATTCTTCTCAGACTCCACACATAGGTGGGATGCTCTTAAGAAACATGTACCAATTCACTTAAAGCGATAGTGTGACACAAGATGGAGTACGAGTACTTGCTCGATACACCGAGGAAATAATAGACGCTTTGGAAGTGTTGAGAGATGAGCAGCAGACACCTATCAAACAAAGGGTAAATCATGACATCTGTTAGTTTGCATCATGACCTATCCTCTGTTCTCATTCTTGCATGTGTGGTGCCCAGTATTAACCGAAGTGAATTATGCGCAGATCTACCTGCAGCAAGAAGGACGCACTTAATCAATGTGTGTACAAGTTGAAAGCATATGCATAAGACTGTCTAGTCTTAGTCTTAGTCGACCTGTATTTATACAGGGGCGGATGCTCCTATGCAGGTTCCAGCTCTGATAGGATCTGGATGTAGCCGGGAAAAAGATTTCCTGCTTAGTGGACTATGCTCGAGCAGCTGATTACTCCGCTGCGACAAGTGTCGCATATGGTGGTTAACTGATGTACGAGTCCATCTTAATAAACTCAAACACTAGAGCAAAGTAGACCCACATCCTGTTAGGCGCCATCTATGCTGCTCTAAAGAAACCACCTAATCATGGCCGGTGTCATGCCATGTGACACAGTTACATATGTCTAGTGTCAAAGGCAATAAAGACGGCTCTGCAGATGTACAAAACGTACGACATGTCTACACACAGAAACGTTGGAACACGTAGGAAGACGCCTTGTGAGCAGAGTGGGGTTTGCCTGGACCTAAGTACAAGAAACACGCAGAGAACAATTGTTAGTTGCTAATCACCTTAAGGCAGAAATTATTACACGTACAGTACAGATGAATACACTTCACCTGCGATTTACTTTCATGTAAATCCAAACATTTTTAGAAACTGAAAAAGATGATTTTGTCAATGAATAAATGCAGCACACATGTGCTAAGTACATAGAGTTGAACGCTGCAGCTATGATAGCCAAAATAATTCGCATACGACGCCACATTGTCTTGAATAAGAAATCTGCTGATAAGCAGATTGCTAACTAGTCATATTTAGATTTGCTTGTGTGTACAAGTGGAAACTGCAAGAGAGTTTGACTAACTTTGATTTGACATTAACAATCTTTGCAACTCTCACTGTTTCAGCTGTCATTTGGAAAGTAGATTCTTTAAACTTTAAATTAATCAGAGATCTACAATGAGTGAGCAAAGAAGGAATACGTAACTTAGCAACACTGTCAATTGATAAATATTTCAATTCCTTTATTCAGAAACTTTAACGTAAAACCAGACGATTTTGAAATAAATTTAAGTTCACTGGCATTACATTAATTTTACTTTAAATGCATCACCATTTTCATAAAAATATAATATATGCGCTTGAGGGGAAAGGGTCCCAGTACTGGGCTGGCGAAATGGACTCAGGGAGTGCTAATGGTCCACGGATTAGGGGGCGCAATACTTGTCTTGCTCGTACCGCTCGCAACCCGTGCTATGTCACTGGTCCATGTCATTGACTCTATCTGAATTAACTAGATTATGAAGTATTGACCAAATTATGAAAATAATATTACCATTCAAAAATTGAATTCAATAGAATTTGATAAAACAGTGTGACGATTTGGACTTTACTGAACACTTGTCTCTTCTGTCCCATAACCGCAGTAATTCGAAAATAAAATAAGTATACTTGACGAGAGGTCAGATAAATACTGTACGGTACGCCTAATTCTCTTCTGTTTAATTTTGAGCAGTATTTTAATTGCGTGGCTCATGGTGCTGATTTGTTAAAAAATCTGATCATTCTGTTAACGTCAATGTTCTATATGAAGGAGATGCTGTCTTCAAATATATTCCGCTTCTTCTGTCGTTAAAAGCTCTAAAAGAGCTAGTTAAAAATTGTACAAGTGTTGTAGGTTTTAATGTACTTAAAATGAACTTTTGCAGGATAGAAGACTGACCAGCTCATGGTTGTCGACACCTCTTCATTCCCACAGGCCAAAAGCATTATGAGGCATCTTGGGCCGGAACAAAAGATGTAGAATCCGGCGATACGACCCCCCCCCCCCCCCCCCCACCGCGTTGATTTTTGTTTCATTCAAGGTTTAGAATTTTTTTCTGAAGACCTTGACTTTTCTTTTGAGGCCTTGCGCTTGTTTGCTCGACAGTCAAATACGTGGGAAGTATTAAGCAGTTTAATCAAAATGTATCCCTGCTGCTAGAAATAATACCTCTATCGTGACTCACTCACTAGTATTACTAAGTAGTAGTAGTAATAGTAAGAGTGTTGAACCCATTTTCCCCGCGAGTATCGGAAGCTGCATGATACTAAAGTAATTGTACCTCAATTTGGTTTGCACAGGAGAGAGTTAAACAAAGTATTAAAATGTATTCATTTGCGCAAATGAATCTCGCGGGCTTGAAAGACTGGAATTGTGTACACCTACAGTAGCGTTATTAAATAGCTTCCAAGTCCACTCCCTTGAGCATTGTCAAGGGACTGCACTCCCATGTACATTTTGCCTGCTGCAAACAAAAATAACACAATATAAGAATATTGTCGTATTCCCAATCTGTTCAATATATACAAGAAGACACAACAAAAGTGAAACAGCTAGTGCTCACATTGATATCAGTCAGTAGTGGCAGCGACAGTAATTTATAACACATAAGAACACATATATGTATGCTTTTATAAGCACAATACAAAATAAAACATAAGTTATACGAATATATTTTGCTCAATAAATTTCAATGGAGTATTTTTAAACAGATATTAAAATGAAAGAACACAATTTAACCTTTATATTTAGACAGTTAGAATATCTCTTCACTCATTTGAAAATTACGACACACAGTTTGGCTAGACACGAAGAAAGGGTTTGAGACAATGTGCTATTAACATTGTTTTAAACATTAATATAGTATATATAGCTTTGCTGGCTAGTCTAGTCTTGCCAGTGAACACAACTGTGTGTGTAAGTTGGTATACTATGGTCTGCATTCACTGCTACTTGCACGAAATGAGAAACATCCTCTTTGAAAACAACCAATTCCAAAACGGAACAGTAACTGATTCACGGACATTGTTACACAGTCCTGCCTGGGTAATAATATTGCATTTCCATAGATCCATGGATATTCATATTGTTTATTGGAT